>JAVGVS010000088.1:0-600000 GCA_032718565.1 Distichodus sexfasciatus | reverse complement strand
ATTCAGTAGTTCTGTGATTCTAGCACTCGAGTGTATCTTAAACTGCTACGATATTTCTGTAAATAGCCATGTAAATGCTGGTGTATGTGACACCAGCATGTTGTAAATCAGAGTATTTAATTGTATTGGTAATTTTTTACGTTCAAGTATGTCAATAAAATTCCATGAAATTCATAACTTCCTTGTTTTTGTATTATAATTTTTTATCCATAGTAACAGTGTCAAAATAACTTCTTGATATTTTAATTTCACTCTGATTTACTTTTTAAACACTCAGCCTGTTTATAACCCTTAACGTAATCTTAATTGTTTAAGCGTTATATATATTCACAAATGAAATAAGTTGTTAAAAGTAAAACCGTCATAAAAAATAAGTTTTACATCAATATATAATACTAAACATTATAAATAAACATAAATTACATATAAACATATATTTTTTTAGATCGATAAACTAAAATTTTATTTATGCCTTTTCAAACTTTTCAACCCATCTACTCAGGTAACAACTATATTTTAATATTTTTAAGCTCGATCTGATATTTGTGCGTACACCTAAATATGTGATTTTTTTTTTTTTTTTAATCTCTGGACATGCAGACTTCTTTTATTTACAAAGCAATCGTTCCAGACACAGAACACCTGTTCTGGACATGAAATATTTGAATATGTATCGCAGATGCCCATCTTCCCATCCTTTCACAGAAACCAGAGACGCCCATAAATTACTGGAGTTTTACAATTCTAACCCTTTTTTTTCCACACTAACCCTTAGAACTTTCAGCTGACTGGGGACACTGGAGATGAGCTGAAGACACATGTGGCCGGTCATGACGGCCGCATAAAGGGATAATGAAGACTGATTCCCAGCAAAAGGATTTTCCTCAAGCCAGACCTGCTTTCTAAACTCATTTGTGAGTAAATAGTATGGAGCATGAGTAATAATTGTAGCTTCGTTTAGTGGAAACGTGTGAAAGATCTAGATAAAGACAACGTAGTGTGAAGATTTATCTGCGTATGAGCATATACATAAATAATTTAAACAAAGCAGATTTGTATCCATGTAAGCCCCTTAAGGAGTTGTTCTTGATAACATTGGGGAGCGAACTCTCATTTTCTTCACGCTCACATGTTTTGTATATTTACTGTCAACACGTTCCCAAAAATAGCCTGAAGCCAAATTTGTGAGAAACGGGCTTGAAAAAGAAAATTGTGTGGCGGCTAAACGTGGGAGAGATGGCGTAGATATAGCTGTCTATTTGTGGTCGAAATAGTTCCAGGCTAGCAAGGATACATGATAAGTGAAATGTTTAGAGATGCGAACTGCTGCTGATAGAGATCTGCTGATGCCATCAAGACAGATGAGCTCTCATTCCCAAAGTGTCGAATTTAGCGCGTTAGCAAAGGGCTCTCGCTAGCGTCGCAAACATGTTTATTCAGCTCCGGTTACCAGCCCTTTTCCCCATCTGCCTAGCTCCTGCCTGTCAAACGCAGCAGCTAAATCAGATGGCTAAGATAACGTTTGTTTATTGGAAGCGGTTTTGGCCTCGGCGTGCTGTGCTACTGTGGTGCGCTTTGAGCTGCTGCACGGCTCCTGCGACTTGTGTTGTTGTGTGAAGTGTGTTCACTTGTTTAAGGCAGCTTAAGGTTTCTGCTGGCTGCTATCTGATGAGAAATGTTTCACTGCTGATGCAGCTAGTTCTCGCGTTGGCCCTTCTGTGGGGGGATGGCGTTTTTTGCTGAGGCGTGAGACCTTCGCAGTGTGATTTCCAACCAGGTGAAACCAAGAAATTGAGACATCAGGTTGCAAACGACGTGCATTATAGTTCGAGTGCAGAACGTGCGGCCTACTGCAGTGTGGGGGTGCATGCATACATGTTCTTGATATGTGTGCACTCGTTCACAGGTTCTGGCCATTTTTTTGGTCTGTTTTTTTCCCCCCATAGACTAACATGGAGCTCATATTTCGACGCTTTACTGCGTGGACGCTGTTCTTCACAAAGCCTCCACATTCTTTGTGATTCGAGGGCACATGGTCCTCTTCGCATATCTGTAACCGCCATTAATCGTGCTAGTCTTTTTCATTCTTTTTTTCTGTCGTTTATTTTCCTCATAGAAACCCATTCGTTTTCCCTCCATTAAGAATACATGGGATTTGAGACTTGAAAGCTTTCCTTCGTCTGTTTTCATACGACAGTCAACACGGTTCTCGGACCACCTCACCTCAATCTGTTTCGACCCGCACTCGTATTTTTCTCGCTTTTATCATCCCTCGTTTTTTTCCCCATTCACTTCAATGTATTTTAGTTCTAGTCTTTCTACTCGGCCAGTTTTCGTGTCACAGCCACAAAACTTGAGCAGTCACACTGGCATTTGCTCTAATTGCTAAAGCCGTGCATTAACATCAACAATGCTTGAACGCAGTTGTCATGACTCACTTTATCTGATCAGAATTTTAAATGGTTTAATACTCAATTTAGGGATGGAAAAATACATCGATCTACGTTGATATATTTATTCAGCGACCAACAAGCCCAAAGCATCGACTCAAAATGAAAATATTGATCAGACTTCATACACTTTCTAATATCCCTCACCAAGCGAGCGCGGATGTCAGCCGGTTTTCGTCATAATTAAGTGAACTAACTCGGGTAGCTCAGGAATAAACGTGTCAATGGATATTTTCGTTGCTTTTGGTGATTTGATCAGTTTGAAATCAGTATATGATATCATGTCATATCCTTGCTTCCTTTTCCTAATTTCGGTCTCCCTGAGAGCAGCTTGGGGTTAAGGATCTTGCTCAGGAACCCAGTGATGGTAGTGCTGGAGGTAGGATTCGAACCCACGACCTCTTAGTTCAGAGGTGAGTGTCCTAACCACTAGACCACCATCACCCAAGTTGTCCACGGAATCAGCACCTTCCACCTAACATTTGGCCTACTTGAACCTTTATTACTCCCACCGGTTTACCACCTTAATCGCAGTCGGGGGTGTCCCAGTTCCCACCCACCTCCAAAACCGTCCCCGTGCAGGTGCAGAAATCCACCCCATCTTTCGATCTGTTGACTTTGTCGCTCCACTAACCTAGCACACTGGGCCCCGGGGTCGCGCTACAATTCGCCGCACATTAAGCGCCTATTACACTTACCTTTACGCCGACCCCCTGACACGCCGAAGTCCGCGCCAACTCAAACGGAGAGTTATTTTGACGGGTGGAATAAATGGTGCGCTGTGTATTTTGCATTGCATCTAAGCGAAGCGTGACCAGAGGGGTAGGATCCCTGTTTATTATTATTACCCATAGTTTTCACGTTCGGCCCGTTCGGTACCAGCAGCTCCGAGGAGGGAGGCCGCGGCCCAAATTCCTTGTAATATAATAAGAAATGTTTAGCATGGGAGGTTTTGACAAGCTAGCAGCACTTAATTACTGCCTTCGCTGAGCTGACAGCTGATGAAGTCAATGCGGGTGTAGTCAAACCAAAGTTTCACTCTTTCTCTCGCGCTCTCTTTCCTTCTCATTCTTGCACCGCACACTCTACCACCATCCTCTATATCTTTTCACAGTAGAAGCTTGTCTGACAAGTTATATCATTAGCACCTGTGGGATGTTTTTCTTCTCTCTCTCTCTTCCTCTCTCTCCCTCTCCCACCTCCTCTCTTCTCTCTTTTCTCAGGCCTTTACCACTCTATCAGACCACATGTGTTAAAAACCTTCAAGATTGCAACGTTTACAGCAGTCCCCGTAGCACACAACAGCTGGAGCATTTTGTCTGCAGTGACGTTTATTTTACATTTTGGAACGCTGATGATGGATTGATCGTCATCTATATAATCGATGGTGTAAAATCCTAAACCTTGAATTCATACGACATGTCCGAGCATGTAGTGAGTGCCAGTGCGATGGTGATTTTGAGCGACGTCAGAACTATTTTGTTCCTAACATTGTGGGGACTTCAAGCATTAAATATTAATCGACTTTAAAGTATTTCTTATAATGACCAACTTGTACTACTATCAGCGAAATACTTTAAGTACTCGGATCCAGTTAAAATCAAACACTCCCAGAGTTGAGCTTTCACTCAAGTTAGTTACAACTTTATTAATAAAACGTTAAATGACACGGCGATGAAAAATATTTACGAAGTGAAAGTGAAAGTGAAAATATTTATGTCGACAAACTCTTAGCGTCGCCTAATCGCTGGACATCGACGCTAATAGTTTGTCGACATAAATATTTTCACTTTCTAAATACACTTCTGTAGTTATTGAGTTGTCTGCTGTCCTTTCCAGTTAGTACATGTCTAAGGATGGTGGACAGTTTATTGGTAAAATAGAGAATTTAAATCAAATTGAAATAAAATTTTGATTTTTGTGGGGGTGGGGGGGCACCATTTGGATTAATTATTTAATTGATAAATTCGTTGATGGATTAGTCTAAATATACATAGTGGATACTGTCAGCTCTAGTTATTTTCCTTACAGTCTTTCCTTGTGCTTAAGTGTGGTTTTCAGCCACTCTATACAAACCTTGCAACACTGAAGTGTCCATTTGAGTGTTAAAAACTTTTAGAACAGTAACTGTGGCACACGACAGCTGAACATATGGAGATTGTGACCCCGAAAACAAATAACACCAAAACACGTCGAACCTGCCACCTCCTCTCCCAGCCTCGGCAGGTTCATAAAGTAATCAGCTAGAACGACAAACTTTTAACACAAGGCGGAGGAGGAGGAGGAGAAGGAGGAGGAGAAACGTTTAGCGGTAACCCGAAACTGAAGATGGTTTTCAGATGCTTATGCTGAAGCCAAGCTCTTTTTGTTATTTACTCGAAGATATGGTTTACATGGATCCAACAAGTGTGTGTGTGTGTGTGTTGTCCTGACCCGGACTTTCAGGCCAAGCCAATGGCCGTGTTCCTGGATTTTTTTATTTTATTTTTTTTGTTCACAACATTTCCAAGACATGCAAGTAGATAAACAAATTGGCCCAAGTTCATGCAAATGTTTGTAAATCCTTTAGGAACATAAATCTAGAAAGCTCAGCTTGGCAACAGTGTAACCTTGAGCTGCATTTGCTTGATCTTGTTTTATAGCTCCAGCTGTGTGCGTGTCTGTCCGTCAGGCCCCCGAGCGCTTCACTTTGCAGCCCGGCATTTTGACTTTTTTGTTGTTGTTTAGTTTTAGTTTTGGTGCTCTGCGTCTACAAGATCACAAAACTATCTTCTGTGTCCAGCGATGCATGCACTTCATTTGCTATTCTGAGAGGAGCATGGAAATTCTATGGAAATCCTGGGAGTAAGACATCAGATTTTACTGCACAGGTCATTTTCTAAGGTCTCTGTTTTGGCCCATTGAGAGTGGATCTTTTAGAACATCAGCACTGTGACGTCACAGGGAAATTTTTTACGGGGGGAAAAAAAAAAGACATTTCAAGGTATCATCTCAACTTTTCCTGACTTTAAATGTCCCAAGGCAACACAACATGCAGTGGTTAAAGGTAGAGGTTGAACAATAGTGGTTTTTCCAGAACCGATACCGATATTTTACTTTAAATAATATTAAATAATGCCTTGCGCCCGTAGTTCCCAGGATAGACTCCTGTTCCCACCGCGACCCCTGTTGGGATTAAGCGGTTCGGGTAATTAATGGATGACTGAGTAACATTATAAAACTATGAAACTTAAATTTGAAACTCTTTTAGTATTCCAGATGAATCAACAGCAGGTGGTTGTGGTAAAGAAAGCAAAGCTGGTCAGCTTAGATCTCGTGTGACATATAGCCAGTCAGAGACTGTTGTGGGCGGGACATTAAATGAAGCAGCGAGTCGAGGGCAAACGGCACAGAGAGAAGAGATGGCAGTGGAGCCACAGTATAGCGCACCTTGTAGTTCGTATTCGTAATGGACGGCCCCCGATAGTCGGCCTGACCAATAATCTGGTGACCTTTAGTTAGAAGTACTCGAGTAGTATTTTTTTCAGTGATTACTGGTTGGTATTTGTTACATTTTTGCACCCTCGTTTGTACTCAAAATGCTCCACCTTTGCTCACTTTCACGCTTGCTTGACTTAGCGCTGTGTTAGAAATGTCAGATCTATGGCGTTGTTTTTGGTGCCAAAATTCTGAGCGAGCAGTGGAACTTTGGCGAGCAAAATGTCTTGTCTTTGCTCGCACAACTCTGCCTACGCTCGCGCTCGACTCTGCCTTCCTCATTTATCGGCATCGATATCGGCAGATGTAAGCATTGGCATCGGCCAATAGTTCCATTATCATGCATTCCCAGCTCTTATTACTTATGTATGTCTTTCGGCTACTCGATACAGAACTCGCAACACGTAACACACCTTTACACGGCTAACCGAGTTCTCCAGAAGAGCTGTATTAATAGCGTTGAACATGCGAGTAAGGCTCGAGGTCGTGGCTCTGGCTCCCAGAAGGGTTAGAGGTGAAGAGAGCTTGTGAAGAAGATTCTCAGCTGACGTTAAGGAGCTGTGTGAAAACATGACATTGTTTTTCCAAAGTGAGGCTCCTCTCCACATTGCCGATGATTCCGAGCACCGTCCCTTGGAAAGTCCCCTCCGTTTGGGGCTAAGAGACTAAGCCTCTGAGGATACTTGACTCTCGCCCTGGACGTGGCCCCTGGAGCCCCCTAACCTCCCGCTGTCCTGGGGTGCGGCCTGCTGGGACAGAAGTCTTGCTTCCTTCACAGGAGCAGGCCAAACAAAAGGCCTGATGACAGATCAGGTGAAGGGAAAGGGATTACGTGTCGGGTTGAGAGAAGGAGCAGGAGCAAACATTGGGGAACCCCTCACGGGTGCACGGGGGAGATGGAATGTGAACAGGAGGTGCTGTTTGGGTTTCAGTGTTGCGGCTTGTCGCTCTCTGCTGTCTGAGAGTAAAAGGATGGGCCGTCTAATGTGTCTATAAACTGCAAGGGGTGGCAGTAACACGAGACCGATCTCGAATTTGCATGCTGGACACTAACGTTCGGAGGCCCTGAGAGCGTCTGAATGTAATAATTGTTACTTGTGCAGTGCTGACTGAACTGAAAAATAGGTAACAGGTTTTTGTCATGGCATCAGCATTGCATGAGATCAGCATGAGGTTTATTTTTCAGTGTTTTTTGCTGTGCATTTTGAAAATGGTCTCATTAATTTGTTTTGAGTCTCAGGAGATCATGGTAAAATTCAGCAGTTATTATTTTTTTTAAGAGAATGGGAAAGATTGTATTTGTATGATCAGTGTAAAGAAGGAAAGAAATGTGTATAAACTGCTAATTTGTTTCATATGTCTTCCAGGCACTGAAAGGCTCTAATTTTTTAAAGGGCTTCATTGAAAAAATGGAATATTATGTCATTAAGTGTTAATAGAAAAATAGATCCATTGATTACATGAATTGTATAATTTTTTCCTGTTGCATTTTTTCAAATGCTACTGTATCCCAACAGAATTTTGTTCAATTTGCAAAAAATGCTACGCTCAGACAATAGTAAGTGTTGTGGAAACATTCAAATTGTAATTGGGACAACAGCAATACACAAATTCTTGTAAAATTTGCGAAAATACGACGAAAAGCAGAAGAGGCCTTGTTGTGCAAACAGGCAATGTGATTGAAATAACATCTGTACACCAATTCCCTTCGCATTGGAAAAAATGCAAGCAAACAGGAAGAAGCTGATGTTTTGTAAATAATTCAGATTGTGTTTGAAATAACAGCTTTATACAGTGCTTCTTGTCAAAATTTTAAAATGCTGCGAAACGAGAAGTGCTGCTGTTTTGGAAACATCCATGCCGTGGCCCAAAAGCACCTACTGACCATGTTGCTGCTGGAGATCCGCTACGTCTGTCCATTACACTTACAGAATGATGGAACAGTCACGATGGTGAGACAGTCAGCTCTCCTGAAGCTCGAGTCTCGTCTGGTACGTCAACATTTGGCGACAATCCTGACTAATTTAACCTTGACAGAGGCCAAAGATCTAGCCGTTGCTACTGTGACACTTAAGCTGTGTTTAGCCAACAGCGTGTGTGCTATACTCTGTGTTGTCATGTAAACAGAGATTGTTTCCTGTACAATGTGCCGCCACAGAACTGGTTCATACTTCTTATCTGCTCAGGTTTCTGCAGGGGCCGGGACGTGATGTCCAGATGTCCCACGTGCAGGGATCCAGAGATGCTCCAAAACATCTGCAAAGGAATTTTTCCCTATTCATTAATCATGGGAGTTTGTTACAGTGACTCTTGATCTCTAGTTTGTGTTATCAAAGTTTAGAGGATTTATTTCCTGGTCTGTTTTTTTTCACCTTTTGTGCTGTCAACATCTTGCACATGGCCCCTTTCTCTGTTTTAGCTTTTCTTAGTAAGAGGTCTAAAAGAGTATATAATCCTATAAAAAAGGTTTAAGTGGATGTTTTCTTGAAGGCAGTCAAAGTGAGTCTGCTGTAGCAAAGCTGCAAGGATCCAGTGATCGACTTACTGCCCCTAGTGGACAATAGGAAAAAATGTTTAGGAGATATTAAGATAAAATGCATTACATGTATTTTGTTAAAAAAACAAAAAAACGCTGCAATTTAAAAAGAACTTAATGTCCTAGCAATTATAATTCGATGTTTGTATATCATTTGCTGTGTCCAGTTCTTCCACTGAGGACGCACGGATGACAGACAACTGAGGTGAGATGACCTGTCACATCACATGCTCAGAGGGACAAACGAGAAGCACTTCACATGAAAAAGACACAAAAACGTGTGTTTCTAAACGAATCCATACCATATCTGACAATGAGACGGGGCTGTGTGTGGCTCAGGTTTCCCTCAGCCTAACCAGGTGGTATCTTCCAAAAAATCATAATCACCACACCCCTCTTCTCACGCAACAGATCTGGCCACTGAACAGATGCTCCGTTTACACTCATTTCGAACCACAAGGGTGTCTGAAACGGTAGAGTCCAACCCGTAAGCATGACTAAGTGCTTCAGAATGTTAGATAGAAAACTTGAGGCATGATTTATTTCACAAAATCTACTGCAGTGTGAGGATGGCAGACACCCGATTAGTTACAAAAGGACCATAAATGGTCTCCATATGAAAGGTGAAATCAGTGCCCAAATGCCTATAATCTGATTTTATCTTATAAAACACGAAAATATAATTAAGAAGATTATGAAAGCAATATATAGTAAGCAATTAAGTTATAATATTAATGTATTTGTTAGTCACCTCAGTTACTTTCAGTTATATTATTGAATTTATATGCTCTACTTTTTTTTTTTTTTCTGGAAGTATGAATATATGTGGAAACGAATGTGTGCTCGAGCCCAGATTTTAAAGCTCATCCACGTTTCGCTCTGCCTTTAAATTCCATCGTCATATAATTTATCGAGCTACATGAAAGCGTTTGGAACCTGAGACACTGGCCACTCGCGTCGGGTTGGACACTAAAGTCTTCAGATATATCTCGTGAAAGTCAGTCATGTGAAAGATACCCACACACCTCTCCTTTGAAGGATGAGCATCAGTTCACCTTTTTTGGGCTCTAGTAAATTCAAAGCAACTCACGCAGAAATATAGGTGGACCTTATAATCACTCATGTTACATCATTCACTTTTATAACATTTTGGAAGATTTTTGTAAAATGGAAGGAACGAGCGTGCTTTTAGGATGGAAGGTTTAGTTAAGTACTGTATTGCTGCACATTATTTTTTATTTTTTTTTAATGCGACTATATACTGTGCCTGGTTTTAAATTAGCGTTTAATACACAACCTATTTAAATCAATCGTACTGTATATATTTGCTCTGTATTTGTAAACTGCATGATGTTAATAAAATACATAGGTAAAAAAGGCAGCGCAATTTTATATAACAAACCATCGTAAGACAAAGATTTAAGAGAATGATTTACGTAATCATAACGGGTTAAATCGAATATCAGTACAGAAAAAAAGTGATCATCTAAAAAAAAATTGAGTCAATCAGATAGATTAATTTTTGAGTAACATTTCATATTGTGATGCATTAGATTGAAATTCTTTTGTTAAATGTTGAGTTTTTCTCTTCCGTCTGCTTTTGTAAGGATCTGCTTGGGTGATTTCTGCAACAGGTGATTTTATTTATATATTAGAGAAAATCAGACGGCCTTAAAAAATATTCAGCAGAACAGCTCGACCTGCCTGGATTACATTATCGTCATCTGAGGACTTCCATTATGAGGAGAAAAGTGTCCTGAATTTGCTAAAGCGAAACGCGTACGTACGACCCATTGGGTTCAGTGATGTTAGGAGAGAGAGAGAGAGAGAGAGAGAATACGTTATTTTGCATGAATCAACTTAAGGATTTCCAAAAACAGGCATATGTGTTTTAAAGAGTTATATCCTGTTTTATAGAGATTTTAGAGAGGCGCTGAGATGGGCAGCCCGGAGCCGACATGGACCCCCGTGTGCTGAGGGGACTCGAACACGCTTACAGAGTGCTTACTGAAGGGAAAAAGTAAGTTTTAGTAACTCCATTTGAGATTTTCCTCACCCTGTTCGAAACACTTTGCCAAACACTGACTATGGACCTTTTTCACGAAAACCGGAAATACGCAATCGTAGGGTAAACTTAGTTCCGATCAAGCGTCAATGCATTAGAGAAAATGGCGAAGAGAATGTACACAACTTTGCCCAAATTTACATTTGCGGATGTTGCTAAACTCGTGGAGGAAAACTCCGTCATCATGCTAACTGTTACTGAACTGTTAGCTAGAATGACAAATCATTAGCGTGTCATTGCTGGCCACAGGAGTGCTGTGGTTTATATTGTTTTGATTAAAGAGTAACAATAGGTGTTTGTCCAGCATAAGTCTGGAAATCGAACTTAATGATGTGCAGGAGCTTTGACACAGCTCTTTCTTTTCCATTTCATTCCATAAGCTATCAATCTCTTCTGCTGTTTCAACCCTTTCCTTAAACTGTTACTTCCGTTTACCATTGACAGTGATGTACTTTTATGAACAGTGATGTCATGTACACCATGCTTATTAGTATTTCCCCGTTTTTTTCTTTTGGTGTATAGATATCACTTGCCGCTGCAAGAAGAAGAGGTCGCTGCTTGCGCCATTTTTTTTTAAACCGGCGGAAGTAAAGATACCCTACGATTACGTATTTCCGGTCAAAAATGCGGAAGTTGTGAAAAAGGTCTATTAGTACCACACCAAGCAAGAAGTTGCAGGATGAACTTTAATATTACGGCATTTGGCTGATGCACTTCACTCGGAACAGTCCACATGAGGCAATGTATTCCACCAAATAAAACATTTTCTTTATCCTTACAAACTAAATTAGTCGAACAAAAATGAATGTCAACGATGTTTTACTTTTAACCCCTTTTAAAGTACAAAATAATTACGTAATCTTCAAGTTTACGGACTCTACCTTCGCAAGTGCATAGAGGACACGCGCCATATTTTTTTCTTCTAACGAGTAATTTTACCTCATAAGTTTCCTCATAAAGAAAGGCATTTTCTCGAGAAGAAAACATGAGAAAAAAGCTCGTGTTCTCGAGAGAATGACTTCCCTCACGTCGAGATTACGAGATAAAATGTAGAAGCCCGTTCTCTATCGTAATATCCTAATTTTATTTATGGGTACTTAGTAAAGTAGGCTGTGTCCTGTGTCGTTTAATAACTACAGCGATGCCTCCAGAAAATTACACTTCACCTCTTGTGCATCCTGCAGAACTTCTGAAGATTTATTTTAATGATGGAGGAGTAAAAGGCTTGCAATATGATGATTTTGATGTTTTAAATTTGCTGAAGAAAGCAACATTATAACCTTGCAATGCATGAGTATACAATTATCAGTTGTGCACCTTATTATCAGTTGCATATGTACCCTCATGATGTGATGTTGCCAAGTGTCACATATCATGAAGTGCAAAAATGCAGATACTTAAGACTTCATTTTAAAGATGGAATGGAGGTGAGTCATGTTGGCATAAATAAATAAATAAAATACTTTATTGTTGCATGAGTCAACTGTATTAGCCAACTTAAGGATTTCCAAAAGCAGGCGGATGCGTTTTAATAAGTTATATCCTATTTTGTAGAGATTTTAGAGAGGCGCTGAGATGGGCAGCCCGGAGCCGACATGGAGGCCGTGTGCTGCGGGGACTCGAACGCGCTTACAGAGTGCTTACTGAAGTGAAAATGTAAGTACATTAACTCCATATAAGATTTTCTCACCCTGTTCGAAACACTTTGACAAACACCGACTATTAGTCCCACACCAAGCAAGAGTTTGAAGGATGCACCAAAGCTCAAAGCTGGGGATTTTGCTTCTTGCCTGAACACTTTTTGGAAAAAGAAATGTCATGGCTTGTGTGTTTCCAGCTGTCTGGGAAAGTAGCGGTGCGACACTTCTACAATACAAGCAGTACATGTTCCTCATCATAAACCAAAGCTTTTTTCCCTCCAACCTGGGATAGTGTTTATGATTAATGTGTTCAGGCTGACTGTACGCTTTTACCCTCACTTCAGTACTAACACTTACTAACTTTGAGAACATCTGAGAAAAATGCTGAGTGAAACTTTCTGGGGGAAAGTTTGTGGTCTTGCTCAAACAGTTCTGACGCCTGTAGTTTTCAGGGTTTTTTTTTTTTTACCACCTAACTATTTGTAGATGACATCTTTAGTTAAAACCATTAGTGCCAATAGTGTACTAAATTTTCTTGAGGAACACCAAATTATTCCTCACTGTTCATGTGTTAAATGCTCTTAGAAACACTATTTTTTCAAGCACAAATTCAGAAATTACATTTACATTTAAAATGGAACAGAATGTGGAAATTTCATGTATTCTTTGTCATTAGTCTTGCTTTGGACATCTTTAGGTTAAGGTTTATTGAGTTGGTACCATTAGCCTTGGCAGTGGTCCAGCAAACTTGAGCGAAGGTTGTGGATGAATAACGGATGATGAGAGGCCTATTTGAACTTAAGAGACACGTGGCAGACACCCCAAAGCCACCCGTGATGAGCCTGTCCCCTGCATCCAGGTGATGGGAAACCCAGACGCCAAGGCTACGTCTTTTACAGTTGCTGGAAAATGGCCCTTTGCGGCACATGCGTTGGTATATCAGGCACCGAGTGACCGGGGAAGGCCTAAGTAGGGCTATACCGTGACATGTGAAATGGGATATTGGTGCATTTGAAGTTTTAAAAGCTTCTGCCTGAAAGATTTAGTAGGAAGAGGACAGGGGGAATTGTATATGACACGCTGAAAGGAGCCTTTCTTATAAATTGGAATCAATTTTTCAAAGGAAGTCATAAAAAAAGCCTTTTCCTCCTCATGCTCTGCCATGATGATGGGTTTCTTTTCAAAGCTGGCTATTGACATTCATTTATTATTACTCCTAAGTATCCGCTTCCAAATGTCGTACCTTCGCTGACCGCCTCTTACACACTGAGGTAACATTTAATGGGCCAATTTAACTTTTATGCTGCATTAGAATATACAGGCTATTGTTTTGGCGGAAGCTCAGAATAATATAGGACCGTAGAGGTTGACAAAGCAATTGAACTGGCTTACATTGACCAACTGATGGGAAAAGCAAAGTGGATATAATGGCCTAAACGGCTTCAAACCAGCTCCACATGTTAAAGGGAATGGCATGGGCCGTTCTCGTCTAGTCATGCTTGGCTGCATTGGCTTGTAGCAAACTTGACCCTACTTAGTCGCTGGTGACGCACGAGATGGTGCACAGTGACTTATTCTCCCAAAGCCTTGTCTCAAACTTTCTCTGGTTTTATGGCGATTTTGCAAACTTCTTCAAAGGCATCAGATAGATTTTTATCACTTTCACTTAATGATGGTGTTCGGTTCTGCTTCGGTGCTGACTTCGCTTAACAATATTGCTCAATATGAACGTCTCGGATCCTCTGGCAGGCTTTTCCATGAGCAAAGCCCCTGTAATAGATGTTCCTTGTGCAACTAGCATTCGAAATCAGCACTTATAAAAGATATAAGGGGATGTTTCTTTAATGAGATAGCGCCGACTCGCTTTTTTATTAGCGCTTGACGTTTCTTTTGTGAAGCCGAATTTGGCCTGTCCTCGTTTCATGTGGGCTGCTGAATGGTAATGTGCGTTGCGGTCATATTTTATACGGCCTTCCATTTATACCTCCATCCGCCGAAGACGTAATGCTCTCGAAGGGCCATATGTTTGATTTCGCTCCAGAAGCTTTGTGTGAAGCCAGTTCTCATAGATTGCATGCCTCAGATTAAAAGACATACTTCTTGTGTTAACTCCTCCTTCTCTCAATGACTCAGCCGTATTACCAGTCTCTGTTAAGGCCTGCTCTATGTGAGATTTTACACCATTTTTTTTAAAATGAAGCTTGGACATAAGGACCAGTATCTCCCTATTGTTGTGTTATCTGGGGTCATAAACCAGTTACACGGTTACACTCCAGATAGAAGAACACATAAAGAGATCATTCATGTTCTCGTGAGAATACATTTCATATGTCAGATATGTACAAAATTCCATATATTGTATGTATAATGAACTGTATTGCAATCCCATATACGTATAATGAGATATGTTGCAATATGCAACAAAAGAGAATTGGATTAGTGATTTTAAAAAATATTTTATATTAAAATGTATAAAAAGGAGGGATCTAATTAGTTTTTATGATCTTTTCTGGTCATACCACATATCACTTACATTGTGAGGAATTAATATGAATGATTCTGAATCTGTGCCACAATTATTAGTTTAATCCTCAGCCTAAAATTGTTTTTTTTCAGTTATATTATTGGAAGAGTGTGCAGAAAATAACTTATTTCAGGAAAAGAAACATTTAAAGCAACCATCACAATTTCTGTAAGTGAATGTGTGTACGTCTTGTAGTATATGTGTCTTGGCAAATATTTTTGCAAAGTGTTGTATTTTTGTTTAGAGGTTGACTTGCTGGTGGTCAGACCTCTAGAATAGCACATGTGTGTTTTCTTATTAGAAGCTTATGTATGGTGCTGGTGTTGTGACCATTGGAACTTAAACTAAACCTACTTAATGACTGGGCTTAGGTGTTGGACGTGTAAAATTTTAAAAGTAAAACTTTTAAATTGTGTTTGAATAGAGATATTGAGGAACTAATATTTTTTTTACTATTATCTAAGGTGTCTTAGAGACCTTCTGTCACCCTTAGTCTTAATTCTACCTTACAGCAAACTGGATTTGCCAAATTGGCCTCTCTCTAAAGCTTGGCTGGTGTTCACAAGATCGCACATCTGTTGTCTAAAGGCTACAAGCAACCTGCTGCCCTTAAGGTCCAACCTCTCTGTAACAGCACAAGCATTACAAATCCCATCCAGAAGGCCTGTGGTAACACACCCGTCAAAGTTTGTTTTAAGCAAGATCTCCTTCTTGCAGTGAATAACCGTGACAAATACACACATCAAATCACGGGCCGGATGCACCGAACGCCCTCCCCTCTCCTTTCCCATAATCCAAGAAGTCTATAAACTCGGTTCTGCCTTATCAAAATGAAATATTCTGCATCTGTAATAAGTATCAAAAAGCCCTCTTCCTCCCTCTCTCCCTCCCTCCGTCGCAACAACCCCCCCCTTACCATCCGCCTCCCCCCCTCAACAAAGGAGATGGAGGTTATTTATGGGCGGCCCCAGCACAGGCTTCTCATTCTTCCGCGCGAACTTTAACACGAGCAGCTGTGGACGGCCGAGCTGTGGGGATGGAGGGAGGAGGCTGGAGGATAAGGATTGCCGGCCCTCGAGCCTCGTCCGCCGGCCTCCTCCCTGCACTCTGGCACACATATTTTCCAGGGACACCCCGATGAGCCCAGCAGGGGTCCTGACAGCCAGAGTCGTCCGCTAAAGCCATCGCTCGATGCGGCTAGCGCTAACCCGGGGAGGGGCTAATTGCATCCAGACCCCCTCTCTCGCCTTTCTTTTTGTTTCTCACTCGCTCGTTCCTGTCTCCTCCAAAGTCATGAATGATGGGCTATTGGCAGCATATAATCTTGTTTGGATGCATCCCTCTTGGTTTCATGTTAGGTCAGCGGAAAGGTTTTGCCAGACGAAGTTGAAGGTCCTATTTGAAAGATTAAACTTGTGGAGGCTCTTTTGTGCCGGTGTTCACTGTTGCTTTTAATGCGAGTTATATTTTATGTAAAGAGTCCGTTCAGTGCATTGTTACTAAAACAATTTGATCACATTATTTTGTGAAAGAATGTGATGTTTTATTGCAGGGCCTTCAAAGTGTATGGCGCTTCAAGAGCTCAGTTTGTAAAATCTTGAAACGTAAGTACACATACTGTATGCATACTGACTGCATTTCCTCCATGCTCACAAGAAGGAGGTCTATCTGTGCAGATTTCGGTCCTGCACCAGTTGAAAAATATGAATCGTTTTTTGGAATACATGAATCAATTTTGAATCAACCGAGAAAGAATCGCAATTCAATTCGATTAAATTTTTTACGCACACCTGCTTAAATCTGAAGTCATCTAAAAACTAAAAAATCTAAAATATTTGAGGTGATTTTAAAGGGTAGTGCATCTGCTTAAAATTTTTTGTTTAATTTGGAAAGAAGTAAAAATGATTTCAGACTGTTGTTGATAAGTGATGGAAAATGACAGGCGGGCAGGTTTTCAGTTTCAACACTTGTTTGGGTTAATGTTCTCTCCTCCTTGCTCGTCTTGAGATGTGGGTATTGCGTCCCTTCTGTAAATCAACCACTTTGTCATCTAGTCTTACTGCTTCTTAAGCATGTTAAGCTTGGTGAGATAAGCCTCAGGATGCTGATGAGCAAGGATCTCCAATCCCTTCTCACCCTGCAGGTCTCCACATGTACTTTTTTTTTTTTTTGTTGGTAAGCAAGATTCATAGTTCATATGACCTGCTTCTCAATGGCTTTTTGCTTATTCTCAGCCATAATAGCATTTTGGGTTAAGGCATTCCTTTGAGGTTAAGATCTTTCACCCTCATGGCTTAAAGAACATGAGTTGTGCAGCGACACCAGAGCTCCAGATAACGACTCCTCTTGTGAGAAGAAGCATTGTCCTGCCGCTGGGAGTGGCCCAGAATTCCACGTTATGATTCGGAATACGCTTGAGGTCTGCTTGCAGTGAGGAATGTGGAGCTTTGGTGTTGTGTGCCTTGTGGCTTTGTTTGTTTAGAGAGATGCGGCCAGATACTGCACATGGAGTTTATATGAGAGTGAAAGTGCTTTTTCAGACAATTTATTTAAGATAAAATCGTTTTATAGTAGAGGCATATTTAAGGTTATGTATAGATTACATTCCATATAAAATAGACATGGTAAAACTGTGGGTTAAAGGTCTGGCTTGACATGTTTTCAGAGAGGAATGCAAGGGGAAAGTTCGAACACGTTCTCCGATTTGTAGATCCATTTTTCAAGCTACTGCTGCCTCAAACGGAAGTATATAAATATGATCTCCCTCCTTTCCATGTTGGCGTTCTGGCTTTTTGAGAAGAATCTCGAAAGTAGAAGCTCAAACAACCCCCCAATCCATCACAGGATCAGTTACCAGGCTTCGACTGATTACCCCAGACAGCTGGATCAGTCGAGTATACAAAGCTGAGTTTTTGGGGAAAGAGGGGAAGTGGATTAGAGTCCATCAACACTGGATCATCTCCATCTTTACCCCCACCCTAGCTCATCCAATCCCCCACTACATTTGAACTTCCCACCGAGCCTTGTTTGTCTGCTTGCCTCATTTAACTCTCCGAAGGTGATTGATTCTAGACTTGGGGCTTTAAGTGGCCAAGCCCAGTTGTGTGATGCTTCTCTCTGGGTTTGTTTGCCCTTTTGGTGTGTTCTACCCCGGTGGGGGGCAGGTTGTTAAACTGCGGAGGCCTCCACTGGAGAAAGCAGATGCCTTATTTGACTCAGCCAGTGGCCTTCCTGCCGTTGTGATACATTGTGGCTCATAGCTCCAAGCCTGGGCCGGCTTTCACAAAACGAGGCTTTCGTGTTGACTAATCAAGCTACTGTCTGCGCAAAAGGGGCCTGCCGGGCCCGCCAAATCTGCAGGAATGGCCACAGGAGAGAGGCCAGAGTGCGAAATGAAAGGGTCACAAAAAATTGCAGCCGCTTGAAGGATTTTGTCTTTAGTGCTGGAGGTTAAAAGGGGTCCCTTATACCTTTTTATGTCCTGCGAACACAGCCTCGCTGTAAAAACGCCAGAGCGGGTGGGGGAAAATAGAGAAGTGTAAGCCGACGTCCCTGACCTTATATAAACACTTTCCATAAAAGTTAACATGGAGGATTTGAAGAGCCCCGACCCTTTTCACAGGAGCGTGAAGATGATCTCTCCAGACTGCCTCCGCTGCTAAAGAGGGTCGCCGACCAAACCCTGTTACTCGCAGCGTACAGCACCAAAGGAATGCTCGGAAAGCCGTAAAAACCCGAGCGGATCTGGAATCTAGATTGGAATATATAATGGGGTGCATTAATCTCTGCTGGAGGTTCGCTTTTGTTTCTGAAGGTTCCCGTTTGTTTCCTAACACGAGCAGTTACGACCTGCGTCTCTCTAAGAACCCTGACCCACTCTTTCCGACGTTTTCCGATAACACGTCGAGGAGGAGAGCTAGCCTGTAAGGGATGTACAGTGATGTGATCTACTGAACTAATCTTGTTCTTGGATACGCTAGGTCTTTAAGGTTTCGAATAAATCAGTGCTGTGACATGGGCCCTTTCTTTCCCTCCTCCCTTTCTTCTCCTCTCTTTCCTTCCCTTCGTTCTCTTTTGTGCAATCCCACATGTGCTCAATATATCACTTAAAGTGTATCACCTTATCCCTTTGTTTATCATCTCCTAGGATAACCATGTGGAATCCTCATCTTCTCTCCTTTCCTTGTCTATAGCATTTCCAAAAATCTTTTACAAGCGGCCAGCCACTGAGCCTAATGCTTTGCAGCAGCCGAGCTGGTAGCGCGCACCATATCTTAAATGTAACAATCAAAGAAGCATGCAGGATTTCGCCGTTTCCGACGGTCCAGATGAGTGCCCCTCTTCAAGGCCCGTAGTGTCCGTTTTTGGACCTTAAAAAGGAAAGAAAACTTCAAACAAACTAACATCTTATTGCCATGTGTCAATAGGAACATCGGGAGGATGGATGGTGCTGGAAGATTCAGTCCAGATCCCCAGACAGCTTCGCTCCAAATATATTTTGGAGGCCCACAATGTGGCTAGAATAACGGATTATTAGACAGTGGCCATATTAAGGTATTATTATTGCCAATACAAAATCACTTTATACGGCGCTCCTGTCAAATGAGGTCGGTCACAGATACGTACTTGTATTCCGTCGGTGTCGTAATCGCGCAAGGAAACGGTTCCAGACCGCGTCCTTTGCTGAAATAACATCTCTTTGACATTTGAATGAATGAAGACTTCCAATGACTTGCCGGCACCGCGCGCCAAGAAAATGAAGGCAGAGAGGAAAAAAGCTGCACAGACGCTGGAGACAAATGAGCTCTCCGCCGTCCAGCCAGAAAAATGGATGATGTGGAGTCGGGGTGGAGGGAGAAAGATGCTCCATCACCAAACTCGGTCAATTAATGCTGGCTGGACTTTATGAGAGTTTTGAAGGATGGTGTGCGAGGCCAAGACGCCCCTGGGACAGTTTGGTACTTGAGGATGATTTTTAGCTTTGACTGAAGAGTGTCGAACCTCTGTCTGGTTTTCTTTTAATTGAGGAGAAGGGTTTCTTTTTTTGCTTTGCACCAGGGTTGCCCAATTTGGATTTGTAAAAGATTTAACACCCAGTAGAAGTGGTCCAGCTTAAGCCACAAGCCAACCATCACCTTTTTCATCTACTATCGTCTGCTCCTGTTATGCTCCTGTAGCAGATCGTCAGGGCATTTGATAGTGTAATGGTTAGGAGGTTTTGAATCCTGGACACGTAAAGGTACCGCTGAGGTACTCATGAGCAAGGTACCGTCCCCAAGCGCTGCTCCCCGGGTGCTGCACTTCAGCTGCCCACGGCTCCTTCACAGATGGGTCACATGCGGAGGTCACAAATCGTTGTGGTGCACTGTGTGCTGTGTTGTGTTCACAATGACATAATCACTCACTCGCTGACTGGCATAATTTTGGACTTGGGCCTGACAGCAGGAAACACACAGACCTGTTGCTTCTCCAGTGGTTGGGTTAAATCAGACGTCATCTTAAGAATCTAATAAAGGTTTTGGGTTGGGAAAGACCGTTCCTATTGTGGTGTGAGTTTGTGACTAGTGTTTCAATTTTAACATATTTTCTCATTTGATAAGAATTGTAATTTCTGACTAATTTGTTGCCTCGTTAAATAATCGAATGAGTCAGTTTGTGATGTAATTCATATTTGAATAATCAGTATTTTGGTTCTTTTATGTAAGTTAAGTGAGTGAATTTAGGTGAGTTATTATTTGTCATTGTGAACACAGCACGCACTGCACCCCGTATATATATTTATACTGTATATTTACTACATTTTGTTGCAAAGTTAGTAAAACAGTGTTGCTTTAAATATAGAAAAAAATGATTCCAGTCTCGGCCATACAGTGAGAGATGCTGTTTATTAATGACACCCCTGTTTTGGAAAAGTACAGGAAAAACGGAAGCAAATTAAAGTCATGTTGAGTCCCACATTTTTCCATCTTTGCAAAGTCCTGTTGCTGCGTAGTTTATATTGGTTTTGTTTTACTGCGTCTCTGTAAAGTGTATAATATCTAAACTTAATAGCCAGGGTATCGGGACTGCAGAAGTTGGGTCAGTGTATCCTTAGGAATTAGGCAACGCTGTGGGTCAATTTCCCAGTCGAGGATTAAGCCTACTCCTAGACTTATTTCGAGTTTGAAAGGTAAATCTCCATTGGTACTACAATTTAGTCCAAGACTAGTCTTAATTCATAAGCTAGAATCCAGCCTTGTTAGTTTAGGCTCAGATCTAATCCCTGCAGAGTGCTTGATCTCCTGGGACATTTTTGAGCAGCTTGGACATACACTAAGGGCTGGCTTCTTGCTCATGGATTAAGCCTAGTCTTGGACTAAGTTGCACTATCAATGGATAATTTACCATTCAACCTCAAAACTAGTCTAGGGCTAGGTTTAATCCTTAACTGGGAAATTGTCCCTAAATGTTGTTCCCTGTGAGATTGGTCTAATTTAATCTACGCCTGGTTTCAGCCTTAAGCCTATACATCCAAAGAAGTGCTTTTAAACACAGGGCAGAAGCTCATCTTTTCTTTGGATTGCTTCTTTGGAGTGGTTGTAAGTTTCTCTTTGGTGCTTCTTGTTACGTTGGCGTTGCAAAATTAATCAGTTTGTTACATCATGCACTTACTACGGATGCCTACTTAATTCTTAAATGAAGTTATCGGGAGTTGGTTACTTTCATGTCCCCTACAGCCTGTTAAATGGCATTCAGCATCATCCACTGCTCAGGAAAGTGTAAATGTGATGGGATGCCTGTCTCAGGTTTGGATTACACCACAACAGACACTTTAGGGAGGATAAGTGACTGTCCCTGCTCCTCTCGGTCTGATGATGAGCTGCCAGATACGCTGTGTTAATGTGAACGAGCGAAAATAGGAAATTAGTTTTTCACATTATTCGTTTCACATGCAAATATTTTCACGGTGGCTGAGCGTTTTGTGTTACAGGATGCTGTAAAGTGGGGAAAAAGAGCGTTTTTCAGATATTAAATCCACCCAAGCACCCTGCTGTCCAAGTTCTGACTTGTTTGGCTGGATGGACACTGATAGGCAGCGCTCTCGCCGTCCTACTGCTCCGCTCGGCTCTTGCGCGTTGTGGCGGACAGCGTAATGCCTCGAACTGGCTCAAGTTCAGAGTTCAAAACAGGCCAGTGGTGCAAAATTTGTTTTAGGGAATACAGCTTTGTTTGTAGAAAACAGCGAGTTGTTTGGGTGTTTTGATGCAAGAGGGTTTGTTCCGTGAAATGACCATTTTTCCACGAACTGACCAGTTTTTCCATTGGCTACCAGTGCAGATGTTTGGCTCTTTCGTAATGGAAAGCTGGACATGTGTTTTGACTCCAAACGTCCTGTGCTAAATTTGTGCTTACTCGGCTTCCTGCTGAATAACATCTTGTTTTATAAATGTTTTAATAATTGTCAAATTGGTGGTGAACGTACATTTTTATACATACATCACAAAGTAAATAAATCAAATAAAATAATAATAGTAATAGCACATATATAATAATAGCACAATAATATGATCAACTTATACCATAAGTTAGTACTTATGCAAAACAGTAATGCTTTTAGTTGGTGATCTTTTTGAATGAATTTCAGGTTTGTTGATCATTAATAATAATAATGAAGATTGCCTGGAAATAACACTTAAACATCTGTCTGCAGCTGTGTATTCTGCACAGTATATTCCAAAGCTTTTTCCCTTCACACTGTTCTTTCCATTTTCCTTTAGTTTAGTTTATTTATCTCCGTTTGTTGAAACTCCTTTTGTTAGTTAATTGGCTTTTAGTCAAATAAGTATGATTGTAATATTTTCTTGCGTGTTAATTATTGAATTTTTATTTTGGTCATAATCCAGCTCTCAAGTGGGTGGGGAATGGTGTTTAGAGGCTAAATATTAGTGTGCAGCACAACAATGCACACAAACAAATAACCAGGTGTTGGCACTCAAACTAAAAACAGTGAATAACAGAAAGAAGTTACAACCTCCCCCAAGCATTCTTTTCAACAAATGGACAGAACTTTTCCCCCCCAAGAGAAACACTGACCTTGGAGCATTTACTTTGCCGCTCTAACCCCAAATGTACAGTTTTAGACATAACTGCGCTTTTATGTTTTGGCCAGTGTCAGTTTTTAGAGGCTGTGTAATGCATTGAGATGAATGAGGGGACAACAGGTCCAAGAGTGTCTCCCTGTCCCAGTGCAAAGTTACTTGAGGTCTGATGTGAGAAGCAAAATTAATATTCCAACCTTGATCTTAAAACGAAACGAATCATGACGCCAAAATAGAAGCAGTCGCTTGACCGTTGTCTTGCTCATGTGCCATTAGGGGTGTGCAAAAAATTGAATCGAATTGTGATTCTTCCTCTGTCGATTCAAAACCGATTCATGCATTCCAAAAAAATGGATTCCTATTTTCCACCTAACGTAATAGCACTATTTTAGTCAGAAATATATTTTTTTATGTTTTCCAATGGTACATGAGCAGAAACAAAAACACACTACAACCAAGAACACCAACAATCCCACCCCATCCCGATTGAAAATAGGTAGATAAATAAATAAATAAAATAGTATAGAGGGAAAACAAAACAAAAAACAAACAAAAAAACAAACAAACAAACAAAAACCTCTGGCATTAACATTTATTACACAACTGAAGCAGAAGAGCATTAAAACAATTTCGTCCCTCCAAAGACATCATTCTTCCCCTCTGTTTCCACAGAACCATTGTAACATCAGATCACACAGACACAAATTGTAGAAATCGCCTCCATGCATCAAAAAACTCTTTGATTTTCCCTCTTATTATATATGTCAGTTTTTCCATTGCAAGGTTAACTAACATCTCCTTGACCCATAAATCAGATGTTGCTCTTCCCACATCCCTCCATTTAAGCGCGATCACTCGTTTGGTTTACAACACACCAGAATCAATTATTTTGCGTTTTCCCGCCCTTACATTAAGGTTAGCAGGGTAAATATGCAGTAAACATAGTTTGGGATCCAAAGGGATGCTTTCCTCAACTAATTCTGAGATCAATTGGAGCACATCCTTCCAAAATACTTGAAGTTCCTTGCATTGCCACATACAATAAAAGAGGGTGCTGGCTACTTCATTGCACTTTGTGCATGTATCTGGTATACTGGGATTAAATCTATGCAATTTGACTGGCGTTATGTAAGTTCTCATAAGCCACTTGTACTGTAGTAGTTTACATCTTGTATTAATGGAGTTGGTTTGAGCTGAGAAACGAGCTTCTTGCCATTCATCTTTAGTTATCTCGGTCTGAAGATCCGTCTTCCATGCCGATAAATACATGAAGGAATTTTCTTTGGTAATAGCACTATTTTGCTTTTTCACCCGACAGTTCAGTTCAGCTCGCCAATCCTACAAATGACCAGGAGGCCTCTTTCAGGAAGTGCAGTCAGTATGCGCGCATATGCATTACATTTAGTAAACTCCGCTTGATGCAGTGTGATTTTTTTTTTTTGTTGTTGTTGAACTGCCACAGTCAAATGGGAAAAGTAACTCAAAACAGCAATCTGGAAGCAAATTCATCTATGTTGTTATGTTTGAGTCTAGGCGTTCAAGGGACATGAACAAAAGTTGACAGTGGCAATAATTCGACAGACTATGGAAAATAAAAAGTTTGATGTATTTAACCTTCAAAAAAGAAAAACAAAGCGGGAAATCTGGCCTTCACAGAGCCTCAGCATTTCTTGGCATCAATCTCAGGGGCGTTGATTGAACGAGGCCGCCAGTCTTGGGACGGAACAGCGCGTGGCGTGGCAGACAGCAGCAACCAAGTAAAAAAAAGTGCACTCCCTGAATTCGCTCCAATCCCAGCCAATAAAGCATTCAAGTACAATTAGACTACCCACTGGATCTAAACGAGACAAGCAGGCTACACACAACAACAAAAACCAAACACAGCCATATAGGGACGTAACAATGTATTGAATTATGAATTGTGCATCGATTTTGAATCGAATCGTGAGCCCAAGAATCGGAACCGAATCTTGAGATTTTCTGAATCGTGCACCTCTGTGAGCCATGTTTATTGAAAGTTCGTCGTGAGTTTATACTTTTAGCGCGTTCCCTTAAGCACTTTGTTGATACGTTTTTTTTTGATCAAGCCAGGAAAGAGAATGCAAAAAGGAAAAATGCTTGAAAAGCCAATGAAATGCACTTGACTTGTTTTTACGTGGCCCGACAACCTGTTTTTTTATCGACTCTTTCCCAAGAGAAGCTGAACTGGTGCTCGTAGTGACTTTACTGCTCAATAAAAGTGCAGCGTGGTGAGGCAAACAACGTCTAGATTATGGAGTGCTGTGATTTCTCTCTGGAGGCTCCTGTGTCTGTGTGTGTGTGTAGCTACGCAACGCAAGTTTCCATCAGAAGAAAGGCTGTAGAGAGATAGTGCCCGGCCCCTATCGCAGCCTCCTAACCCCCTGTACCACATGAAGGCAGACGATCGTATAAACAGATCGCTCTGCATCACTTGGAGAGGGAAATTTCTCCTTAACGCACGGCCCTGGTGCTGAGAGAGAGAGAACATCAAAGCAGGGTTCGGACGCTTATGAGGGGATTACAGCAGGTTATGTGAGAAAAGAAGTTTATTGAGCTGCATTTCAATTTTCTTCTCTTTAGTCTACCTCTCAAGAGTTTCTTTTGCTGTATTAAGTAATATTAGGACAAATACATGTTTTTGCAAAGCTGTAGTGCTTATTTAGCGTTTTGTTTTTTACTATTGCACTAAATAAACATAAATAGCATCAGTTATAATTTTCACTAAGTTTAGTTTCTATTAGAAATAATTGGTTTAATACAAAGTTTGTTTTAATTTTCTTTTCATGAATTGCAACACTGAACCAAAGAAAGCGATATTTTTTGCATTGCATTAAATATAAATATTTCACAATTAGAAGTATTAAATATTGTTGTACACAGAACTAACTTACCTGAGACAGTTGTTCAAAACTTTTATCTACTGTTACTAGACGTTGACTGATATTCACAGCTGATATCAGTATCGATTATTTCTAGTTAACGAGGCCGATAACCGATATTTGGAACCAGTATGCAAAAAATAAAGAAAATCTCTGTCAAAATTTTGATTTTTACCAACACCAAGCTCAGCTGAAACTCTCCTCTCTCCTCTTCTCCTTCTCGGAGTTTCACGCTGCGCTCGTGTGTGAGTGTGACGTGAGTGACAACAAGGCTTCAGCGTGGATTGGCTACTACTCGTGTGACATAGACAGCGAGTCGAGAGCATACCCTACAGAGTATAGAGACGGCAGTGGCGCCACAGTAGCGCACCTAGTAATTACTTAATATCGTCTTGACCCTTAACTGTCCCGCTACCATGGCTTAGTGCATGGCTTCCTGTAACTTTAAAAAATAATGTAAATAAATAATGGCTATTATATTTCATTTTGATGTACGGAATTATCATGAAAGCTTCTCTAATATTAATTCTCCCTCAGATGTTACTATAAACTCTGAGATTCTGAATTCTCTTAGCGAAGACAGCAGGAGAGCGCTTATCGATTGGCCCAGCGCACGCCTTGTCCTCGCGCTGCGAAATGACCTTAACTCTGGCGGCAATCGGGCCCGGTGCTTAATTCGGAAAAGCTGAGCGCCGTTTGAAGGCTACAACGCGGCTCCGATTCGCTAAACCTTGGCTGTCTGATTAGGCACATGCTGAAGTCATTGCTGTTGCCTTGCCCCACTTCCAAGAGTCGTATCAAAGAGACGTTGACAGTCCCAGTATAACACAATCCTCTGCTAGAGGAAATAAAACTACGGATCTGGACTGACTGTGGAGTCCCCCGGGGGAGGGGAGGGGATGTGAGGCGTAAGAGATGGCAAGGGCGGGAATCAAGTAACGTTTATTTTCGTAGCGGATGTGTGAATTGGGACGATTATGTGAAAATGGAATTGGCGATAAACAGAGAAATGGTGTTTTTAGACAAGGTTGGTCTGAGGTGAGCCCTGTAGTAGAGACGAACTTCTTTAATGCTGCAGTAAAGATAAGGCAGTTACAGTTGTCTTATTTCATTTTAATTCAGAAGTTATGTTGAAATGTAATTGGACGTCCCTTTTGTCAGGAGGTTTGGTTAAGCCCATTTCGCCTGTGCGGATGCGTTTCCATTTGGCGTCGACTGCAGTAAAACTGAGGAAACGGGAAGCTTTACGGAAGCACAGGAAGAGACAGATTTTTAAAATTTGCTGTTGCATTTCTGGACAATATTTCTAATTGCCAACGACTTGAATAGTGTTTTTACTTGTTTTACATCTATCTTTTTATTATGCAGTTCCAATAAAATACAGGACTATTAATAAAAAGGGAAAAATTTAAAGAGAGGGAAAGGATGCGTCGCACCATTTATAATGCATCAGCAGGTACTGTATATATTCAAGATTAGGGTTTTTCAACCGGTGGTCCGTGACGTGCAATCCAGTTTCACTACTGAAATAATATTTTTAATTTTAATTTAATTTTATTTATTTTTCACAACATTTCCAGGTGTTTTGCATCTTTATAAATGAAGGAATTTAATGCAAATATCTAAAAAAAATAATAGAAAAAAAAAACCCCGCCCACTCACACATACAGGCACAGGGGGCCGCAGACTACGGCTTAGTCTGAATGGTGGTTCCTTGGACAGAACCAGTTGAAGACCAGAGTAAAGCAGGAATGGCTTCCAGAATTTTCTTGTTTATACCTCTAACAGAGAACTTATTTGCCCCCGTTTAAAACATTTCCACTCCTTTATGGTGTATAGGGGGCTTATCAGACTTCTATTAATCCGATTTTTTAAATTGATTGATATTTGCACATGCCCGTCAATAATATTCCAGTCCTTAACATCAAAGAACGGCGCCGATATTGGATCGTTGGTCATAACGTAGTCTCTGCTTGAGTCTTGGGTATCTTTGTCCCAAAAGTTTTGGGTGGCAGTGTTGGTTTGACCTCAGCCGCCACCGAGGTTATTACTCGCGACTGCTGTAGGAAACAGTTTTTTAATAGCGCTGGAGCCCTCCTAGCTTGTGAACCCGCATGATGGAGGGCTAGGAAAACTAATCATGACCAAAGGAGTTGGAGGTTGTGCTGAAGCAATTAGAGCCTGGTGGTGGTCTCAGCATCACCCTATAAACCAGAAGATCTAAACCAGACTCTGAGATCGGGGCACTGGGGGGATGGGCTCACGCGAGGAAGTCGTGCACGCAAGGTCAAATGGTGTGGATTTGTTGTTATAGGGAAGGATTAGAATTTGTGGCTTCTAGGGGTGTGACAACGTGGCGTGGTGCAATATTTCGAATATTTTGTGACATTGATGTGTATTGCAGGGTGGGTTTAACGATGTGCTGATGTGAAACCGTAAAGCACTGTTAAGATGAGATTTTCAGATTTTGTTGTATTTTGCGTAGGACTGCAGAAGTGGAAAACGGCAGGACGAAAGCCCAAATGTTTGAAAAAGGCTTTTCTGTAAATGTGCATGTCTAAGAAGGAGTAAATAAGAACTCATTCATTCATTATCTGACCTGCTTAATCCCAACTGGGGTCGCGGTGGAGGTCCCAGAGCCTATCCCGGGAACTTTAAGGCGCAAGGCGGTGAACAACCCACACTCACACCTTACGTGGACAATTTAGAGTTGCAAATGAACCTATATTGCATGCTTTTGGACCGTGGGAGGAAACCGGAGCACCCGGAAAAAACCCATGCGAACACGGGGAGAGCGTATAAAGAGTCCTAATTTCCAGATGGTTTGGGCATCTTTATCAAAAATGAATTTAATCTAAAAAATAGTAGGAAAAACTGCTGGTTAGTTTGAGTGGCGGTTTCTGGGACAGAAGCGGTTGAAAACCCCTGGATTATACTGTATCATAATGACATTGCTTGTGATTTTCTGGATGCAGCATAAAAATTCTAGTTCAGAAGGACATCCTGGTAGTAACTATGGCCGCCCGATCTGCAGTCCATGCTCAATCTGAGTGTAATGTGAAGTAATGTAGAAAAATTGATGTGATGCATCGCGATGATATTATCGTAATTGAATGGAATTGTGAGACTGGTGAAGGTTCACTCCTAATGTCTTCCAGCAGCTCCTTTATTGTTTTTTTTTAATATTAAAGCAAGATTATGTTTTGCTAAAGCCATTTATCCCCACAATATAAAATCTGATGAATACGGAACAAAAGTAGATAAATGACTTTCACTTATTCAACAGTCGCACTATCCTCACGAGTTACAAGTTCATGCACTCAGTCGCTATTACATCTCTAAAGCGTTGGAACACAAGTTGAACTTCGGAGCTTAGTTCTTCATAACTGTTACTGGACTGTGTCACTGCTTGGAGTGTTTCAAGTTCAAGGCAAGTGAAGCAGAATAACTTATTTTCCAGTTCAATGTTATATTCCTTAGTAACAAATGAAGGGCCTTTGGACGGAAAGGGTACCTTTGTGAAAAGTCATTACTGTCTTTAAACGGGAAATATAAACCAAGACAAGATTTTAATTAAGATTTCGATTTTTATGTAGTGAGTTAATCCATTAATTCATTAAAACATTGTTGGCCCTGTGAGTGGCATTTACTCTACAGTAAAGGTTAAGAGAAGTCTGTTTGATATAATCTGTTTCGATTGAAGGGTTCTAAGGTTTTTGGGAAGTTCAAGAAGTTCTAATTTTTTAGCTTTTTATATAGTCATTTTGGAATGTTTTATGTTTTCTAGTCACTTAAAAACCCTGTGTTTTGATTTCCGTACATGTGATTTTTTTTTTTTTTAAACACTACCATGAATAGATACAAAGATATTTTTTTCCCGTCTTTCCTTCTCTTAACCAGTGCCCCTCGCAACAACGTAAGAAGATTTGCCTTGTAGCTGTAACTCAATGCACTCAGAGGAGGATTTTTTGCGGGTTCGTTGTTCCAAAGACGCCGAGTCGCTGTGGGGTTACCCGGTGATTGAAACAAATGATAAAACTTGGATGCAAAGCGTTCGTGACACGTTCTCAATGGAAAACATTCTCCCCCTCGCTCCATATATACCCTCAAATTGGGTGTAAAACTGACACAGTCACTTTTAAGATTTATGTACTCCTTTGTAGCGGCGACTCCCACGTCTGTGGCTAGTTACAGAGCGGAGCAGCTTAAACGCATTTTGACACCGGCCGCCGTTACCACAAACCTGCCTCGCTCGTACCGGCTGCCTTCCCCCCACCCTCTCTTTCCTTTCTCTTGATCAGAAGCTGGTGAGGCCACAGATGGAGAAGGCATAGAGGGCAATTAAAAACACACTGTATCCCTAAACGGCGGCCTTTCGCACCAAAGATGGCCGGCGGGCTTTTGAAGCGGGAGCGTCTGCTAAACAGATAAAGCGTTTGTTTGGCTTCTGTTACACTTTGCCCACCGCTGGGCGCAAATGACACATCCGTCCCACCTACCGTTTATTTGCTTTCACAGCTTTGGGAGAGGCCACTCGCGCTGTCGTTAGGGGTTAATTGTCGCCTGCACCTGTCTTGGCCGATGCTGTTTGCTACAAAGTCTGCTACTTCATTTTGGCTGGGAGGTGAAAGCCAGTCCTCCTCCTCCTCCTTCTCCCCTTCTCCATATTCCAGTCGACCCTTTCACGCAAGATAGAGTGGGAAGACGGGCCGTAATCCTAAACCACGTTTACCACCAGTGGAACAGCAAAGATGAAGGAAGCAATTACAGATTTTTCATATGACGGATGGCTCTGTGAGAGCTGGTTCGTCAAATCCTGTAACTTATTAAAAATATGGAATAAATTTAACTCCAGAAATTTTAATGACTATTTGAATGAGTGGAATATTATAGAGAAACGCATTGCAAATTATGACACACATTTCATCATATGTGACCAGATCTGGCAAAATGAGTCACAGTGACCCAAAAGTCGAAATTGAGGTTTTGATATCATTGGGCAGAAGAGAAAATAAGCTTTAAAATGTCAGTGATATCTTGAATGGTTGCCAGGATACAGCCGTTTGAATAATGCCCTTCGTCCCAGCCTTTTTCCCCACTTAAAAAAACAGGAAAATTGCGTTCAAAGTTTATTGTTGATCTGAGTGTTTCCCCTAGGGTTACAGCTTTGAGGGGCGGGTGGAGGGTTATAGCCCTCGCCCTAATGAACACTAGGGGTGCAACGATTATTCGACGTTGTCGACAAAAGTCGACAATAAAAATAGTCGCCGACGAATTTGATTGTCGATAAGTCGATAATTGGCGCCAGACATATTTTTAAACAGAGTGAGACGTTTTCCTTCCTTTCTACCTGTGCAATACTACCGCTTTCCAATAGAGTGCACCAACCAGTGAGATTCACTCTTGCGCAATAACATTCAGTGACAGCTAGAAGAATGGCCCTATGCCGTCACATCAACGCCAAAACTAGCGCGCGCAAAATGGCTTGCCGCAAAAATTTTTGCTGGTGTAAATTTCAAAGTCGCGAGCACAAATGTGAAACTCGAGAGCACAAAATTAAGAATTGAGTGCGTGGTTGTGATAATATTGCGCGCAAACTGTATTTTTCCTCTCTCTAATGTCTTTTTCCTCTCGATGTGTTAAATCTTCTCGCGCGCAAAGTAGATTACCAACGAGCGGCTTTTTTGCTTGAGTGAGATTTCTACACGCGTGGTTTGAAAGGGGTGGGTTTGGACAGTTAGGGGGCGGGGTATTGGCAGCTTCTGCCTGCGAATCCTATTGGCCGATGGCTCCTGGTTTTGTGATTGGCTTAAGAAAGTTCCTACAGATAAACCAAAGATGTCGGAGGAAGAGGAACGGCGACGGGTCGGTTAAACGAAAGTTATAGTTTATCGACCTTATTATAATTTAATAGTTAGGTCTTACACGTTTAATAAACACGCAAAACGATAAAGTAACCAACGCCTTTGTCACTCGCTCATAAATGTTATAATGGTATGTTACCATTTTCTCAGTACCATCAGAAAACCAGGAGCCATCGTAAGGCTAGATAAGACAAAGAAGAAACTTATTTATTAAAATATGCTTTTGAGTGAACTGTCTTTCTTGTCTTTATTATTTACCACAAAATTTAAATAACCTCATACTAAATGTAAAAGCTGGTAGCTACATCGGAGCCATTTTATAATTATGCAATTTATAATCCGATTAGTCGACTAATCGTTTTAATAGTCGATGACTAGTCGACTCTCAAAATAGTCGTTAGTTGCAGCCCTAACGAACACCGACACAAACACTTAAAGGAATCATGGTGTCCATGTGTATCTTTTAACAACAGCAGTCAGTATAACAACTGAACAATTATTTGGTCAGTTATTTATTATCTTAACCACACTGGGAGGATTTAAAGTTTGGGAGATTATTTTCTTCCAAAAAAGACAAATCAATATATTTTTAAAGCTTTTTAGTTTTATCGGTCTGTATCTCATTGGGTCACATATTTAATTTCCTGTTTAAAATACGGAACATTTTAAAAAACATTGTCTACCTACATAAATAACTAAATAAATAAAAAAATACATTTTGAGCCAAATTTTACTCACAGTCAAAAGCAATTTTGTCATTTCAGCGGTAAGAAGCGAGAGGTCGTGGCTCCACTTTTTACAGGATGCAAAAAGGTAAACATGGCACGATACCCCTTTTTTTTTTTTACGTCCGATACGATACCAGTATTGTACATTTGGATATCTGCCGATTCAATACAAATCCGATACCGTCTCAGTTTTTTAAAACCAGAAAATAATGCTTTAAAAATGTCTGAGCACATGACTGAGATTATTCAGGAAATACTTATCTTGAAACACAGTATCTTCATACTGTGTTGGTCCCTAATCTTGCGGCACTAGAACCATCAGGAACATGGAGATTACGAACTGGTGTTGTTAAGGAAAATAAACAGTATAATCGTGTGATTTGCTTCTAGGGTTGCTTTTGGGTCTATATATGTGCAAACTGATGTTATATCAAATAGCAGTTTGAACAAAAATCTGTTTTCCGTGCAGTATTATTCGCTGTTTTTTGTTGCCTGTCAGAATCCTTTCAACACCATTAATTATGTGCGTGGGGAAAAAAAACCCTGAAATCTCAGCATGCTACAGATAACTGTATTTCCATCACTAAAATATTTATTGTGACTCCAGCAAGTGGTTATTTTTCTGGCACCGTTGTTTTCATATATCAAAGGCAGAGCCATCAGAAAGGGCCCGAACAAATGTTTCATTTTCTCCACGCTGAGGCGAGCCGTGCCAGCGCTCCGCTTTCTCGCCGCTCTCGAGTGCCGCTCTCGGGCGTAACGAGAAGTTGAAATGACATCTAAATCAATAGGCCTCAGTAACCGCCTGCTTTTTAACGTTTCGCCTGCTTCGATTTTTGTGCTGCCAGGAGGCTTTCTGACTGCGAAAATACGGCGCTCCTCGGAGCCTTTACAACACGCACCAAATGTTTCACATTACCGGTGTGAAAATCCGCAGTTTCTTTAGCCTTTTTCCTTTTTTTCCACCGCCTCCCCGCCCCTTTGCTTTTCTCCTCTCCCTTTTTACAAGCCCAGGCATCTTTGGAAACCCGATATTTCATATTTCATTCTGGTTTGCGGATGTCATTGCGAGGGACGTTTGGTTCACATGCATCTGACCAGCCGGGGCCCCCCTTTGATCAGCCTGACCACGACTAATTACAAATGGAGAACAAATGAAAGAAATATCGACAGATTTCATGGGAATTGGCAGCAACGGCTTAACCTCCCTAAATCCGACATGCAAATGCTCGCCGCCCGCCGCTCACGTCCAGCGCGGGGTTAAGTGCCGATGCCCTTGTAAGGGTTTTCTCAAGTGGCGGGTGGACGAAAGCGAGTTTGTTTTCCTGGGTCTCCTGGGAATCTTTTCAGCCGACTAACTCGAGCACTGGGACGATTAACCGCTGAGGCCTCGACTGTCAAATCAGCTATAAAAGCCTCAATGTTTAAACGGATTTTCAAATAACACCACAGAATTTAGTGTAAGATTCGTACCAACTTTAACGTCCGTGCGTGAGCTTAGCCCAAACATTTAAAACCTTGGACCAAAAAGTAGGAGATGACATAAAAAGGGAAATTTAAAGCAGCATAAATGTTTGCCGCCTTTAAAAGTTGTGCCGAAATTCCCAAACGGCTCGTCTTGGGGAGATTAAAAAAAGTCCTTTGTCTACCGAACAGGATGTGTATGGTAGTTTCCTCAAACGTGTGCAGTCGCAGGTTCAGGCTCTTGGACAGATTTATTACCGTGCAGAAATGAAGGACAACCCAAACCTTTATACTCGTCCTTCCTCTCGACGTGGCCGGGATGCCCCAAGGCTAAAGCGATCAAAAATGGGAGTGCAGTTTATAAATTTTCATAAACGTTTCAGCTGTGGCAGGTCTTTTCTTTTCTCCGCAAGATGTTTCTTGAAGGCTGTGCCATTCTTTCTTGTTTTTCCCTCCAAGAGTGAATGCCAGGTCACGCCTGGTCGCAGCAGCAGCAGCAGCAGCAGGTGACTGGAGCAAGGCCATTATGTGGTCATTAGGGCGATTTGAAACCTCCGAGCAACTGCTGAGTTCGGAGGTGAGAGCGATCACGCACCCCTCCAGTGTGTTTGTGTTTTTCTTTTTTTCACACTCTCACTTCCCACCCCCTCCCCCTCTTGCTTTCTCATCTCACGTGGGGCTCGCGCCTTTTCCCTGAGTGACGCGGCGTGCGACGTCTTCAGGAACCCACGCAAAAACAGGGAGGTGAATCGATGATGTCACCGCCGATGCATAAACGTCTCAATCGACTGAGACCCTCGCTTCTGCTTTTGTCATCAGGCTTCCTCACGGCAAATTGGGGGGATTACGAAATGCGTGTTGTGCCTGTGTTACGATTGTTCACACGACCAAAGCCGATGCTGGAGTATTTCGCCCCCCTCAGCTGGGTTTTGGTTCGCGACGGGTCGTCTTACATCTCTCTCTCTTTTTTTTTTTTTTTTTTTATTACTCCCCCCTCCGTTTGCATCGGGGTCCACTGTGACACAAAGAGAAGCCGTTCTACTGTAAATCCTCCCAACTACCTGTTTGATAGTGTGCCAGCGGCATCCCTCTGGCCTCTGCCAACCTCCTTCCTGTACGCCGGGGAGACTCTTGGCTTTGGCCCTTCGCCTAAAACGCTATAATGTCTCACCGTCACACCTGGCTCGGACGACGGGAACCTCTCCCCATGCACTCTTATTATTGATACGGCCAAAATCGGAAAATCTCGAGGCTGCAGTGAGCCACATTTAACCGTTACCTGATAGGATTCTCCGAGTCTGCTGGATCGATCAGCTTTGCGATCATTTCCTTGTTGTAGGCTGATAACGCACTGCATCAGACAGTAAGATGAATGAGTTTGATGACTTCTTCAATTTTGGGCCTCTTAGATTTGTGTTCCCCACTGCTTCTCTTCCTTTTAAACAGGAGTTCAGAGAGTTTTTCTAAAACGCCGTTGTTTAAAGCTGCCGTGGAAGCGGCACGTGGCGATTGAGCACGAGGACGGATAGAGGAAAGTCGGCAATGGTTAGTAAACCGCGCGCTTTATGGGACGCCAGGATTTGATCTGGGTGTCAGCTCTTCAAAAGTGTCTGACCAGACTGGCCAAAATGTAGGGGTGTGTAAAAAAAAAACAAAAAAAACAATCGTGATGCTTTGTGTTGATTCATAATTGATTCATGAATTCCAAAAAACGTAATGGCACTAGTTAACTTTTTGCAATGTGGAACCCTGCCCAGATAGACCTCCTTCACGTGAGCATGAAGGAAATGCAGTCAGAATGTGCACATATGCGTACTAAAGTAAACTAGATTTGACTCAGTGTGATGTTTTTGTTGATCTTTGTTTGATTCTCTAAAGCTGTTATTCTTCAGATGAGCTACGGATTACTGCAGTTTGGATATTTTTCCTCTTTCTTGGAGTCTTCCAGGAGACTCTCGTTCAATTTTAGATGACGTGGAGCATCATGGAGATTTCTTTTGAAATGAGCAAAAACGAATTTTATTTGTTAATTGAATTTTTGAATTATGGTAGAATTAAGTGCTCCACGTCTTCCTGTTTATCCCGCCTCCTCCCCCCAAACCAGAGGTGAGAACCCCTTAGTTAAAGCACTTCTGCCACTAACTCAATTCATTAAAGCTGTCAAACGTCCCAAGCAGCAGGAAGCCGCTTCAACAAGTGCAGCTGCCACATACCACACTTCGAAGTATCTTACCACACTCCCAGTGTAACCAAACCAAACCACATGGGCCGTGCAGCGAGGCCCTGAATCTGACAGTCACAGGTCTTCACAGTTTGTCATGGACCAAGATCATAGAGGGCAAAGAAAACACATGTGGATTACCGAGTCGAGGAGAAAGTGTGAGGATTTCCAACAACGTAGATGACTTATTCACAGCAAACATAGACGTCTGTTTTAGTTTATACATCGAGATATTTCTTGCCATCTCTTCTGCAACCCGAGTATTATGCCACCCTTTTTAAAAAAGTTTCATTTTGGTACTTTTTTGGAATAAAAACCTTTTAACCAGCTTTGAAAAGGAAATATTTTGCCTAGACCTTCATGAAGAACGGGGACGTGTTGACGAAGATGTTGTCGTTTGAGGTCTGCAAATTCCAGGTCTGCCGACATGCAAAGCTGTTTAGTTCTACTCAGCATGCTCACTTAATTCTTAGCCACCTGGCATCGGCGTTTAAGGTGTGGAGAAAAGGAAAAAAGTCATTTCTCTTTGGAATGTCGGATGGGATCTCAAGACCTGCACCTGATACTAAAAAAGAAGTTCACAGGGCTCCGCCATAAGATAGATGGCTCCCGAGAGGACGGCCTCCTCCTCCTCCTCCTCTTCTTCTTCTTCTTCTTCTTCTTCTTCTTCTTCTTCTTCTCATCAGGACTTCATGCAGTAACCTGGCCCCCTTTTTTCCATCCATTCTGCTGGCACGTCTTGGCCTACCTCCCACCTTGTGTCTCCAAAATGGACGAGAGAAAGTACGTAAAGCCGAGGTCCAACTTAAAAAAAGCAATTATCGTCCGATTCCGATGTGATTCTGATATTATTCGATATTATCTTACATCCCCCCCAAAAAAAGTAATTGAAATAACCATCATGGACAAGATTACATCTATTAGAGCTTCTGAATGTCACATTTGATTCATTTTTTGACTAATTGCCCAGCCCTGCACGCACCCCTGAAATATTCCTCTAAACTGAAACCCAAACCCCTTAGCCAACCCCAAATTGGCTCCAGTTGGACAGTCCCTTTTATTGCTGAATGGAAGTCCCTCTCGATAACAACACCTGATGAATGCCTTAAAATGAACGTGATGGAAAAGGCCGGCTGGAGTGTAGAGGCCGGTCCTCGCTCCTCCTTGCCCTTGTAATTCGAGGACGACTTGGTGCTACGTTCTGCGGGACCGAAGATCGACAAGAACCTCTGGCTAACATCCACCTCTCAGGTCGGTCAGCCCTGGATTCAGACTCCATCAAAGGATCTCCTTTCTCAGGTGCTGGAGGCTCCCTGCTCGTATCCTCAACCCTTAACACCTATGAAACCCAACTGCCTTGGAGCCTCCCTGGGCCTGCGTTAGTGCTCAGGTTTACAGAGATTTGAAACAATAGTATCATAAAGATTACAAGATCCATACACCTTTCCATAAAAACGGGACCGCTTCAACGCTCTGAACGTCGGGGCCGTTCCTTCGGCAGGTCGTTCTCATTAGCAATGTAATGCAATCCTGATTTATTAACTGGCTGGGCGAAGACCTTCCACACCTGCTCTGCCTTTTTCGCAATACAACGCTGGGAAAGTTGGAGACCCCGCCCCCCCGCCTCCCCAAAATAAAAAACCCTGCTCAAAAACAAAAAAACGCATCGGTTGTTATTTATCGAACGTCAATATGGCCGAGTGCCGGAGTCACAAACCGAGAATTCCGAGTGACGGGCGTGAACCGTCTGGGTGGCCGTACGTCAAATTGCGCAGGTCAGCGTAGGCGAGTGGCAGTGTCGTGCCAGGAAAAGGGGTGGGTGGGGGGAGAACCCGGACGCATCAATAAAACGCACATCTTTCACATGGACAAAGAGCGGGCTATCAGTCACGCAGCAGGCAGCGGGGCCTCAAGTGTATCTCCTCTAGATCTGATCGCGCAACCATGAGGAACATGTGTTCTCAAAATGTGCGCCACCTTGGCCGCGCCGCACTTCACCGCGCGGAATTTCACTGGCCTTCTGTGACAACGTGCCTGTCCTCCGCCTTTTTGATCGGGTTCCACGCTACAGTTCGTAAGAGCGGTTTCGCTCCCGAGTGGTGTCTTTATGAAGGGGATGAAACTTTTTAACTGACACATGGGTTTTGCTTATGAGCAGTGGCGTGCAGTATTTGAGTAGCTGTACTTCGTTACTGCACTTAAGTCATATTTTCTGGACTGACGTATCTATAATTGTTCTTCTCCGTCGCACTACTGTTATAGTTTTAGTAATGCACTTTTTAACCCCAGTAAATTTCTCTCTCTTAATTCTGCTTGCAGTGACAGAGAAAAAGCATTTTGGAAATTGGTACCAAAAGGGTGACGTCGCCACCTGCAGGATTTTATATAACTGACGTCACAAAATCTTGAATCTTGAATCCAAAGATGCCCAAGAATGTTGTTAATCTTGTTAAGAGTGGTGATTTTTGCCACAGACTTAGCATTTCTGCAATTTGTGAATTGCCATAATATGTATTTTTTTAAGAATTAAGGCATTAAACCTTACGACTATGATTCATTATTTTTCTAACGACTAACCTAATTAATAGCAGCAAAATACGTTTAATACTTAAGCACAGTTTGTGTCAAATATTTTAATATATTTATTTAAGTAGCACTTTAAAGCTTAACTGAATTTACGTTTTACTTAAGCATGGGCATGCACTTTTTCAGCAGCTTTCTTCTTCTGACACTTGAAACAGCCAGCAAACGTCATATGATTTGCATGAATGCGGCATGTCTTGTCGTTTCTGTTGAGTCACTGGTGCGAACCTCCTCTCTATCCTCATTGGCCCTCCGCACCCAGTTAACATCATCTTTCAGAAACTTTTCTCTAACTAGTGGTGGCTTTTCACATCCACTTGTTGCCATCCACAGATGATGTACATAGAAGGCTTTTGGGTGGGTGCTATAAAGTCATTTGGGGTTTTCTGATGCTGTCGGTGTGCGAGAGCACCTCTCTCTGCGAGATCTGGAGATGAGATTGTGATGACGTTGTGAGCAGATGTGAGCTACCTTTGGCTTTAATATGCGGGCGGGATCTGCTACTGTTTAATCTCTCTCAAATCGCAGTTGAGGTAATGTCAGAGCTCCGACCGCGTCGTCTGAAGCGGCCGGGGTCGTGGCGACGTGGTTCAGAAACGTCTGCCGCTTTTCTGAGAGTGAACGCCGTCATCCGGGTGTCCTGTGATGTAGATGTTATGTTTCCAGCAAAGCTGGAGTCGCAAATCAAAGTGCCTCCATCCCGTTAATGGAAGCGTAAATGTGTTGCTCGTCTCCGAGGTACGAGAGCAGAAAGTCCCCTTACGCTCCGAGTCTTCTGTTTGATCAACAACTTTCTCCGGTAGCTCCTTCGATGGTCTGATTGCAGCAGCAAACGCCACCTGCATGCCCGAGCGTTTTTGCCATGCTTCGCTGCTGCACTGGATACACCAGCCTCTAAAAGAATGCAGGGGCTTTTTGGTGAACCAAACGTCCTACAATATACAGAGCAGAGGCTGGAGACCCTACTCTATCACTCAAAGTCCGTGGCCGAGACGTGAACCCTGGTCGCGCAGGGGCCGCGTTGGCTTGTTTGAATGCAGGGTGCTTATGGTACGCTGATGAATGGCTCCCGCTTTTGACGGGCTTTGAAGATTTACGCGCGGTTCCGTATCTCCTGACCCTCCTTCAGGGTCAGAAATATTTACAGCGTCCTTGTGTTCTGCAGCGATGTTTCTAGATGTTGCGTTGATAGCGGCGTGTTGGTAATTGTCACGGAAGGCGGGAGGTGTGATTTAGAATCATGGAGGAGGACACAGCCCATGTGGGCGAGCTCACATTCGCGAACGTAATTTACTTTAAAAACGTTTGCGCGTGCAGGCGCGTAAAGTTGAGTTGAGCGCATAAAGACAAGAGATTTTGCTCACCAAAGTTCCACTGCAAGCTCGGAATTTTGCCACAAAATTTTCCCATGTACAATAAATACGTCATCAAATATTGTCTGAAAATATTGGGTAAATCTAAGCATCGATTCAATGGCGTTGACTTAATTGTCGGCCGATTCTGATATGATTCCAATATTATCGTGCATCCCTAGTTTTTTTTACATACCGAATGAGATAAGGTGGTATCTTACAATTGTTTAAAAAAAAAAAACAGCAAAAGTAGTCAATTAATTCAGAAAAACGTTTGTACGTGAAAAAAAAAAAAAAAAAAAAGAGCCAACCCCGGCCAGGCCATTACAGGGTGCGGTGTCAGTAACGGGGTGAGAATTGCCGGTGCTGGATTGATGGTATAAAAACGTTAGCAGCACATTTGTCATGAGTGGGATACATGTGCTAAAGTACTTTCAGACCGTGATGCATGTTCTCATTCCTTAACTGCAGTTGACACTCGGGGGAATTATTAAAACGGACCAGAGTTCATATCTGGACCTGAAACGGTCTATAAACCCTCTCCGATGGTATCAAGCTGTTCTGGGGCTTATTTCAAGGCAGCATAAAGCTTATATAGGCTGTGGTGTTTATCTGAAGGGAATATCTGTGATGATGCTATTGGGCTTCGTTTCCCAATATTTTCTTACATAGTTGCAATAGTAGAATATTATGTAAAATTGGAGAAAACCCAATAACCTGATGTTTTGCACAAACTTGCATGCAATAAAAAGCCGTAAGAGTTAAGGGTTGATTCAAAAAAGTTGAATCGAATCACTATTCTTTCTCTGCCGATTCAAAATTGATTCATACATTCCCAAAAACGGACTCAATTAGCTGGATCGGGTATCGGTGGCGTCGAGTCCATCTATGGAGCCGATCGCTTCAGTTACATTGTAGGTTTTTCTATGTTTGCGTATGAGCGCACGCGCACTTTGTTCTACATGGGAAGTGGCACTGCGGTACAGCTGGGTTTTTTGTCCGACATTGGCGCTAATTCCTTCATATTGATATGATAATGACGATAGTGATGCGACAAAATTGTAAACAGTATTTTACGTTTTTGCACGGCAAACGCCGCCGCGCATGAGACGTTCCTGGGGTGTGCGCGTCTGCCGCCTTGTGAGACGCCTCATTCTCGCCAGCGATCGGACTGCATCTCCTTCGTACGTTGGGGACTGTATAGTTTTTGGAAGAGAAAGGTAAGAATTGTAATAAGTTTCATTACTGAAAGACTTGTATTTCTATGTGACGGTGCTATTAAAGATATTTTGGTATGTTTATAGGGGTCTAGGTCTCTTTTGAGCAATTTGGGGGCTTAACTGCCTCGGTAAGCGTCCCAATTGATGTCTTCTTTTACACAGTAGGATAAAGCTGGGTTTGAACTTATGGGCTGGTTTCTTGGAGCAGAATTAAGACCTAGCCTCAGACTAAAAGTCTGTAGGTGAATGTCCATTGATACTGCTTTTTAGTCTGAGACCGAACCTTAACATCACGGACCAAGACGTCATGGGCCAGTTTCCCGGACTGTGATTAAGCTGAAACCTAGACTAGGCTTTATCATAGTCCGGCAAACTGGCCCATGACGTCTTGGTCCGTGATGTTTAGGCCTCCACCACCACCCCATGGTTTATTGTTTGGAAATTGTCCCTTGTTGTATTGTTTATGTCACCTGTTGAAAGTTGAAATGCTTCAATTCCTGAAATGTGTGTGGCCAAGAGGATTTCTGCAATTTGTTCAGTTATCTGTTATAGTTTATCTGTGCAACACGATTATTAAGTTTTATCTGGACAAATACAGGCAGCAGTTGTTTATAAAACATCCTCCCGAAGGGTGCCGTTTCTTTTTATCAGAAATCAGTATTTATCATCAAACACAGAACTGGAACATGCAGCATATTGAGCCAGTTCCATGTGTATGTGTAAATAAGCGCTTTTGGCGGCTGGGTTTTTGGCAGAATTTGGTTCTCACGCTGAACAAAACTGTTTACATAAGGACTTGAATTATTGCCACCTTTTTATCTGATATATTAGCCCTCTTTGGTCTAAACACACGACAATCTGACGTCGTGTTTTGATGCTGCTGCTGCCGCTGCCGTCGTCGTGTTTGAGCGTAGAGTTTAAGGCGAATACAATAATAACCACTCAATGAAAAATGCATTAAAATTAGATGAATTAACAATAACAAATTTATTCGCAGCTATGAAAACTTGAACGGTGGAAATTCTGAACTCCATCCCGCCTGAAGGAGTTGATTTCCGAACGTTAAGAGTGGTCATTTTTGTTGCATATATAAACTGTAATATTTGTTTCAAACTACATTTCCTCAAAAAATTGTGTTCTTTTTCCTTTGTTTATATTCTAAGTAAGACCTGTGCTTCTGATTCTGACTTTTTGTGGAATTTTATCAAATTTCCATGAACTGGAACGTCACGAATGTGACGGCTGCGCTGTCTTTGTATGCGTGTATTTATAAAACAAACTTGTTGTACTAAACACACTTCTTATTTACACATTTTACTCATTTTTTCCAAAGTGTTCTTGTTGTTGTTGTTGTTGTAGCCACAATTTAAAGTTAGTATTTTGCAAACATTCCCTGTCAGAAGCATCTTTTAATAGTTTATAAATAACAGTTTGGTTCGAGTTATTTCCCCTTAGACTTATACAATTTGAACATTTCTGTTTGTCAGCACTTTAGTCTGTTTACACGAAAAGAAAATGACACAAACCAGCTTGTCATGTTTCCTATACACTCTTTCAGCCTAAGTTCCCACTTTTCACGTTATTTTTCTTTGTTGGTAATTACACATTTCTAAAGTCGTGCATTTCTCCCAAAAACAAAAGCGTCGACACGAAGATTTTCCAGCATCGCAGCTGATGTGTCGGCTTATCTCTCGGTCTTCTGTGACACTTTTCATTAGCGCCAACGCTAAACTGATAGTGAAAGACAAGCGTTATGGGGGTGGGGGGGGCCAACCTATTCATCACAGGCCGAAGGGTGGGGTGCGGTGGGGTGAGGTAAGGTGAGGGGGGTGGAATTCTGCATCATGCTCTATTCCGATAAAGCCTCGTGAAACCGGAGCTGATTTCTTGCTAAATTCCGACATTAGTCACAGGCCCATATTTCAGGATTAGCAAAGCCTTTGGGGAGTAATTGCAGGCCCGGGGAGCGAGGGACTCGGCCGACTTCGACTGCTCGCTTAAAGAGAGTTTGTTTAGCTTCGACTTGAAGACTCAAGATGCTTTATTGGCCGAATGTGTAGTTCTATACGTGCCACTTAGTGAAATGTACGCTGATGGCTACTAAGAGCAGATTTTGGAATTAGAAATTATGAAAACCTTGCGAGAAAATGAAGACACAGAACGAGCTGTTTCTAACTGGAGATCTATAAACAGTGCACATTATGAGAAAACTCAGTAAAAACGTAGAGGTTCTGCTTTTTGAAGACTGAGAACGCAAGACTTAAGTTAGAGCCTTGATAGCTAAAGTTGTGGCGTCTTTTTCGAGGTCTAATGGTTACCTTTGCCGGAGTTTAATCGTTCACTCCCTTTTGTTCCAACGATTCTTCATGTAAAAGATCACATTTCGACAAGCCTTTTCTTTCTTTCTGTTCTCCTTTCAAGAAGCACTTAAAAGTTAGCGTTGATATTTGATAGAACTGCTAATCGCTATTTGGGGGCGAAAATGGCGCCTGTCTAAGCGCCGCTAGATTGGGTTCCGTCGAGGGTGGGGGGGGGGGGAGAAGTGTTGGGTACTGTTGACCCTCCTCAATTTCCCTGAATCGGACCGAATTACTCTTTCGCTTAACCTGGTTGTCAACGCCGCGCTCTGCGTCTTAACGCGGCGTCTCGCGAGGATCGTTTGCCGGCGCTAAGCGAAGGAGTTCAGCCGTCCCTCTCTTATGGCCTAATTGTTTTCGCTTCCCCCCCCCCCCTTCTTTTCTGGCTGGTCGCTCAGTGCGAGCTGAACTCCGGCTGAACCTGGCGTTAATGATTACGGCGAAGATATACAGGTATTAAATAAGATGTGGGCGCTCGGGAAACTCCAGGGGTCTTGTTATGCTATTCCAAGCGTTTTACGGTGGCGGTGGGGAGGGGCGGGGGAGCTTTTCCGAGCCCACGCGCCAAAGAAACCAGACACAATAACGATTAGCGCCGCGGCCGAACGTGGCAACTAATTCGGGGGCGACAAATGAGGGAGACGCTTAAATGAGACGTGGACTTTCCCCTGGCTTAGTGAGTCAGAAGATCTCTTGCCAACAGGTGAGAAGAGAGAGAGCGAGAGAGAGGGTAGGAGGGAGTGGGGGAGAGGAAGAAATGGAGGTGGAGGGCGGCTGACAGATGGTGGAATATGAACAATGTGGACAGTGTAACGGCACGCCGAGCCCTTTCAGCACCTCGGAGAAGGAAAACAAGAGATGCGAAAAATACGATGTTGCGACACGGATTATTTGCATCCCCTAAGCCAGAAGTCACAAGTCGGTGCAGTTCTGTGCCCGTGGCCTGTAAGCGCTTGTGAACAAGACAGGAAATAAAAGTAATGGCTTTGACACCGCCGAGATGATTAATGAGAGAGCTTTGACAGCGCAGACTCAAACCGGGCCCTAAGAAACACCTGGGGACGGAGAAGCCTCCCGTTATCGGATCATCGAGGGGAAGCTTGTCCAGCGCAGTTGAGACTTGCAAGCCACCGAATAGGCGTTTGTTAGAGATTTGCTTCGAATTAGGACATGCGATGCGTGCTCGTTGAGAAGCTGCCGTTTGGAAACATGAGAGGAAGGAAGTGTCGGCTTCGTTAGGAATGGAAGTATTGCTTTTATATCGTTATCCGATTTTTATCCTGTCCCACCCACCCACAACCGGTCCAAGCCCCTAACAAACAAGTTTCTCTGCCGATTCAAAATCGATTCATACAATCCAAAACGTATTGACACTAGTTCATTTAGCAAACTGCATTTGATTCAGTGTGAAACAGCAAACTGGAAACAAATTCATCTACGTATTGAGTTGTGAATCGTTTATGAATCGTGAATCATTTATCATTTGTGACTCGATTTTGAATCAAATCATGTGCCCATGAATCGTAATGGAAAATTTTCTGAATCGTGCGCTCTTAATAAGGATCTTTATTTACTACTCATTGTGCATTGGCAACATGGTCAGTCTAATCTGCAACAAGAATGTCAAACGCTATCTTGTTGTAAATATCGAAATCAATTAGAAGAAAAGGGGCGGCACGGTGGCGCAGCGGTTAGCGCTGCTGCCTCACAGCGAGAAGGTCCAGGGTTTGAACCCCGAGGACGGCCGTAGGGTCTTTCTGTGTGGAGTTTGCATGCCCTCCCCGTGTTTGTGTGGGTTTCCTCCGGGCGCTCCGGTTTCCTCCCACAGTCCAAAGGTATGCACTGTAGGTTAATTGGCAACTCTGGATTGGCCCCGTAATGTGTGCGTGACTGTGTGAGTGTGCCCTGCGGTATGTTGGCGCCTGCCCAGGGTTGTTCCCTGCTCTGTGCCCCTGAAAGTTCCTGGGATAGGCTCCGGTCCCCCCGCGACCCCAGCTGGGATTAAGCGGCTCAGAAAATGAATGAATTAAAAGAAAAGATCATATTTTTGACCGTATAGGTCAGCACCAGTTTTCTGGAATGGTCTGCGTCTTTGTCCTTGCATGAAATTCACCTGCTTTCACTTGTACTTTTTTGACAACGTTTGTTCACTTACTTTGCTCTGAATGATACTTGTTTGACAATGAAACAAAGCCTTGTCTTTCATCCCGGCGCTCCATTCCATCACTCGCGCGGCAAAGTAAACGCCTGAAGCTCTTGTTTACATAGGCAACCGACCAGTTCGGAACGCGTTGTGCCCAAATGTAGCATTTCTGTTGACACGAGGGCACTTTCAACATGTTGCAATTTAGTTCGGTAAATGAAATATAGGGCACGCACTTTCTTTTTGAGGTGTGTCGTTCAGCGAAATGGCGTGGGAGGGAAATCCCACTGGGGAGAACTGCAAATCACACATATCCGTCATCTCCTCGATTGTGTCCAGTTAGATTTAAGTGGCTGCTTGTTGTTTCTGCAGGATGGCGCGCCTGTCTTTGTTGAGAAGGGCGGACAGGTTGCCGCTGGGCTGGCTTAAGAATCGGCGTTGGCTGTTTGAACAGCAAAGCGAGCTGCGAGCTGACATGAATTCCTCCACTTAGCTGAGCAATGCCTACGGGCTAAAAGCAGCTCGCTCTTCTAGAGCAGGCACAAAAGGAGTCAGACTTGGGCCTCTATAAGAGAAACTCGACTGATTTCGCATTACAGTGATTTATTGGACGTGGTTCGACTTAGAAGCTAGCAGATCCAGATCCTCCTTTTAAGTGGTGATTTTTTAGGAGATTTATTAATATATTGCAGCCGATAAATCATTTTGCTTACATCATTGGCCAATATGAGCTATTCATTTAATTAACGATTACGTACTTATTATAATTGTGAATTAAAATGTTAAAAGAAACGTAAAGATGGATGTTTCAGCATGTTACGAGCAGTGTCATTGTATGTTTGGTCCATTAGAGGGCACACAACAAATTACCTGCTGCCTTTTTTTGTATTTTCATTCCACTGACTTTTGATCAAAACCAAGGTATTACGTAAACAGCATTTAGCAGATGCTCTTCTCCAGTGACTTTCTTAATTACAGGGGTTTCCCTGAGAGCGGCTTGGGGTTAAGGGTCTTGCTTAGGGACCCAGAGGTGGGATTTGAACCTGCAACCTCTCGGTCCAGAGGCGAGTATCTTAACCACTAGACCACCACCAGTATTTTTTTGTACTTTTCTTTACATATTATTACACATTTTATCATAGAAAAAACTCTTCACGTTACAAATATTTTTTTGGCAGATCCAGTGTTGAGATATTTAAATATTGATGGCGCCTAGCGCTTTAAGTGCTGAAACTCACAGGAGTTGTATTAGAAATAGGTGCTGCCAGTGGAAAAAAATGTGTTTGGTGGACACAGGTCCTAACTGCAGAAGTATGACTTGGGATTCTAAAAGTAGTTTACTGCAGTGCATTCTATTTATTTAGATACGGGCCGATTATGTTGAAAAACATTACAAAAATATCGATTTTTCTTTTTTGGAGACCAGATTAATTTTGAAGACCTTTTCTTTCATATAAGACCAAAAACGAAAAATCGATATTTTTGATGTTTGTCAACATAATCGGCCCGTATCTAAATAAATAGAACGCCGACTTCTGACTCATTACGGCAGATCAGGTCACATATAGTCTGTAGGAAATAGTGGAATTTCACTCGCCCAATTTTTCTCTTGTACCAAAGGTCTCATGGTGTTGGTGATTTTTTAATAAAAACAAAATGACATTAAAAATACGGTTATAACTCAAATATAACATTACTGAAAATGTATTCGTAATGCCTTACATTACTGCATTACAGCAAAAAGTAATACATTACTGTAATTGCATTAGTTTTGTAACGCTTTCTCTCGACACTAATTATTATGATTATGAAGTCCTGATTTGTCAGCACTGGTATCAGTCTTAAGAACCATTGTTTGGGTTTAATGAGACGTATAGATTTATAACTAACTGTAATTATTAAGTAAGTATTTATGTTACCAAGTCATCGGGGCTCTCCTACTTGCCCCAATATCACAACAGCTGCATTTCTGACTCATGGAGTTATGACTAGTAGAATAAAACATGATGTCAATGCCGCTAAAAGATTTCCACCCCTTTCTTCCCTCCCCCGCGCTCCCGTTGCATCCCTATCAGACACACTGACACGTAAAGTCCAGACTCTGTCCGAGCCTCCTGCCCGTTTATGACTGAGCTGCTTTGATTCCCCTTTGTGCCAGAAAGCTTTTATTCCTTTGCACAACGGGGAGAGTGGAGTTTCATCGATTCCAGGTGTCACCTTTTTTTTTTTTTTTTTTTTTTTCCGGTGCTTTCCGTCGAGGGCCAGGTTATTCTAAATCTCAACTGCTTGCCCTGGAAACGCCATTCAACAGGCGGTTTCAGAACCGCTCCCGCGTGTGATTTATCGCGGGGAATCCGAGCGATACGGTGAGACGACGGTCTAAGTACGGATAAGCTTTTTTTCTGTCCGATTCAATGGCTGGTGTGCAGTTGGGAGTACGCTACTCCCGTCTTTGCCAGCACATATGAGCTTCATAATCACAGTGAACTCTGTCATAAACACTTGACAGCGAAATCTTGTAATGTCAGCAGTTTCCTATATTTTCCAACCAGTTCTTCATGGCATCTGAGGTTTCCTTTTAGAAACTAAACTTCTGTCTTATAAGCGGAGAAATAACTAATTACAGCTACTCTTCCTACACTGATTTAGTTCGGCCCAAAACTATTTGAGAAAACTGATTGCCTTAAATCATTTAAGTCTGTAAACTTCAGCCATTCAGACAAGCATAAAGATATTTAAATTTAATACAATTAACTTATATATTTATTGTTAAAGTAACTTTGTTATTGTTAAGAACACTGTTAAAGTATTTTGCACTCATATATTGAGCCGTACGAAATGACTAAAGTCTTATATACCCGATACAAGTCGTTTCACATCCCGACAACGATATATATCACAATATAGTACATTCTCTGTAAATTCAGCTCTCAAAAATATGCTGTAATGCGTCAGCGCAATTTATGCTGCTGAAAACGCTGTTTTTTTGTGCCGCTTTAGTGACTTGTGGTCAAACGTCTTTTTTTTTTTACCGCGCTCTGGTGTGATGCCTTTATGGTGAATTGTGGCACCTTTGACGTTCCATAGATCCGAGTGCGACGGCAGGAAGATCTGAGAGCGAGGGCGCGGAGTGTTTCGAGCACACGAACGTTCCGCTCAGAATTAGGGCACAAACATAACGCCATAGTATTCTCTGTGCCTGCATCCACATGGCACCATGGTGGTCCACTCAGTTATTACTTCAGAAATTCAAGAGGAAGTGAAGTATTTTTGGATTATTAAGAACTGTAAACGTGCTTCTTTCATTGAGCTGTCCTGTTAGGTTTCACATTGCACTGTGATGAGGGCTGTTCTATGTTACTTGCACTTTTGGGCATTTATAACATTACGCTTAACCACACATTACACTAAGTAATCTACTTTACTGCTTTTAATTTCATAACTTTCTTCTGAATAGGACTACAAATGACACTAAAGCCACCAGACCAACTCCCATCAGCCAGAGCAAATAGAACGTGAGCTGTAGATTCATCTGGTTCTCAGCCTGCAGTTTGAATTCTGTCCAGAACTTTCATCTGCATTTTTGTCAACATACAGCTTTGTAATTGTTTTTAATCCATCACTGATATGCGTAGGAGCAACACGAAACCAGTTAACAACTCCACACCCTAGGTAGGGGTTAGCCTGGGATTCATGTGGGACACTTAACTAATAAAGTGCACACTTACATTTAGATTCTCTTTTCACTTTCAGTCCATTTGGTTGAATCAGAAGTCATATAACCAAATTCACCAACACAGTCACGTCAACGGGCAAGGAAATAATTACTCTGATTTCCATTTCTGGACCCGGTGTTCCGAGTATGTGAAGCTAGATCTTTATGTAAAAGTGAGTGATTGTCATTGTGAACACACCACAGCACAACCCACAGTGCACCACAATGAAATGTGACCTAGGAAGGAGCAGTGGGCAGCTGACATGCAGCACCCGGGGAGCAGTGCTTGGGGACGGTACCTTGCTCGTGAGTACTTCAGTGGTAACTTTAGCAGTACGGGATTTGAACCTTCAACCTTGTGATCATGGACGTGAACCTTTTCCTGCCGTTACACTACCTTGCCTCTTAACCCAAGTGGCTCTGAAGAGACTTGTGTCTTTCTTTAAGAAACTCTGAATAAGGTTGTCTGCTATATGCTGTAAATGTACACTACCAGTCAAAAGTTTGGACACACCTTCCCATTCAGTGTTTTATTCTTCATTATCATGACTATTTCCATTGTAGATTCTCACTGAAGGCACTATGAATGAACACATATGGAATTCTGTAGTAAACAAAAAGTGTGAAATAACCCAAAACATCTTTTATATCTTAGATTCTTGAAAATAGCCACCCTTTGCTTTGATCACTGCTTTGCACACACTTGGCATTCTCTCGATGAGCTTCATGAGGTAGTCACCTGAAATGGTTTTCCAACAGTCTTGAAGGAGTTCCCAGAGATGCTGAGCACTTGTTGGCCCTTTTGCCTTCACTCTGCGGTCCGTCTCATCCCAAACCATCTCGATTGGGTTTGATCAGGTGACTGTGGAGGCCGGGCCATCTGGCGCAGCACTCCATCACTCTCCTTCTTGGTCAAATAGCCCTTACACGGTTCATTCATAGTTTTGATGCCTTTAGTGAGAATCTACAATGTAAATAGTAATGACCATAAGGAAAAAACATTGAATGGGAAGGTGTGTCCAAACTTTTGACTGGTAGTGTACATTTCACTCAGATTTACTGTTGTAAGTAGTGTTGTTGTAATAGTGATATTATGAGCTGTTAAAAAGTAACTCATGAGTAGTTTTTACTATTGCTTTGAAATGTAATGTAGCTTTACTGGAGCAATGAGTCATATTCAACTTCAGCTTTCCACGTATACTTACAAATTGGAGATTTGCATGTTGTTTTTGGGCAAAGCGTCCGTACGATGCGTGTTAAAATTCTTCTCAGTTGCTATCTGGCTTTTAAAGTGTGTCAACACGTCCTCTCCTTTTTCGTTTTTTTTTCTCATGGCTGGTTAGATCTGCGAGTGCTTTGATGAATGATGCCAGAAACTAGTTGTTACAGGTAATGTAAGTATTTACCCAGGCTGTGTACCAAACGCCACTCAGTCTCTCGGATGACTCCATCAGAAACAAGTTGTCACGAGCGTGGAACGGGGTGAAAAAGTTATGCACACATCTGCGTTCCGCGGGGGAGAAAATCCCCTGCTGAATGTGCGCTGTCGAAAAGCGAAAAAATCGAGGCGGATTTCGGTGTTGAATGCAAGAGAGAGAGTGTGTGTGTACAGAGGAATCAGAAATTAATTACAGCTGTGGTGAAGTGTCTTCCTGCCCTAACATACCTGAGCCACTTTTCTCAAGTGGCGAATCCCCCACTGTTTTTTTGCGCTATAAACCGGCATCCGAGCGTCTCTTAAAAGAACGAGCGCTGTTGCGTCTAGTCGGAGGAGAGCCATCTGTCATTACTGCTAGACTTAAGTGAGCTCAGGAATGATGTATTGCATTGTAAAGGTTTGACAAAACGTAAAGCCTTCGTTACACTTTCACTCTGACTCGAAACAGTAAGAGCCTTATTTTTAAGTGTAAAGAAATGACGAGCTCCGTCAGCCTCATTACAGATCAGCAGGCAGCAGTCCTGATTTGACAGCTTTGTCAGCGTTGTTATTACGAGCTGATCTAAAGTAAAGCTTCAAACGCATGCCAAATGAAGCTTTGTCGACTAATATTGAGAGAGAATTTCAGACCCTCCAGGATTAGGTACGACGGCGCATTAGGGCCAGTGGAGAGGGGTTAAAGTCTGAGGAAAAAAAACACAGAAATTTCGAGATTAATGTCGTAGATTTACTATAAGAAAAGTGAGATTTTCTGTGAGATTGAAAACCTCGCAAATTTGCGGCTTTATGATCTCGGAGAACCTGACTTCTCAAGTTTTTTCCTCACAAATGTGTGATTTTATAAACTTGGACAGTATCTGACTTGGGTCTTTTCAATGGTGTAAAAAGCGCTGGTATATTAGAGGGCAGCAAACAACAGTGCTTTTAACATATAAAACTGTGTGAAAATGTATTTTACTGTCCATTGAGTAAAAATATAGGCAAATTGTGGCACCTTTGATGTTCCATATGAGCGCGGCCAGAGTGTTTTGAGGTGAGGGCGCACAGATGCAAGATTTTTCTTGCGAGTTTCCGCTGATTTTACAGAAAATATTGTGATATATTGTGATATATTATCGCGATATGAAATGATTTAATTCGGGATATGAGATTTTGTTCATATCGCACAGCCTTAATTCAGTGCCACATATTTTTTTGAAGTAGCCTAGTAGTGGTATCAATGTATAGTACGTATGGATGCTTCTAATAAGCTGTGTTAAATGATGTCTGTTTCGAAACTACAGCAGGGAAATCCCTCATCACTGTAGTCTCACACACCTGATCTACCCTCAGTGAGGTCAAAAACATCATCGTAAAACTAATCGGCATATTGTCAGAAAGAAGAGAATATTCCCTGAGAATTCAGTGTAAAAACACAATTATTAGATGTACAGAAATTTGTAAATTAACCAGCAAAAAGACACGCTGCATGTTACAATACGCAGATGACTTACGACAAGCACAGATTGTAGGGATATTGTTTATAGTTTTATTTTCTTGATGCATATGCTGTGTGTTTTTTTTAAACTTTAAATTAGTTTTTTCCCCAGTTTCCATTCATTTGTATCTATTCATTGACGTCTTTTTAAATTTGCTGGCACAGTTTTAGGAATTAGCGTTTAAATTTCACTAGATGTTGTGCTAATTTATATTATATTTATTTGTACATGTATATATTATAACTATATAATCTGTTTGTGGGATTCTAAGTGTCTCAGGGAGGTTGAAAGGCTTCCTTAATGACTGTCATTTTAATCTGTGTATCTAAAAGCGATGACTTGTGGCAGAAACAATGACAATGATGTATCTATTTCCTGTGTGTGTGAGTGTGCGAGTGTGTGTGTGGCGGAGAGATGAAGCGGTCGTGCTCATCATCCCACCCCCTCACTCTCAACACACACACACACACACCCAGATGGGGGCTGGTTGGAGGATCCTGGTGTGAAGATGAAGTGGCTTTAACAGCTCCCAGATGCCGGTGGCTCGTTGGTGGTTTGCAGGTATTCTGCTGACATCACACACCAGGAGCTTCAGGCATTCAGTGTGACAAGTTTAAAACACATTTGCACACTTGAATTGCCAAAAGCCTCCCAGATTTGGCTCACAGCAGTAAAAAAAAAGGCCTCGTCTCATTTTCTCTGCCCGTATAAAAGAGAAACAATAGAAAACAAAACATTCCGTCAGTTAAATCATTTTTATTCTTCGACTGTTTCGTGCCTGACTTTACTTCAAGCCAGAGTTATCCGCAGTAGCTCTTCCCATCACCATGAACAAGAGAAAGTCTCTTTTCAGCAGACAGGATCTAATGGTAGGTAAATCAGAATCTGAGTTCATATATAACTGAATGAATAAATAAATCCATCATCTGTCAGCTTTTTACTGTCAAGTTTGTCCGTTAGAAGCCGTAGATACACCTGTACCCGGCACTTGGGTCTTTAATTGAATTTAATTATACTCCTTGTCTTCTGCACATAGGTCGCCCTATTGTTTATTGTATATAAGAAACAGTTATTTATTTTATCTTTATTCCCTTAGCTCCCTTTCAAGTTTATATTGTAATCTAACTAACTAATCTAACTTTTTTAAAATTTGCCTAAATTGCACAGTAAAGAGCGGATCAGGATACATTTCAGTGCATGTTGTACCTGTATAATTTGCATGTGACAAATAAAGAATCTTGAATCTTGAATTTCACCCCTACTGATGGCTTTTTAAACAGTCTTTTTATATCAGAGTGTAGTTTTGTTCATTACAATATGAAATTTTATTTATAAATTGCTTTATGACAAGAATTCTTAAATAGCTTCAAATAATGTTTAGAGATTTTTTTTGGTTTGTTTCAAGAAAAATATCGGCAGAGGGAATTGTTTCTAAAGTCTTCCAGCAATTGAAATGATTGTTGACTCGGTCGGACTCGAATAATGAACTCATTTGGTTGTTGTAAGGCATAATTACTTTACGTATAATTACCTTTATTAGTGTAATTATTCATTTAGATAATGACGATCCCCTTCCTTTATGGCCCCACTTCAATTACGAAATGTCCTTGTTGAAATTTTATTCCTCTACTTATCGCAGCAGGGCATCACTCTTAAAAAAGAAAAAAAGAAATTCCTTGTCGGCCTGGCTCTAGTAACAAGTATATTTCCAGCACGTGAACCCCTCGGCGCAGCAGATGCCGTGCAGGTTGAGCCGATGGACGGATTCGCGGAGGATAATAGTGACTGGCAGAGCACCTGCAACAAAGACGACTACAAAGAGACCGTCATTCCCGGCACTTCCTCCAAACTCCCCCCCCCCCCCCCCCAACTTTGACCCCGACCTCCGTTGTGACCCTGCTGGAATCCCGCACCATCTTGGAAAAAGATTTCCAAAACCGATCTCTTTTAGACGCCGGTCCCCAGAGCGCGTTTAACAGCGCGGCTTGCAAACGGAGCGCCGGTGCGGACGAAATCGGGGGTCAAGCAATGAGGGCCGCCTCGCACCTGCACGTAAATCTGAGCCAGTTCTTCTTTCATGGGGAAGACACAGCAAGACCCCAGATAAATAGTAAACAGCGGCCAGATGAAAAAAAGGGCTCCGGGTGGAGGCGATGGGCCACGCGGGGATGTTTTAGGAAGCTCTTTATTGAGGCGAGGTGGACGCCTTAAAGATGCAGGAGTCGGTCGGGGAGGTGACTTTGGGTCTTTGGTTTCTAGATTTCCAGAAAAGTGGACATATACAGCTTGTTTTTACAAGATTATAAAATGAAAATTTCCTTTGCACTTGCTTTAAACGGGTTTTGTCATGAACTGTGTGTGTTCAGTTTTGAAACCATTGCCAAACTTGCCTTTCATCCCGACATGTGCTTATATCATCATTTAAATGTGAAAGGCTTATTAAAGTAAGTTCTCCACCTGGCCTACAGCAACAACCGCACCGGTGGGGTAAAAAGCAAACAAGCCGCTGACAGATGTCGCATGTAAAACTATATATAACGTGCCATTGTTGGCTCACACCTGGAATACGCGAGCTATTAGTCAAAGTGCCCACGCCGCAGTAATGTGTGACAAATATAGCCATGGCCGCTGAACAAACACTCACACACACACACCTTGTGCATCAACACCAACACGGGGGATGTGGAGAGATTCGATACAGTGGGCCTGCTCCACATTCTGCTAAACTTCATGTTGACATTGTATTATTAACACGCGGGTGGAGCTGCACGTTGACGCCACATTGTAAAGACTGTAAATGAACAGTACGTGCTCTAGTTTATTTAGCAGAACATCTAATTAATTTAATAAAGTAAATTCTAAAATTTGGACACATTTAAGCATACCAGAATGATGTTATAGCAGTATGTCTCATTTTACAATTGTGGATGACTTACAAATACCTATAATAATTAATAATAATAATTTGTAATTATTGTTAATTTACAGTAATATTGTCCTTTTACAGACAAAAATGAAAGTGAAAATCCATAACGTAACGGTAGAAATCCAGGTAAACAAACAGCCATAATTGCCTTTTTTGGACGGGCAGTCATTATCATCATCATCATTATTATTATTACTTTTTTTTTTTATAGTTGGATAAATCATTTGGTATATAAACATGGTTCTGGATGGAAGCATAGATACATAAATAGGTAAAAGCTTTGATATTAGAGATGCCTCTGGACGGCGCTGAATGGAGACATATATATATTACGGATAAATATTTGTGAATAAATTCATGGTTACATGAATCCAGTCCGATATTTTCCCCCAATATTTTTATCAGCTATTTAAATATTACATAATTGCATCCATGCTTTTCTTTTGACTTGACTGCCTTTAGAGATGTGGCAGCATTGTGTAAGTAGCCTTACATACTGTATAAATCCCTCTGATATATGCGATATGTGTAGCCTAAATGGCCCTAACCCCGAGCTCCTCTTCATCCTAATCGGCTCCTAACTGGGCCTTGCGTGTGATTGGTGTGTGAATAATTTCACAGTGGCGGAGCTGAAGCGAGGCTGGTTTTAAGGCAAACTTGCCCCGCAACCGCTGTCATTTTTCCTATCAAATGAACACTGGAGAGGCCGGTGCATATAAAGTAGTGGGCGCAACCGCTGAGGTCAATTAAGGGGTTGTATTTGGTTGCATTTACATTCAGGGTCACTGCACACATCCTTTGTGAAAACGCTAAGAAAAAGAGAGGATTATTAAAGAAAGGAAGCTCGGGACGCGACCCAAACCAGGCGCTTTGTTTATCTGCCTACGGACTATTCAAATCTCAATCAGGGTAGCGAGTGCAGAGTTGTGTCCGTACTTGTTATTGTGTGATGACGAGATACTTTCTAACCATTTTTTACAGTTCACAATTGGGAAAAGCATCAATAAAGACACGACAATGGTGTAATTAAATATTTTATATTAAATTATATTGAAATAAAAAATAGAATGCTATAATTTTTTGTCTTCTGTAAACTACTCATGGTTTTAATATGTCTAAAATCCTTGCAAACATTGTAATTAATGTATAAAATGTAAAACATGTTCAGACAGCATCCTAACTCTGCTATGGAGTGTTAGCTTAATAACAAAATAATCAGCCTTTTCATTAAGTCGACTTGAGTTTGCATGATTTTGGGTGTGGACGGTATCACGCTCACACCGAGCTGTGTGATGAGAGCCATTTATTTAAACCTGTGGCCTTAGTGAAGCTGCTAAAAGAAACAAGCATGAGAACATAATCTGTCATTCCATCACTGGCCTTACAATCAACAACATGCCTATCTCACCTGATAGCATCAGCCAGGTGTCTCTTACACACTTAAACACACACACACCACACACCCTGGTTCGCTGGCTCGAGGCAAATGATGTTTTGGAAAGTCGCATTGGTAAATATGAGACTGCTGCGGAAACTGTCAAGTCAGCAAACAGCTTTTAAAGCTGTTTACATTTTGGCGCAGTTTATCCATTAATCTTGTTGGGATGAGCATTTGCATTGCACACATTAATGATGAATCATTTAGTACCTTTTTATTTGTACACAAACCACAATTGGGCATAGGAGTAAATTAATTGATGTAACAGATCATATTTCATGTATACAGTCTGGCTATGGGGGTCCATAAAGAAGAGATGATTTTATTTGGTCATTTTAGAATCCGTTATACATCATCTCCCCCTAGTGACTGAATGCTGGAACCACAATACACTCAGATTTGAGCTTTCTTGTGTCACCAGTAGGGTTTAACTTTTCTTTTAAAGCAGTTTCAAGCTACGAATATGCCAAATGACATAAAAAATGACTTGACAGTTGCACACTTGTTAAAAAGACTTTCAGACGTTCTTAAGTTAAAAGACCAGAATAATTGCAATGCAAGATCCAACATATGTAACTCTTGGTCTTAATTAGATACTTGTTACAGCATGCATTTTTCTTAAATTCCTCTTCAGAAAACATCAGTGACCGTGAGTACTCATTAGTATCATGCTTCATAATCATTGCAGAGCAAGGTTCGAGTAAATGTGAAAATGTTTTTAGTCCCTCACAATGCTCCTTTCTGCAAGAAAGCATTTTGAAAGTGTCATGACTTTTATTTTTAAGGTTTATTTAACCCTGTAACATGAATGACTAAGAAGTAAGAAGTTGTTGCAAAGTTAAAATAGATAGGACATAAAGAAATAGTTTTGATGTCCAATCTATTTCAGAGTTTAAATAGATTGACATCAAAACTATTTCTTTATGCATATTAGCCAAAAACGTACTGTGCGAAAGTTTTAGGCAGATGTGAAAAAATGCTGTAAACAAAGAATGCTTTCAAAAATGAAAGTGTTAATCATTTATTTTCATCAATCAACAAAATGCAGTGAATGAACAAAAGAGAAATCTAAATCAAATCAGTATTTGGTGTGACCACCCTTTGCCTTCTAAACAGCATCAATTCTTCTAGGTTCACTTGCACACAGTTTTTGAAGGAACTTGGCTGGTAGGTTGTTCCAAACATCTTGGAGAATTAACCACAGATCTATAATCCTATAATCCTAAAAAATAACATAATGACTACAAAATAATATAATGACTATAATCCTACAAAATCCCTGACTTTGTGCAAGTGTACCTATAAGAATTGATGCTGGTTTGAAGGCAAAAGGCAGTAACACCAAATATTGATTTGATTTAGATTTTTCTTTTGTTCGCTCACTTTGCATTTTGCAAATTGATAATAAACAATCATTATTTCTATTTCTGAAAGCATTCTTTCTTTGTTTGTTCTTTAGTTGCTCGTTTGATTGCATAATAAACTAAAGTTGAATATTTTACTGATATAGTTGTATTTCACCTGGTGTAAAAGCTTATCAGTCTTAGTGAGCTGTCATCATTTGATCCACATTTCAGCAGTTAGGAAGATTCAAACAGCATTGCGATTACAGATTTATCAAAACAAGGTGTTTGTATCTTTTTGCAGAATTCTTGGCACAAATGAAGTGAAGAGAAAGACATACTGCTGAGGAATATGGAATCTCACTCAACAATCTGTAAGTCAATAAGCTAAAGTATTTAAAAGTGCTAAAGTATCTGTCAGTATTAACAGTACTTAAATATTAATGACTCAGAGGTGCTTTAATTTGTTGGTAACGTGATGAATATTTTCCCCTTGTCTAAGGATATGAGGTTGATAACAAGAAAGATGCAGAAGGGGCGAGAGTACAAAACTAGAGGGCAGGCGAGAAGACAGATCTCTGCTATTTCACAGGACAAAGATGGACGCTGCAATGAGGTGCACTTTTATTTGAAATGTCTATATGTCATAATTACAGGGACAGTCTCCCTGGAGCAACTTGGGGTTAAGAGTCTTGCTCAGGGACCCAGTGGTGGTAGTGCTGTGTCATTTGTTCATCAACATAGCTAATGTTATTTTAAACTAGCTAACCAGCTGCTAAGGAGCTACTCTACTAATGTTAAGTGTGGTGAGGCCAAACTTAAGTTGAATAAGTAATAAAATGACTCAATAATTTAATCGTTTAATAATACAATATTTACAGCATTTATCAGATGCTTTTATCCAGAGAGACTTCCCGTTCCTAATTACAGGGACACTCTCCCTGGAGTTAAGGGCCTTGCTTGGGAGCTTTATGGCGACTGCAATTTTAAGGCCAATATATTGTAATATGAAAGAATGAGATTGGGGTTATTGGAGTGGGAATAACCAAATGATATAATACTCAGCTGTGAGCCAAGAGGTTTTAAAGGTTGTGAGTTTGAACCTGGATTTATACTACCTCTAGCACTACAACCATTAGGGCCCTGTAATGTAGGACTGGTAACCCAGTGAGAAATAATCAGTGCTTGCTGTACTGCAACAGCGACAGAAACGTTTATCAGTATCAAAACTAAAATGATGGAAAATGCTGTAAGATGTTTAGCAATATTTGTATTAGTATTACTATTAGCGGGGGTATCAACTGGTGGCCCGCGATGGCATTGCAGATAATCCAGTTACACTATTGAAATCACTTGAATAATAAATAAAGAAATATCTCAAATGAATTAATAGGAAAATAAACGATTTTTCTATTATTATTTTCTGCACGTGTGTGGGCCGCAAACTACTGCTTAGTCTGAATTGGTGGCCCCTGGGACAGAATTAGTTGAAAAGCCCTGCTATTAGTATATGTATTAAATATGATAATGCAGTTTGTTTTTTATTCCGAGCCGTTATGGTCCCGCCATATTTTCATAGAAAAATTGGTTCCATCTCAGTTTACCCGTATCCTAAGTCGACAAGCCTTTCATTCAAACTGGATCCCTGCTCCCTCGGTAGTGAGCTACGCCTTTGGAGGGGATCCTGTGAAGTGTGCTCCCTGCCTGGCGTGCCTCTAACTACGTAGGGCGTGACAAGCCGTCGTCACAGGCCACGTGTGGTTCACTACGTAGGGAGCAAGAAACCTTGTGAGACGCACTTCCTGCATCTATACAGTGAGTCCAGACTTTCCAGCACGTTCGGCGCTTGCATAGTGAAAGTACATGTAAAACCCGCCCCGAAATACAGAAACATTAAGAATGATGTTCTCGTCAACCAATGGCATCGCAAGAAAACTTATACGGCCTGTCATTTCAACAAATCAGGAAAAAGAAAGTCCAAAAACCGCCCTGGCGCACTTGAACTTGTCAGCAAAACAGAGGGGGAGGGGAGCGAGTGATGGCAGTCATATTTCTGAAGGCGAAATAATGCACTAAGACCACAAAAAAAAAAAAAAACTGATTCGTGTCTCTCGTCAGGTAACCGAGTTTAATACAGTTCGCTTTGAAAACCATTAGCGCTTCTATTTCTCAGAAAGGGACAGCGTTCACATGTTGGGGAGGAGGTTACGTGGAGCGTTCTGTAGCCGACTAGCATGCTAACTGCTGCTGTACAGGTAGAGAGAAACGGCGCAGGCGTCGCCCGCTCGCGGCTAACGGTGCGTCTCGCGGCTTCCGCGTGCGAACACAGAGAGAACCAAAATGCTCATGTAATGTAAATGAACGGCTATAACTGGACAAGTCTCGGGCCAAATTGATGACCAAGCGCGGTTTTTAGAAACGTTTTCCAAACTTTGGACAGATTTTAGCCAACTGCAATGGCGGAGTGAAGTTGGTGGGAGGCGGACCGTCATGAGGGCAGGCAGCTCGGGGGCGAGACTCGAACCCAAACCCGCTAAAAACTTAAACAAAACTAACCCAGACAACATCAGAATTACCCTTTATTGTTGTAACTGAGGCTATTACTTAATTATAGTGAACCGGGTTTTTTTGCCTTGCATTTCGTCACTGGTTTGCCTGAATAAAAACATAAGGCCTTGCAATAACTTCCTCCAAAAATGCGGATATTCAGACTCTTCACGCCCACTTTTTACTGAGTGCTTTTTTAAAGGTTTAACTCTGAATGCGTTCATTAAATGTTCTAGATATTCATGGCAATTGCACATGCAGGGTTTTTCCCTTTTGCATGAGGAGCGCTGGACTCATTTGCATGACTAATTTTATATAAACCACAACTATAATTTGTCTGTGCAAACTGGCTGTCAAGTGCCTTGAGTTTGCTCATGTGTTATAAGTTTGATCAACAATGTTGGACCTCAGATCGGCCAATGCGGGCCATATTGTTCCAAACGTAATCCTTCTCATGACACAATCGCATAGTTTTCGTAATCTGTCGTCTGTTTAACCTTGAAATAACCCAGTTTTTTCCCTGAACCTTCCCAAAAATAATTCAGTACAACTAGGCTTAGGTTACTACTGACACAAAACTTTATAACCCCTCTCCTCTACCATTTTTTAACTTGTTTATTTGGTTTGATGATATCCTTTGCAGAATAATAGTTTTCTATTCTGAACGACTGGTTTCACATTCCACAGGGCTCAAGTGGTTTGAATAATTATACATTTTTGAGTTTTGTTGCATCTTCAAAACTCACTGTTTTTCTCATCTACAGTTTCTCTACTGATTGCTCACAGCTGTTCAATGTCCACCCCGACCGACCCGTCAATTGGAATGGCCCATCCTGGCCCTTCACCTGGGGCTGGAATGTCCCCGGGGCCCATCCTTGGCCCCAGCCCTGGCCCGGGTCCATCTCCGGGTTCTGTTCATGGCATGATGGGCCCCAGCTCGGGCCCTCCCAGCGTTCCCCACGGCATGCAGGGCCAAGGGCCAGGAGAGTACCCTCAGGAAGCCATGCATCCCCTGCACAAGGTAGGCAAGCTCAGTTTGTAAGGTTTAGTTTTTGTCATTTAAAAACCTGTTATTAGAGCGCAGTAATTTTTTGATTACGTTTTACTCTTTTCAGCCCATGGAGGGAATGCATGATAAGGGCTTGGGAGAGGACATGCACTACGGCCAAATGAAAGGTGTCGGGATGAGATCTCTGCACAGTGGCATGGGTCCTCCCCAGAGTCCCATGGATCAGCACAGCCAAGGTGTGTATGCATGGTAACACAGAAGAGAAATTATTGTTACAGATAAAGTTGTGACTTGAGACTTAATTAACAGACAGTATAAAGACGGCTACATAGTGATGTCTGCTGTACAAGCTGCTTGTGCTTCAGTGAAAAGTTCATTGTCGCAGTACACAACTTTATCTTCAGTACCTTGCTGACACTTTTTAAAAGAAAGTTTGCCATTCAATTGGTTTCTCCTCATCCATGACCTTATTTGCACCTTTCAGTCACTCAAGTCTGGCTTATTACAATGTTTCACACAAGCACGATCTGCCGCCTGTATACTCCAACATTGAAAAGAATTTTCTCCCTAATAAATGTTTAGCGGCATGGAGGTACAGGTGGAAGTTGGACGCAAACTGATGTTGCCCTCTAGTGGACAAACTATCAAACTAGCGATCGAATACTTTTGCAGCACTTTGTACAGTGAACGCTAAGTAAAAATGTGTTTTGAATGTAAATGGAACATCTTTATTCCCTGTAATCAGTTACAGACTTAGCTGCGATTAAGTCCACATCTCTGTTTATATTAAAGGATGCGTCTGTGGTTGACCAACAAGTTTGATTTCTCACTCCATCATTTGGGGATCTGATTCCTGCTTTGCAGTGGGAAAAATCCACAGTATCTTTAATCTGAAAGATTACTGTTCCACACTGTGCAGTCTTATTAAGACCCCTAATTTATGTTGACAGCTTCAGTCCAACAGCCGTTTCTTTCAATGTTTACTGTTGTAAAGAATAATGTTTAATGTTGTGACCATTATTAATATTCCCTAAAACACCTCACCCCATCATGAAAGTACCGGTAACTTTGACTTTTATACAATGAAGGAATAAAGTGAAGGAGTTACTGAAAATCCTGTTTTATGTTTATTCAGTGTATAATTTATTAATGAGGAACCTCATGAATACAGTAAAAATGATTATACATTTATTAATACTCTTTGTTTGAATGCCAAGGAATGTGATTAAAGAGAAACTGACCTCTTTCTCAGGCTACATGTCCCCTCACCCGTCCCCTATGGGCCCTGTGCCCGAGCATGTTCCCAGCCCCATGTCTGGAGGGGGTCCAACTCCGCCCCAGATGCCCCCGAGCCAGTCGGGCCCCATGATGCCAATGGACGCTCAGGGCATGGGGCAGCAGGGGCGCAGCCACTCAGCCTTCAGCCCCGTGCAGCTGCAGCAGCTTCGCGCTCAGATCCTCGCCTACAAGATCCTGGGCCGAGGGCAGCCACTGCCTGAGAACCTGCAGCTGGCCGTGCAGGGCAAAAGGAGCCTTCCCACCATGCAACAGCAGCCTGTCAACAGCAGCCCCTTCAACAGGCCTCCAGGTAATGCAAGGAGAAAACAGTTTATAATGTTTTAAGCCATTTTGTCTATTTGCTCTTTTAGAAATTTAATTTAACACTAGATTTATTTAATTTAATCCGGAATGCAGGGTCAGCAAGTGGGGTTTGTTTTCAAGTAAGAATATGGCAATATGCAGAACACAGTTACCTCTCTTGGCCACATGGTGGCTCCATTTAAAGAAACACAAATTCCATTTTATGCACTTTTAATGTTTAAATTAAAGCTTTTATTTGGCTGTTATTTTGTTTATGCAGACAAAGTCTTAGTGCTGCACATTTTAAACTTAAAATGAAACTTTTCATTTGTGTATCACAGCAACTTTTGATTAACACAATAATGTTTTCAATTTTTTCTCTCATATAATTAAATGTAGACTTGTGTAGCATATTTATGATTACAGATAAACTTAAGTACAGTTAATTAAAAGTTTCATGCATAGTGTCTGCTTGAGTCGACTCTTCAGTTATCTTTGATTCTTATCAGAGCAGGCTCTTTTATGGGGTAAATTCAATGCATGAATTGTGTAAGTAAGTGGAGTCTGCATGACATGAAGGCCCACAGGATGTTGTAACATTTTGGCATCAATTATTTCAAGAATATTAAATCTAAGATTTGCTGAATCAAAAATAATTAGCGCACAATTTTCTGTGTGTCGTGCCCTGTTTTTGTTGGTATGTCGATGCCCCATGGAGGACCATCGCCTGGCTCATGTCCCACTCCGGCCATGCAAACACATGCTCCGAGTTCAGGGCCAAAACCATGGGCGGAAGGTCAGTCATTACTTTGTACTGGAAAATCTATGATGGGGTTCGAAATATAGTTTCACCATCAGTGGATTCCAGTGTGCTGCTGTGTGAAAAGTTTTTAGTGCTCTCTGATCATACAAGTAAGTAAGCTGTAACTTTGAAAGGAGCTGATCCTAAGTTGTGCAATATTTCAGCAATTCTTGAAACTTGTGTTCATTAGGGAACACATCCCAGCTTTCATTTACAGTCCAGATTTGCCAGTGAGCAGTGTCATGGATCATGGTAGTAATCCAAAACAAAAGTCTCTTTAATCACAATCAAGGTAAAATTCTGCCATATTGTTGTGAGGTCTGATTGCCCAGGCCAGTTTGAGGTTAATTATTTGTTTTTCTCCTCCACAACTTCCAGGTCAAGGTGCGGAGGCCCCCAGCAGCGCCCAGAAGCTCCCTGTCCCAGCTCCTAGCGGCAGGCCTTCTCCCGCCCCTCCCTCAGCTCCTGCAGCCCCTCAGCCCACGCCGAGCACATCTCTCACCCCACAGCCTCCGGCCCAGCCCTTGCCTCAGCAGCAGCAGCAGGGCCCCGGCCAACCCTCGCTTATCTTTCAGCTCCAGCAGAAACAGAACCGCATCACTCCCATCCAGAAGCCGCAGGGCCTGGACCCCGTGGAGCTGCTGCAGGAGCGAGAGTACAGGTACATGCCTGGCTGCCAGCCTGCCAGCTGGCACTGCTTACGCCTTTCCTTGACCTCTGTTAGTACTTTTACAGCCAGCCAAGAACCGACACTCATAGTTCAGAGTTCTTAATGGATTTCGATTTTTTGGATTTTTTATTTAGCAAATTTTTTCCGCTTTAGTTTTTGTATTTAGTTTTTCAGGCTTCTGCTTGGCTTAGGCTCATGCCTTCACAGCAACATTCCAAGCTCCAGGGTCTGATCTGTTGCTCCCACTCGCTTGGCGTTAAATCAAGTCTGCCACCTTTTTGTGTTCGCTTTGTTAAAAGGCTGCAAGCCAGGATCGCTCACAGAATTCAAGAGCTGGAGAATCTGCCCGGGTCACTGCCTCCCGACCTGAGAACCAAAGCCACTGTCGAGCTGAAGGCCTTGAGGCTGCTCAATTTCCAGCGGCAGGTAAAGTCTGAAAGAGCGTGAGGAAAATATTTTGCTCTGGTTCTGATGGTGATGACAGGTCTCATGCCAAACAAGTTGCTGTACCTGTACATAAGGAGAACAAGTATTTCAGGCATCCAAATTATATTCCCAAATCCATAAAAGAGTACCATGGTATTACTCTTGATTTAGCCGAAATGTAATTTCTGAAAACTCTTGTCTTGTGATTAATAGAATTGGTTGGAAATTCATCTTATTTGTCTTGCAACATCTCCTCAGATTACATATGTAAACAGGTCAAAAACCTAAACCCTGGTGGTGTCCTCATTTAACTTGAATTACTAGTTACTCCATGTGACTCGAGTGTTGTAATACTCGGATCATTCATTTCCATTATAAGTTCATGACACAAAAATCTAATTCCTCACTTACAGTACAGTAGCAAATTTGTTTTGCCTCAAGCTTACTTTCATAATAAATTGACAGGTGAGTTCATGTAGCTGATGGATTCAGGTGTGGTGTTAGTGGAGTTGAGCTTTAAACTGCAGGACCTCTGACTGTATCTTAACTAAACATGGCACGACACCACTTTTTATGTCCGACACAATACTAATATTGTACACTTTGATATTTGCCGATAAGATTCAAATCCGATGTGGTGTCTGAATACATGACTAAGATTATTCTCTTATGCTTAAGGAAATACTTGACTTACTGTTTACCTAACAATGCAATAATTACACACCCATATGCATATGCTGAATTATTTATTATAACATCTCAAAAATGATTTGTTTAAACACAGTCCTGTAATTTTGTTACGGTCCCTAATCCTGCGGTGCTAAAGCTGTCAGGAACACAGATTACGAGCGAGAGCTGGTGTTGTTTACCAAGATTGATTTGCTTTTGGGGTTGTATTTTGTTGCGTTGCTTGTTCTGCTCATTGTCATATCAATATGTAGAAATTGGTGTGAATATCGAACAATAAACCCGCTTTACCGCAGTAACACTTCCCATACCTGACCAAGTGAGCGTGTGTACGTGTACAGATCGGCTCCATAGATCGGTCCAATGCCACGATATCCGATCCAGTTATTTAAGTGGTTCTCGGACCGAAATTCCACTAACGTATCGGACTGGAGCTTAACTGGTTTTAACAGCTCAGCTCATTAAGGGCTTACTAATTAGCTTATGAACTAAATGTACAGATGTACAGTTGGACATCTTCAAGACAAAAAAACTTGTAATCAGTGTACCACAAGGGGGCACCCTTACTTCATATTGTAAGTTCACTTTTTACGTGAAGTTGTTTTTAGATTTCATTATATCAGTGATCCTCAGAATCGCAGATATATGAGCAGTAGGTTTACTTCATCGTGGCCTGATTCATGTTGGACTATTAGTTCAAAATAACAAAAGGTTTGAACTGAAAATGAACGAACGTCTTCCCTGATTGACCTCTCCACCTGAAATGTGATAAATATCAAATCTAATGTCTACTTACAGCTCCGGCAGGACGTGGTGGCCTGCATGCGGCGCGACACCACTCTGGAGACAGCCCTGAACTCTAAGGTCTACAAGCGCAGCAAGAGGCAGACCCTGAGAGAGGCGCGCATGACGGAGAAGCTGGAAAAGCAGCAGAAGATTGAGCAGGAGAGGAAGCGACGGCAGAAACATCAGGTACTGTCTAGCATTCTGTCTGAACTGGAGTGCCCCGAGTGAAACCACTGATCGTCACAAGGCACATCAGCATTGCGTTCTTAAAAATACATGTCTTTCCCCCCCCCCGGCCTCAGGAATACCTTAACAGCATCCTCCAGCATGCTAAAGACTTCAAGGAGTACCACAGATCCATTTCTGGAAAGACCCAGAAGCTGTCCAAGGCCGTCGCCACCTGGCACACCAACACGGAGAGGGAGCAGAAGAAGGAGACCGAGCGCATTGAGAAAGAGAGAATGAGGAGACTGATGGTAGGCTGGGTTGAGATTATGATACAAGATTGTCTTTTAGGAGATGAGCGAAAGGACGTCTCAGGGTAGAGATGCACCGATCCAACTGTTTCAGTTCTGATACCGATACCGATACTTAGGCGATACTTAGCTCATCCTAAGTACCGATCCGATACCAGTTTTTAACCTTTACAGCCCTAAGAGAATTTGGGGTCGTTTTCTTTACCTTTGTTTATAGGCTTGTTATAGTGTTTCTGTAGAAGTTAGCCATACATGCTTTATCTTGTTGTGTTCAGAACGTCCTGTACTACTGCGATTTGACATATTTTGATGTGTAAATGCTGACACAACTTGAAATCAGTCCATTTCTGATATAATTTCTTTTATTTTTTTAGCTTTATGTAGTGTAAAAGTGCTGGCATTGTAGACATGACTACTAGAAATAATAAGAATATTGTGTTTTATGGACTTGCAGAGTTTTTTTCCATAATTTACATATCGGCTCCGGAGATCGACTCAAGGCCACCGATACCCGAACCAGTTATGTGAGTCATTATCGGACCGATATCCGATCCACGTTTAGGATCGGTGCATCACTAGGGCAGGGTGACCCAGGTCCACTTCTATAAACTAGAGGTCGACTGATATTGGTTTTTCAGGGTTGATATCGAAAAATAAAAAAGCAATTGTCGCCAGATTCTGATAGGATTTCGATATTATCGTGCATCCCTAGTTAAAACTGAACCATGTTGTTTCTAAGGGGTGGCTTTTTCTGGCTCATTACATTACTGTATTTTTTCCTGGGCGTCTAGCAGACCTTCCTATAGAAATATCAATGTCCTGTGGTGTTCAACAGACATTTTCCGCCTGCTTATTTCTTCTTTTATGATGAAAGGTATGTTGTTAGTGTGCTGTGGCAGCCAAACACCGTGTATGCGTATGCATTACAAATGTCATCTTCTCTCTAGCCGAACACCGCACCACTTATTAGCGCATCGCATCGCTTGCCATCTAGGCTTTCCATTTCGCGCCATGTTAGACCTTCATCCTTGATGTAACCTGAATAGCACCTCTCCATGAAAGAGAGCGAGAACTTCTCCGGATATGTTTTAAAAAGATGCTCTTGTAGACTGTAGCTTTTCTGAGTGAGTAACTCTCTGCCTTTTTCATTTCAATAAAGGCTGAGGATGAAGAGGGCTACAGGAAGCTGATTGACCAGAAGAAGGACAAGCGCCTGGCCTACCTGCTCCAGCAGACCGATGAGTACGTGGCCAACCTCACCACCCTGGTCTACGAGCACAAGGCTGCCCAGGCCGCCAAGGAGAAAAAGAAGAGGAGAAAGAAGAAGAAGGTGGGGGGCGAAAGCTATGACTAGATACAACAGGTCAACAAAATTCAGATGTTGGTTTACTCAATGTTTTTCTTTCTTTCACTCAACCTGTAGAAAGAAGATGGAGATAATGAAGGCCTTGGAGTCATCGGACCTGATGGAGAGGTGTGATACTGACGCTGCATTAATGCAGCACACCTTTCGAAAATCAGTAGGGAGTCCGCTTGTGTTGTCTGGGGTAGTCGCACTACATGACAAGCAATATTGCTTGAAACAAAACAAAAGTGCTGTTCGGACAGGATTAGTTTTACATGAGGACATGAGGTAATGTTATTTTACCACAGGACGTCCCAATCGGCCGTTAATATTACAGACGGCAGTTAATATTACAGACGGCAGTTAATATTACAGACGGCAGTTAATATTACAGGACGTCTGTAGTATTAACGCCCGATTGGGACGGGATAAGAAATCTCAGTAAAATTCTCTGAAGGGGGAGTTGTAACGCGATATACGCACCGATGTCACCTCCCTGTTGTCATGTGCGAGCTACGTTGCTTTCGGAACTGTTGGTAATAGCCACTTACCTAAAGCAATAAGAAACTTTGTGCCTCTCACAAACGCTTTTGGCCTTCTTTTTCTTCGGAATCGTGTTCGACGTACACGTTTTGCGCGGATTCCGTCTGCCCAGGATTTCCTCAAGTTCTATTCTAGCTCCTCACCACCTGAAAGCCTCAGACTTAAGACATGCCTGGCACAAGTGCTACCTTTCCCATGTACAAGAAATGCGTTAGAAAATATCAGGTCCATTGCCGATGAGTTAAAAAAGTAATTATCCGATTATTCTGGAAAATCAAAATCTGGTTAAATATGGTTGTAAGCTGAAGAAGATACTGATCCACTTAGACATAGAGTTGATAAAAGAATAATTAAGTTTTTTGATTGTTGATGTTTTTTCAGTGGCTTTTCAACTCTTGACATGTGTTGCTCTTTTCATGTAGCCAATAGATGAGAGCAGTCAGATGAGCGAGCTTCCAGTCAAAGTCATCCAGACGGAGACTGGAAAGGTGTTGCAGGGCACTGACGCTCCCAAGTCCAGTCAACTGGAGGCCTGGCTTGAGATGAACCCTGGGTAAGTCTCCTCCTCCTCCCCCGGCGTTGTCTCAGTGTCGCCGATTTGCTGACGTGGAAATCGGCACCGCTCGGCTTTATTTCATGAGTTATTCATGAGTAATATCCGAGCCTCCGTTTTTATTTATTTATGCTTAAGGTTTTTGTACGCTCTTGGCTTATTTGGCCAAGCAGATTGCCCTAGCCGGTATGATGCAAAAACCGGAAATTCAGGTAGAGAGCCGAGATGCGGACGAGTTTGTGTTTTTGCGCTTCAAGAAGCTCAAGTGCTGACCTGTGATCTGAACGCAGGTATGAAGTGGCACCGCGCTCAGACAGTGAAGAGAGCGGATCGGAGTTTGAAGAGGAGGTGAGTGTTTCCTTTTTCCTCCTGTGATCAAGACTTAACTGCAAAGTACTCGAGATGCAGTGAGTCATGTACACACACATGCACACACGCACAGCTTTTGTCTGCCACCTTCCACCAAGCCCTACTTAGGGACCTTTCTGCACCGTCCTTGTAACAAGCCTGCTTTGTTCTTCCTCCTCATAAGCTTTGTGGCATTGTGCTGACGGGGGCGGCTGACCCATTTCTCCTTCCCCCACTCTCTCTGTCTCTCCCCAGGATGAAGAGGACGTGGTCTCCCGAGCCGAATCCGAAGAAAAGAAGATCATTGACCCGAACAGCGACGAAGTGTCGGAAAAAGCTGCCAAGCACATCATAGAGTATGTTCTGAGCACATGTAAAATAAATAAAATATATGGTTCTCTCAGGGCAGTTTCACACTGTAATTGTGGACGGAGTCACGCTTGATCCCCTAAGCCTTGACTGTGCTCTCTTGACCGTTCCCTTCTTCTTGCTCTTACTCTCTACAGGTCAGCCAAGCAGGATGTGGATGATGAGTACAGCGTGCAGGCGGGACAGACCAGCTCCCAGTCCTACTACGGCGTGGCCCACGCGGTCATTGAGAGAGTGGACAAGCAGTCGTCCCTGCTGATCAACGGCACTCTCAAACAGTACCAGGTGATTGACGTCTGTCACGTCCACTGCGGACGCCGTTTTTCTGTCTCTCTCTCTGATGCTTTCTCCCCTCGGTCGAGGAGGCTTTCCTCACCTTATTGAAGTTCTTTCTGTGTCTAAAAAATTGTGGTATGATCCTCTTTCATGGCACTTGAAATAAAGCAGAAAATTATTGCAGGGCCAAAGCTGTCAATACACGTCTGATGTCAAAAGTGGAGCTGTAAGCTGGCTGAATGGTCCAATCAGCAGACAGTAATGGATAACTGAGGATCCTGGATTGATTACAGTGCAGAATTTTATAGACTTGTGTCTTGCAAGCAACTAATGATTAAACTGGTATTATGTGTCATCATTCAGACTTACCAAAAGATACTTCAGCTAATAAAATTGTCAGTCATTAGACCAAAGCAATTACAAACTCATTCTGAAATGGGGAGAGAGCGTGAAACACTTTGTATGCCGTGTGTAATCGTCCCCACGTCAAAGGTTTAGATGCAGTTTTAGATTTCGAGATGACGTTATCCCCCTCATAATCCTCTCTCCTAATTGACCTTTTCGATTTCGACCGGTCCCAGCGATTCTAAAGAGTCTTGCGGAAGCCTTAAGAGGGAGATTTAAAAAAAAAACCGAAAGCACCTTGAATTCCAAAGTAATGGTCCTCAGTCGGTGAGAGCCGGCGCTTGTCTTTGAGATGAAAAAGCTGAAAAATAACAACCTTGCTTCTTCCGGGTGGTCAGATCCAGGGTCTGGAGTGGATGGTGTCCCTGTACAACAACAACCTGAATGGGATCCTGGCTGACGAGATGGGGCTGGGGAAGACCATCCAGACCATCGCTCTCATTACCTACCTAATGGAATACAAGAGGCTCAACGGCCCTTACCTCATCATCGTCCCGCTCTCGTGAGTCTCACACCCACACACACAGGCGCTTGGCCAGCAAACACAAAAGAGCAGCGCGTGAACCGATGAGGCCCGTAATTACAAGCTGGGTTCACTAAGAGGATTTGACCGGCCCATCGACTGACCCATTAAGTATTAACACGTCACGAAACATGCCACTTACGCCACTGGCAGCTGAAGAGTGATTAGTCCAAAACCTACGAGCAAGGTTTCGACGATTTTCTGAATCATAGACCACTAGTAACTACAAATTATTTTTATTATGAAATAAAAGGGATTATGTCAGTTATTTAATTATATTCTATTATGTTAATGCTTAGCATTCTATTCATTTTTGCTTTGAGAACAGAGATGCTTTCTTACTGCTGGAAGAAAGGAACTCAGGACATTAAAACAGCTTTAGTCAGTCTCTTTTCACAGATCATTACTTGTCATAACAGTGCTGCAGACTCGTCTTCTTTGTGTGACTCAAACACAAGCTGTGAGAAGTGCCAGCTGAGAGCGGAGCACCATAAGTTTCTCTCAATATAAAGAAACTATATTGTAAAGAAAGAGAGTGTGAGAGAGATTCAAGCTAATAAAGGAATGATTGATCTATCTGGGGAGTCCAAGCGCGTTGTAAAGTCTGTAATTTTCCAGTTCATTTCTTCTACCGGCTTATTGAAAGAAGATGGTGATATTGATCTTTTTTTTTTCTGCCCTACAGGACTTTGTCCAACTGGGTTTATGAGCTGGACAAGTGGGCGCCGTCCATTGTTAAGATCGCTTACAAGGTCGGCACTGATTTTGTTTTTGTGTGGTTGATGGGGGGAGTGAGCTAGTTAAAAAGGACGAGAGCAGGCAAATTAAGCTTCCCGCGGCTTCGCTTTCGTTGCAGGGCACGCCGTCCATGCGGAGGTCGCTCGTGCCTCAACTGCGCAGCGGCAAGTTCAACGTGCTGATCACCACCTACGAGTACATCATCAAGGACAAGCACATCCTTGCCAAGGTTGGAAATGCAAAAAATCCTGGCTTCTTATTCACAGTGTTGGCGGAAGCTGTTCGCTACTCCCCAACACTGCTTAGTCGATAAGGTGACTTACTTTCTACATTACGAATTGACGTCTCGCGCCTAGATTCGCTGGAAGTACATGATCGTGGACGAGGGTCATCGCATGAAGAACCACCACTGCAAGCTGACCCAGGTGTTGAACACCCACTACGTGGCGCCGCGGAGGCTCCTGCTCACCGGCACGCCGCTGCAGAACAAGCTGCCCGAGCTGTGGGCCCTGCTCAACTTCCTGCTGCCCACCATCTTCAAGAGCTGCAGCACCTTCGAGCAGTGGTTCAACGCCCCCTTTGCCATGACTGGGGAAAGGGTAACGAGCCTCACGCTTTTGGATGTTGTTGATCTAGCCCCGTTTGACAGCTAAGACACTTGAGTTCAAACAGCACCAATTGAACTGAGAAGGTGGTGGAGTCACAGTAGCGCACCCTGTAATTACTTAATATCGAAGATGGTTAAAATTAAACACTTACACCGATAATCGGCAAAATGCCTAATATCGGCCTCCACTAGTCGGTCAAGCCTTAGTTTTTAAAAGCGCTTTTGCTGTGTATTAGACTGTCAACGCTAAATTGGAAGGTTCTAAAAAGGCCAAAACTGAGATAACTGAAACCTGCTTTTATTTTCTTGCCTAATTTACAGTTCTAATCTAATCAGTCAGTATCTTTTTAATGGCGTATGAGTGAGAGATTTCATCATGTCTTCTGCTTATTTCTTAGAGCCTGAGTGTTGAGTGACTGAATGTTATATTCATCCTAACACACCCCTTCTTTTGATCTAAACGCAGCTCAGCATGAACACATCTTTTTTCCGCACCTCACAGGTGGATCTGAACGAAGAGGAGACCATCCTCATCATCCGCCGTCTTCACAAGGTCCTCCGCCCCTTTCTGCTGCGCAGGCTGAAGAAAGAGGTGGAGTCTCAATTGCCAGAAAAGGTGAGGGAGGATTTCACCGCGTCTCTTTGATCTCCCGTTTGGTTTCTTACATCACGCCGACACCGCATAACGGTTTCCCCGCCTTATAACGTTCCCATGCCTTACGCAGGTGGAGTATGTGATCAAATGCGACATGTCGGCTATCCAGAAGGTGCTCTATAGGCACATGCAGGGCAAAGGCATCCTGCTAACGGACGGCTCTGAGAAAGACAAGAAGGTGAAAAGAAGCGAATCAAAGAAGGAAATCACTTTACTTGCTGATTTACATGAGATGCAGAGAGCTTATTTACTTAAAATTCTCCACAGGGCAAAGGAGGAGCGAAGACTCTGATGAACACCATCATGCAACTGAAGAAGATCTGTAACCATCCTTACATGTTCCAGCACATTGAGGTGAGAAGAGGACATTGTGATACAGACTTGTATTTCCTAATTACAGGAACAGTTTCCGGTTTGGGGTTAAGGGTCTTGCTTGGAGGCCTGACGGTGGTAGTTCTGACAGACGGAGGCAAATTCATCTCAAATTCAATCTCTTTGTCCGTAGGCAAGTATTAAGTAGTAGGACACCCATCTCACCAACATAGACATGGATGTACATGTTTGGTTGGCTAGCGTGATCCTCTTGTGCTGCCACCTGGTGCTATTATTATACATAGACTTGTTTTATGTGGCGCTGTTTGCTTTAGAATATTTAGTTATTTTTGTGCCCAAATTCTGAGTGTACAGTGGAAATTTAGCTGCAGAATATTGTCTTTACGTGCTCACTTCGGTTTTCCTCACCTCACCCTTCCTCTTTTATTGACATCGGCAGATATAAGCATGAAAAACATCGAATATCGGCCAATAATTCCCATATTGTGCATGCCTAGTTAAAAGTAACCAAAGAATGCCTTATTTTTAAGATGATTCAGAAATACTCGTTCTACTCGCTCAGATGATCTCTCCACATTGCCCAATGTACATCAGTGTTTTTCTGTCCTCAGTTCATTTGGGCATTAATGTTAATCCTTAACTTTATTTTGGAAGTTAACTGGGAGAGCTGCTAAATTGCTGTGTGGAGTTGATTCCAAGTCTTTGAATTACCTTGGATTGAGTAATCCCGTTCTTTTCAGATTCATCTCCCAACCCTAGCAAGCCGAAAACAGAAACCATTTTGCCGTATCGCGTCCGTTACTGCTTTTGGTATCTGTCACACCCTTGCTCTACACATGCTGTACTTTTGCTCCTTTTTCAGGAGTCTTTTGCCGAACATCTGGGCTACCCAAATGGCATCATCAATGGGTGAGAGCACTTTAAATGAAACCAGCCCTTGCGTAACTTTGAAAATGACCAAAAGGTATTAGTTATGGCCTGATTCATATGTGGGTCACAAAAACCCTCCATCTGGTCCACCTTTCACACTCTGGCTGCAGTGGGAAAAGATTTGCTGTTGTGAGAAATGTCTTCCCTCCCCCTCTTTCTTCTCAGTCCTGATCTGTACCGAGCTTCAGGAAAATTTGAGCTGCTGGACCGGATCCTGCCTAAGCTGCAGGCCACCCACCACCGAGTCCTGCTCTTCTGTCAGATGACCTCCCTAATGACCATCATGGAGGACTACTTCGCCTATCGCAACTTCCTCTACCTGCGACTAGACGGTGTGTCTATTTCACCTTTTTTTTTTTTACTGTTTATAGTCTTATAAGATACAGTCACACTGTTATGGATTAGGATTAGAAAACACAGCAAATCCATTTCTGTTAGTTTGATGCAAGTAAGTCTACGTCTAGCTAAGAATTGGATTCTGGTGTTGATACAAGTAGTTTGAACCTCAAACTGTGAATTCACACTTTCAGCTAAAAGATTATTGGTCTGAAAGGAAGCTGAGACACTTTTTATTTTAGGCGAAAGTGAGCGTTTCAAGCAGATAAAACCGTTTCCTCTCACAGGAACCACCAAATCTGAGGACCGCGCCTCTTTGTTGAAGAAGTTCAATGAGGAGGACTCGCAGTATTTCATCTTCCTGCTGAGCACCAGGGCGGGAGGCCTGGGCCTCAACCTGCAGGCTGCCGACACCGTCGTCATCTTCGACAGCGACTGGAACCCCCACCAGGTCTGACTGTAACTGCCATGGCAATTAGAGAGAATTAGAGGGCTTTAAACTGTGCTACGCTCGGTGAGTGGCATGTTTCAGTGGAGCCTGGAGGCCACATCACCACATTTATGGACCAGTAGAGTCTAATGAATTTTTATAATCCCCTTCTTATGGTGTAAATGAAAATTGCACTTTCCATTTAGGCAGAAGTGCAGAAAATTCAAGGCCGTCTTCTGATTTGGGCAGGTTTGGGGTTTAGATTTTCTCCTGTGGTCCTTCGGGCTCAGCTCATAAATAGTGATTCACTCAGAAACCACACTGAAAAATTTAGATTCCCTCTTTGCGTAGTGTCAGTCGCTTTCCTGTTTCTGAAAGAATGGCCAATGAATAATTCTCCTTTACCTCTGCTCCATAGTGTTGGGCTCTTATTCGGGTTGTGTTTTTCTTCCTGTCTGGGTGATCAGGACTTGCAGGCTCAGGACCGCGCTCACCGGATCGGGCAGCAGAACGAGGTCCGAGTGCTGAGACTCTGTACCGTCAACAGCGTGGAGGAGAAGATTCTGGCGGCCGCCAAGTACAAACTCAACGTGGATCAGAAAGTCATCCAGGCCGGCATGTTCGACCAGAAGTCCTCCAGCCACGAGCGCAGGGCTTTTCTGCAAGCCATCCTGGAACACGAGGAGCAGAACGAGGTACGGGGCCTCTGCAGTAGTTACCGTTATTTCATCTGTGTAGATTTGTCGGCTTACTAAGTGCCCTCGACAGTGTTCTAGAATCTCCCTCAGACACTAGTTGCATAACACACAAACTATATGTCGAGTGTTTGCTATGATACGATTTTGATTAGACTCGGTTCAGGAGCCACCGCTCCATAATGAGCGACTGTCATATGGTGATTTAACACAATCAGTTCCAGTCATTTCAGATCACACAAAGTAGCTAAATGATACATCGGTGTTTCAGTTAGCCATCTCCACATGTGACAGTGAAGTTTCAAAAGAGGTTGTGTTCTTAAAGTTTAGATCAATTGTCAGACCTACAATAAGACAAAAAGAGTGGAACACTTGCTCTCTGTTAGACATCAGCTTCTTTTGGACTGGGTGCATAGTGTAGCAGTGACGAGTGAATGAAGAGATGAAAGACTGGCTCATTGTTGCATTGCATTACTGCTCATTATAGTCGTACGAGTGATGACTTAAATTGAATCTAATGCATGTTCCAAATTGACATCTGTTTCCTGTAACATTTGCTGGCTTTTGTTGTCAAAGAAAGAGAAGGTAGTCTTTAAAGTAGAGGTCGACCTTCCTTGCTTGTCATCTATCATTTGTTTCTCAACCCAGGTCCTCATTGCAGATTCTTAACTGTTAAACTAAATGCTTATGGAGGATTGAAGTGTTCTAGTGCAGGAAACGTTGTCTTTTTTCCAGCGTTTTGGCCCACAAGGACCAGGATTGAGGATTGTGCACCAAAATGTCACGTTAGAATTGAGTGCTAGTGGATGATTGGTGTGAGTTATCGATAGGGCAAAACAAGTTCCAGTTGCCGGTCTAACCTATGTTGTACTAAGGGGCAGTTGGTGGCGTAACGGTTGGTGATCAGAAGGTCGCAGGTTCAAATCCAGGATCGGTAAAGTTACCGCTGAGGTACTCAAGGTACCGTCCCCAAGCATTGCTCCCCTTGCTAGCTGCCCACTGCTCCTTCACGGAGGGGTCAAATCCGCAACTTTTTGGCCTCATAAACTTTCCTGACTAAGATGTCACCAATTGCAATTCTGTGGTAATAGAGAAAAACATTTTATACGGTGTCTGTCCAGCCCAGCCATCCGTCAGTGACCACAATACAGTTGTGATCTGGGCTTATTTTCCTGACGTGTCACCCATCTGTCACAGTCTGGATTTGTCTGTCTCGGTCTGGATTTTCCTGTCCTAACGGTAACTGAGATCTAAACAATGCCAGGTGTAACCTGGCCAGCAGAGTGTGCTCTGACTACAGCAGATCCACTCACACTTTTCAGAGTATACCATCCAAGTGAGCCCTGACTGTTTTCAAACTCTTTAGAACAGTTTGTCTTCAGCACAGTTCCATTGTTAATTGTTTTTGCAGCATCATATTTTATAATATTTCGTGTTTTGGGAGCAATCAAGAGTCTACCTCAGCAGGACTCAGTTATGACTCATCAGGAATTTGCGGTACGGTTGACGTACTAAGGAAGAGACCAGTTCAGTTCAAATAGTGAGTTCGAGAGTGAACCCTCATGAATCTGTTATAACATGCTTATCCATTTTGATTGCGTTACTTTATTAGGAGGAAGACGAGGTGCCAGACGATGAGACTCTAAACCAGATGATTGCCCGTAACGAGGAGGAGTTCGAACTCTTCATGGTAGGCTTGGCGTAATCGTCACATCTCGTCCCTTTATGGCTTTGTCTTGATGTTGCTTGTTTGATGTCTGTGACTGGGGGAAAAAAACACGGCTCTGATCCCTGCAGCGCATGGACCTGGACCGGCGGCGCGAGGACGCCCGCAACCCCAAGCGCAAGCCGCGTCTGATGGAGGAAGACGAGCTGCCGTCCTGGATCATTAAAGATGACGCCGAGGTGGAGCGGCTGACCTGCGAGGAGGAGGAGGAGAAGATCTTCGGCCGCGGCTCCCGCCACCGCAGGGACGTGGACTACAGCGACGCGCTGACCGAGAAACAGTGGCTGAGGGTGCGTTTACTTTACTCCTCATTCTACAGATCACAGATATTACCAGAAAAATGCAGCCCAACTTTTCTCCTGATTTTAACCAGTTGGATTGAGTCAGTTCTGGTCTGGAAATTTGGCAGAGTCAGGAAAGTCGGAAGAGTCAGTATACGCAGCGAATGCCGTAGTGTGAAAAGGACCCCGATTTTAGTCTTTTGCCTCACAAATTTTGGGCGAGTTGTAGGATTCCCCAGTGAAACAGGAGCATAATGTATATACTAGAGAAAGACTGATATTGTTTTTTCAGGGCCGATATCGATACCGGTTATTGCTAGTTAACTGGACCGATAACTGATATTTGGAACCGATATGCAACAAAAGAGAAGAAAATATCTCAAAATGCAGAATTTTCCAAACACCAAGCTCAGCTGAACCTCTTCTCCTTCTCGGAGCTTCACGCTGCGCTCGTGATGTGAGTGGCCTACAGCAGAGCTGGTGTAACCCAGGCTGACATTTGATTGAACTCTGTAATTAAGCACAACAACAAGTACACATTGCACTTCTCCCTTTCTCCGTTTCCATGCCACTAACAGTTGTTTAGATGCCTGATTGTCTGTGCATGTCCACATTTGGATGGTGCGTTACATCAGCCTGCATAAATCCAGACCAATTACAGTATATAGCAGCGGTTTACCTATAATTACCTTATAAACATGTGCAGTAAGAAATGGTGATTTGTACATGAAACTGTTGTTTGGGGAATTGCGTCAGCGTACTGCTTTACATCCACTGACCTTCAAGTGAGTAGACTGTCATTTCATTCTTCCTCCCCTCCATCTTATAAAGGTTTTCATCGTTAATCCTTGTGTGGTATTTCCTTTTATTTTACATTTAGTTTTTTAAGAACTGGGCCATGTGGAAAGAGAAATCCCTGTAAATTATCCAGGCCCACTGCCACCACAACACTCCACCGCCGGCAGAGATCAACAAATTAGCTTCCCTTCAGCCGTCGTCGCTCGTGCTGAGCTACCCAGCCTGTGTCTTCTTCATTTAATCTCCGGCTCAGGAGGGGAAAAAAAACGTACCAAATTGGCTTACTAACAAGCTTGACTGGATTTCTGCGACTCCCTCCTCTCCGCCGTGTGCAAAACCCGTGAGAGATGCCGGCTCGGCCCCGTCTGGGTTGGGATGCTCTCGTTTGGACTGATCCGCAAGCTGATAACGACAAGCTGTGGTGCTACCGAGACCCTCCTCCCCTCCGATGGAGGAACCCTGCTCTCTGACTGTGGAGAAAGTTGGAGACTAAAAGAAAGACCCCAAGAGTTTTTGACGTTGACTGATCACATTTGCTTTAGCTTTTGTCAAAACAGTGCCTCTGCCGTCATCCGGCGGGACTGCCACTGCGTTGATGAGCCTGGGTTCCCCTGCCGAGCGATCCGGCGTTCTGAATCGTCGCCGACTTCTTCTGAACGCCTCAAGAGAGCTGCTCTTAATTCTCGGAGAGGGAGGCAAACGTTCAAATGTCTGTTTACATTTATTACTGCAGATATTTGACGCTCTCATCCCCAGTGACGTTTCCAAGTAACAGAGAGAGACTCCTTGGAGGAACTTGTGGGTAAGAGTCTTGAGTTTAGGCTTTCTAAGGACCCCCAATCTTAGTCATGACTCAAGGTTTCTGTCAAAGTACAGCCTTTTGAGATCTACTGTAGTGCTGGTGGAATATGGCAAAAATCATAATCAGCATTATTTTCACCAGTATTTTTAACCACAATTATCTACACAATTAGAATTTGTTCAACAAGTGTTTTTTGGCTTAGACCGCTTGTGCTTTAGGTGGTTAAATAGATTGGTCATGTTGCCTTGTGGTGCAGACACAGCTTTAAAATATGTTGTGCAAATTATTTATTGCTGTTGTTGGTCCAAAGTGATTTCTAATTGCCTTTTTTGTAGACTAGCGGGATCTGCTCTGCTCGATCGTGAATACCTTTCTGCCGTTGTGATTTTCGTTAAGGGTTTGTAAGCAACGTTTATTAGAGCGCCGCTGATAAATTTGTGCCCTGATCTGGATTTATTGTGCAAGATACAGTAGGGCATCATTTCAGTATTGATTTTTCTGGATCATTTTTTCCATAATTGTAGGAAACAATAATTGTATTTGTGGTTAAAATTTGATACGTTGTCTCCAAATCTGCAAGTGTCTGCATAGTTCTCATTTACAGCCCTTAACTTTTAGTTTAAGCGATATTTATTTTTGAACATTTTTCTGGATTACTGTAATGACTGAAGCTTGTTGATAACCAGGGGTGATTAGAGCGCCAACGTTGGCTGTGGACGTTCTCTGACATAGATGGGGACAAGGTACGAGTAGGTAGATAGTGGCAAGTAGGTGGGAGCGTGTTTATTGACAGTGCTCTGCAGTTCTGTTGGTTGCTGCAGAACCTTGTCATAGTTCATTACCAGGAAGTTGATCCAACTTCAGCTTCATTTTGATGCATGAATCTCCACTAGAAGAGGCTCACGCCCACAGAGACTGGATGACTGATCACTTTGAGGCCCTCTCTCTCTCTCTCCACTCCTGGTGTCAGCCTACCACTGTGGTCTCCAGAAACAAGGAAGAACGACTGACTGAAAAGCCAAAGGGGAATCAACAGTAGAACTATAGGAGCTCACAGGTCACCCGCTCTTGTTTTTGATTGATCTTGACTGGTTAAGTTGAGGTCCTGAATCCTCTGGGTGTAACAGTATATCGATCTTCATTAATACATTGCTTCAGTGATCCACAAGCCTGCAGCACCAGTTCAAAATAAAAACATATTGTTACATCATTTTATATTTTTCCTTTGAATCTATATTATATAGTCTCATGACGAACCTTGATTTACGCTGCGTTCTGTTTGCCAGTGAAACCGAGATTCGGTTGACGAGATTGGCTCCTTTGCCGCAGGAGAGTTGAACTCGGACAGAAGATATTTATCTCAATTTTCTGTCTCAAGTTACTGATCATGTTGGCTTTTCTGTTCGACTTACTAGGCTTATCATTTGTTTTTAGAAACATCGACCAGCCAGTTTAGCATCGGCAGCTGATAAACGACACATAACACTGTATTTCACGTATAACGTGACCGTAACACGTCTATCGACTGCAACAACACTATTATCTACGCAGCTGACCAAGCAAGACACAAACAACAGTGCTAAAAACGTAAAAGCATTTATTACAGTCTTTGCACTGAGTAGCAGTCTTGGATTCCGAACTCGGGGTACTCTGTGCTGCTCCGAGATATTTGGTTGGATGTCCAAGAAACGGGGGCACGCGTGCCATCACTTCCGGCTTCAGCCCTCGGAAAACGACATGGGAATGGAACGCACTAGGGAAAAATCTGAAAATCTCACGATGTGATTCGATTCCGATTCTTGGGCTCACGATTCCATTCAAAATCGGTTCACGATTCGTAGATGATTCACAGTTAAATACATGTATGAAATTATTTCCATATCGCTGTTTTGAGTTACTTTTCCCATTTGGCTGCGGCAGATCAACAAAAAAATCACACTGCAGTTTACACTGATCCTCAGCATTAAGTACGCAACGCTATTTTAGATTGAGAATGAAGTTGAAGTTTATTGGCAAGAACGTTGTCACATACAAGGAATTTGCTTTGCTTCTGTTCTATAGGAAAGGTAACCTTAAATGACCTCTGTTGCGGACTCATGCCGGGGGGGAAAAAGTAGACTATTGCCGTTATGTTAGTTTAAAAAATATGAACTGATTTTTTGGAATACATGAATCGATTTTGAATCGACAGAGAAAGAATCGCGATTCAATTTTTTTTCTGCACCCCAGTGATGTCAGATGAGAGAGGCTCAGTATTTCCAGGGTTAACTTGTCATTCAAAGTTGTGGTTAGGGCTGAGCCTCACTCTAACATGTGGTTTTGTGCTTCTTTAACAACCGTGTTTGTGGTTTCATGGCAGGACGGTGATGCAGATTAGGAGCGTAAAAGTTTCTCGCAACCGTCAGGCCTTCGCTTCACGCCTGTAGTTCTTACTCAGCTTTTCTGACTGATTGGACTAATTACCTGCTCACTGTCTATAATACTGCGTTACACTCAGAAATCTGTCAGCGCTTGGCTTATCCGAGATGATTCATCGGCCATTAGACTCCAGCAGGTAACACTGGATTTAATACTAAAGATCCGACTTTAATTGTCATGATAATTCTGTTCTGTGTCGGAGTCGTACTGCGAATCTGAAAGCTTTGTCTTGGCAGACGGCTGGCGTGTTCTGTAGAGCAAATAGCAGATTTGTTTGGGAGGCATGCTTTTGCGGATTTCCAGCAGCTCTTCTTTTGAGCCTCTGCTTTGTGAGTCTTTTGGATGTGATTTTTTTGCTCAGCATTCAGAGTGTTTTGTGGGCGTTTTTGGGACTTTTTTTTTTTTGTTTTGGAAAGGCTGTCTTCCAGAGTTGACTTCATGATACCAAAACTGCTTTCAAGGACCAGTGGGCATTTTCAGAAAAGAATCGCCTCGTTACGTATTCAGACTGCAAATTCCAGCTGTCCTGGCCTCCGAACCCTCACATTTATTTTGGATTGCTGCTTGTTTTGGAGGCTACAGGCTGCCAGGGCTCTGAAGCGATCGGTCCGAGCGTGGGCTTCAGCAGGGTCAACTGAAAATCCCCAGATTATACCTGTTCATTTCTTGTAGCACTGTCAGAAAAAGTGCAAAGAATTAAACACCCCACTGTCAAACACGGGAACTAATATTGCTGTTTAATGTTAACGGTGTTCTCTCGGCTCGTGCTCTTTATCTGACCTGGGGAAAGTTAGTTAATTCAGGAGCTGGTTTACGTCCCCCTTTATGACTTATGAGTATCTTGCGGTACATCTTTATGATGATAACAAAACTAGGGATGCACCGATCCAGCTTTTTTAGTTTTGATGCCGTTACTTGTAGAGCTCGACCGATATTTAGCATTTTTTGCGATATCGGCATCGGCCGAAATCCGAGTTTAGTACGTTTTGTTTACAAATTATTAGTCAAATTCAAATGTTATATATTTATTCATTGTTTAGACATTTACAGTTTTATTTACGTTATTTATGTTTATATTTATGTTAAGTCAGTGTTAAATAAATGTTAAGTTGAGAAATTTCGTGTATCTTTTGTTATTATTAGCGTGATATTTTACTGCACAAACAGAGGGGAAATGTCTAATTATTGGCCAAGAAAATATCGGCAGCATATATCGGCTATCGGCTGACCCTGACTTCTAAATATCGGCATCGACTTTAGAAAAACCCATATCGGTCGACCTTTAGTTTCTTGGACTTTGGGTATCGGCCGATCCCGAGTACCGATCCAGTGCCAGTCTTTAGTTGTGTATTTCTCTGAGGAGAAGAGAGATTAAGGGAATACTTGACTTAAATGCAAATTCCCCGGGACTAAATCCATCAGGAACACAGAGATTGTGAGTGAGAGCTGGTGGTGTTAGGGAAATTAAACTGTATAATCATGCGATTTGCTTTTGGGGTTGTAATGCGTTACGTTTCTTGTTCTGCTTGCTCATTGTCATATCACCATGTAGAAATTAGCCCGAATTTTAAACAGTAAACAAGCTTGTGTGCACATTTACAGAACGGGTCCGTAGATCAGCCCAATGCCAGCTGTTAGAGTCGTTTTTGGAGCGATATCCCATCCACGTATCGCATGCATCTCACTTGTCGGTCCGTCTCTACGCAGAACCAAGGATCACACTTGAGAATTCATTCCGTCTTTACTGGTAGACTTGATTCTCCCACAGAACGCGACAATTGTTATCCACGGCTCAATCAGAATCAGCTGTAACAATAACAATGAAGCGCCAGGGGCTCCACGTTTGTACTATATTCAGCGTAAACAGGTTCTATCTTCTTGTCAGTCAGCTTTTCAGACTTGGCCGAGCCTTTCACAATGTGTCCTAATAAGCCTGTCTTTTGTATGCACGTATCACGTAATCATATGAATGGTGACAGATTGCACATTAGTAGATAGAATTTTCGTTCGACTGTAATGTAGACACGATTCATTGGCGGACGTAAGCGTGAAAGTATTGGATGACGGCGTCTGCCGTTAATTCTCATATCGTGCATGCCTAGTAGATTGCTCTGGATAAGAGTGTGTGATAATCTACTTCACTGTTCAGTCATTTGTGTGTATTAGCCAGACTGAATCCAGTAATTGTGTGGCAAAAAGGGAGACTTGATGCTTTTCCGACCATTGTTCTTTCCGTCTGTTAAACATGTGCAGATGTTGTTGTATATTAGGAGGATGTCTACATTTGGGGACAGTCGAAGTATCAGTTGCCTCATATGTTGACTTAATTTGCCCGTTTCTTTTTGCTCACGCAGGCCATCGAGGATGGCAACCTGGAGGAGATGGAGGAAGAGATCCGGCTGAAGAAGCGCAAACGCAGGAGGCACGTGGATAAAGCGGGGAGACGCGAGGACGGGGAGAAGTCCAAGAAGAGGAGAGGACGCCCCCCGGCCGAGAAGCTCTCTCCCAACCCGCCCAAACTCACCAAGCAGATGAGCGCCATCATCGAGACCGTCATCAACTACAGAGACGGGTAAGAGCGCTTGGAATTACTCTCGTCTCCTTGTTTTGACTTGCACTTCAGCTCTTTGCCATTACGACAGAGTCCGAACGCAGCCAAGATGACTTCACCCTTTTTCGGAGCCGAGGCAGTTTACCGTGAATTCCGATACCGTTCCGCTTATTGCGGTGTTCCTGGATGTCCGTGATCCCGTACAAAATGTACCAGGCTTCATTTAATGGGGTTTTCTCTCCTGAACGCGGCCCATCTGGAATATTTTGCTCCCAGGAATGCTCTACCGGCTTTCCATGAACCCATGAAGTTACATTCCTTCCCTTTACGACGACGTTCTTCCCTGTCTGCGTGTCGATTAGCCTGCCGTCGCTCGCCTTTTCCGCGTTGTGGATGCTGCTTCCTCCAGAGAGTCTGGCCTTCGTCCAGTCACGTGTAAAATCCTCTGGAACTGTTTAGTAGATCAGAGATGGCTTTTGGCTTACAAACATACTTAAGAGGGATCTTTCAGGCCGGTTGTTTCACTTGCCGTGAAATCCATCACAGCATAGTCTCTTGCATTCAAAGATAAAGAAGGTACCTTAAGTGTATATTTGTACCCATCCTTCATGGGTTGACGGCAAGCTTTATCGTTTTCCATTCCTTATTTCTGTTCAGATTGTTTTGTACATCAAACGTACAGTTCTCTTTCTCACACACCTAGGCATTTTTGTGACACTTCGTATCCCTTCATGACTCATCCGTTAGAAGTTCATTGAATCGCTCTAGCTGCGAGAGACGGGCATCTGTTTATGCCTACGGGCCTCTACTCACTAGGGGAGGCAAGGACTTGTTGTCCGTCGAGAGGTCAGACACTTTATACTTTTCCAAAAGCAATAAAAACCTCTCCTACGCCGGCAAATAAATTACATCAGAGAAGTGAAAATCTGACTTATCCACTGGGGTTTTCATTCAGCCTGTTCCCTTAACCAGGTGAAGTGATTATCAGTCCCATTCTGTGATGGGTTTTGAACCCTTGGATGGATTTCATTCCCTTGCTTTTATTCACAGAAAGTCACTTCCTGTAATGCAAAGTTGGAAGTGGTTGATTAATAATGATAGATCATTTGTGACCCTCCACGGCAAAACCAGTCGCTTGTTGCAATGGAGGTTTCCGAGAAAAACAAGCGCTATGTTCGTTTTGTTTCGATCATTTACTCTTCAATATTTACGGTAAATCCACTGGTTGACTAGTGTGAAGATGTTTCTCCAGAATCCATCTTCGTCTCCCGAGTTCAGTTAACCGCAGGTAGGCTATCCGTGTGGCTGTGAATGCAGCGTAGGCTACCGTGAATGCAAACGTAGCCGCGACCACACCAAGCGTCTGTGAGTGCTACGGCGATAGTCAACTTCAAAGGCAGATTTCTCCGTTTCTCACTTGGCGTGACAGGAGAAACCCGACTCCTTTCAATGTTGATATCTCAGTCATATGTCGTCCCATTCATTCCATATAGGTATCGTTTTGAAGGTTGATTTATGCCCTTTTAGGAAAACATAATAACTCATTTTTGAAAATTTGCGACAAGCGACTGGTTTTGCCGTGGAGGGTCACATTTACTCTTTGTTGAAAGCATTAACCTTAAGGAATTATAGAACTTATCAGTTTGTCTGCCGTTAAATTCACAGCAGGCGCACATTTTACTCCGCTCGACTGTTTTCTTATTAGCTGTCACACCTTTATGTGTGCGTTGCAGTAAAAGTAGAACAGCTTCAGACTTTTTTTTTTCCTCTTGCCTCACAACACAGCATCTTTTCTCAGCATGGTCTTGTGTTTATTGCCCCAAAACGGCATGCGCAGCGTCCTTGCTGAAATACAGCGAAGCGGTTCTGTTTTTCACACTGCGTCAGCCTCTAGTGGGCATGCCACCCTCAAGCGTCTTCCCTGAAATAATTAAAAACAGGACGGCAACGCGTTTCTGGCTGTTTCATTACCATTTCCCTGATTGCTGTATTGAGAAATTGCAGTTGTTTATTAAAGTTGAACGAATAGTTATGGCAGCTGCTCGCTAATCGAACACATTGGAAGAGCTGGGTGAGTCATGCAGAATAGTTTTGCGCTTTTTTGCCTTTAAAGTTTGATGGCAAACAATGTCGATCATAACGACGCGCGTCACCTTTATTTCGCCGAACAAAATCGATGTGCTGGTGGACGCCGCGTGCTGTAATTACACCAGCATGAGCCCTAGTTTAATGGCAGCACGGGAGATGAATCATCGGTGATTTGAGTACAGATCTTGGCAGACGTGATTGTGGTTCAGGTTGTTTCAGAGTAATCTGGGTTTAAGGAACGGCGAGGAACGTGTCTGTCAGGGTCGGCTTACGGCGAGACCTGCTGGATGCTGTTTGTCATATTCCACACAGTTGTTGCTTTCATCACTGTACGTACGAAGGTGACTTGGATGTGAAATAAATTGTATTCATTGAGGTTAAAGTATAATTTTTGATTTAAAAAGAGTTTTAATATATTCCATTTTTTCCCTTAGGTGCTCTGCTGAAATTGTATTTTTAAGGCAGAGAATTTTAGCCAACAGTTGAGTTGCTTAGTTGCTAAATTAATCAGTGACAATCCCTCGTGACATGGTTCCAGGGTCTAACTTTCATCTCTTTCCTTTTTTAGCATCACTTGTAGGCCTTTATGTGCTGCGTTTTTGCGATTTATTGTGCAGTTAGCTTCCACCGGCTAATTATATCATCATGCTGATTTACCGGTCCACCTTTAGTTTCAGTATTTCTTTGGGTGCGGTCATTCTAAAACGCCACATCATATAACGTAACAGTAGCCGTTTTCTCTCTGTTGTCTGAAGTTAATTTTTGCTCAGTATTGCACCAGTTCTCTGTTGTTCCGAAGCCAAATCTTCGCATTGTCCCGAGGAGTCTGGCTAACCCGGCTCACTGTGTCTGATTACAGGTCAAGCCGCCAGCTCAGCGAGGTCTTTGTGCAGCTGCCCTCCAGGAAAGAGCTGCCAGAGTACTACGAACTGATCAGGAAGCCGGTGGACTTCAAGAAGATCAAGGTGGAGCCCTTACAGAGTGGCCAATTTCCTTCCCTTTCCTTTTATCCAGCGATACGGTGGCACCGTATAAGCTTCTGAGTGACGTTTTAATTAAGCAGGATGCACGGTGCACAATCTGATATTATTAAATTATTACACCTTCCTGCGATATCTTGCCTTTGAGTCGAAAAAGTGGGCTTCTGCTCTTTCCGTAATTGCACGCTGCGTTAGATGCTGCAGCCGGCGTTTGGGGAAGGGAGAGCTGTGGGGGTTTTGTGTGTGGTTGTGACAGTGTGGCAATGTTTTGTAGGAGAGGGTGCGTAACCATAAGTACAGGAGCCTGGGCGATTTGGAGAAGGACGTGATGCTCCTTTGTCACAACGCGCAAACCTACAATCTGGAAGGCTCTCAGGTGAGTGAAGGAAACGGCAGAGTGGAATGATTCTGAACACTCCCTTTAGAGTGTGCAAACAAACATCAGAAATATGTGAGATACTGTATATATCCCGTATTTCTGTTTATGAATTTGTATAATGTTGGAGAGTAATCAGGTAAGAAAAAATCAATATAGAAAACTGCATTATTTAATATTAAATGATTTTATTCTATCTTTTTAATTGATGAAGAAGTGTTTCAGCCTGGCACTTACCTTATTTTTCTTCACAGTATTAAGCCATAGAATGTCTCTGCATAATGAAATAGACACTGTTCGTACCAGCTGTAGTCGTTACGAATACAGTTTCAGCACTATGACAAATCTGAGTAGTGCATACAGATGGGCCGATACCACTTTTTTATGTCCGATACCGATATTGTAAATTTGGATATCTGCCGATACCGATACAAATCCGATACAGTCACAGTCTTTTTTTTAAACATAAAATAATGCTTTAAAATGTCTGAATACATGACTGAGATTATTGTTATGCTTAAAGAAATGTTTGATTTAAATACTGTTTTCCTACTAAAACAATGTAATAATTACAAACACATGTATATGCTAAATTATTTGTTGTCAAAAATTATTCGCTTAGACATATAAATATTTCTTCTTTCTTATTGATTACACTATAACATTACAAAATTGAAAAAAAATTGATCAGTTGAAAATGAAATACTGAAGTTTGTCATTTTGAACCAATTTGGCCTATAAAATGAGCTGCCTTTGCAGAGAACTACATTTCCCACAATCCTCCGTGCGTTCCCGGAGCCGCGTCACAATGAAGCGCTGGGCGCGCGTTCCAGAATAAACGAGGGAAAATCTAAATAAACGGCAGAATTGTGAGTAGAACGCTGGTTGTTGTGGTTATTTATCAGCTAAAATATGGTTTGTGTCTGTAATAAAGGGGACGTTTTGACCGAACTGGAGCGTTTTAGCGAGCAACGGCGCTCATGCGTGCGCTCATTAACATCAGCGCGTGTTTACATCGCGAAAAATGTCATTTATGCGTTTTCATGCATTTACTTCTGTTTTAGTGCACGGAACATCTCACAAATACTTTCACATACAGAGGGATCAGGTCTTGTCTTGATCGCGCCACTGAAAACGTTGTGTGTCACTATTAAGCGTCCGTGTGAAATACAAGCGGAGCTGCTCTAGCGAGTAAAGTGAATTAAACCAGTCGTTGATTCTAGAAAAATTGCCTTGACCATTTTTTGTAATAGAATTATTTGAGTTATTGGAACAATCGTTTCAGCTCTACTTTACCGCAGTGCCACTTCTCATGCATAAGGAATTGAGCGTGCGCGCATTTACAGATCGGCTCCGTAGAACAGACCAGTGCCACCGATACCCGATCCAGCCGTTTGAGCCGTTATCGGACCGATACTGATCCACATATCGCATCGGTCGCATCTTTAGTAGTGCAGGACGTCCTGAATACATACATGTATGTTCTTCTACACACACACACACACACACACACACACTCACACTAACTAGAATAAGCCTAAAAACAAAGGTATAGAAAAACACCCCCCAATAGAACATGAAACCACAGCGGAGCCCCAGAGCAAGACTCTGAACCTCTCTTAACTAAGACCCTTAACTAAGTTAATGAGACTGCCCCTGTGATTAGGACATGGACGTCGACCTGCATAAGAGCCTCTGTTAAACGCAGGGTAGTTACGTCTGGGTGTATTGAGAAAACTGAAAGCTGTTCAGTGCCAATCAGCCCGGATGACGAACTGTTGCAAACTCCGATTACGTTGGACCAGTACCCAGATGGCAAACAGCATGTGGAAGCGATGTGAATCATTCGAGTCGTTATTAGTTGTTGTATTATCTCTCTTTAGTTTAGCTTTTAAAGCCCCGTCTCTAGATAATTTATCTGCACTATTCCCTGTTTTGCCTTAAGCCTTGTTTGTGGGCTCAGAAAGCAGACCACAGCGTGATCCAAGTCCGTAGATATTGGACATCTGAGTTCAGCATCTTTTTCCACATACAATCTTCTTTTTGTCTGTTTCTTTTGGATTACTATTAAAGTGTCCTTAAGTGCTTTTGCCAGAAAGAGTGGGATTATGGGCCAGAATCCTCTCTTCTATAATTGAATCCATCATTTTATCTGCTCTGAAACGATCCCATCTGCAGAGTGACTTCACGTTGGGGGGAAAAAACCCCACATTCCTCGCATGTCCATAGATCTTATGTTGTACAAAACATGTTGTGCCTCATTTCGATTGCAGTGAGGCTTTTGTCGGACGCTGAATCATTTTAGACCTTGTTCGCTACAAACAGATGTTTCATTAAAACCTTGATTTTGGCAGCGGTTTTGATCAGACCCAATATTTGCTTATTTCAGATCTACGAGGACTCCATCGTCCTGCAGTCCGTCTTTAAGAGTGCCAGACAGAAGATTGCCAAAGAAGAGAGCGAGGACGACAGCAACGAGGAGGAGGACGACGATGACGATTCTGAGGCTGAATGTAAGAACTAAGGGTCGACCGATTATTATTCGCGTCGATTAGGGATTTTTCCGTTTATCGGTATTGCTGTTTCATTTTGACCATCACCGATATTAAGTAATGACAAAGGTGTGCTACTGTGGCTCCACTGCCGTCTCTTCTCTCCGTGTCTTTTGCTCTCGACTCACACATGAGCAAAGCGAAGGGAGGTTCAGTTCATGGGTTCATCTCCTTTGAGCTGTTGAACCAGGCTCTTAACCCCAGTTTGCGCCACGCAGACTGTCCTTGTGATAAGGAAAAGATAGTTTCTCCGGGTAAGAGCGTCTGTTAAATGTTGTCAATGTAAAATCCTGAGAGAAGTGATACAGACTCTGCTTCGACCCTCTAGATGATTTTTTTGCTATAAAAAACCCCAGCAATTATCAAAGGATTCTGATATGATACGTATGTCATTCCATTTTTTGTCAGTATGTCAGTACTCGCAGAAGCGCATCTGTCCTCTTATCTGTGGTCTCCTCTCGTTCCTCTCTCTCTGCGCTCCAGCCAAGTCGGTGAAGGTGAAGATTAGATTGAGCAAGCGCGAGGAGCGCGGCCAGGACAAAGGCAAGAAGCGGCCGAGCCGGAACAAAGCCAAACCTGTGGTCAGCGATGACGATAGCGACGATGAGCAAGAGGGAAACGTAGGTCCATTTAACACCAGTTTCTCACACACAGCTCGTCACACGTCATAGCTCAGAACCAAGCGGCAGCACAGTCAGTTGACAGAGTTCACACCAAGTGAGTGAAGAGAGTACGATGTGGAGGATATTACCAGTTTGGATTTGACTACACGCTCTACTGACTCCTGTAGTTACTAGATCTAAACAATAGCAGTTTTCCACATTTTTTTCCAGATTGAGCTAAGATTAATATAAGAGTAATATATGTTATTTTTTCTTTTATTTGGAATGATCCTCACATGGCAAAATGACCTCAGAAAGCCACAAAAACTTTAAAACCTGAAGGCAGCAAGGTCAAAGGGCTTATGCTTAAATACTGTGAATGAAATAAGGAAAAGCTTAAAAAGGAAACTGAAAACAAAAGATGGTCAAATACACTTTATCAAAAACTAGCTTTTATAAACACAGAAAAGAAAATCCGTCTCGCCATGAAACTGCACTTGAAAGTCACACTTGGAATTCTTATAATAAACATTTTTATTTTTTGTACATTTTTGTCTACAATGTAATTCCAACTTTAACGTTGATTTTTGGCCACAGTAGGGAATAATATTGAAATAATTAATATTGAGTAATTCTTAAATCCTGTTAAGAATTGAGATGTCCAGATTAGCCTGCGTTCAGGAACGTTAATAAACATCGCAGAAGTCTGCAATATCGGTTAAGATCAGGCTGCGCTTGGTGGGCGTCTGTCCTTCAGCCTGCTCTTCTCACATCCCTCTTGTCTTTCTCCCCTCCTGCTGCAGTCCACCTGGAAAATGTAAGTCCTTCTCAGTGCTGATTTCCCCTGCATGCTCCATCCCTACGCTTGCGTTTTCTCCAGCATAATGAGGGTCAGAATCAGGCTTTTGCGTAGCCCATCTCGGTATCCCGGGCCGTGCGTATCTGCCCCACGTAATGAGTGTCTTTGGACCGGCCTGGGCCGAGTCGGTAGCAGAGGCAGGTGGGACTAAACCAGCCGCGGTCGCTCGGGGCGACAACACCGACTCCGCCGTCTCACTTTTTATGCTGGTGGTTTGTTCACAGGAACAGTCCGACGGCAGCCACAGCGAAGACGAGTGAAGAGGAAGGATGAAGAGGGTTGGGGGGGCGAGCCCATTCCCATTTTTCCTGGATTTTCCTTCATGTTCGTAGTACATCCGCATCTTTCTCTTTTTTGCACTCCAGCCCTCTACCTGTAATGCCCCAGTTTTGGAAAAGACGACCTCGACTCCAGGAAGCGATTCGTTTCGACTTGTTCTCAGCACCTTTGGCGAAAGCCGTTTGCCGAGGTGGATTCGTCCGTGTGTCGTATGGCACGCTGGGGAACCTCCTCCTCTTGTATGCATTTCACCTTTATGCAGTGTTTTTACCCCAACGCAAACACACAAGTACTTATGGGTTAAAAGAAGAAGAACGGAAATACTTTGTAGTCCATTTATAAGCTATAAAATAAAGATTTGTAACTAAAAAGAACTTTTTATCTATTAATGTAGATGCCCACGATCAATACGAGGTCTTTGTATTTCATATAGACAGTGGTTTGCTCCGACAAACAAAATCAGGCACTTAAATTCAACAGTTAAATGCAATATGACACTATTTCGGTGGATTTTTTAAAAACTTCTTACGAGTTAAGGGACCTTTTTGGGAACTGTTTTTAATTTGGAACTTTTATCCGCTCTTCAGTCAGTTCGCCCAGATTTAACATACAGCTATAGATATTTTTATATTCTCTTTTCAAAGATTTTTGTTTCTGTTTTCAGTAAAAGAAAAAAAAAAGCAGTTTGTTTTATGCCTTGATACTTTATTGAAGAACGCGTTTCTCTTTTGAAGTTAAATGCTATGGCTTTTATTTTGTCCTTATCCAGTATTAGTATCCGGGCCTTTATTTACCTAATGCGGGGTCCTGGAGGTCCGGATGTCCTGCAGGTTTTCCATCCCACCTGATCAGTCTCTTCTGGTGGTTATCTACCTGAGACCATGTGTGAATGTTCTGAAATCCAGTTGGATGGAAAACCTCCAGGACACAGAACCTCCAGGACCGGAGTTGCCTAGCCCTGACCTAATGCCTCAGGGTGGAAATTGAGCTGAATTTTTTAAAAAAATATTCGCTCTCCGTAAAAGGATCAAATCCTAGAACTGCGTTTAGCTCTGAGACGTTTGGTTAATCCTGGCCCTGATTCCTGTCCTTGATGCCATTTAGTAACGATCTCTTTTTACACTCCTGTACTCTGAGCTTGTCACTTTCTTCTGCAGTGTCATAATCTTTGCTTTCTTTGCACAATGTCTTTGTGGTTGTATCTCATAGCCCAAAGCAAATAAATGTCACAGATTTTAAAAGCTCTCTCGTTCTGTCATTTCTTTGGTAAACATTGTAATGTGATATTATTAATCTTAATCTGTAAAGCAGCACCGTAAGATTTTCTCACAGGGTCCCCCTACAGCCGAGAAATGATATTGCCTGTAACAACTGTGTCGCAGTAATCCACGTGCATTTGTTGACAAGCCAGCGAGACCGGCAAACTTCCTGAAGCAGGACAACTAATGTGCAGTCAATGTCTTCGGGCCAGGTAAAGTAGCCTTACAGCACTTTTTTTTTCAAACACGAATATTGTTTTATTTTTTGAAATAGAAACAAAAGCTAACTTGACAAAAAACGGCAAATGAAAAGATAGTGTTTTGGTTTTCATTTCGTCCTGCCCTATAACTGATTGCCCGTTGTGGAAGTAAGCTATAGTCCTACTGTAATGCAGTGCTGTTTGTGTGCTGATAGTAACGTTATTATCCATGTTGTAATATAAAACATCGTAGATCGATCTGCAAGGTTGAAGAAACAGTTTGTCACTTGGAGAAATACAGTTGACGGCAGACGTAACCACCATGGTCTACTGTCAGCAGTTGATTTATCCATATATTTTTTCCGTCTTATTCACTGCTCTCAAGTCAAAATGAGCATAGCGATAACTAGCATGCTAACTATTGACAACTGTTAGCCACCGGCTCGATAAACTGCAGTAGGCTACTACTTGACTAAGTTGATTTATGGACATAAACAGAGGACTACGACTTCAATAGCACGGCCTGCCGCACAGCAAGCTCAGACGCACTAGATATAGATGGTAAGCAAAGAATTTATACTTGCTACTCCAACAGTAGCAGCGCCAGGCCACCATCGCTCCTCCTTTTTCAGCCAATATTCACCCTGGTCCGGGCTCTTACGTTATCGCTCTCCCGCCTTTTTTTTCTTTTTCTCCTCTGACAGCACATTTACCATCTTCTGTCATGCTTCCGTTAGTTCCTAACTTTGTTTACCCGCCTCGTCTTTTGAAGCGGGAGGACGGATGTGACGTAGGCCTTAAAACAGTCACACTTTTGTGGAGAAGTTCCTACCCAAAACCTGGAGTTTTATAGTGCCAGTTTAGGCGATACAGACGCTCTCAAGTGAGATGATCAAGGTGTAATTGAGCCTTTTGTGAGTTGTTGGACCATCAGAATGATCTTATGAAATATAATTTGAAGGGTGAAAACTACAAAGTGTTGCATTAATGCAGAGTATGTTTGTTATGTGGGCACAGCTAACGCTTCCTAATGGCTGAAAATCAGGCTGTTGGGATGGAGTTCACGTATCTCATGCCCCTCCTTTCCTTTTTGAAGAGCTCATATTATCCCCCAATGCCCTACTACCACGGAACACCAGGGTGCAGTAGAGGGAGTCCAATTTTAGAGTTTGATCAGATCCTCTTTCCCCCCCACCCCATCCCGAGATCAAAAAAAGTCTGCTTTTTCACATCAGGGCCGTATAAACAGGGCTGCTCTAAGCCAGTTCTGATGGAGCGCGCCCATCCACTGCTGCCCCGTACTTTGATGTGGTGAACTGTTTAGATAATGACCAGCCTCTGAAGAAAGAGATAAATTGGAGGCTAATCCTCATCTCCATGCCAGAGAATTCAACTGGAAAGTCAGGTGCCAGTGCTATCCCTGCTATTCCTCTGTAGCTTTTGTGTCAGTGCTGCTCTGTGGCATCGGCGTGCCCCGCGCCTCGCTAAAAATCCCGCCATCCCGAAGCCGGGATTTCAAAGAATTCCTCTTTGACGAAAGCAGGGAGTCATGTATGATCAAATGAAAGGGCCAGGTGCTCTCTATTATTAGACGTATTTTGCCCCGATCGCGCATTGTGTCACTGTTTTGGGGGGATTCAGCCAGCTCCGAGCGGGAGTCCAAGTGTACCCAATATTCTGTGCTTGAAAGAAGTATGCAGCGTCCCTGCGGGATTCCGTGACTGCCTGATTAAGGAGGTCTGGCGTTCGTCACACGCTGTACCTCGCCGCATTAGTGGACGCTCTTCGCATGCAGTGCGGCACGCGTGTTTGGGCGACAAGTGTAGTTCCCTGCTGACTTCCACTAAAATGTGTACGTGCACTTTAATGCGCCGATAAGCTCTGCATAAATAGCGTGGCTCTGAGTAATGGCCTCTGCTGAGATAAAATGGCAGTTTGCTGATTTAATTAATATTGGTGCTTCTGGAGATGGAACGCTTCAGAGAACACTGCATCGGTTTTTGGGGTGCAGAATGTTTGGGCGTCTTGTACGCTTTTATGACCAAATTAATCACATTCTGATCTTTATTATAATAATTCGAGTGGAGTCCAGCTCTCAAGCAAAGTGATTTCTGGACTTCAGGGATGTTATGAATATTCGTATCAAGATTTTATTTTTACGTTACTAGTTTTTATTTTCCACTAGCGGAAGACCGTCGGTCTTTACAGCACGTCCGCTATGGCCGTTAAATACTGATGCAGCGAATGTACCAGACCGAATCCCATTTCATCCCTAGGCCATATCCCTGTGCCCTTGGGGGTTGAAATCTACCTCTAACAAAATGGGACACCCCTTCAAAAACATGATACATCATCATTAGTCTCCCCCAATTTTTCGTAGGCAGACACTGTGTTTTTTTTGCTGGATGTTCAATATGATGTCGTCGGCGGTTATTATTGCCATCGTGTGGGCTGTTGGCTTTTTTTTTGCGTTGTCGAGATGCCTAACAACAACCGATACAACCATATTGCTGAAAAACAAAATAGTCAGTACGCTGGTGGTTTTCATTTTTAATTCTTTATAAACATACATTTGTATTTGTCTTCGGTTTTGGTTGCTGATTGTTTTTGGCAGGTCATTCTGGTAAATATCTCCTACCCCTCTGTTTGGAGTGAACCTGGGAAAAATTTCTGTTCCTGTCTGGCACAGTTTATAACCACTGTAATAGAATGTTAGGAAAGTAAGGAACGTATCTGAAAGTGTTTGAATATCTTGAATGACGCCTTTCAGTACATTTGAGTAACTGGCTACATGTATTAGTTAATCAGTCTTTGATAGCTATATTGGTGTCCAACACTCCCTCAGGATTTTTGGCTTTTTGGCTCTAGCTTCGTATACAATTTTTTTTCCGATCTAATCTACAAGTAAGACCTTAGACCGTAACAGCTGTTTTTTACGGCATGGAGGGGTTTTTTGCCCATTAACTACAGATGCAGTCGATGTATCAGGTGGAGTTCATCTGGGGGTGGCATCAGTTGGCATAAACAGCTTTAATGGCAAGCTGTCAAATCTGGACATTTGCAATTTTATTGTTTAACTGTTACAAAAAAAAAAACCCCAAAAAAACCTAACAGCATTTTAGCAGACGCTCTTATCCAGAGCGACTTAAATTTCAGGTTTCTCTGAGAGCAACTTAGTCTTAAGAGTCTTCCTGAAGGACCCAGCGTTGGTAATACCAGAGGCTTACTTCAATCCCACAACTTCTTGGTGCAGAGGCGAGTGTCCTACCACTAGACCACCAACACCCTATTGTAGAAGATAGTTGTGAGATCTCCAGAGGTATCGAGTGGTATAGTTGATGTTTGGTGCTACATTAAACCCTGTGTGATGGAGGAAATCTTAAATGAAGTGGAACCTTGTCATCTAGGAGCCAGTGACCCTGTTTTCATTGTGCTTGAGTCTCCACAACCTTCTTCGTCTGTCCCTATGGCCAACATATAGTGATGCACTAGACATACCTAAGGTGCAGCCTCATTTGTTGTAAGGTTTCCAGAGACACTGTCCCTGCTGCCTAGATGATGTGTGCAGTCGCCTCACGCGTCTCAGAGCATCAGTGGAGTGGAACCTTGTCATCTAGGAGGAAATGATTCTCTTTCATGGGGCTTGGGTGTCCGTGAAGTGCTTTGTGAACTGATGTGTTCCTCTCCTGTTGCAGCTAACAAGCGCAAAATGGCAAGCTGGGAGATAAAGTATTGAAAATGGAGCATCGGGAGGCAGAATCAGTGCTGGTGTGTATGACAGTCTGGATGGTCGCAATATAACTTCTCAAAATAGATCACCGTCTTCTGCCACTTATCACTTGTTATGTAACTTTTCCAGTCTACCTCTGTTATCGCTCTGAATGAAGCCCTTTTGAAAACACTTTTTAGCTGTGCGATACGACCAAAGTCTCATATCCCCGATATGTCACTTTATACACAGATAACTATATTTATATCTCAACGTAGAACTTTTTTTTTTCTGTAAATTCAGTGAAACTTTCCCAAGCAAAATCTTGTGTATGTGCACAGTCGGCTCTGCCTGCACGTGCGTTTGAAACACTCATATGGAACACAGAAGGTACCACAATTTGTTTTTTGCATCATGTTATTCTTTAACACTGCTGTTTTTGCAGCGCTCCAGTGACTTACGGTCAAACACTGCTAAAATGGCTTTCAAAGGTGGCGCTAGTGCAGTGCGTTTAAGGTGTACTGTGTCACCTTTGCCGTTCCATAGTACTTAGTTCCATAGAATTGAACACGATCAGACACAAGATTTTGCTTGTGAAAGTTCAGAATTAAGGCACAAATCTTACACCGTAATACTCTCTGTGTCTACATCCACACGGCACTGTGGTGACTACCGCAAACCCTCATCTAAACCATGAAGGCATATTGCCGTAAACAGTGTATTTCGTGACACTGCGAAATGTGACCCTCCACGGCAAAACCAGTCGCTTGTCGCAGTGGAGGTTTCCGAGAAAAATGACCGTTTATGTTGCGTGGGGTAAAATTTTGGATATTTGTTTTTAGTGTTTTGAAACAGTGGAAAGTCTATACTGTACTGTTGTGAATAAATTTGGCTGAAAAACGTACCCTTTCCATCCTAAAAACGTGACTTTCTTGAGGTGAGGAATTCAATTCCAGCAGAATGTTAAAAGTTTCTGTTTTGACCGCTCTACTTCAATATTTACGGTAAATCCACTGGTTGACTAGCGTGAAGATATTTCTCCAGAATCCATCTTCGTCTCCCGAGTTCAGTTAACCTAACGCAGGTAGGCTATCCGTGTGGCTGTGAATGCAGCGTAGGCTACCGTAAATACAAACGTAGCCGCGACCGCACCAAGCGTCTGTGAGTGCTACGGCGATAGTCAACTTCGACGGCAGATTTCTCCGTTTCTCACTTGGCGTGACAGGAGAAACCCGACTCCTTTGAATGTTGATATCTCAGTCATATGTCGTCCGTTTCATTCGATATAGGTATCGTTTTGAAGGTTGATTTATGCCCTTTCAGGAAAACATAACTCAATTTTGAAAATTTGCGACAAGCAACTGGGTTTGCTGTGGAGGGTCACAAATATGAAACGTTTTTAATTTCATCAGCCTGTATATTTTGTCATATCGCACAGCCCTAATTCTTAATATACTCAGAATATGTTTTGATTTCGTGAGAAAAGGGTCGTGGTGACCCCCTGGAGGTCAGAGTGATTGAAACTGAAATCCTGTATGTAGGGCTCTTCAGCAAGGGCCTTTACCCCAAGTTGCTTGCGTTGCATATAAATTCTGGGTAAGATCATCTGATAAGTGTTGTAAAATGGATATTGAAATTCATATGTTGGAAAGCAAGAGTAAAACCTATCGGTTGAAACTCTGAGAAGTGACACTCTCTTCCATCTGTAAACCACGCGGAGAGAGCAAAGTGGGGCGGCATAACAAGACTGTGTACTATAGCTGTGCTCAGCCTTGGCAAGCGAACATCTGCTGATGATAATGTGTTGCCAGAGGAGGAAAGTGATGCATCAGATCATCAGCAGTCACAAGCAGGCTTGAGAAAACGATCCAAAAACTGTCCACATGCAGCTTGTCCATCCTAACTTCGCCAGCACCAGTGCCAGATCATTACTCAAGCCCACGCCACATGGCACAGACCTGAGGTCAGATGTAAAACCGAGGTCCTGACCCTCTGAAGTCGTGAGCGATCTCTCAGCATCTTTCACAACCAGATGCCGCCCTAATAGCTAATGGCTCCTTTAAATTTTTTTTTTTTTAAATCAGGCCTCCCAATCAGATTATAACACTGGTAGTACAGGAGGTAAAATAGAGCGAGACGGCCAAGTATCCCACCACTAGCGAATGAGTAATTATTTCTCATTGTGAACACGGCACGACACACGGTGACCTCTGCATTCGACCCACCCTTGAAGGAGCAGTGGCTTGCTCATGAGTACCTCAGTGGTAATTTTACCAGTCCAGGACTTGAACCAGTGACGATCAGATCACGGGGCGAACACCCTAACCATTGTCCCACTAGTTCACCCCCACGTTCCATCTGTTTTAGGTCTTTATGTGAAGCATGTCTCTAGTAGCGTCATTCTGTATTTGAGATTATAAATCCAAAAACTAGCAAAACCTCCAGAGCTATGAGTGTGAGTGGACCATTATAGCCTGACTGCTGAGTGGTCACTTATATCTGCCGACCTGCCAGGTCAGGTGCACTTTGTGTAGCTCTTGTTAAGCTTTTCACTGGTTTTAAGCAGATATATCTTCACAATTTTGAAAGCATGACAGTTACTACTTGAAACTATTCATGTAGGATATGTTAGCCTGAGAATATGATCTAAAAACATTTCATGCATTACCTTTGGTCAAACCGATGCTTGGCTACTCAAGTGGACGCTGTGCCTGCAAGCGCTATAAAGGGGAACACTGGTATAACAAGTAGATTCCCCAAAACATCTGAAGTGAATATTCGTTAATAGAGATGTCTAATTTTTACACCATTAGATGGCTTTCTTGCTGTTTTTAAGCATGTTTACCCAATTTGATGCAAACGTTTAAATACATGAAAATCTTTTGAAGAATGGTTTAAAAAATTGTTTAATGAATGACAGTCTCTGTATTTTTTAATCATTTATTTTAAAAATATAATTTATCAAGATTAGACTTACATATGCCAGGCTAGCTCCGAAGCTTTCATTTAAAAGTTTTGCTTCATCACCGTATAAGTGTAATTTAGCTTTTATATTACTGAAGTTACGGTTCGCATCAAAAAGAAACATTTCGCTAATTATTTAAACAAATCTTGCTTTTAATAGCAGTCTCAGCTCTACCACGATCGCGTTTTATATTAATGAAAAAACTACAGTTATCGCCACACTTTCTGATCCCAAAGCACACGTTCAGAGGTAGATGGTTTGCACCGCTTCACGTTCCTGCCGCAAGTTTCTAAAGCCTAAATGTGCCGTTCTATTGGATTCTCTTTAAAGCCAGTGAAAAGCGGTTGCTCTGCCCCAGCGTCTGAGCTCCTATGCCGTCGGCAAGCTTGTGCTGGTCGCAATTATAAATGATTGTCAGCAACACTTACAAAGGGCTGGCTTGAAAAACACCAAAGCCATCCATTAATCCGTGTTGTAGATTTGCACGGCTAGAGAGAGGAGGTTGTTAGCCGGATCGAATGTGTCTGTGAAGTTTTAAGAGCCAGTTTGCTTCTACTTTTATAAATTGTTGCAATGTGTGTTGGGAAAGCTTGAGAACTCGAATTCCTCCTCCTTTTCTTTGTCGAAATTCCGTGTTAAGTGCCCGAAGTGCCCCAAAGTCTTCCAACTGCAGTGATCGTGGCTATTGTATTGTAGCGTATTGACGTTAAGGGACGGGGCTGAATTCTTTTCCAACTTTTCATTTATCTATATTTCTGACGCAAAGCGACAAGGACGGGAGGAATAGTCAAGGAAGCTGACTTCTTTGCGATAATCTATTTGAATAGGTCAAGAGGTCTGCTGGTGGTGCTGTGATGAAAAATGGCTTTGGTGTGTGCGGATGGATCATTAATGAATGCGCCGCTATCTCCCGATCTGCTTCTTCTTGGCCAAGGATCTGAAGTGGAATAGCTGAGACGCTCTCCGTCCTCAAGGACGATGACTTTACTAAGCACTTTACCAAGCGTTACGTATTTCTGTACAATGACACTCTCGACCTGTTTCATGGTAAATCAACTTCACGTAGCGGTTAGCTAGAAGAATTCTGGTCTTGTCCAAAACTTGGTCTCTTCTCTCCCTCACAGTGATTTTTGTTCGGGTCTGGGTTGGTCTGAGTGCTAAAGCAGAACGGCAGGTTCACTCGGGGTGAAACGTAGCGTGCCGTGGTGTCCCGTGGGCGGCGGCTCGGTTGGAGGCCTGATTTGCTTTTGAGGAATTTAAGTCCTAAAAAAGGACCGAGCCAGCAGGTGTCTGTATTGTGTGGTGGCGAAGCAGATATGTCAGTAGACAGTAATCTCTCTCTCTCTCTGTGTCTGTCTTTAAAGGCATTCTTTCCCCTCGTTCATACGGGAAGGACTTTGCTGTACATACACACTGTTGTCTCTTTCTGCACTGATAGTATTTGCAGAGCTCACAGCAGGACATTCTCTTTCAGAGCGACCGGTGGTGTATGAAGCACTTGAAAGCCAGACTTAAGTAAAGTAGTGAATTCTTACAAGAAAAATAACATTAAAGTCAATTAAATCAACTCCAGTTAATGTCGTAATTAATGTCAATTAATTAGCAATCATTAATTAGTTAGCAAGTTATTTTGATTCCACCTATTTTTTCTGACCGTTACTCCTCCTGCAGTTTTTGTGCTAGAAACTTGGTTCCAATTCTACCACGTGCGGCCTGTTGCGGTGTGGGGTGCTTCTATACCCGTTTTCGATATGCACACTCGTTTGCGAGTTCTGTCCGTTGTCTTTCCCGTAGACTAACATGTAGAGCTGAAACGATTATTCGAATAACTCGAATAATTTGATTACAAAAAACGGTCGAGGCAGTTTTTCTAGAATCGAAGCTTCGTTTAAGTCATTTAAATGGCTACAGCATGCGCCGCTTGCGTTTCACACAGACGCTTATTAATGACGCACAATATTTTCAGTGGCGCGATCGAGGCGAGAATAGATCCCTCTGTATGTGAACGTGTTTGTGAGATATTCCGTGCACAAAAACAGAAGTAAATTCATGAAAACGCATAAATGACATTTTTTGCGATGTAAACACGCACGCTGTTTGTAAGCGCCATTACTCGCTGAAACGCTCCGTTTCCGTCAAAACGCCCCCTTTATTACAGACAAAACGCGTAATTTAGCTGATAAATAACCGCATCAACCAGCGTTCCACTCACAATACAGCCATTTATTGAGATTTTCCCATCGATTTTTTTTTTCATAGTTCATTCCGGAACGCGCTGAACCCTTTATTGTGACGCGGCTCCGAGGCGTGCGCAGGGGATTGTGGGAAATGCAGTTCTCTTCCAGAAAGGCCAAAAGCAACTCATTTTATTGGCCAAATTGATTCAAAATGACCCTTGAACTTCATGTTTCTTCATTTTCAATTGAATACAACAACATAAAGCGTATTTGACTAACTTCTACTCACAGTAGAATAAGCCTAATAACAAATGTACTGTCATTTTCATTTACATTTTTTTATCCGATTACTCGATTAATCGATAAAATAATCGATAGATTACTCGATTACAAAAATAGTCGTTTGTTGCAGCCCTACTAACATGGAGCGTAAATTTTGACGCTTTACCGATCTTCACAAAGCCACCAACTTCTAGGTGATACGATGGCCCATGGACCTCTTCTCATGTCAGTAACCGTCATGACCCGCACTCGTCTTTTTCATCCTGTTTTCCCCTCCTTTATTTTTCCCATTAGGAACCCATTCATACATGGGATGTGAGACTCGGAAGCTTTCCTTTGTCTGTTTTCACGCGACAGTCACCACGGTTCTTATGCCATCTCAGACCACCTCACTGAACACGCATCTCAGTCTGTTTTCACCCGCGCTCGTCTTTTTCTTACTTTTATCATCCCTCGTTCTTTCCCAATTTATTTCAGTGCGTTTTAATCAAAGTCTTTTTACTGGGACAGTTTTCGTGTCACAGCTACAAAACTTGATTTTCAACATCATCCCTTGTCACCCAACACTTCATTACCACAGTCTTGAGTGGCACTCGTCTTTTTCTTGCTTTTATCATCCCTCGTTCTTTCCCCATTCACTTCAGTGCATTTTAATCAAGGTCTTTCTACTTGTCCAGTTTTCATGTCACAGCTGCAAAACTTGGACAAGCAAAAGAGCAAAAGCATTTCAGTTTTTCAGTTTAGTATTTGACGGAGAAACTATAGGTGGTGACGGGAGCAGTGTCAACACTCATTGCCCCCCCCAAAAAATCTCAAACATATGCTGACCCCCAAATCCATGTGTATTCCTTGAAAAGCTGTAGAAAGCCCATGTTTATCCGCATTCTTCATTTTCTCTGGGGTGGTGCGTGTGTTAGGGAGGCTCTGGCAACTCGTAGGTTTGTTTTGACTGCCACACAGCCGGTTAAAGCCCCAGTCGATCTCTTTTCCTCCCTTGACGGGGAAAAAACACATCTCTAATGCCTTATTGACTTTGACAAACAGCTTTAGTCATGGAAATTTCTGTGCGCCAGTCTATTAAATTATACTTCAGCAAGAGGCGCACGGAGAGAGATGGAGAGGAATTTAATTTTAAACTCTTATTCCCTAATAGACTTCCATCTGTGATTTTAACAATTTCTTTGCAGTAATCTGTCCGGTTTGCGCCAACTGGATACGCAACTACATAGCCAGGCAGACGCAGAAGAAAGCAGAATGTTGAGCGTTATTAGTGACAAACTTGATTCCAAGTGTCACTGTTGAACTGAGGACGCTAATATTGTCCTGATGCTGAGTTAAAACGGTGGATCGGGTGGCGTCAACGAGAGGCTGTTCTAGTAAATAAATGGGTTCATGCAGCTTGGATGAATATTTTATTTTTAGCAGGGTGACTGGAGCCTTTCCCGGGAACTTACGGGCGCGAGGCGGGGGCAGACGCCAACACACCGCAGGGCACTCACACAATCACACTCACATTCACACCTTATGGGCCAATTTAGAGTCGCCAATTAACCTACAGTGCATGCTTTTGGACTGTGCGGGGGGGGAAACCGGAGCCGGCAGAAACCACGCGAACACGGGGAGAGCGTGCAAACTCCACACCGGAAGGCCTTACGGCCGACCCGGGAATCGAGGACCTTCTCGCTGTGAGGCGGCAGCGCTAGCCACTGCGCCACCGTGCCACCCCTGCTGATCAGTTTATTAAATGCTAAATAATAAGCTTTAATTTACATTTTTTAATGTTTAAGTTGCTGTTGCGTAATTAGGTATTGCTTATTTATATGTAACTCAGTAGATGTATGCATTTATGACATTTTATATATTTATATTTACATTTTTATTGAGGATCAGTGTCTCGATCTAGTCTTATCGCATAGCACATGCAGCTTATTAAAGAAAATACTGCTATGAGATCAGTGCTTAGTATTGGCCGAGGTATTTATATCAGTATGGGGACTGAAAAGGATTGGTTGCTGCATCCTCATGTTGAACTACACAATTTTTGCTTTAAATCTTAAATGCAGAGTCAGTTGGTGGCGTAACGGTTGGGTGTTTGCCCCGTGATCGGAAGGTCGCCGGTTTAAATCCCAGACCAGTCAAGTTACCAATAAGGTACTCATGAGCAAGGTACCGTCCCCAAGCACTGCTCCCTGGGTACTGCCCATGTTAGGTGTCCACTGCTCCTTCACGGATGGTTCAAATACAGAGGTCACATTTCGTTGTGGTGCTGTCCAGTCATTTCCGCCAGTGCTCCTTCTGTGATGTTTCTGTAATAATTGCGGTGTAATAACTCTGAAAATATCCTCTGATATTTTCAAGCATTTCCTCCCCCAACATAGTAAAGAAAAGAAAACTCACAGCCTTAACACAGAATCAGCAAATCGTTTATGTGCTGAGCCTCTCTGCTGTGATATTGTAATAACTGATGCAGAGCCATTTTGCTATTTTCCCTTTAAGAGCAAAAGTCAATATTTGCTTTTCATGTCTTTTATATCCTAGAAATGAGGCGATAATTTAAAACACCAAATAATGGTAAAATCAGCCATCAATATTAATTCAGGACCAGCTTCAACCATTTAAATGATGTCATGTTCATAAGAAAGAAGTGAAACTTGGGGAACAGAAAGACAGCATTCTTTGAAGTATTTTTCATTAAACCTTTATCAGTCTCTTTATCTGCTGCCTTTCATTTAAAGAATAATAAAGAAAGCAGATTAAGACGAGTCGCAACACCCCCAGTGTGTAATAAATAATTAACATGGTTCATTAGAAGACTCATTTGCATCTTTCATGCCTTCTGTGATGTCTCGGTTTGCTTTTGCCTCCTCCCTTCTTTCCTCTTGGCAGTGGGTGGATGATGTGGGTTTTCTTTTGAATGTTCTACACTTTATTAAAGATCCTCACGGTCTCAGTTTTGCATTTTCAATACTTAAGCACTTGTCTGGATGCCTCTAATTAGGTCTGGGCTTCAAAGTCTCATCTGGAACAGACAAATTCACCTTGTTTAGACAAGTAATTAGTGATCATTTCTGTCAATAAAAACATCACTGCCGTAACATGGCGTTCGCTAACCTTTAGTTTGTTCAAATTTGGATTAGCAGTGCTAACCCTAACCCTGGACTTTTGAGACTTTTAAGACTTTAGTTTAATTATTTCTGAGCTTTTACACCAGCAAGTTTAATACTTCAGTATCAGTATTAGTGTTGGTACTTATATTGTACAGACTACACTACACATCACTCTACATACTACCTCCAGCCCTGACCTCTGATCAGTCTGACTTTAGGCAGTCGCCTCAACAGCCACTACCGTGTAGCCCTGAACTACATTCCGTTTATGACGTTTGTCAGGTTTTTGCCTAGATTTGCCTTTCCTAATTCCGTTGATGGTCTCACTGGAGCCGTTTGGGGCTGTCGTGTCCTTGCGCAGAGGTACAAAGTTGGCACCACTGTATATTTAGGCCCACCTGGGATCTAACCCCACAATCCTTTAGTCCCCAACTGGGGGATTCAAGCGCTCAGACCGCTGCCTGATAAAGAGCTTGGATGATAGAGACGGGCAGAAGGGGTGAAATCAAAAAGGCTCCGGTGGGAAATTCTGTGGTACTATCTGTACTCCCGCCCTTGCTGTCCTTCAGAACGTCCGCACACCCTTATCATCTCTGGGAGTCGGAACCTCGATATTGTACCCGCCGTTATGGCAGTATGAGTGCTTTGGGATTCACGCTTTACAGTTTGAGGATTGATGTTACATCTGATCCTGCAGCGTGAATCCCAAAGCACTCGGACCGCCATAAGGACACGGTGTCGTAAAATCGCGCTGCCTTCCGGATCAGGTTGAACATCAAAGTCCCAACCAGGTGGCAATGTTTGCATTTATATTAGCTGCACATCAGGAGTGTATTTCATTTCCGTTGTATGCATATTTTGAAATTCTAGTCATTATATATTTGATTTTAATTATGTTTTTTATTGGAAAATGTATGGATCCTTCCATCACAACAACTCCGTATATCTGCATTTTCGTTTCGTTTTGATTTATAACATTTAGCAGATGCTCTTATCCAGAGTGACTTCTATTATTATAGAAGTCACTCTATTTCCGGGACAGTCTCCCTAGAGCGACTTGGGACGCAATGATGATGGTGCTCAAGGTAGGTTTTGAACCCATAACGTCTTGGTCGTGAGCCGAGTGTCCTAACCCCTAGACCACCGCCGTCCCCCTGCTGAAGCCTACATGTGACTTATGAGCGGTTAAGTCTACAGCAGGTACAGCAGAGCTGTTACAGGTTTTCTTTTGACTTTGTAAGAAGGTCATCAGTAACCCTTTATGTTGAACGAATTTTCATGCAATTGGAATACCTTATATGAAGTGCTAGTTATCTTTCTTCAGTCTGGTAGGCAATATTTTGCTGTAAAGTAAGACTTTATTCATTGTTAGTGAAGTTTAGTTCTAAAAATCAGTTAAACATTTACCAGTTTGCCATCTAGGACTTTGGCGTTTGTGCTTCATTATGTCTGCAATTTGATGGCATATTTTATGTTCCTCATAGTTTGTGTGCTCATTTTTCATTTTGTTGAAAGCACTTTGAGCAGCATTTGCTGAGGATACCGCATATTACTAAAACTTTTGGATTAATACGTAATTACATGTCACGTAACTTCTAGTTGGTAGTGTAACGTTTGGGGTGCTCGCCCCTGTGACCGACGGGTCGCCAGTTCAAGTCCCGGACCGGTAAAGGTACTCATGAGCAAGGTACCGTACTGCTCCGTTGCAGATGGTCAAATGCAGAGGTCAGATTTCATTATGGTGCACTTTGTGCTGTGCTGTGTTCGTAATGACAAAATCACTAACTTACCCTTCCTCCTGTAACACACTGTGTTCATAATGTGTCGGAAGTTAGTGCGTAGACAAGAGTACAAGCTAATGGGTTAGTGATTTTTTTGCTTGATGCGTGTCTTCCTCTTCTTTTGAGTATCGGTGGACGAGCAGCGCTTGATGCCCTGAGAGGACGAGAAGCGACACACCGCTTGATCAGTGCTGATAAGTAAGGAGGTGCAGTTCAGGAATAGAGTGTGACTTGTGTGACGTCAAGTTTAGTTGCCTGATGGGAACCTTATGTAAAACAAAGGTCAGTTTGAAACTGAAATCTACAATCTTTTCGAGCACTATTGTTGGATTTTTGTGCTTGTTTCATCGTGTCAGAGATATAACACGATCTCTAGAGCTCGCTCACGAGTGAAGAGAGAAACAAAAACTTTTCCTCAGCTTTTTCTCTCACATAGAACAAAACAATGACCTTTTAGCAGGACTGTACAATGTTTTATTTCCCGAACAATAGCAGCTAATAAAATGCTGTTTCCCATGGCGAGCATTTTTCCCATCAGAGAGAGAGAGTTTGGATAACCACCCTGATTTACTACAATGGCTTTGCAATGGCACGTCTTCCTTCATGGGGTTCTGTCTGCAAAGCAAAAACAATGTGGTTTATGAGATGGCAGGGCGATAAGGGGGTTTGGGAAGCACTGGGCTGAACAATAAGTTCCTCTGTACGCCTTTCGAATATTTTCTTCCACATTAGTAGTGTGGCCACAAACTGCTCTTAAAGCCACATTTACAGCAGCATCGTTGCCAGAGCTTCCACAAGATCTAATATTCAAAAAAGCATATTGCTGTGTGTTAATGTACTGCTGATTCGTGATTTTGATGGCACTGTGTGGCCTTGGATCTGGTGTTTCTGGCATTTTCAGTATCTTTGTGTGTAGTCATTTCAGGCTTAAAGCAAAAAAAAAAGGCCATTATTCGTAAGGTCGTCAAAAGACCGCAGGAGTAGTTTTTTCCTGTGGTAGTGTAGTCACGGCCGCATTAACTGGAGTGCCCTGGACTCATGAACTGATTGCTGTATGTTCTGAAATCAAAGTAGTTTGCAGAAGTAGCTGAAGGTTTTATGCAGCATTTTCAGATGTTTGTTTTTTCGTTTACATTTATTGAAAGTATTGAAAGTGAAAGCGAGTGAATATTTGTCATTGTGAACACAGCACGGTCAGCACAGACCTCTGCATTAGATCCATCCGTGCAGGAGCTGTGATTGTGATCGGACAACACACTATCAATTAGAAGCCGTGTCTCTACCAATGTTTCCTTCAAGCCTGCGTGCATGTCTTATGTCTCTGGCTAGTCCAGGTTGCAGGGGCTGTTCACCTTGTCCATCGAGGAGCAAGCCTGGGCCAGAGCGCTATAGGGGGAATTTATTCTGGCAGAACCTGAAAGAGACCGCTTGAAAAAGGGCCCAGGGCTGGCAAGAAGCCCTTTGATAATTTCTTCACCTAAGGATTAGGATTGCATTTCAAGGGAAAGATTGTTGCGTTTCGGGCTTCTGATATCAACAGTTGATGAGTGGGGAGAGGAAGCGGCACCTCGGTGGCTTAGGATGAATGGGTGAAGTAAGACCGGCTATTTTGAGATTAATGATAACTGCCGTTCATGGCCTTTAATGGGGGCTGCTTCATATAGAAGCTCACGGTGGGCAGCTGGAAATAAGGGGAGCAGGGCTGAGGTTCACTTGAACGTCTCTTAGAACCAACTGCGTCGTTCAAATAGTGACATGGCTGGAAATGATGTTAAAAAAAAATGTCTGCGATGACTGATAAGCCACAAATCATAGTGGAAAAAATCTGCAGAAGCCAACTTAAATGGATGGATAAAGGCAATGCAGGTTTAGCTGTCACTAATATCATAAATATTGCTTTCCTTTGTTGGAATTCTGCAAATTTGCCATGTCTTAATCATAATTTCCACAGTCAGGTGTGCCGTATTTATAGCTTTTTCAGTTTCTAGTTTTCTAGTTTTTAAAAGTTGCTCAAAACTATATTTACTGTTTGCCATAAGTCACATAAAGGATAAGTAGGAGTGGTGTGCGTCTCGACACACCTCGAAAATCGTAGTGGTCAGCCTAAAATTGTCGCTACAGAAGGCAAACATGTTTTTTGTGTTTTCTTGGCTGATTTTTTGGTTTACGCCAAACAACTTTCTAATTGGGATAACGGACTTCCCATTTTGAGATTTTGAGCTAATTAGGATAATATGCAGAACATTCTTTTGTGAATTTTGCTCATTTTGACTTCTGATTTACTGACTCCTTTCTTCGACGCTTTTACAGTGCTTCAAGCCTAGCTACTGTCTCTGATTTGCTTTGTAGTCCAAAACTGTGTTCAGCAGCAACACGTCATCAGCAGTAAACATGGTTATTGCGCCTGAGACACACTGTCCGTCCCAGTCTAAACAAGTCAGTCATAAAAACGCATCAATAATATTGTCATTGGCACTTCGCCGGTCTTTGTCGCTTTCTGACTTGATTGGAGATCGATACTCAACCTTGATGGAGGAGAAAGGAAGTAAAGATTGATTAAAATGGCTGTTTCAGAGTGGTGTGGACCAAGATGGATTTCCCATCAGGCTGACGGCATCTACAGTGTAAAGTGGCCTGCTCTTTCAGGTTCTGCCATTCTGTTCAAAAACACATACCACAAATACAATAGTGCATGTGGAATGTTTACAGCTAGTATCAAGCAAGTTAAAAGTAATCAGTACATACTTGCACACGCTCCTCTTTTTGGCATTGTGCTGTTATCTGCCGTCATTGTTAAGAACCTCTTACCTGTATGTACCGTAGCTTTGAACCAGCTCATTTTCCGCTCATTTTTCCATGAACCAGACATTTTGTGTTGCAAGGGTGGTCTTGAGGAATAGCCTTCACATGAATTATGTATTTTTTAACTAATATGTCAAAGCATTATGAAAGCTAATTTCAACTCTACATAGTAAGGACATTGGCCAAACGTTTTAAGTTAATTATCTTGAATGAGGACCATATGTAGGCGCTAGGTGGTACAAGCAAAAAAAGATTTAAAACAGCTTTGTTTAATATGCTATTACGTAAATTATTATTCAGTACATCATAACAATGAGCTGTTATGATCCGCCCTGCTTTCGTTTCTTAATTATTTTTGAGGACTTTGAACCTGTTTTCTGCTCTACGTCTTCACCTCACATGTGGTTATTGTTATCCAGAGATAAATACCATGATGCTGTTTAGCTACAATGCGTCTTCCATTGTCCTCTTTAGGAGAATAAATCTTGCAGTCCTTTCACAAGTTGAAAGTGAACTTATCCCCAGCCCAGCTCTGTGCCGATCGAAATCCACAAGGGTTTAATACCCATATTCCATATTTGAGTTGACCCGGTCACTGCTGCGCTCGGTGAAGCAGTTCCTCTCCTTGTTTTATGGGAATTTGCACGCTCGTTTCGCAGCAAATGGCGAGTCAGAGCCTGGCCGCGGTTATTTTATTATTTTTTTCCCCTCAGTCTGGTTGTCATCTCTTTGACAAAGCCGGACCTTTGCGGGGTCGCAGCCCGAAACGGGAGTGAAAAGTTCAAATATTGGACTTTCCGATGGGCCAGGGGCTCTGTGACAGCTCATCCGTGCCAACGTCAACAGGGCAGGCCGGCGGTGGAGGGCATCTCTGTCTCGTCTGCGGTGAGCTGCTGGTATGGCATTACGTGAGAGAGAGGAATGGTGAGAGAGAGAGGAAGTTTAGTAAACGCTTTACCTCAGATAAGCAGAGAATATATATATTCATCATGCATGCTGGCTTCCTGTTGGTTGTCATCACAAGTTTCAGACTTGGCTTTCTTCAGCTTTCCATTGTACATATCAGAATTAGGGACGTGCTGATTCCACTTTTTCAGCGCCGATACTGAAACTACTGAGTGGATATTGTGGATGTTGGCCAATACGCAGACGTCAGTATATCAGTCTGCGAGCTTCGGTGCAGTAACACTGATTAAAGGGACCTCCTTTTTAAAGATGTTTATTCAAATGCTTTGAAAGCTTCCCCTTATCAGGTTTATTATGCTCACATCAAAACAAATTTACGAAAATAACGTATTTGAATCAACTTATTATTTTGGCACAGCTCACAGTGAAACCTGACTTCTGCATTCTGCCATCTGTGAAGGAGCAGTGGCCAGCTAATATGGAGCAGTGGGCAGCTTGGGGACGGTGCCTTGCTCATGAGTACCTCAGTTGTACTTTTACCGGTCCGGGATTCAAACCGACAACCTTCAGATCACTCTTCAAACCGTTACGCTACCAACTGTATCATTAAAGCATTCATACAAATGCAGTTTCAGATCATTGCGTCCCTAAAATCTTTGAATCTTGATTCTAACAAATTCACTCTTAAATGCCAAAGTGCCAAGCGTGGTTGGAGTTAAATTATGGGCAAGCTGATGCCATGTCTTGTGTAACCATAACCCACACAAAACGTGGAGAAGGGCTTTGGACTAGAGAGAAAGATCCAGTAGGCCAGAGCTGGGGTTCGTTTGCGTAGGAGGCATAAATTATGAATATACAGCGTGTTACATCAAGAGACAAATGTTCTACCAAGTACCTCAAGGACAAACTGCCTCTGGTGGGCTGTGGGGTGAATAATGTTCTTCTGTGCTTAACCTAACAACACTGATAAGAGTAGAGGTGGTGTGTAGATCCGGAGTGATCAGATTAACCACATTCATGTGCAAAGGACTGTCATGATGAATCTCTTTAGGGAATATAAATCTGCAGATTTATCTCCCGAAATGACCTCGAACTGGTGCAGATTATAAATACACTTTTTAGGATTATCACAAGTAAATTGGGTTTATATTATGGACTAGGCCAAGACCATTTACTGTGTAACAGTTTGGATTTTTATTTAGCCCCAAAGTCCCACAAATCTCCATAGATTACGTATTAGGGGGACTGACTAGAATAACAAAAAAAAAAAACCAAAAAACCTTCACAGCCAAGAATGTGAACTGCTGTTGCACTACAACTTAATCCACTTTCCCACCTGTGGGATGAGGCCAGATGGCCGAGTGTTATTTTCTACCCAGGTGATTCCTCCACATTCATAGCAAAGGCTGGGCTTTAGCAGCATGATAAAAATCGGGCGATTCGGCCGAGGCAGGATTAGATCTGCTGATTTAGCTGGCCATAGCGGGGCCTTGGCACAGATGCTTCGGCTAAGACAGCGGGCTTAACTGAGAACCGGCAGAAGCTCCAGCAAATCAGAGACTTCCTTCCCTTTTATCTCTTTTCCCCCCTTTTTTTTCTTTGCAGAGGCCCAGAGCATCGTGCTACGCTAACAGCATTTTAGGGCGGAGCTTCAGCAGTTACGCTAGGGTGCAAAACGCCTCCTGCTGGCCTTCATGCGCCATGTTTCATTGCTTGATACAAATCAAGTCTTGCCATACTTTTATTTATGCTAAATTGGAGGGGTTGGTGCAGTGGTTTGACTGAAACCGCGTTGGTGACCATGAGAGTTGAGATTCGAAGCCGCAGGTGCCAAAACAATGCCCCTTAAGTGTTGAGCAAAACCCTAAGTCCCAAATTGCCCCCTGCCCAAATTCTACATGTAATTAGGAAGTGTAAATTGCTTTAGGTTAGGGTGCTGTAATTTAAATGCAGATGCACGTTGATAGTCTGTTCACTTATTAATGTCATGTGACCGGGCTAAAATAAAATAAAACGTGTCACTTAAAGGGGAATCATCTAAAGCAACAAAAAAAATCATATTGGTTCAGAGAGGAAACTACGAAGCAACAATTACAGTTTAGCTCTTAAACCACCCAATTTTGATGGTTTTACTCTGTTTAGACGTGTGCCGTTTTACGACAAGGCCAACACTTCAGCATTTGGCCGAGGAAGTGTGGGTTTCCTCAGCCTGCAACCAAAGCCATTATTGTCAGTTCTTCCGAGTGGAACCTTCTTTATACGTCGCTTGAAAACTGCCGTTTTGCCGTCTTAAATGTGCGTAAACGATGGCCGGGCCTTAATGTATTCATCCACATTTATCTAAACACTGGCCACTTTGGTGGCTTTGTATCTGAAATGTTCCTGGCTTCCATCATCCCTGCTCGGGGCTGGAAAGTGGGCAGTCCTCCTAGGAGGATTTATTTGAAAAGGTTACGCATACAGCAACCTGCCTGTATGCATCAACTGCTTAAGCTTGTGCAATATGAGTGGTTGTTGAAGGCGAAGCCGGCTCGCCAAGTTTAGCGGTTTTGTCTCAGTCCACACCAAGTGTTTGTGGGGAAACAAAAGGCAAAACCCGCAGATTCTAACTCTCGTGTTAACTTCTGCAGGGCGAGATCGATTATCCAATTACATGCCGCGGGCACGGCAGTTTATGAGGCGCGAGAGAAATCAAAGAAGCGGTGGAAATAGAATCTTTGGATCTCGCTGGAGTTAATTGTAAGCTGTAATGTAGCACTTTGTGGTTTACCCACAACCTCTCACACATCCTATCCAAAGGCCTAGACTTTAAAATCTAGAAAAAGCAACACATCATTCTTCCATAAACGCAACTGTATGTTATGCGTGACAGTAGGGTTCGTAGTAAATGTAAAATCATTAGTATGTGATTCATATTTGTTCAAATGTCAAATGAACTCGTACTGTGGAATTCCATGTAAGTAGGTCACATTCTCCCGCTCTCCCTGTTGGGTTTTTACTGTTTGCTTTGGTCCATGAAGACATTTTAAAAAATCTCGCATTTTGATATTGTCCTAAATTTTTTGAGTTCCTGGGAGGCTACAAGAAAACGTTCCTTACTGTTAACACACAAGAGGAAAAGAGCTTCCGCTTCTGGTCCAGTTCCAAATGTGTCATAAAAATAGTGTTCCTGCTGACTTTTTTAGGACTGCAGTCAAATATCCAAACACTTTCCAGAAGTGTTACAACCAGTACAGTCAAGTGTTTCACTACAACACTTTTTCTACGGTGTCCTGTTTTTCTGAAGTTACACCGTGCTTGTGAAGGGATCTAAAGGAAAAAGAAGAGATTCGATTTTGAAACATCAAGAATTTGTCTGAAAGGGCCTTTCATTATGTGACAACGATGTGTTAAATTATGTCGAGCCATGTCACTCTTCCCTTTTCAGCGCGCTGCCTCTTCCTCCCTGCAGATTTTTATTGCTGTACCTCTTTTCTCTTACTGACATCAGCGTAGACAAACCAATTCATGCTCCGCGAGGGCGGGTCGGGCCACCAGCACGATGGCCATTGTTGCGTCGGCGTGTCTTTGGATGCCATTGTGGTGGCCGTTTTTGTTCCGAAACCAACGTGGGAGCCGAGACAGTGAAAGGCAAGACATCATCCATCCTTCGTGGGTTTGTCCTTTGTGACGACAGCAAGGTCACCCGCGTTGCAAATTGCCATTGAGTGTGGTCTAATCGGCGCACTCACGTAGCACACGCCGTCTCAGACAAAGCACTGACAAAAGGAGCTGAATGAGAATAAAGCAAGCATGTCAAAGCTGGGCCTTCCATTAACAATATAGAAATGTCTATTTTTCCTAAAATTCAGTTTACTTTATGCGCTGAACAAAGTAAAAGCCATCAGTAGCAAAAAAATCTGTTTCATTTACTAGTTGCTTTTTAACTAAGAGCCTCATTTATCAACCATTCTTGAGAAGAAATTTGTTCGTAAAAATCTACTTGCACATTTTTATGAAGAGCCTGATGTTCAGCAGTAGTTTTTACTTATTTGTTCTTAATTAATAACACAGTCTTAGCACTCTGAAACAAACCATTACACCACTTCTATTGCTATGTGCAGAACATTATTGCATTGGGATTTCTTCAGTTCTACAGTTGTATAATAATATACTGTGTAAAAATAAACATTCATCATTGAAAGATTGCAAAAAAATTAACAACACAACATGAATTTGATGCTGCCATTTCTTCAGAATTTTTTTGTTAGATATTAGTGATTGAGGCTGAATGTTCCCAACAGTCACAAGAAGTTCATTCTTTTATTTACCACTCTGCAACCTTTTTAAGTGTCTAGTGGGGGTGTTGGTAGGAAAGGAATCACATGCGGGCCACAATAGAGGTGCTGACATTCCGTTTTACCCCCAATAAAACCTTAAGGGTCACCCTGACCTGAGGGAAGACGGATTCTCAGGACCCCCAAGTGCCCCTTTTAATCAACGATAACAATGCTGCTGGAATTTCATCCCCACGTCTCCGCGAAAAGCCCAGTTGGAGGGCGGCCAGAGCCGGGAGGGAGAGTCGAGAGAGAAAAACTGTTGACTTCTGCGCTGATCCTCTTTCTCCTGCAGGGAAGTCGGAGCGTATTTTCCAGTGCGAGTTCCGGGAGATGCCGAACGGTATTTCTGCTGTATCAATAAACAGAAGATCCCGAGAACCGTTTGTTTTCATGACAGCTCAGCCTTGAAGTGCAGGTAATGTTATTGCTGCGTTTTGCAGGGAGGATAAGCTCTACTGCAAAGGGGCTTTCGAAGAATATGGATGTTCACAGTGCAACCCCTTCCAAATGCAAAATCAAAGAGGGTCTGTAGCCCTGTCATAAAGCGTTGGTGGAAAGTGAAAAAATGATTATAAAAGTGTCTATTAAATAACTTTATTATGTTAATAACCCTGCCCAGGGTTGTTTCCCGCCTTGCGCCCGTAAGTTCCCTGCATACGCTCCGGTTCCCCGGTGACCCCCAGTTGGGATTAAACAGTTTGGATAATGAATGTTAATATATTCTCAAATATTCACAGCAATCTATTTTTCATGAAAGAAATTTCATGACTGGCTGTGTGGAAATCAGTCTTATTATCATGCATCATTTCCTCACCTGATCTGACTTATTAAAAAAGAAATCTGCATTTGAAGGCTGTTACACAGTTCATCCTCTAGTTTTACACCTCTGTGCTCCACAACTCTGGTGCAAAACCTAATAAATAGAGATAATTAAATACATACTAAAATCTCAGCAATTCAGTAATCATATCTGATTTAAGCTCAGTCTGTGCTAGTCTCTTGTCTGTGCTGTTAGCCTTTTCTAGCCATGTCTTCAATAATGGATCACTTTCCATGGCTGGAATAGAATTTATTGAGATTATTGGGCACAATTAATTACTCCTACTAAGAAGACATGGATCAGAAAAGATAAGTATTATCTCTCAAACCTATTTTCTGTTATTTTACATGTCATTTATTTCCATTTTACATTCCATGATTAAAGGGCCAGTCTCCTTGGAGAAACTGGTGGTTAAGGGTCTTGCTCAGGAGCCGAAACGTGGTGGTAGTGCTGGAGGTAGGATAGAGCTTGATTTGACTTCACATCCTCATGGCTTGTTGAAGTGTCGGTACAAACAAACTAAACAAGAACATGCAAACTTGTCAGTCATTAGACTAGCACAGTGCTTATTTACCAGAAATATAATAGATTAAATCAGTGCTATCTTGAGCCATTTATAATTCTTTTCTCTGGTTAAATAAAGTCTGTGTGAGCTCTTGTCTGTAAATGGTGTTATTAAAAAGAGATTAATTAAGGAATAAAAATAATAATTGAAAAAATCGCTTACAACATTGTTGCACACCTATGTAGTTACAAATGTTTTTCGAAAGTATGTACTACCATGTCTTTAATCTAAAGAAAAACTGTTGACATTAATCAGCGGACAACAGGTTATGCAGATTTTGTTTAGTTATTTGTTATAATTTAAGGCATTTCAGCAGACACTCTTATCTTCCATTTCTGAAATACAGGGACGGTCTCCGCTGAGCAATTCGGGCTTAAGGGTTCTTCGTCAAGGACCCACTGGATGTAGAGCTGGAGGCAGGATGTGAACCCACGACCTCCTGGTCCAGAGGTGAGCAGCCTGACCGCGTTTCAAAACAATATTATAAAGCCACAAGTAGTTAAACAGCAATAACATGTGGTTACACGCTCGTTGTCACGTCTTATAAAGCCTTATACATTTAGAATGGCACCGTGCCGTGTCACTTTATTTTGTCATGCAACACTTTTTTTTGTTTCAAAAAAGTCTTCACAGCGGAAGACGAGACAGACGCGTGAATTAGAACCTTCACAGTTCACTTGAAGAAAAGTACTACCATGTGTTTTCTTTCCATATTCCTCTAACCGAACGCCCCCCCGTTTTTTTTGTTGTTTTTTTTTTTCGTTTCGTTTGGACCATGTGTTTCGGCGGGGCAGCGAGTGTGACGTCACGGCCGGGGCTGGTCTGTAGTTTATTAGCCGGAGCGACGCGCCTGCCAAGCAGCGAAGGGCTCCCTCACACACTCACACACACATTTCCAACACACACGTACACACCTACGCGCTCGGCTCTGTCCGGCTAGCCCAAATCTTAACCGGTCTCTTTATTAGAGGGACGACTATTTAAAAAGAAAAAAAAAAAAACAGTTTTACGTAATAAAGTGTTATAACTTTGTCTTCACCTTGTCGCCGTTTGTGGCAGTTGGAACTGACGCTCTCTGAGTGAGTGGCGCGCGCTGGACGCCGGACTGTGTAGTTTCTTTGGCGCTGAGGTTTGAAAGGAGCCGAAGCCGCGATGTCGGCGCTGTCACTTCTAGGACTTCTAGTAACTTTGACTTCAGCCGTTTTGGTAAGTTAGCGAGACTCCCCGTTCCGCGTTATTCATGTGTATGCTTTTAAAGGGTTAAAAAAAAAAAAAAAAGTTGCGCGTTAAAGGTCGTGACGGGGAAAGCGGTTAATAACGGGCGAGCGCGTGACGGCGGCGTTAAGGCGTTCGCGAGCGCTCGTTTTGGCTTCATTAAAGCCGCTTTGTGGAGCCGCTGTGGCGCTTTCCGCTGAATGAAAAGAGCTTTATGGAGGTCCGGGGAAGAAAGTTCTACTATGTTGTGTTTAGTTCAACTTTACGGAGGCCAGTTTGACAGGGAGTGAACTGCAGGCCAGTGTGAATCACTGATAGAAAGTCTGACAGCAAATACAAACAGTTCTTTAACATCGCACTCATCGCAGCTTTCCCCCTAGTTGTGGCTTCTGGTGTGATTAATTACTTTATCTATTAAATTATTTTGAAAGTTACTCCATGGTTTGTCTTTTTCAACTTTTTTTTTTAAATTCTGCTTTATTTCAGGCTGGCGAAATAAATAAAGAAGGTAAGACCTGCTTGTTTTTATACTTCCAGTATGTCATGATAAAGGGCTGTAACGATACATTGATCATCAGTGATACATGGATTCAGTGATCAAATAACCAAAATCCGACATCACTTTATATTGAATATTAAGTCTTTTTTTTTAAATTAAAATAGAAGATTTCTCTTCATTCAGATGTCTGATTCAGATCAGGAATCAAGATATTTTTGTTGCTTTATTTGATTGACATGAATGAAGGTGATTATGTTGAACCGACATGTCATCCTAAATCAAATAAAAATGTGCTGTAGCAGACTTTGATTTCATCAGACTTTGAATCAATATGATATTGGATGTAACTCATGATTTAAACCCCTACTCATAATTTGAACACTGGCTTTTAAGTTTAAGAGAATATTAGTGTAAAGTAGTGTTAAAACCAGATTGAAAATGAAGTGTCTGTAGTTTACATCCCACAATGATTTCTACACAATATGCATTGTAGTCTGTTGTTATAAGACATCTTTTGGTAACTTACAAAGTTAAGATTAGAGTTGCACAATATCTGCTTTCAGCAGCACCATCATGATAGGTTACATCTGGTTTACAGTTTTGCAGTGCCAAATAATACACAACATACTACAACCTTTTGCTATTTAATACAGAAGAAAGATTTACAGATTCTCATTTTCTGTGACTAATCTATGATAGATGTCTGTCTGATATAACATAATTTATTCCGATTTAAGGGTCCGTGGATAAAGTAAAGGAATGAGAGTTCATGTGCAAAAAAGTTTGTTTTTCTTCTTTGTAAATATGATTATGGCTAGAAGAATGCATTCACATGCTATTGAGAATGAATAACTCTTTCCAAATAAAGATATTTAAGTTGTTTGGTTAAAACTTGCAAATAAATATTGCAGTGTCAGTTTTTGCCAATATCATGCTTCTGTGTGAGAAGATTAGTGTGCTAATCTGCTTAATCCACTTAAGTGGTGTCTTTTTGAGTGTTTGTAAAGGGTTTACACACTTGTATATCAGAAACTGCAGTTGTCCTTGAGCTTTTGTAAATCTCTCTGCCAATGCAGAAAGTTGAAAGTAGTCCATCATCCCAAAATACATGGCCAACAGGGATCCTGTGGTTAGAAACTGACCACTGATGGAGCCCACAATGACGTCTCTATCTGTTTACCTTCACAACTTTATATTTAGCTTCTCTTTCTGTTGTCACTTAGTTACATTAAGATTTTTTTTTTTTAGGATGGAGGGTATGCCAAAGAGGCTCTGCCTTACTAATTATTCCAGAACCATACAAAATGGAATGATAGATATAAAATTGTTTTAAATTGTTATGATGGTTATCCAACCAGTTAGATGTTTTTTCTTTGGTACTGTCTCTCATTTATGTTTTCAGTTAATAGACCAATTTATGTTTAATTAGAGGCATTTATAACAATTAAGTCACACTGGATAAGCTAAATGCCGTAAATGCCAACTTTATTCATTGTTTTTTCAGAACAAGACTGTGCTTTAAAGCCAAATATTGCCTTTTTGTCACATTTTCTACATGGCAAAAAACTTAACACCTGCTTTTATTTCTCACTGAGCCACAAGTATTGGAGGCTAATTACAAGGCATACAAACTGGTAGTTCCAACAGCTTTCCACCCCCTAAATTTCAGATGCTCAGCATTCATGTGTCCACAAGGCAGGCTAAGAAAAGGCAAAAAGTGCATTTAAAAGAAGCTGCCTTCTGGTTTTAAACTTCCTCTCACTAATAAGTTCAGGGCAAATGAGTGAGAAAATGTAAGTCAAACATGACAGAAGAGTTACTGACCAACTTCAGTGAATGTGAGTTCAGTTTCTATAGGTCAGGTACTTTGAAGTAACCTGTAGATGAATTTGCTGTACCTTAAATGCATCTTTCTGCAAAAGAAATCTTATTTTTTTATACAAATATTCATCCATCCATGATGATTGATGTACAAAAGTTTAACACCTTTCTGGATTGTTTGGTTAAATAATTTCCCAATGATGCTGATACTTCATCTGTCACCTGTGGTGGTGCTTATTTTCCATTGAGCGGCTCTCAGTATTGTATTAGCTTAGTCGAACCAAAATAAAATCTTACTCTGCTGTATTGTCCAACTTGAGATGACATGCTTATAACAGATGAAGTGGTAGTAAATTTGATCAGAGAACATCCACTAAAACAGGATCCACAAAAGCCCTTCTTCCTCTTCTTCTAAAAATCTAAATTCTGTTCAGTAATCTCAGTTAGGCCAGCATTTATCAGCCCAGATCTCTGCACTGATTCAGGCTTCTGACTAACTGACAAGCTAATTAACAGTGTAGGATGGGACAGTGCTCCAGATCTGTGTAGAGCGTTATGTTTGCTTGGACAAGGGTTAAGTGATTAAAGAAATGCAGCATTAGACTTCAGAATATAAAAGCCTCGTTAAAATTCCTTATGCTTTCGGACAAAGGTCTTATTGCCGTCTTCCGTCCCACCAGACTTCCTGAAGAGCCGTTTAAAAGAGTACGGCCTCATCACGCCCATCAGTACCGATTCTGAGGGTCACTTCCTGTCGCACCTCCTCTCGGCCAATCACAAGCAGCGTGTCAAGCGCGACGTGCCGGCGTCCTTGCAGCAGGCGGGTGAGAGGCTGTTCTTCAACGTCACCGCGTTCGGCCGCGAGTTCCACCTGCGGCTGAAGCCCAACACGAGGCTGGTGGCTCCCGGAGCCATGGTGGAGTGGCACGACGAGGTGGAGGGACGGGACGGGAACAGCACTGGGAACGGTACTCGCACCGAGAGGATTGTCAGGAGGGAGCTGCTGAAGACGGACTGCACTTTTATCGGCGACATCACCGACGTGCCGGGAGCTTCGGTTGCCATCAACAACTGTGACGGACTGGTGAGTTTTCTTCCCACAACCGATAGACCAGATTGGAATGTCGAGTTAAATTATTTAAAGCACGAGACTATTAGATTAACACTTAAATAACACACATAAATAAACTTTAAAATTTGACACAATGTAAAAGGGGGAAAGTGACTTAAACCGTCACTACATGCATTTACCAATACTTTTAGGCTAGGGCTGGGCGATATGATCTCCAATCAATGTTATGATTAATGGACATTTTAACTTCAAGTATTGAACAGTTATTGTATTTGGGTGTTTTTTTGCTCTCAAAGTTCACTCACAAGGTTTGTACTGTCATTATGCTCAAAAATTAAAGCTGGAATATTTTTGTAATCAAAGAGTGCACTGGGGAAGCATTTTAAAAAGCACTGAGAATTTTATTTAAAATAATCGTAATTTTGATTAGGTTTTAAAAGTCAGTTTTGATGACTTGCCCAGCCCCATCTCTTTTAGCCTGTAAAAAGACTTTTACAAGCTTGTCTTACATTGATTTTTTTTTTTTTTTAAGTCACTCAGCCCATGTTGAACTTTAATTGATGACAAAACTGATTTTTTTACATAATGTTGATCATCCTCGGCTTTTGGTTTGGTTTTTTTTAATTTTTTTTATCCAAGGCATTTCAAAGCTGCACTTCCACGCAAAATACAGCACAAACTAACAAATTTCACAAGGCAGATTTCTTTCATGATTTGGTAATGGCTTGCAGAACCTTTCATTCCTCAAGTCTGTTGTAAGCCTACAAAGAACTTTCTGCATGTCAAACTCACTCTCTCTCTCCCACAAAATATGCAGACTTAACTTCCTCTTTACGCAACATATAACCTCCTTGTAAAGTTTTTTTTCCTGTGCGGTTGTGGTGTCCTGCTCCTGGTCTCTAGTCTCTAGTCGCAGCTTTGCTGTGTTAAAAATAAAGGCTTGCACTGTAAGATTTGACAAGATTTTTATTTGCTCAACCTTTGTCATGAAAACCTGGTCATTTTATCTTACCAACTTCTTCAAGTCCATCATTTAAAATAAAGTTGCAGAAAATGGTTGTCCCTGCAAGTGCAGGTTAAAAACATTTTCAACACAAAGTCTCTGCTGGACTGGTCTGCAGAAACGGACCAAGTTCACATCAGTTTACTTTACCAAGAGGGTAGATGGTACGCTGTGGCCTCTTTGACTCCTTCGCAACAGACCATGCAGGCCCGAGGCGAGTGTCCAAATTGATAGCAGAGTTGAGTGAACCTCGGGTCGCTCCAAGATGCTGACAAATGAGCAGTGGCCTTCCGTCCTTGGGGGCTTGTCCAGCATTGGTGGAGGGAGAGATCTTTTTCTTAGCAAAGAACCAGCCAGGCCAGAGCGGGTAAGACGTAGGGGTTACAGAGAGGATAAAGCGTGTTATTGCCAGGAACTGTCAGATAGCTAGGGTGTATGACATTTTAAAATAAAATCATAACATAATTGCATGCCTCCTCAAGGCCAGCGTGCACGCTTAGGTTTCATAATCACGGCGCTAAAATTGACGTTACTTTGAAAATCCATAAAGTAGTAATGGCAAGATATGCCCATGGGCCTAAGAAGCGGCTGGAAGAGGTACTCGTTTGGACAGAGTTGATCTTGGACCAGATTCTTCCTACTTTGGGTCAAAAAGGCAGCCGTTCCAATGTTTAATTTGGCCAGAGAGGTTGTGATGCGAGGTTTGCAAGAGGTTGAAGGGGTCAGTGCTGCTGTTGAGTTCTCTGACCCCACCATAACACTCATTAGCACTGTATGCAGAGAACAGCGTATCAAATCAAATTATGACAAACACTCGAATCTCTGTGCTCGTGAGCCAGTAGGGTGCTTTGCCTATCCAAAAATATGCAGTGATTGATGCAAGTGGGGGACCCTTGCTAGGGATCAAGTGAAGTGTTGTTTCTTGCAAGCTTACGGACGACGAAAACGCGGTGCTTCTGTTTTGAAAGCGGTAGCCGAACTGTCAGGACTGTCAGTTGAACAAATGATGCTTAAAAGTTGCTTTTGAATGTTTTAAAGAGAAACTCACTTCCAGGCAGTGATATTTTTCCCAAAACTTTTTTTTTTTACCCTTCTTTTTGAATCCCTAATGAATCGGTTCCATAACTCCGTGGCCAAGTAGCTCATTGCTCGTTGTCACTATTCTGTTCTCAGATGGTTTCCCATTGGTCTATTAAAGATTTATTTTAGAGGTCGACCAATGTTGGTTTTTCAGGGCCAATATTGAAACGTATTATTGCTATACCTGGGTCAATATCTGATATTTGGAACCAAAATTTTGAATTTTACAAACATCAAAGCTTTACAAAGCTTTATTTAAATAACTTAATTCTTAATAATTACTTTTTACATTATTTGAAACTTTAACGTTTTAGTACTCCAAATTAAGCAGAAGCAGGTTGTGGTGAACAAAGCAAAGCTGCTCAGCGTGTTCTCCATTTACCCTAAATCTCATATGTGACATATAGCCAATCAGAGACTGTTGTGGGCGGGACATTCAAATGAAGCAGTGAGTCGAGAGCAAACGGTACAGAGAGAAGAGACGGCAGTGGAGCGACAGCAGCGCACCTCGTAATTACTTAATATCAGTGATGGTCAAAATTAAACGCTGATACTGATAATCAGCAAAATGTCAAATATCGGCCCCCGGTAATCGGTCGACCCTTAATTTCACTGTGCTGCTTTTTCTACAGCGTTACCATGAATCGGGTAGTTTCAGGCAACAGCTAACCATTGCATCACATTGACTTTCTGATGACTTTGATTTTTGAGATATGTTTCGTCACCACTGCTAGTAAATGTTGCTATGTGCCTCAAAAAAAACCTCACAAAGGGCTTTGCGGACCCCTTTGCTTCCCCCCCGCCACACACACACACACACAACCAACAGATCCGACGGCAGCCTCTTGTGTAAAGCGTCTTTGATGTAAAGTGGCACCCTGCGTCCCTGCTAGGTGTGTGTTTCACTGGCCTTAATTACAGCCGCCGCCGGTCTGGAAGTCTTTACGCGTAGCCTCGGTAGTCGCTCTCGCGAAGCGGATACTTCCTCTCAGAGGTGGGAGCCCGTGGGGAGTGTGGGTATGATTCAGACCCCAGTGAAAGAGGAGGAGGAGGAGAAGAAGAAGACTGGTTGACACGAGACAAGCGTGTTTCAAACTTGTGAACATTCCTTTGAAAAAGGGGGAAAAGGGGAGTCTTCGGGATGATGTAACGCTTTCTCTCCTGCTGTGTGAGATCCCAAGAACGGCAGCTGAACACAATGTGATGAAATAATTATGACTGACGCCAAACCTTCTCCACCTAAACTGCGAACAACACTTAATTGGGTTTTAAGTTGTAACATGTTAATAGATGTACGCAAGATGGGGTGGGGAGCGGGTAAAACATAAAAGATATATTATGAAGCGATGTCTTTCGTGTTTCAACTGCTGATGACGTAATTTGTGGTGTCCTATACAAAATCTTCAGGTTCCGAGAAGTGCCAGGGCTGTTTACGTTGGATTATAATTAAATTTCTGAATGTTTTTTTTTTTTTTTGCTATTACACCTAAATTGATGTTTGTGGATGTCCATTCATTCCCAAGATGTGCATTAGGGTCATAAGCCCGAGGGTCTCCACATAGTTAATCTGATTCTCCCTGTCACTACCGTCTCGGTCTCTTTCATGCTGTCTGCCCTGCACTGGGGCCAAGGCGCTGAGGGACGCTGCTCTGTCTCGCTGATGATCTGAGCTCTTTGACTGGCCTCTGGCACGGCTTCACACAAGCAGCTGGAGCAGAGCCGGAGCCCTCGGGCCCCACGCGCTAGTTTTTGTCCGAAGCTAAGCACCACTAATGACCGACGGTGGCAGCGTTCTTTAGCCCTCGGACCCCAGAGCCGCGTTGTAAGTCTGCCGCTGGTGCTGACGCTCCTCAGATCCATGCGCCGATGCGGAAAGTCTTTGAACTCTTCTGCGTTCTCCCCCCGTCTGGCATTCCTCTCATGAGGGACAAAGACTTTTGTGTTCGAATCTGTGCAGATTTACAGGGTCCGAAATGGGAGTTCTGAGGATATGGTTATAAATGGTTATAAATAAGTTGTTGGCGTGTAACGGCACCTTGATATATGTCAATACAATAATTCAAAGATCAGCATGACCATAGCATTGATTCGAAAATGAAAACATCGATCAGACTTTGTGCATATTGTAATGCCACTTTATACCGGACAGAAGTTCTGTTTTTGTTGCTCTTTGAGTGGGAACATGTCTGAAGCGCACTGATAGTCTTCCATGATGATTTATGTCAATAGTTCTGCAAAGTTCACACAGATGTGGAGCTACAACTCAAAACGGTAGAAAGTCACTTAAATAACTTTCGGGTTTCTTTGCTCCGAGGTAGAGAACATTAACCCATGAATCTTATCCACCAGCACAATATTCTGAACCCTAATTCCTGCTTATTTGCATTCAGCGTTCTGGCTAATGGATGGATGCACGCTGTAAGGAGTTTGACTGACATTTGCACTGCAAACATTGCCATGTTTAATTCACGCTTTTTTTGATGCTGGAAATACTGCAAGGTCTTCTCACAACACCACAGCTTTAATGCACTATCACACTTTTTATTTGCTTGGTTTGAAATAAATAATTAGCTATTTTATGCGTGTCTTAAAATATAACGCGAAAGGCACCGTTGATCAGTGGTATCAGTGTTTAAAATTGAGAGTGATTGACAAACTGCAGCTACTGAAGTGACTGTGAATTGACACTCCAAATGATAAACAGCGCACGCTAATGACTGAGAACGTGTGGGGTGGTGGTTGTCTATAAAACTAAGAGGTCATGGGTTCAAGACTAGCACTTATCTGACCTCCAGCACCACTGTTTGAAACATTTACTAGGGGTGTAAATCACAGGTTTCGTCAAGATACGGGGTTATACCGATTCAGCAGACAATCATTTGACGTCTGATGAGTCTGCTACAGTACGATTTTGATTTAGGGCTGGGCGATATGGCCTAAAAAAAATAATACCGCAATATTTTTTAGCTATATTATGATACACAATATGTGACCCTCCATGGGTCGCTTGTCGCAAATTTTCAAAATTTACTTATTATGTATCCATGAAAGGGCATAAATCAAGCTTCAAAACGATACCTATATGGAATGAATGGGACGACATATGACTGAGATATCAACATTCAAAGGAGTCGGGTTTCTCCTGTCACGCCAAGTGAGAAACGGAGAAATCTGCCTTTGAAGTTGACTATCGACGTAGCACTCACAGACGCTTGGTACGGTCGCGGCTACGTTTGTATTTACGGTAGCCTACGCTGCATTCACAGCCACACGGATAGCCTACCTGCGTTAGGTTAACTGAACTCGGGAGACAAAGATGGATTCCGGAGAAATATCTTCACGCTAGTCAACCAGTGGATTTACCGTAAATATTGAAGTAGAGCGGTCAAAACAGAAACTTTTAACATTCTGCTGGAATTGAATTCCTCACCTCAAGAAAGTCACGTTTTTAGGATGGAAAGGGGAAGTTTTTCAGCCAAATTTATTCACAACAGTACAGTATAGACCTTCCACTGTTTCAAAACACTAAAAACAACCCTGCGCAGCAACTCAGAGCTGTGTCACAATTACGCAGCCGGTAATGGATGTTTGTCTGGAATAATGTCAAGTAAATAGCTGTATTGTGAGTAGAACGCTGGTTGTTGTCATTTATCAGCTCAAATATGAGTTATGATACATCAAGTATATTCCATATATCGCCCGCCCCTATTTTGACTCAATTCAGTTTAGGTGCCAGTGATCAATCAAACTCATTTCCTGATCTCACACAATCTCTTCCGTTCATGTAAAATCACCAAGCAACTAAAATTGAGAGCTCAGCTAGACATTTAAATGAAAAATTCTTCTCTTTTGATAAAAACAGACCTCAGTATAAGGTGACATTACATGTATGATGTCTGATTTTCATTTTGGATCGATGCTATGGGCTAGTTGATCATCGAACGATGAATCGATGTAGATCAGTGTATCCTTAACCCTCTAACATCTATCAAAAGCTTTTATCCAGGAGCCCAGAGCAAGACCCTTGAGGTTCTACAGGAAGACTGTCCTTGATATTAGGAAATGACAGGCAAAATGTTAAAAGTAAAATGCTGAAGAGTTTGTACTGTATCTTTAAAAAAAACAGTTTAAATTGCCACTGGCCCGGACACTGTAGCTGCTAACAGCACCTGAACTTTGTGAACTCAGTAGTTTTTATGTAAAAGCACCACCGCTGTGAACTCTAAAACCAGCCGTCTGGGGAGAACACATATTTTTCGCCAAACATTGGCTCGGCTCAATGATTCCTTTCAGCATCCAAGACTGAAATCAGGTAAAATTTTGGATCATAGGAGGCTCACTTGGCGCTGGTAATAGAAAAGGATAATTGACCTAAATCAAGGCTTTTCTGGAAGCAAGCCACAGTGGACGTTAACTGTTACCTCGCTCAGGCCGTGTCAAGTCCGTAAAGTTGTCTCCACTATCAAGCGGTTTGATTAAACATGCCTTTAAAAGAATCTCTTATACTTTGTCACTTGTCTTTGTGATTTTTGGTGTGTCTTAAAACGCGCCTGTGCTTTGAAGCAGCACTTCTGAAAATAAATCCCGTCTTTCGCTCTTCACTGAGCATACAATAGATCAGATTAAGCAGGGTTTTTTAGAGCGAGTTAAAGTTACAGACTTTCAGCGCTCGGCAAGGTTTATGGTACACAAAGCTTTTGCCTGTGTGACAGAGCTCAAGAAAATATGGGCTCCTATACCTCGGCTTACGATCAAATCCCCTACCATACGTCTCCAACCTGCTCGCCTTCTTCAAAGAGGGGGAGAAAGGTGCCTCTTCTCTTTCGCTGATACGATTCGTCACGGCCGCTGCCCGCATCAGATATACAGAGGAGGCAGATACAGGGAACGGTGGAGATTTAGCACATTGGAGGGCACAAAAAGGTCCCCTTTGATTGGGGAAACGGAATGGAGCCAGTTCCTTCCACACCAGCCCCCTCAGCTGCAGAAAGCGAGCAGGCACAAACGTTGTATTCACTAATAGTTATTGATGTACCTTGTTGATTCAGCCGAGGGAACTGGCCTGTTGCAGAGGCCTGACCCCTGAGCTGTTTTGGTATACGGTTTTTGAGGTCCACGAGGGGAGGTTCCCGTAGAGATGCAGATGCAAAGCTGCTTCTTTAAGTTGGCTTCATCTGGAGCCCAGTGCACTCAAGCCATGCAGACTGGGCACTTTTCTTCATATTCATGATTCAGGATTCTTTCATTTGTGATATTACTTATACTGGTACAGACAGTAAATTTAAAAAGAAGTCCAAAATGTTGAGTAAGTGAGTGAGAAAGTAAGAAAAGGTTAAAGTTATATACATTTTTAAAATTTATTGTTTATTGTTATTTTTTTGTAATGAATGGCATGCATGTTGTTGCGTTTGGAGCATTGTGTATCATTAGTTATGTATGGTTTCAAAGGGTTTTAACATTTGTTACTTGACTATATATATTGGATATGGTATATCCAATAAGATTACTGCATTCTTGTGGTCAGGATTTTACACGATAACAATATACGTACAAATAAATGCATTTAGTGCAATAGCTATTCACGTCCATTTGTTCACTATAAGCTACTATTTCTTTATATAATTATGTGTGAGATAGCTGTGGAGATCCTCATGAAGTTGGTTATGGCCAGGTACGAGGAGTTTAGTTTGCATTGTTAAAAAGTGAAATTTGTGCTTTCATGTAAAGGTTGAGAAGTCTTTTGACCTGCGGATAGAAGTTCCTTTCCTGCTTTTAATGCTTCTGTGTTGTTTCTCTGATATTCAGCATGGGAAACAGACAGGTAGGGGGGCTAAACGCGTCTCTGTCCCGCAGAGACGGTAGAGCTGCTTTGTGTATAGCATTCTGCCTCACAAATCGCCCTCTGGCTTTAGACAAAGATGTTTCCAAACCAAGATGCGACACCAGAATAAAAAGACATTCGAGTCATAGGAGACACACCCCAAACTGTCTCGGGTGATAGAGAGGTTGTCTTACGTTGCTGGACTGTGTTTGTTTATGAGCAGCTCCTCCGAGACGTGGACACCCAGGCGTTTATAAGTTTATTCGTATATTTATATGTTTAGGTATTCTTTTTTAATCATGGCTTGTTTAAACTTACGAAGAGGCCACATTGACTGTTGCCAACGCCCCTGACATTGGGTTCTATTCAGCAACGCTCCTCTGTGTTATTTTCAGGTAACCAGTAAGGGCTCACCACCACTCAGGGCACTGGGTAAATGTTTGCTCTTTTTTTTTCTCCCCCTCCCCTACATACACACACACTCCTGACAACATGACAAGACCTGAATGATACAGACTTTATTCACGTGTTGTCTTTTCAAATAGGAATGGGGTTAGCAGGACACCGAGCTTTTTCTCCTCTTCACAAGCTTGATTGGATTGTTTTGATAGAATATGTTTTCTGAGCAAAGATTTGCTTTAGTTCTTGGATGTAGGAGGTTCCCAACAGGCCCTTATTCCAAACAAATCAAGGGGCCACGATCAAATTACCTCAAATAAATGCAAAAGAGAGCTTCAGTGGATGAGGGTAGTTTCTCAGTTTCACTGATCACACTCGACTTTTTCATTTGTTGAGATTTTTGTCCTTACATTCTTCTTCCTTCCCTTTTTGTCATCGATCGCAGGAAATTGGCCGGTCCGAGTTCTGCATAAAGTTCCTCCTGAAGGAGGCACGAAAATGGCAGGTAACGATGACGAAGGTTTGCACACATTTCTAAACCAAACACGTGGAGCTTGAAAGGTGGCAGTGTCTCAAGCTTTTTTGCTCCCCTCAAAGTTTTTTTAAAAGCACGTTCATACCGGCTCCTTTAGAGGTTTAGGCTGCAAGGCCGTCTTAGAAAACTGGACCCCTTCAGCTGAATCCCATATGTTTGTCTTGGCTCGGAGGGGGTGTCTGCTTGGGCCGTCCCTGATTCTGGGGATATTAAAGCGATGGAACACAGAACTTTTGATCCTCTTTTTTTGAGATTTGCTATTTAACTAACGGCAGGACTCTTGTCAAGCTACCTGCTTTTGTCTTCAACATCTTCAAGCAAAGCACACTATCAGCTTGTATGGCACCTGAGACGGTGAGCGAGATGACCACCCTCTGTTTTGGACCAGCATCTTTCGCTGTAGGTGTATCGTTTCCAAGAAGATTTGCTTTTCAAGTCGAATGAGGAGAGTTGAAGTCATTTTGACACGCTTCCCACTTGCCGTTCTTCATTTCTCAAACTTGGTTGTATTGGAGACATTTCCGAAGCATGTGTTCTTTTTGGCCAGCATGTGGTATGCTAAGCACGCTGGTGTCCAGACAGCTCTGAGCTCACTTCTGTCTTAAGGTGTAGTGTGTAGACAGAGAATATTATGTGTGGAATATGCATCGACTTTTAACATTTTTAACGAATCGCAGTCAATAAGCACAGACTTGTTTCCTGTATTTTGAGGAAAGCTCCGGGCGGATTAAAGCAAAAGACGAAGCATCAGGACGATGCATTTGAACCCTCGCCCTACGCACAGGTCTGAATATGTGTTCGGTGACCTGTAGTGGGATGAGGAGAGGGAAGAGCGCTCCAACACTGGAATAATGAGAGCGGAACTGCAGTGTTTTAGTCTAGCACCGTTAACTCTTCTTTTACAAGAGCACATGACACATTCTTGGCCAACTTGAACTTTTAGCACTGGCTTTCTGATGGTCTTCCGACTCTGCTCAGCATTTTCATATTTCGGTTATGGGATGTGCACTTAAAGTGGAAAAACTAATGTAGAACGTTAGAAAGAATTAACATTGCATACTGGTGCTTCTATTTCAAAATGTGCAGGTGTAAACAGGTACTCAGAGAAAGCTTAACCCTTATTCTTTCTGTACATGGTAAAATCCTAACAAAGACTCAGATATCACCTTCATCCTTTCCTTACTTCAGAGCTTTTCGTCCATGAAAATGAAATCTGTTTGCTTGATCTCCACCTTGTGACATCAGTATCGAAAGCACCACTGAAACAGCATTTATTGCCAGCGACCTCCACTTCCGCCGGGCTGCCGGGCCTGAAATAAGCCCCCGGTGCGGAGGCCACGGAGACAAGGTCGGGTTCGCGTCTTCCCGTTGGTCTTTTGACGAGCTTGAGGATTTGAGGGTCAGCAGCCTCTCGAGGCCTCATGGTCGCGCACAATCAGTGGAGCAAATCTGGAGCAAGCACGGATGAAAAAGCCTCGCAAAGCCGAAGATGGAAGGAATTAATTTCCCCCCCGGAGCCTCCGTCGTCTTTCTAGGACTATAAAGAGATAAGTTGGCCGGAGAAAATGGGACTCTCTAATGTAACAAAGGCTCGGGATGAGCTTTAAACGGCCAAGGCCAGTGTTACCTCCTGCTGTGATGCCGCTGAGGGTGTGTAAGCTGCAGTGCGATGGTGGCTAAATATTTGGTTTGGTTCGGAAAGCGTCAGACTTCCCAGTCGCAGCTTGTGGCATCTTTGCTGTAGGGAGGTGTTTAGCAAGTAGTGATGATTTTACTTGGGCAAAGACATAAAAACAGCATCTAGACTCTTTTTTTTTGGTCTGGGAACCAGCTTTCAAAGTTCAACAAACTTAAGACATGGAGAATCTATGACCTGTCATTTGCCTAAGTGTCGCACATTAATATGAAGTCACGCAGAGCCGGCAGCTGTGTGCGCGTCATCGAGCGCTTTCTCCAGCAAAATGCAAATGTGGAATATTATTGACTTTATTAAGGGCAGTTATGGGTGATGAGCTGCAGGCATGAAGAGCTGTGTGTTACTTTTCATCCTCCCACAGCATCAGCCATTTGCTCGGCTCAGTAGGGGTACAAATCTTAAGTTTCATCACAATACAATATTACATCGATTCAGTGGCCAGTGATTTGATGTCGATTACGATGTGGATTTTGATTTAGGAGCCAGCCATTTAAGATGAGACAATATCATATGCTGGCATTTTTCGCAAGTTCTACGAGATTCAAGGTATCCGTAACCCTCATGACCCGCACTCGTCTTTTTCATCCTTTTTTCTGTCGTTTATTCTTCCGATAGGAACCCATTCGTTTACTCCCATTAAGAATTACATGGGTTTTGGGACCCAGAAGCTTTCCTTGGTCTTTTTTTACACGACAGTCAACACTGTTCTTATGGCACCTCAGACCACCTCACTGAGCACACATCTTAGTCTGTTTTGACCCACACTCGTCTTTTTTGTCCTTTTTTTGTCATTTATTCTTCCCATAGGAACCTATTCGTTTTTTTCCCATTAAGAATATCTGGTATTTGAGACTTGAAAGCTTTCCTTCGACTGTTTTTGCATGACTGTCAACACGGTTTTTATGGCACCTCAGACCACCTTACTGACCACACATCTCAATCTGTTTTGACCCGCACTCGTCTTTTTCTTGCTTTTATCATCTCTCGTTCTTTCCCCACTCACTGCAGTGCATTTTAATGAAAGTCTTTTTACTTGGCCAGTTTTCACGTCACAGCTACAGAACCTGATAACAACAGTGATGAACGCAGGTGACATCCCGGCTCTTGCTATGATTGATTTTTCTAGATATTTCAATTTGGATCGATGATATTGATATTGATGATGGCTCATAGGTCATTGAATCAGTGTATTGTTACACCCCTACCCAGGATGGCACAGAAGAGGACCAGAGAGAGGGAGAGGGAGCTGGTTTTCTAGCGCATTCCAAACACAGCTCTGAGAGGCTGGTTTGTGCACATGAGGCCACTTCTGGGGCCGGAGGTACTGGCTAAAAGACCTGTTTTAAAAGAGCAAGGAGGTCAATACGCGCACGTACACACACTTGTAGCTGCTTGAGACACGCTCCCATATACGGACTCATAAATGCACTCTATGCCGCAGGAATGCGTGTAGACACACTTAAACCTTTGCACGAAACGAGCTAACCTGCCCATGCCGTGTTAATCAATGTTAGGCGGGCGCAAAGTGTACAAATGGATGTTTGCATGTGTAACGCAGATATTTCATTTTGCACCACAAGCGTAAACATGTCATTATATCCCCTAACAAAAACACTTAATCTGTGCGGCATCTGCACTACACTTTTATTGCTCGTTGTAATAATGCAGGATGCATAGCACAGCCTCTTCATTCACAGATTTCAGACCTAATGAAAAAAGCCTTTATGTTGTTCATATGCATTGAGACGCTGCACAGGGTTTGTCTATGACTGACAACTTCAGGTATGGAACTTGGATGCGTTATAGAAATATGTACGTATGCTGTAAATAAGAATATGTTGAAATAATTACAGGCAATTACAACCCCAGGCTTAATCAGAGATAGTAGATGGTAATTAGTTTGCTCAGCGGTTCAGGGAGTCACTGTTTTGCCAGAATGTTTCAAGAAAAGTCATTCGCATTCTTCATTTTTCTTTCTTTCCAGAGCTGAGCCTGCAACCCATAAAACAGAAAAAGCAAAACAGAAAGGAAAATGACAGTTAATTACACAAACATTCAGCCACTGAGGAACTCTTGTTTTTTACTGGTGCATCTCTTTGATTTGAAGATGTGAAGCCTGGAATTTTTGGTTCTTTTCCCAATTAAAAGCCTAGATGCATTGTGGTGGTGGTCTAGTGGACGGATACTTGAGGTTGTAGGTTCAAATCCAGATCTGTCCTACCTCCAGAGCTGTGGTTACTACGCCCTTGAGTCAGGATCGACTGATTTTTGGCCGGACGGATTACCGGGGGCGATATTAGGCATTTTGCCGGTTATCTTTATCAGTGTTAATTTTGACCATCACCGATATTAAGTAATTACAAGGTGCGCTACTGTGGCTCCACTGCCGTCTCTTCTCTCTTTACCGTTTGCTCTCGACTCGCTGATTTATTTAATGGCCCGCCCACAACATTCTCTGATTGGCTGTGTGTCACACGGGTAGTAGCCAATCAACGCTGAAACCTTGTTGTCACTCACACCACACTCACACACGAGCGCAGTGTGAAGCTCCAAGAAGGGGACAGAGGAGAGTTTCAGCTGAGCTTGTTGTCTGTAAAATTCTAAACTTTGGCAGAAAAAAAACATTTCGGTTCCAAATATTGGTTATTGGCCATGTTTACTAGCAATAATCGGTATCAATATCGGGCCTGAATAAACAATATCGGTCGGGCTCTACCCTCGAGCAAGGCATTTGAGTTCCATGTATAAATTATATGCGTTTGTTTTATACCTGTTAAAATGAGAAGCTTGACCGTATGCTTGAGAGATGGAAAAGGGGCGAGAGGGAGAGAGGTGGGAGTGAACACACCTGCTCTCTTTTTAAGAGGTGGCTGGGGCCTCACTTTCCAAAGGGGCAAAGGTGGAACAGGAAGAGGCTGCTCAAAAAGGTCCAAAATCCTGAGCGCGGTACCTCAATGCAGGTGCAAATATTTTAATTGGTGTGCATAATGTGCTTAAACAAGATGACAGGGCCTCTCCAATATGAACTGTTACCTCCTTGTGGCTAACAGCACTGGCGTACATGTTGGGGCGGGCGGCGGTGACTAAACTGGCAAAAAACGTTCTGTATGTAATACTGCGTCTTACACAACGTACAGAAAAGTCCTTGGGGCTATATTTTTGAGAAATTCAACCATTTTCGACAATGCAGAAAAGCAAAAGCAACTGTTGGAACTCAATGCGATTTGTCTCTCTCTTTTTTGTTTGATTTTTAAACCGGTCTGGATTTTAGCTCAGTTTTGACACTGAATCCTTCCCTTCACCTCAAGTTTTGGAACATTGTACAAATTCCTGGCGCGAACGTTCACCAAACTTTGTCAGGAAGTATCATTAAAAAAAAATCTACTTTACACTGTTATGCTGCACTCGATCGTCAAGGGTGAACATTGGTCTTGGCCAGGCTTCTGCATGTAGCTGGTGCTTGCATTGAAGTTAACAACCAGTCTCATTTCTCTTCTCTCAAGGCCGGCATGATCCGTACCGAGTCTGACGAATACTTCATCGAGCCTCTGGAGCGTGGCACGCAGGAGCGGGAGGAGAACGGCAGGGTTCACGTGGTGTACAGGAGGTCGGCTCTAATGCAAGCTCCTTCAGACGTGTCCGTGGACTACCAGCCGCTTGGTATGTGCTCCTCACCACACTCGCTCTCTCTCTCTCTCTTTCTCTCTCTCTCTTTCTCTCTCGTTCCTACACTTGGGGGGTCTCTGATGAACACCTGCCTTGCTGAAGCTTGTTTCGTTCTGTTGTCGAATTTTCTGTTTGGCCTCTAACTCTACTTCCTCCCTCCTCAAGCCCATTGCTTTTTCTCGACCTTGACTTTAATTCGGTTGCCGTGAGGAACTCAGGCTAATATGGAAGCTTCCGGGCCGAGCTCTTACTCGGCCCCCTCCAACGCTTACTTGGATTTCAACCTGTGGCGTCGCAACGATGCGCAATCAAGGCCCACGGTGCCCCCGGGATGCCGACTCCCTAAGTCATTCCAATCTGGAGGCCTTTGTGCTTTTCAGCCCCTTTTTTTCGCAAGGCAATCTGTTCTGCAGGAACCCAGAGCTCTTCCGCTCACTCAATCTGCAGAACAATGCTTCTGCGCAGATGGGGCCTCCCGAGATTGCCGATAATCAGCCGCTTCACCACGTCCAAAGGCTTTATGTTTCGCGTGGAGGAGACCAATTAAATTATTATGGACGGTGTGGATGCATTCACACGAAACCATGCAGACTTTTTTATCCATGAGGCATTGTGGCAGTTTATTAGCTTTTTGTCGGCTTGAAATGATAATATGCTGCACATTTGAGGCCGTACTTGAGTACTTGTAAGTACTTGAACGCCTTGCTGTTAGCGGTTATCCGGTTTTCCATGCCTTTAGCAGTGCTGGGGAGTAGCTAACTAGACCACTAGCTTAACATTTTGTTTTCACTAACTTATCAGTAGCAAAGCAGCTTTCAAATGGCTTAAACCCTTTTCTCCAAATTGTGTTGTGTGGCAAAAAACACTGTCGTTACAAAAATCTTTGTCTTATTGACTCTTTTTACAAACACAGGTGTCGAACGACCAGTTGCCAAATTGGCCCTAATGCGACATATACTCGTTGCATCATAGCTCGCTTTTGCCAACTGTGAGATGGAGTCAGAGAATAGAGTCCACCTTGGCGAAGGCGGAAGAAATAATTCATTGACATATTTATGCTAATTTATGATTGCAAGATGCTTCTGATTGTGACAGGAATGGTGAAATGAAAATTCAGTACTTTCAGTACAAATTTACGGACAGAACCGAATCAAAACGCTGTCTACCTCCAAATGTTGGTAAAACTTTGTGATTTGATATGACATTGTTAAAAAAATATAGACCTTACTACAAAATTAGGACAGTAGCTTGACTGTAACATAGCTGCTAGCGTGTAAAGATCCTGTTTGAAAGTAGCTTCCCCAACACTTCCCTTTAGGTCAAATCGAACTCCACCTCCGTCTTCTTTAATAAAGAGGTAAGCTGAAAAGGCACATGCAAACGGCGTCGCTCTCCGTCCGCCGCTTATTTTTAGAACCACGTCAAAGTGGGAAGCTCCCGGCTTTGTCGCCCCTGCAACCCTTTTCAAGAGTTCCTCTCTTTCACTGGCCCCTAAAGGGAGGGTGCTTGACTGGTTGTTGGAGGTTGCCATAGCAATGCAGCGGTGCGCCATTGTTCCAGGTGGGAAGGACGTAGGAGCGAGAAATGATTACCCTCTCCGGCCCGGTTGCCTGGAAATCCCAGCATGCCTGTGACGGGCTGAGCGGCCGACTCTGCGTGTTCCCGCCATTAGCCAAGCCATTGTGTCTGCTCCACACTACTTTAGCTATCGTTAACCGGGACCCCCTCCATCCCACTTTTTAATGCCCTGGTATTATTACATGGCTGTAATTAATTTTTGCACGCAGCTGCTGTATTGGGTCCAACGAATCGCGGCCGATAACGCACTCGTGCCGGTCCCTCACGCGTAGCCGCTTGGGGTAATACAGCACTTCACTTCACTGTGGCTCTGTGGGCTTGGCAGATAAAAGGGAACTCGGCCTGTAATTGCTTCTAGTTGGTGCTGTTTGTTGAACAGAAATTTCAACCCCGTCTGACAAATTGGCCGTTTTAGTAATGCTCCCACTAAGCGTGCCACATGGTCTCGGCCTGGACTCTGGAGAAGTACAGTACAGTACAGAGTCGCCGCCGTCCAGCCCGGACCTTCGATACCATCACAGGCTGTTAGTTAAATACCTTTACGCTACTCCTGCAGTTTTTATGCTAAAAACTTGGTTCCAACTCTAAAACGTGCAGCCTTTTGCGGTGTGGGGTGCACTTAAGCATGTTTTTGATACATGCACTCGTTCGTGAGTTCTGTCAATTTTTTCAACCGTTTTTTCCCCATAGACTGATATGGAGCTCAAATTTCCACGCATTACTGCGCGGCCGCCATTCTTCACCAAGCCACCAAATTGTTTGTGATTCGAGGTCCCATGGGCCTTTTCGTATACCTGTAACTGTCATGACCCGCACGTGTTTTTTAATCCTTTTTCCTGTCGTTTATTTTTCCCCATAGGAACCCATTCGTTTTCTTCCATTAAAAATACATGGGATTCAGGACGTAAAAGCTTGGCTTCGACTGATTTCACACTACAGTTCTTATGCCACCTCAGAGCACCTTACTAAACACACATCTGTTGTGACCCGCACTCGTCTTTTTCTTAGTTTTGTTAGCCCTTGTTCCTTCCCCCTTCACGTCAATGCATTTTAGTCAAACTCTTTCTACTCGGCCAGTTTTCATGTCACAGTCACAAAACTTGAGCAGTGACATTGGCATCTACTTGCGGAAATGCACCACTAGTTTCATTTGAAACGTGCAGGCAGTAATTGAACGTTTTGAATCAGATGGATCGTTTTTGTTTTCTTGTGAACATGCTCCTAAACATAGCTGTCATTACATCTTAGTTAATCTGGCATCTTCAAATTTTCATTTGCCATTTCCTTTTAAAAAAAAGTTTGGTTTTTTTTCTTTTCATTTTTCATATTGTTACACAGAAAAGTTGAAATCATCTGTGATACGAAATCATTTTTACAGAGGCATAAAAACTCAGTCTCACCACAGTCTGTCCCCTTTAATATGCTATGTTGTAAAAAACAATGTTTATTATATTATTTCCCCGGAGTGGATTTAGAGATGAGGGAAGCTCTCCAACGTTGGACCGTCATCTTAGTGACGTCTGAAACAGAAATCGTGACGGCTACCAAATCTTCACATTTTCTTCATATCCTGTGACGTTTGCCTGCTGTTCATTTTAAAGTTCAGGAAAAGGCATGAGAGTAACACACGGTACCGTTGTTTTGTTTCTCTGGCTAGAGGTCTGTGTGACACATAACATCTAGAAGAATGCCTTGGAAGCTTTCGTGCACCTTTAAACAAACGCCACACAGACGAGTAAACAGGAGAGAGTGGCGGTGATGATAATCAGCCAAACATTATTCTTCTTCTGAGCCGAAGCTGTGCAAACACAGTGAACCGTGTGAAGAATTGAGTGTGAATGTTCCCTGTCGTCTTGGAATAGCTTTTATGGGGCGTTGACTTCATACCGTCACCAAACATTACGAAGGGCACGTATGCTGTTTCTCTTTCGGCCCAATCTATCACGGCAGCTCCGATCGCTGGATTACAGCGAGTTACTGGCCAGTAATTGTGCCCAAATCCGATTACAGCGGCCTCCCATTCGAGCCCTGTTCTACGCTGACGCATGATAAATTTGTCACTGTAATCTGAACAGAGCCTTCCCAACCCCCATCTCTGTGGGCAGCGACTTGTCCGTCCAATTGGTCAGGAAAAGGGCGAGCAGTTTGCGTCAACCGAGTGATGGCCACCGCTAGGCGTAAATTGCGACCGCATCACATTTGCCTCCAAGCACACCTGCTCCGGGGCCGGTTTGTCGGCTGGCGTGCAAATCGGCTCAGTTCCGAGACGTTTCACTTTGCGGCGGTCGCAGAGGATGGCGATGTGGGCTCCCAAACATGCGAGAATTCTTTGTCCTGAATGGTCAGGGTTAGCTGAGGTTGTCTTTCTTTTTTTTTTTTTCTCAGAAGGAAAGAACCCTGTTTGGAGAGCGAGGGAAAACGAGGCTGATTTATATTTGTCGCACAGCTGTGTTAGGGCAGATCTTGGCCTTCTGAGCTCACAGAGGTTTTGGTGAGCTGGCGAGTATGACATATTTGAGGTTGACGAGCAGCGAAGAAAAGATTTTTTTTTAAAGCCGCATAATCTCATGGGCAGGTGAACGGTGTCAGAAATGGCAGGCCTAAGAAAAAAACAAAAACAAAAGGTCAGCGCGAAGCAGGACGTTGAGATAAAACAAGCTGGGCACACGAAGACGCGCATAATCCCGTAAGCCAAAGCAGTGGTTGACGTTAAGCTGCTTAGCGTTGTTACACTTCACATTCATCAGGAGTTTCTATTTTTCGTGCTTCAACTCTTAACGAGGAGGTGGGCTAATTGAATGCATATTGGATGCTAAAATATTCACAGCAGTTATACAGCTCCGGGCTAGGTCATGTTTCCCATGAACACTAGTGTATTGCCTCTGCTGGGAGCAGGCGTTTGCCCTTGTGGGTCAAGGAATACACCATAAGACTATGGCTGTAGCTAATAATACAGTAGGTTATAATAGTTTGACACTGACAATTTGTTTGACTCTCAAGCAAAGTAACAACTTAACTCTCAGATGTAGACAACCGTACAGCCGTATTCACATTTATAGTATTTATTGGACTAGAGCTGTGCGATATAACCAAAATCTCATATCCTGATGTGAGTCATTTCATATCCCGGGATATATCACAATATAGTACATCTTCTGTCAACTCAGTGGAACCTTTGCAAAAAATATTGCGTCTTTGTGCGCTCAGCTGTGCCTACATGTGCGCTCGAAACGCTCTACACGCACTCATATGGAACGCCAAAGGTCCCCCAATTTGATTATGTCTTTACATTATTGACAGTGGTACACCTGAATTTTTACGTTGTATGCGTTAAAAGCTGTGTTTTTTCGGGACTCTAATATACTTTTACTCTGTTTTAACTTTTTTTGTGCTGCTCTACTGACCTGTGGTCAAACGCCGCTTTTTAAACAGTAAAATGACTGTCAAAGGCAGCGCTTTTTACAGTGCTTTAGTAAGGTGGCTTCAAGGTGAATTGTGGCACTTTTGGCCTTCCTTAGTTCTGACTGCAAAGGCAGACAACTTTGGTGCACATGTAGGGAGAGTTGGGTGTGCGCTAACACCAGATTTTGCCTTCGAGAGTTCCACTGCACGCTCAGAATGAAGAAAGAAATATAAGGCCATAATATTCTCTGTGCCTACATGGCACCGTGGTTTCTCCTGCAAACCCTCAACCAAACCATGAACAGATGTTGCCGTATTTAAACTGTATTTTGCGACACCGTGAAATAATCAGTGGAGTATAATATGAAACAATAGATGTTTTAATTTCGTCTGATATATTTTGTCACACAGGCCTGAATTGGACCCTAGTATCTGTAGAAAAACGTCCAATTCCTAATTACACCAACAGACAGAGAGTCCCCCTGGAGCAACGTGGGATCGAGTCTTGCTCAGTGGCTTTGCTAAATGAAGGAGCAGTGGGCAGCTGACATGGCCAGCGTCCGAGGAGCAGTGCTTGGGGACAGTACCTTGCTCGTGAGTACCTCTGTGGTCCAGCATTCGAACCAGCGACCTCACAAACTGTTACGCTACTACCTGCCACTACAGTTGACACAGGAGCCCTATATTTACCTCACTATATTCACTTCTGTGGTGCTACAAAATGTGAGTGGACATGACTAGCTGTGAGATCTGAGACTGAACGATATCTGCACTTCAGTGCGCTTATTATTATTATCAGATTTATTCCCATAAATTGTTGTGTTCACTACAGATGAGTTAGTTATGCTGTTTTTTATGACTGGTAGTTGACCATTGAATATGAACAATTGTGGTTATGGCATCGAGTGCAGAGTGCAATTCCACTGTTGCCTTTTAGTGTTTTTATACATTTTGCACTAGTTTATCTCACCTTTATTCCATTTATTTTTTCTCAAATTACAAATGCAAAAAGAAGAAATCAATAGCGTTTTTTGAGGTGTTTAAATGATTGAATAATTTGGTCTTTAAAGTGTTTAAAAAATAGTATTGGTCTTGAAAATTCAGCTTAAGAATTCCAGGATGTGTTTTCTCCTTTACATTTCGTAAGCCCTGATGTCACTGCATGAATTTTACTAAACACCGAAATACCTCATAGCATTGTTGAGATGATCAGGGTCGCTCTCAGGATACTGCAGGTGTACAGGGGTCCGTACAGGGGTCACAGATGTGTCAGGCACATCTGTTCTTCTCTGGAATGCCGCGGCCCTGGTGTCCATTTAGAGACGACTCAACAACCGAGCACAATCGGCCTTCTCTGGCACATTAGCTTCCTGCCAAGTAACGGCACACACTTGAACCATTGTGACGGCAAGGGACTTGATTGTGAGTAATGACGAGACCTGAAAGGCCTCTCCGCCCCTCCTCCTCCTCCTCTGCAACTGTCAAAGAAGTCAACATAAATATCTTCCCCCCTGTTGGGAATAAAGGACCTGTTAAAATTCTTTTTATGCCACTAAATAAATAAGGGCGGCCACTTTCCCTTACCTCATTACCATATCAGAACCAGCCACCGACACACCAAGGTGAATAAATCACCGTGGCGCGTGAGAGCGCTTCATGTTGGGTAAACAGAAAAGATAAGCGGCCGGTTTTGATACTCTGTGAAGCCCCCGTCTGTGGTTCGGTTTAAGAAAGAAAATAACAAAGTAAGAAGCAGACGAGTTTTATGAGCGTTATAAAGCATTGAGCTGGTGCAGTCAGTCGCGTCATTACAGCTTCGTCAGACTCGCTCTCTTTGTGTATTGAAGAAGGAGGACAGTTTGCTCTAAAGTGGAGTAATCATCGAAGGATGAGACTGTTCAGTCTTCCTTGTAACGATGTTACACGACTTGAAATGCATTCTGCCATTCCCACAAAGTTGACCAAGAGGTCGTAGATTCAAATCCAGCTCTGTCCGACTCTTGACTTTTACCTGCTGAAGATGAGAGTGAGTGATTGTCATTTTGAACAAGGCTTGACACGGGTACCTTACTCATGAGTACCTCAGTGGTACCTTCACCGGTCTGGGAAGCAGAATTTGGGGACGGTACCATGCTCACGAGTACCTCAGTGGTACCTTCACCGGTCTGGGAAGCAGAATTTGGGGACGGTACCTTGCTCATGAGTACCTCAGTGGTACTTTCACCGGTCCGGGGAGCAGTACTTGGGAATGGTGTCTTGGTCATGGGATCCTCAGTGGTACCTTTACTAGTCCGGGAAGCAGTATTTGGGGACGGTACCTTGCTCACGAGTACCTCAGTGGTACCTTTACTGGTCTTGGGAGCAGTGCTTGGGGACAGTACCTTGCTCACGTGTACCTCAGTGGTACCTTTACCGGTCTGGGGAGCAGTACTTGGGGACAGTACCTTGCTCACGAGTACCTCAGTGGTACCTTTATCGGTCTGGAGAACAGTGCTTGGAGACTGTATCTTGCTCACGAGTACCTCAGTGGTACCTTTACCAGTCTGGGGAGCAGTGCTTGGGGACGGTACCTTGCTCACGAGTACCTCAGTGATAGCTTTACCGGCCTGGGGAGCAGTACTTGGGGACGGTACCTTGCTCACGAGTACCTCAGTAGTACCTTTATCGGTCTGGAGAACAGTGCTTGGAGACTGTATCTTGGTCACGAGTACCTCAGTGGTACCTTTACCAGTCTGGGGAGCAGTGCTTGGGGATGGTACTTTGCTCACAAGTACCTCAGTGGTACCTTTACCAGTCTGGGGAGCAGTGCTTGGGGATGGTACCTTGCTCACGAGTACCTCAACGTTACCTTTACCGGTAAATGGAGCAGTACTTGGGAACAGTACCTTGCTCATGAGTACTTCGGTGGTACCTTTTACCCCCTTGACCCTCCAGTTGCTCGTGGAATATTTGCTCCCCGAGATTTAGCAAAAGGAAGGGCATCAACAAGATGTCGTAAATGTAAATGCCTGATAGTAGAGGAAATGTTTTGTGTCTTTGCTATGGTCTCTCTATGATCTCTTTATTAGGATAAAAAGCCCGAATGTACCGTTTGTTGCAGTGTTTCTTGTTTCTTGTTAACAGCTCTGAGACGTCTCATAAATTGTCGGCAGAGCTGTAAAGAATTGTTTAAGCTCTTAAGCAGAGAGAAAAGGCAGGCCTCGTGTGTGCATTTTTAACAATGCCTCATAAGACTGCTTTAAATCTAACGCGTTGCCCAGCATTTAGCAGCAAATGGTTTTCTTTCATTGTTCGCGCCTCCACAGCTTGATCTATGCAGATTAGAGACTCGGGGAATTGTTTTATGCGTTGACTTTCATCCCCAGTTGTGAAATACTATTGAGCCCCAGAGTGGTTACTGAGAGAAGAAAAAAAACCTGCATTTTCTTATCCTGTCGAGACCCCTTTTTACAATGAAACATGAATGCTAATAATCCACTCACACTCTAACGAGTCGGCTTGTTTCTGTTTACACATCGCTTAGATGCACAGCATATAGAGCATCGGTGTAAACACACGGTGAAAATCGGCACGGAGAGGCCGCGTTCGGGGAAAGACCCTGGCCAGGGTGCATACTCTCCAGTTTTAATTGGAACCACTAGTCGCAGTCGCTTTGGCCAAGCGCATGCTTGCTGTCGGAAAACAGAAAGGGATTCCAAAATATGCGCTCCTTCTGCGCTCTGCTTGAAGTCCCCCCTTACGCGAACTTCCAACTCCGGCCGTCCAGCTTGGGGGGGAAGAAACTTTGACGAGTTGGCTTTATCTGAGTTTGCGCTTATCCTCTCAAGTGAATCGCGGGTGATTCATCGATCGTTCTTTCCGTGTTCCCCCCCCCACCGTCAAAAATAAGGAGCGCCTGACGAAAATTTTCCACGGGCCCTTGCTATAATTATCCTCCGGCTTGAAAAAGAGGGTCCAACCTTGAGAGCGTTTGGTTTTTTGTGTGTGTATCGGAGCTGGTCAGTTGAATCTGAGCTTTCCTTCCATTGAATCACCCCACAGCCGTGCCATCTGGCAGTGGGAAAGGAAGTGCTTTATTGCGTCCCACAATGCCCTTCTTCCTCACTGTCTCAGCAAGTCCTTGCCCGCTTAGACAATTTGGTAAAAAAAAAAAAAAACAAACAACATAAAAGAGGCATTCCAAAAATTCTTGGTCCAGAGTGTGATGTCATTGCCACCCAGTAGATTTTAGCAAACTGGCAGAACATGTGACTGCTCTGGTTGTGGACCTTTTGACAATAACAGTAACTTCCGAAAAGGCATTAATATTTTGCACCAAAAATATTTTTTTGCATTATTCAACCTTTAGATGATTTATGCTTCTTATTTACTATGGAGCACTTAAATGATTCATCCTGTGGCTTTTATCCCTCAGCATTAGAGATCTTCAGTATCCGCTTATGTTCGAAAATGTTTGTTTGTGTTTTCTTCCAGAGGCTTTAGGGGTTGTAAGATTAGCCAAAATCCCAGTGTTGTTATTCTCACCTCTTTTCTAAACCTGATCTAGTAATGAGTCTAATGCACACGATGTAAATATCTCTTCTCCCTCTACGTTTGTTTTTGTTAAATGTGAATGAGGCAGTGTTACTTAGTGTTGTCTTGGTGATTTGAATCTGAGGGTGAATCAAGTTGGTTAGGGAGTTGCCACAGTCATCGGAGGGTTGCCGGTTCAAGTCCCGGACCGGTAAAGGTACCGCTGAGGTGCTCATGAGCAAGGTACCAAGCACTGCTCCCCTGCTCATCTTAAGTGAGTGATTATTTGTCATTGTGAACACACCTCAGCACAGCACACAGTGCACCACCACCAAATGTGGCCTCAGCATTTGTCCCATCCGTGAAGGACAAGTGGGCAGCTCACACGGACAGCACCCGGGGAGCAATGCTTGGGGACGGTACCTTGCTCACGAGTACCTTAGTAGTAACTTACCGGTCCTGAGATTTGAACCGGCGATCTTCCGACCACGGGGCGAACATCCTAACAGTTACTCTATCAACTAATACTATATAAAACACCCAAACCAGCGACATTAGAAGTAGTTTTGAGGCTGCACTACCCTCTAGAAAAAGACCGCTGCTATGGCTTTCATTTCAGCAGTACATATACAAGGCTTGTTTGTTCTCAAGGTGAAAAATCATGAAATTTGTTGAAGGAAACAGCAACACACTCACTCGGTGGGGGGAATGACAGGCGATGTTTGCCTCAGGGACGCTACACTGGCAAGTGTTGCTACACCGCTCATATCATCCAGGCGATGATGATTGAAATCTGAACCTGCTTTAATGTCAGGGGTCTTTCACGAACAGTGCCTCAGAGGAAATCAGGGTGGTTGATGTGTTGTAGCCATGATACGTAATCGTATCCTCAAGCATCCAGGATGAATCAGGCTTAAGCCGTACCAACTGCGCTTTAGACTTGGTTATCCATGTGGACCTGGCCAGTGCTTGGATGGGAGACCAACCAAGAAAGCTGGTTTCTGCTACTAGAGGTGACCAACAGAGGGCGCAATCCTGTGTAGATCCCAGTGCCTCAGTGAGGGATCTTTTTTCTTCTTAGCAGAACATCAGGTTACAACCTTGCATCCGCAGAATAGTTTGTTCCTGCACTGTGGTAGAAACTATACTGAAGTGTAATAATCTATATTTTATTAAGAATTTAGTTTGAATAAATTTAGTGTTTGAATAAATTTGCTCTTGCTGTTGGTCGTACTTGTTAATATGATTTATAAACATTATAAACATTCAAATATTTCACTTCAAGTGTAATGAATATACATTAGCTTCAGTGAAGGTTTGCATTTTTGAATGAAATAACTTTCTAATTTTTTGAATTGCATACAAAGTGGAATCTGAGCAAACCAGGAGGAAATACTTAAAGACCCCAGTCAGCCGGGTTGCCACTTCTTCTGTCTATTAGCATCAGGCATCAGGTACTACCGCATCATCAAGTTCCAGACCAATTTTTCGAAAGGATGCTTAACTATGTCTACTCCCTGACCATGCTCTTACGTCCTTTAGGAAGATGTGCCAAATACCTAGACAGAGTGGTAGTTAAGATTTTTCCGATGCCACTTTACTTGTGCAGTACAGTGCAGTCGTTACACTGTAAGGTCACTTTGAAAGCATTTCCTAAGCAGCAGTATATAGTTGGGACTTCCTTTTGATGTGAATATCTGTGTCGTATCTGTGTGAGAAGTTTCTTTTCCTCCCTGGATATCAGAACCAGATTTGTCTAATGCCAAATATATCCCAAAGCGCCTTTGCCGAAGTCACGGGCGAGGATTTTGTCTGCTTCTTAGCGAGAGCTTTTACTTCCAGCCGCACACCTGGCTTGCCTTAGACAAAGCCTTATAATAAGACCTTGTCGCATTTCCGTCAATGTGGCCACATCTGTTTTTGTTTTGAGAGACGGAGAGTCTGGAGAACACTGTGCTTCTGTGTGTGTGTGTGTGTGTGTGTGGCAGCCTCGCTATGGAAGGGGATACATCTGGTTTATCTTCCCCTGTGGGCCCTCACAGACTCAAGGGGGGGAAGAGACAAAAATTGACATGAGCCGCATGGTTCTTGTTGCTTCTCTGTTGATAGAAAAAGGAACCGGTCGATTTCTGGATCTCGACGAACTCATTTGTGTGTTTGCGCCTCGTACGCTAATTGTAATCCTGTGTCCCTTTGACTTTACAGCACTCAATTGTCCGAAATCCTCACAGAGCTGATACTGATGTTTGTGGTATAAACCAAAAATATATGCTTTAGCTCACCTTCTCCTTCCCCTGACTTCCCCTCTCAACCCTCCGTCCCCTCTGGACATTGCTCTCCTTGGCTTTATAACGATTTCACTGTCACCTCGCTGACAGCGAGAGTGACGTCTTAAAAAAAGGGGGCCAAGTGTCATGTCAGCTCATGAGGAAAAGCCAGTGAGCCGACTTGACAGAAGTCCCTGTCTGCCTGTTTGCTTTGTACAGCATGACTTATTTATGGCTCCTCATTCTCAGCGTCGGACAGGAGCTGTCCTTGCATCAGGCTCGTGTTTCTCGGCTGTATCGCGGGACCCGGTACCTCGTAATGGCTCTAATTATGATGTATCATATAATGACACTTCGCGTGGAGTAAACACACTCTCGTGTCTCATTTAAAGTGACATGTCTATAGTTAGCTCCTCACGTTCAATCGGCGCATTCACACGTGCACACACGTTCACTTCTATGCGCTCACTTGAGCTAATTGAACAGCTGTTTACATAGACGAGCGTTGTAGCCGAAAATATCTACGCCGTGAAGTCACCAGAGAAGTTATTTACAGTTTTTTCAAATGTTTCTGTAGTACGGCGGCAGCGGAAACCTCTCACGTCAACACGCCATGACGACTAGAATTGACGAATAATGTCTTTCTTCTCCAAACATGCGAATCTTCCTCCACTATGCCCTCTGAATTATGCATTGAGAGAGACTGCACAGGCCTCACTAGGTCAGACTTTTGACGACGGAATAACATTGGCAACACGGCTGAAGTTCTGATTCAGTTCCGAAGAAGAACTTCATACAATACAGGAAGAATCCCTGTGTAATTGGATTTGAAAATGTCCATTTGCGTGGCCTGTTGAATTGAATAGGTGGTTTGTGGCGCCAAACCTGCAGAAAGGTTTCATGACGCAGGGGGATGCACTCCCATAGACCTTACAGAAGAATGTCCGAGACCTGTCTGCCTGTAGCTAAAACGTCTGCTGCCTCCCAGGGTTCTGTTCTAGGACTAATTGTAATTTTTTAAAAGGTTGAAAGACTCGCTTTAGGAAACAAGCCTGTATTTCATTCCGACTTCATCTGCTTATCCTCATTAGTAACTTGCCAGACAACGACAGATATATTCCTTTTTAGAACCAGCGCAGTCCGCGACCAGATGCTCAATATCAAATCGATGATGTCTTGCAGACTTGTTTGTGAACTGGCATCCAAATGCGAGGATTAAAAGGGACATCAAAACCCCGATTTTAAGTACATCTCGGCCCTCGGCCCAGCCTTCAAAGAAGCATAAATTGGTGGTGGAATGCAGAGATTATGGGGGGAGCTGATGGCGAAATTTATTAGCATTTTTTATTTTGGAGATCACAGACAGTAATCAGCAGAACAATGCATTGGTTGAACGAGTGACAGCTTGAATAGAAGTCACTTCCTGTGATGTTTGAAATGCTGGATGAAGAAAAAGCGCAAAATAACTAGGGATACCGATCCGATACATGGATGGGATATCGGTCCCAGGATATAGGATATATCCTTTTTAAACACTGAAATTTGCAGATGTAAATTTAAGCACTGTGTGAAAAAGTGTTTGGGGAGAGGAAACATCAAAGGCCAGGTGAAATGACAACCCAGGCCTTGAATAAGGACACGCTCTTAAAAACTATTTACTGTATCCAGTGGACCGCTGTTTCCCTGCAACTTACGGCGCTTACAGTCTGCTAGCTCAGCTTCTTCTATTTACAAGGGGGCTCTCGCACGCCTGTAAAGCGTTCCAGCCGCCCCCGACACTTCAGAAAGCCGCTTCGGCCCTTATCCTTCCAGGGGCCACGTGGAAAAGAGCTCCGCGTAAACTGCCTTCCGCAGCAGGTTTGGCCACGCTGTTAGTTATTAGCACGCTGTTCCGTCTTAATTGTCGATTTTAGTAAGCGGCAAAAAAGGAGCCGTCTTCAGCCTTCAAAGAGCGGCTCGTTAATCGGGGCGGGGTGGGGGGTTATGTGCGGGAGTGCGATCGACACCCCCCGCCTTTCCCAAAGGTAAATAAAACGGGGTGAAAGCAAATTAAATCCAGGCACACAGCCACCTCTCCTCCCCCTTTTAATTCCCAGTGCTGACCCAGATTAGGATCCTGGTGTATTATTAAAACATCGCACACTTGCTTAGCATGCAGGGTTTCCAACAATGTGAGTTTCAGCAAATAACGGCTATTCTGTGTGTGTGCACGGTTTAAACCCTGTGAGGCTTGTATGTGAGAGGAATTGACACATTGGTTCAAATCCCACTGAGTCCCTGGGTTTCTCTGCTCTTATGCACAGAGACTTTCATTTTCTAATTTTAGTCTCAGTTAATTTAGTCTCAGTCTCCCTGCAGCAACTTGGGGTTAACGGTCTTGCTCAGTGACCCAATGACTGTAGGATTCAAACCCATGACCTCTTCATTCATAGGCGAGTATCCTAACCACTAGACCACCATCCCCCCCATATCTAACTGACCTAAATGTCCGAAGTAAGCCTAAATGTTGCATTAGCAGTCAAATGAAGGACATAAACTAGACGCAAAGTATAATATACGTCTGGTTTGAGCTGGTAATTATGGAAATGCAATAGCGCTTTTTTAGTTTGTGGGGGCTGGTCACTGGGGGCAGGTGGACTAAGGCTGTGCGATATGATGAAATATCAATATACCAGCGGACGAAATTGTTATATATTATATCATACATCGTTTATTTCGTGGTGTTGCAAAATACACTGATAACAGCAATATGTTTTCGTGGTTTGGATGAGGGTTTGCGGTAGGTGTCATATTTGTACTTAATTTGGAACGTGCAACGTGGAACTTTCACAAGCACGTCTCTTGTCTGTGCTGAACTCAGCCTACACGTGCGTTCGAAACACTCTCCCCTCGCGCTTAGATCTATGGAATGCCAAAATTTGCCTTAGTTACCGCGCCAGCCATTTTACAGCTTAAAAAGTGCTGTTTTCAGCAGTGTAAAAACTGTGTAAAAAGCGCTGGTATATTAGAGTTCTGCAAAAGACTGCATTTTTAACAACATAAAAATGGTATTTTCCTGTCAGTTCAATAAAAATATGGTCGAAATGTGGCACCTTTGGCCTTCCATGTGAGTGTTTCCAGCGTGTGTGTAGTTCCCACTGAATTTACAGAAAATCTACTTAATGATATGAGATTTTGATCATGTCGCACAGCCCTACTGTGGAGTGTAATCTCAGAAGATCTCACACAGCCTGTCTGATCGACTTAAGTGTGTAAAGATGTGTTGATCTACATTGATCAGCGAGCCCGTAGGATCGATCCAAAATGTAAACGTTGAACCAGGCATCATACATATTGTAATGACCTATGTAAAGAACCTGAGGTCTGTTATTATTAAAAGAGAATATTGGGTTTAATTTAAATGCCTGGTTGAGCTCAGGATTAAAAATGTCACGACGTTTTAGTCGCTTTTAGTGACTTGATATGCCTTTGTCTCGCGTCGATCGCTGGCTCTAGAGTTCAGTTGAATCGAAATTGTGTTGTAACCAACGCCGCATCATTGTCCATTGAATTAATATAATATGTGGTGATGAAAATTGTGATTCACGCTGCTGCTGGCGCTGTGATGGAGTCCGTCAGGTGGGTGCAGTGTAAAAAGGAGGGGTGGGAACGGTTCCTGCAGGAGGAAGGAAGTCTTCTGGAAAACGTTTGAATTTCAAAAGCTGTTCACTCAAGTGAATGAAAGAGTTAATGGTGGAACTCTCGCCCGCAGAGAGGTAGAAAGCTGCTGGAATAAAGCTGTTCCCACTGGGTTCCGAGCGGCACTGCGCGTTTAGCGTTAGGGAGTCCCATTGTTCGTGGCAATGCGCCGCTTTTGCTCGTCCACTCACGCTTTCCGTTCCCGCCGCAGGCCGGGATTTTCGATGTCCAATAAAGTCCCTAACCTCCAAAAAATTCACCCTAGTGGAATGGAGGAATTAGCCTGGATTTATGCCCCACCGTGAGGCAAAAATAGAAGATTAACTGGTTGGTGGTGAACACACACACAAACACAGAGCACACATTTGGAGATTTTCTAACATTGACCGGCGTTTCATGAACGGCCACATTCTGTGCGGCAGGCCAAAACCATCGGGGGCTTGTGTGTCGGAGCGCGTCGCTCTGACGCAGCCATGAAACCCAACTCCGCACGAGGCCTTCCAGGACGGCCACGGTAGATTTCCACTGGAGAGCCTTTTGGCCCGAGCCGTGCCAGTCGCCTGCGGGTGGCGTTTTTAGAAACGACCGGTCAACTCTTGACATCTTTACTTCACCAAGTGGTGCTGTGGAGAATCTCTCAGGGGGAATGAGGTGCGTGTTGAAACTAGGGATGCACGATAATATCGGAATCAAAACGGAATCGGCTGATAATTGATATTTTTAATGCCATCGACGTTGGACTGATGCTTAGATTTGGCCAGTATTTTCCATTAATATTTAATGATGCATTTATTGTATGTTGGAAAGGTAGTGCTGTTGCCAGGCATGACTTTTTCTTAAAATGTTGTGCGCTACGCTCAAAATGCTACGCCCTCGCTCTAATGTGCTTTCACGCTCACTTGACTTGGTGCTGTGTTAGAAATGTCATAACTATGGTGTTTTTTTTTTTGTGCCAATATACTGAGCACACAGTGGAACTTCCTTATTTATCGGCTCGACATTGGCAGATATTAGAGCTGGGCGATATGGCCTAAAAATGAAATCTCCGATTTTTTCACAATAAATCCGATTTTCGATTTTAATCGATTTTCTCCTCCCCTACTCAAAATCAAACTACAGATGGCAAATAAATGGTTCAAAACCACATGTCAGTTGTGGCAGAATAATACGGCACCTCCTCCTCCAGCTCTCTACCGATTCTTTGACGCGTTTCATTATACAGTTGTGGCAAGTCAAATTCAGAAAAATATTTGCGGCTTGGAAGCACGCACTCCGGGTCTAAAACGTTTGGCATGTTAATGAGTCCCGGCTTTTCCACAGTATGTATGGGCACCATGTCTTTTACAATATACATAGGGCCCTATTAAATCTGTTTAGTTTTTTCCTAAATTCCGTTTGATTTTTTTCCTGAATTCCGTTTTTCCATATTTATTCTTCTGAATTCCGTGTTTTATATTATAATCTTATTTATTCACCTAAAAAGTGTCTAATTATGGAGTGGAGGGGGGTCACATTTAACCGCGCACTCGATTCTTAAATTTGTGTTCTCGAGTGTCACATTTGCGCGTGCGACTGTGAAATTTACGTCTGCGAAATTTTTGCAGCAAGCGCTCTAGTTTTAGCACTGATGTGACGCCATACTTTTCCCCTGTCGTCGCCATGTTGTTTGTGAATCTGCTACAGGGTTTGGGTGTGCCGCGCTAATTTACCCGTGTAGAACGATGCGTCGCATTAGTTCCGCTTTTGACGCTCGCGTGTAAAATAAGTAATAAAATCGATTTTCATAAAAACACATCGTCCTGAACTGTAAATTCAAATTAATTGATAAAATCGATATAATCGCCCATCTTTAGCAGATATAAGCATGAAAATATCGGATAACGGCATTATTCAATTCAAACTAATTCAAACACACACGCTAGGGCTGGTCGATTTACTGAAAATGCCCATCCCTAAAAAAGTCTAGAAGGGGGAAGACCTGTGCTTCTGAAGTGCAACTTTAGATACGATGTTTACCCTTCTGCCAACCGTCCAGCTCAAGAAATGCATGTGTCATGACAGGACACAGGAGCCGAAGGAATGCACCTCACAATCCCCACACAGTGGGCCGGGGTCCAAAGTGGAGCACACGTGCCGCACGGGATGTTTACCTTAGCAACGGCGCTTGCTCGATAAGCCGAGCTTTTCACACGTCGTGCGCCGTGACTCAGGCTCAGACTTTATTCTCTCGACAAAATGATTCAGACTTTGATTTATTTATTTATTTATTTTCATCGTTATTTTCCCAGATGCTGAACTGGACGTGCCGGGGGTGTTGGATGGGATCAGCAAGGAGGTGAACCGCACGGCCAGGAGGCGCAGGCATGCCGGTGGCAGCGGCGATGAGGACTACAACATCGAGGTGCTTCTCGGCGTCGACGACTCTGTAGTGCGCTTCCACGGCAAGGAGCACGTGCAGAACTACCTCCTCACCCTCATGAACATTGTGAGTAATCTGTTATCGGCGTAGCGGCACGGCAGGGTGTCAACAAACACGCGCACGCATATACAGGTGTGTTTGTAGTTCCCGATTTAATTTGCGCCGCTCCTACGCTTAGCACTTCATTTGGCGCTCGGGGTTAAATGCCGGACCGCTCCTCTGAATGCCGATGCACAGACGGCAGGTGATCTTCAGTATTTTGCTCCAGTGTTTATAAACTGACCTGAAATTACCCAGGCGTGGAGGAGATTGTTTGCCGAGAGACGAAGCGTGTCTCTGAGCGCCTCTGTTTGCGCCTTCTACAGGCGGAAACAAGTTCACAGGCTCCCTGGTGTGTCTACAACAAACAACGCAGCAACAAACAATGTGTGAGCTCTTGTTCAGTGTAGAGAGCGGAGCTTTCATCTCCCTTCGTTGTTTCATCTTCCCTGACTGTCGTTCATACCGTCAAAGACCTTGAGTTGAGTTTGGACATATCGCAGCTTTGCAGTGACGCTCCAGAGCAGGAATGAGCATGAAAAATGACTAAACAGGTGTCTACTACTATTGAACTCTCTTCCGTTAAGTCTTATTCCTTAAGATGCTCTTATACAGCAAAGACTAGTATCAAAGACTCCTGCTGTGTTTTGCCTCCCTGCGCTTCAACTAAAGCTGTTTTTTGGGCAAGACTCTGCAAAAGAGCAAAAAGATGAACTGGTGGCACGGCCAATTCAATTAGCTCAGACCCCCGATTCAGGACAGTTGTTGCTGCTTTGAAGGCACCGTCTTGTGTTTCCTCCAGCAGATGTCCCTGCTGCTCTGTGAGCGCGCTCGCCGCTCTGTCCAGCACTGAAGTAGAGCCGCTGTAATGAGCCGCCAGCTAATCATTGCCATGTCTGGCATTTCACTTCCATTTTTCCCACCGTTTACACCACTCTTTATTATTCCCGCGACTTCCGAGAAGAAACCCGCGTCGGCAATTGACGCGACAAGGTCGGGGCCCCGACCAAACCCTCCCTGCCGGCGCTTAATGGAAACGTGTTATTGCTTGGGTTTGGCTGCCTAGCTTCGGGAAAACATATATTTTTTTAGTATGCAAATTGAGTAGCGCTGCAATAAGCTGGAACGGATTGATCTTCACCGGGAGTATGTGTGGTCATTCCCCGCAGTCCTCTTTCTAATTAGTGGAATTTCACTGCAGCTTCCGTGCAGTCTACCTTGCCACGCTAAGCGCTTCGTCCCCCTCTCTCTCTCTCTCTCTCTCTCTCTCCCCCTCTCCCCACTTTTGCGGCCTCTTCTTTTTTAAGCCTCACTACCCAACCAGGCCAATTTTTTATTCCTCCTCTCTCTTGTTTAATCGTATGGGCACTAACAGGACACGAGAGAACAAGAGAGAGAGAGAGAGTCCGTCCTCAGCTGAGTTTATGAAGAGTTCAGGCAATCTGTGTTCATAAGCCAGTGAGCAATTCAATCATTCGCCCGGCTACGTTTTTCATTGCCCCCTGCCAAAAAAAAAAACACCGGCATGGTTCTGCCTCGACCACACTCCTCCCAGAATTCAACTTTTCAAAAGATGCTTAATTTTTCTCAGTCAGCAACAAAACTCCGAGTTGTTGACTTGAATCTGAGAGTGCGTTTAAGAGTGTTTCCTCTCGTTGGAAATTGTAGTGCAGGTATTTAAAGATAGCCGCCCTTGAATGTATGCAGAAAGTTGATATCGGTGCACAAAAAAACGAACTGAATTGTTGGAAGGAAATGATTGGGCCTTGTGCTTACGGAGCAGGTCTGTTATCTTGCGGATAAGTGCAAATGCTGTTTTGTTATCAGAAATAGAGCCGGGTGCTGGGCGCAAGCCGCTTCTGGGGCTTATCCAAAGTCTGGCTGCTTAAGCGCTATTGCAGTGTTTAGATACGCCTGGATTTAGGTGGGCGTTCCAAACCAGCATCCAGCCGGGAGTAGCCCTCGTGTAAAATAGCAAGCCGATGGTCTTATTGAAAAGTGGGCAATAAAATAATGCCAGTACTTTAGATGAATTGCTTACAGCTTTAAGATGGATAAAACAGCGACACGGGCAGAGCGTGTGTGTTCTGTCATGTGAGTAGGCGTGATGGAACAGCAGCAAGCTTTGGCTCACCACCATGTAGAGGTTTCTCTTACGGTGGTGATGGTGGTCTAGTGGTTAGGAGAATCGCCTCTCACTCACCAAGAGGTCATGGGTTCGAATCCTACCTCCGGCACGAGCAAGACCCTTATAAAGGAATATGTTGATTATTGATTTCTTTTGCAGTTAAAACTTTGTATTTTTGATAGTTTGATACTGACTGATAATATTTTTTTTGATTTATTTAAGTAGGGCTGCAACAACTAATCGATTAAAATCAATTATTAAGATAGTTGGCAGCTAATTTAATAATCGGTTCGGCAGATGAATCGATTAACGATATAATTGTTAGTTGCAGCACTGTATTAAAGTTTTATTAACTCCATGAATTTGTAACATACTTGTCAGAGTTAGCCTGCAACAAGCTTGTGAAAATGTGGATCTTTATGAATATTGAGATTGATCAATGTCGAAAAAAATGTGGTATTTTTTACCATTTGGGGTAGTTGGTAGTGTTGCGGTTAGGGATTTGTTTCCCTGATGGAACCGGTAAAGGTACCACCGAGGAACCCAAACACTGCTCCCAGGCGCTGCCAAAAAGCTGCCCACTGCTCCTTCACGAATGGGTCAAATGCAGTATCGGCCTGCGACTGTGACTGTGATTTGACATTGCGCCGCAGCACTCATCGGGGCTCTTGAAGCTCTGTAAAATAGAAGTGATGTGTGCACCAAGACGGGAGCAGATGTAAGGCTCCGATCCATTACAGTCATTACTCCTCCCCTCCCCGGGTGCAAGTGTGCAATTATTTCTGAGTGGCATACAGTAACGGAACAATTGTTACCCGCCAGCAGTTCGTACCTCCTAGTTCTTTGCTCCGCTTTGCTCGACGCACAGTAAATAAAGCCTGAAAATCTGGAGGTTGAGAGTCGTTCCGTTCAAATGAAGCCAGCAGTTAGAGAAGCCTTTTTCGGCGCTGCGCCGGCCCACACGCTGTCACGTTAGAACGCTGATCCTTCGTCCGTTTTTCACCTGAACGCTCTTCAAGGTCAATGGGCAGCGTAACCACATGGAAAATAAAATGCAAAAAGGTAATTATGCGTGTTCCATGTGAGCGGTAATTGACCTTTGTGACATATATATTGACCTTTGTTCAAAATAGCAGCTTGATCTTCAGGATTAGAGCCTCTGGAACGCTCTGTAGAGTAACCAAGCTTTTCTTTTTCATTTCATTTCATTTCATTTCATTTGTATGCGGAGTATTGGTTACCAGGTTAATATCAGAAATAGTAATCCGTTGTATGTCGTGAAGTGTATGGGTTGCCAGGTTTGTATAAGAAAAAGTAGTTAATTTATAGGATATTCAGTGTGCTTTCATTTCAAAATCACTAATCCTTTCAAATTGACTTGATTAAATAAGGATTAAAAATATCTGTGAGCATGAAGTATTTTATAGATTCTGTAGGTTTTACGTCTCTGACTAGTACCTGTTCCATGTGAGCGATAATGGACCTTTATGAAATGTATATCAACCATTATTAAAATAGCTCCTTGATCTAAAGGCTCCGAGCAACCAAGCTTTTCTTGTTCGTTCGAGTCATGAACTGCAGAACAACATTTTATTGGTCACCAGGTTATTATCAGAAATAGTAAGCATTTGTTGCCAACTCCAATCAGTCGTTTTTCTGGCGTTCGGGCGTCAGGTGAGCGCGGACTCGACGCCCACTGCTTTTCTGCTCATTTGAGTGAATCAGAGCAGGGTGGTTGTGACCTGTGTTCGGTCGGCTGCGCGTTCGGATGGCGTCAAATAAACGCTGCATGCAACCTTTTCCTGGCACCAATCAAGCGCAGCTAAAAACGCAGCGAAAACGCGAAGGGCGTTCAAAGTGTGTTCATTTATCCAAGATTCGAACGCACAAGCGGGAGCTGTTCGTGGCACGGGGTCCCGGTGGTTAGCACTGTTGCCTCACAGCGAGAAGGTCCCAGACCAGTAAAGGTACCACTGAGGTACTCATGAGCAAGGTACCGTCACCAAGCACTGCTCCCGAAGTTTTGCCCCTGTCGGTGGCCACTGCTCCTTCACGTGTGGGTCAAATGCAGAGGTCACGTTTGGTTGTGGTGCACTGTGTGCTGTGCTGTGTTTACAATGACAAATAATCACTCGATTTCACTCTGGAAAGAGGGAAAAATGTTTTATTATTTTATGATGTAGCGTTTTGCCAGGCTTCTACTTCTCAAAAATAAAAAAGGAACGGCACCCAAATTCTTTAGCAAAACTCTAAGAATTTGGCCAGGTTTGTGGGAAACGGTTGTCAAAGGGCAGCGCGGCGGCAAGCATCACATCCAGCATTCATGCCGGCTCACCGCGGCCTCTTCCCCCTTTTCCCGAGCCACACAGCAGCCTCTTAGCCAGGTGAAGAAGGAAAAACAGCGGAGTCTTTAAAGCGGCCCCTGTGTTACCGTCCCAACACTGGGGCCTTTTCATTAGCGGGACCTTCATTCAAACTGGAGACACACCTTTAAGAAAAATACCCGAACCGTTAGCCTCCCCGTCCCCATCCCCGTCCCCGTCCCCACCCTGTGAGGAAAGCGGGATTCACTTTCCTTCTCCTCTTTGTCGCTCGTGACGCCGGGGTTTCTCAGCGGGAGCGCCGTGTGGAGGAATCCGGCTCCCCGCGTGTTTGCTCGTTGTTGCTAGCAGAACGTGTCTCCGAATGTGAAACCTTCAACACTTTTTATTTTCTTGGTTACAGTGAATCTCCACAGTAGAATCATTTTCTGCACTCGTTTGTGTCTTCCTCGTAATTACTGGCTCTTAAAGGAGCAGATTAGGCAAAAATACGCTGCTTTGACTAAACTAGATTGTTATTTCTGGATAGTTTTTGACATAATCTTATACAAATTCATGATAACATGCACATTTGTTACATGAAAACAATAAAATGAATAATAAAAGAATAATAAATCATTGAGGGCGGCACGGTGGCGCAGTGGTTAGCGCTGCCGCCTCACAGCGAGAAGGTCCTGGGTTCGAACCCCGGGGACGGCCGTAGGGTCTTTCTCTGTGGAGTTTGCATGCTCTCCCTGTGTTCGCGTGGGTTTTCTCCGGGTGCTCCGGTTTCCTCCCGCAGTCCAAAGGCATGTAATGTAGGTTAATTGGTGACTCTAAATTGGCCCTGCAATGTGTGAATATGAGTGTGATTGTGTGAGTGTGTGTGCACCCTGCGGTTGGTCCCCGCCTTGCGCCCGTCAGTTCCCAGGATGGGCTCCGGACCCCATTTGGGGTGCAGCGGTTCGGATCCCTGAACAGCTTACACTGTCTAACCTCCTTTCGGTGCGACTGCTGGGAAATGCATGAAAGAATATTTTTAGTGCTTTTGATACTGTAACGTTTTCAAACAGTGGTGTATCTTCAAACCGGAAACCCGCTCACGCCTCGTAGTCTGTTGATGAGACCACCAGCACCTTAACTTATTTCGGCAAATTATAGTGTAATTAAATCTCCAAATCTGGTGTCAGAATGCTTTCGTTTGTGAATGGTTAGCTGGCGTTAAAGCGCAGCTGAGCTCCCGTTTATAGCCGTTCCTGCAGGAAATCCACTCGAACGCACACGCTTCAGACTCGGTCTTCATTACTACTGTCGCGAGCTGCGTCAGAGCTTTCCGGCTCGCTGCCAACTCCTGTAGATTATTGCAATTAGTGCTAGGTCATTGAACTTGTGGATTCCTCACCACTGCATTCACCAGCCTCCACAGATGGCCAGAGGCGGGAAAACAGCGATTGGATTTCCCTGTCACTCGCATGCCACCCCAGGCTTGGATGCAGCCTTAAATAACTGTAATAAGTATCTTGCGGTTTCCTCCGCCGTCTTTATTTAGAGACGGGTTCGCTACTCACATATTCAGATGCGTGTTGGTGGCAATGGCACGAGAGGCTCATCACAGAGGATACAGTTCTGTGCTGTGTTCCATATGATTTAACCAAACGGTGGCTGCCTGGAGTGAATGATTATTTAAGTGAAAGAATAACAGTGCCATCGTTGTTTGACACTTGAGCGAGTCCCTTACACATATTTGCTTCGGGGAAACTTTAATTTTGTAGTCCTCCAGAATGAGAACCTGGGCGTTTCCATTTATATCAGGAAAGAAAACAAGTTGCAGCGTGATGTTAGATTGAATTTGTCTCATCTTGCAGTGTGACTAATGCTCCCATCGAGACGGTGATGCTGACGCCAAAGAGCTACAGTATATTTTAAAGCCCTGGTTCCTGTCCTTGGGAAATGTAAATGGCATTGTATAAATAAACGTAAATGGTCTAAACTAGCGCCCTTATGACTGTGTTTGGCCAGATGGTGAACTGCTGTCGCCGTATTGTTCTCTCACCTTTCCTGATTTACTACACGTTTAGTCGTCATCTGTGAGCCTGTGTATTAAAGTCAGGCGAGAGATGAATTTCTCTAACGACTTTGTTCTAACGAGTTTCCATTGAGCCTAAATTGATAGCTTATTTTCAGTCAAGTGGCCCTGCACAAAGCCTTTTAATGTCAGGTTCACGTGACAGTCATCGCTGCTAAAACAGAAATCCATCTGTTGGGTTGGTTTTGTTTGTTTGGTGTTTTTAAGGGTGTACTTGGTCCGTTTCAGCCCCCAAAGCGAACTCAGATCGATTAGTCAGCAGTTTTTATGTATTTTTGAACACACCAATCGAACTCAGACCTCTCTGAAACGAACCGAACTGAGACCACATCGGGAGGTGGTCTCAGTCCGGTTTGCTTTAAGTCCGTGGTGCGGTTCGTTTAACTCGCATCTTCTGAACGCAAAGTGCTCCTGGTTCGCTTCGACAGTTTTTGTTCGAAGAAAAAAAAAAAACCTAGGCAGAATGCAAAGCAGAAAAGGACTGAGGCCCCATCTGAGCTGAAGTGGAGCAGAAAGATAACCGAGTCCCCTTTCAAATCAACTCACAGCGTGAACATCAAAAGAACCGAGTTCCCTTTCTGTTGGTCCACTTTTTGGACCACTTCTAGAGGACTGAGTTCGGCTGCTGTAAAGAGGACTATATGTGAAAACACCGAAATCTCGTCGTGTTTTATTCTCTGTTCATTCTCATTCTGTTTTCAGGATTTTTTAATAAAGGTTGCTCGTGTCAAGCTTCGCAAAATTCCATTAAATATGTAACAGTACTCAGTACGGGTGCACGATTCTGAAAATCTCACAATTCGATTCAATTCTGAGTCTTTGCCTCACGATTTGATTCAAAATAGATTCACGATTCATAAACGATTCACTATTCAATACACAGATGAACTTGTTTAAGGGGTTGGTGTTTTGAGTTACTTTTCCCATTTGACTGTAGCAGGTCAACAAAACAATCACACTGAATCAAATGTAGTTTAGGGTTAGGGTTATGAATTAGATTTTTTGGAATGCATGAATCGATTTTGAATTGACAGAGAAAGAATCACGGTTTGATTCGATTCGATTTTTTTCACACCCCTAGTACTCTACTAGACATGACGGGAGAGTGATTAAGCCGCACAAGATGATAACAAAAAAGATCTTTAGACAGCAAGCTTCAGAGACTCCAGTGATGCTTTTCTGCAGCTAAGAGCACAGTAGGATGGCTCAGTTTCATTTTCCTCTTCCAACACTCCTCCGCTCTTTCAGGTGAACGAGATCTACCATGATGAGTCACTCGGCGTGCACGTCAACGTGGTGCTGGTGAGGATGATCATGCTCGGCTACGCTAAGGTAAGCTTTGCCGCACAGAGGTGGCCTCTGAAACTCATTTGAAGCGGCGGCTGCATTTCAAAGCCCCAGTTTGACGCTTTGTGTTTGGCGTTAAATTCGATGAATAAAGCCTTTTTGTGGTAGCGCGACCTCCTTAGTTTCCCAGTTTTTCAGACTGAGGCCCTAAGCAGTGATTTATCCGGGCTTCATTTGCGGCTGTGCGTTTAACGACGCTGTGCAAATGAAAGAGATTGAGTAGCAAGCGTTGCCTTTTTTTTTTTTTTGCCCCTCCCTCACCCCCCCAGTCCATTAGCCTCATCGAACGCGGCAACCCGTCGCGCAGCCTGGAGAATGTGTGCCGCTGGGCCTTTGTGCAGCAGAAGGAGGACCCCGAGCACTCCGAGCACCACGACCACGCCATCTTCCTCACACGCCAGGGCTTTGGCCCCACCGGCATGCAGGGTGAGAAATTCCCCCGTCCCCCTCTCTCTCTCTCTCACACACACACACACTCTCACTTTCACTAAAAATAGAACCTCTAAAAAATAGACATCTTCCCTTTTGCCTCTACGTCATCTTTGCCACAGCCTCGTTCCTGAAAATCCTCGAGTAGACCCCCACCCTCCCTTCATCTCTCCCGCTCTTCCGTCCGTCCAAGCGCCCTGTCTCATCCGTATCATCACTTTGAGGCCAAATGCGGTCTGAAAGCTGTATCGCTAGCCTTCTCCTCCCATACCTCCCTCCCCACCAGCCAGCCAGCGCTCTGCTCCCCGCAGCCAAGCTGTGCGAGGCAAAACTTTACTTAAAAAAAAACACGAGGGTGGCAAACGCACACCAAAGCCGGATTACGCAATGTGGACGGGAGAGAGAGAGGGGGAAGGCTGCCGTTTTGTCCAGATCTCGAGGCGCTGTCTGACGCAGCGAGCCGGCCGAGTTAAAAGTGCACTTTTTTATGCTTGTCTGGTATAACAGGAAAACTGTGCAGCCATCGTTTTTTTTCACGGACTATTGCGATTTCAATGTGGAAACGGTGGACGATAATATTGATTGCACTCACTGTATCTGGGTCTATCTAGACGATACACTGTGAACGTTGAGTACGTAAAGTCACATCTTCAAGCCGCCAGCATGAGACTCTCTTCAGAGGTCCGAGTCTCATCTTACTCATTTTTGCTTCTGGACATTTTTCTTCGTTCTCTGTTGCTCTCTCCCTCATGCTGACGTTTTAAAAAACCTGTACATACATGTGTCACACAGAAACGCCCATCCAGACTCTCTAGGGCCAAGGAGTGTGTGTGTGTTTTGAGGTTTCCAAATCGACCAGTGAGTTGACTTCAATGGAGAGTGAGGTTTAAGGACTAGACAAATCATAGAGGCGTGAATGCACGGTGAACGCAACATTTCTGAAGTCCTTTATCAGTAATGTGTATTACCGATTTTCTCCTCTAATCGCCTGCAGTTCTTCTTTAAATCTGGTTTTATTCTAGCATAGGGCTGTGCGATATGGCCAAAATCTCCCGATACAAGTCATTTCATTTCCAGACATTAATCACAATATAGAACATTTTCCATGAACTCAGTAGAACTGTCTTAAAAAACAAAATCTTGCGGTGCTCGTATGGAATGCTAAGGGTGCCACAATTTGCCTATATTTTGACACAATTGACAGCAAAACGCCTGTTTTTAAGCCGTTTTATGCTACAATTCCCCTATATTTTTACATAGTTGACATTAAACCCATTTTTATACTATTTTATTTGTTTATAACACTGTCTTTTGTGGCGCTGTAAGTAGGGATGTACTGATTGCAATTTTCTTGGCCGATTCCGATTACCGATTTTTTTGTAAGTGTGATTGGCCGATACCGATTTTTTTTCCCAGATAACAGAAAATTAGAGCTGCTGCAAGTAGTCGACGACATCGACACAAAACAATGGGTTTCAATTACTAGTTACTTTTATAATAGTGACATATAATAGTGGCAGCTCTACAGCAAATACAAACAAAAATCTAATTTTCTTTAATATAATGCTTTATTTTCCTAACAAATTTTCTTTACAAATTTAAATAAATAAAACGTAACTCGTAAAATGTAACAACTCCGGTCACTCGACGTCCGAAAAGTAACGCCTACTTGGCATTGTGTATTTTGGGCAGAGGTGATTTATCAGATTTCTGAAGCCTGTATCCTCAACTGTGGAAAACGGCTGATCATCTAGTGATCATCTTGTGCATCTGTGTTTATGTTGAATTGGGGACAGACAAGTGGAAAAACCCCGCCCCCAAACTGCCAAAACCCGCCCCCTTTCAAACCGTGCGCGCAGAAATCTCACTCGAGCAAAAAAAGCCGCTCGTCGGTAATCTACTTCGCGCGCGAGACCATTTAACACATCGAGAGAGAAAAAGACATTCCCGAGAGAGGAAAAATACAGTCCGCGCGCAATATTTTCACAACCGCGCACTCGATTCTTAATTTTGTGCTCTCGAGTTTCACATTTGCGCGCGCGACTTTGAAGTTTACGCCCGCGAATTTTTTGCGGCAAGCCATTTTGCGCGCTCTAGTTTTGGCACTGATGTGACGCCACACTCACGCACCCAAAATTCATTTCGTCGCCGCACGACGTCACCCCATTCAAAGGGAATGAGAAACGCCTCCATTGAGCGTACGTGTGAACGCTGCCTGAATGCGCGCGTGGCTGTGCTGTAAGTAATGCGCATGCGCAAGATCGGTTTGAAATCGGCAGTACGTGTGAGTGATCGGCCGATCACCGATCAGGCCAAAAATCGGCCGATTCCGAAGTTGAGCAGTTGAACAGCAATAAGTCTGCAGTGTGGTCAACCACAACAATCACGTTATTACAAGGTCATCACTCTGCCCATCACCGCTTCATTTTTGTGTGTGTGTGTGTGTGTGAGTGAGGTACATTGAACTTGTAATCTGACAGGCATGAAATGCTTGCAGTGTGACATGACTCACAATATACTCATCAGTGAGTCAGCAAAGGGCTAAGCTTTTGATATTTATCTCCGCGTCCCAGCAGTGACGAGCCAATTTGAACAATGTTCTCCACTCGGCCGGCCGAGAAAGTCTCATTAATTTCCACAAACAGATGTGAGATTTCGTAAATGTCAAATGGCCTTCCGAAAGGATATATTTTTTCATCTAGACTTATTTAATCAAAAAAGAAAACAGCCGTCGACGGAGCCTGTAGTCGTTGAGAAAACAACTTGATTGTTCAGTCTTTTCACCTCCCATGGGAGCGAGCACGAATCCGCCGTTCCCTCGAAACTCCACTCCATCCTTAAGATGCCCTGAGAGATATTCTCTGGGCTCAGAAGAGCGGCGCTCACGTCAATTTAAGTGTCACAGCACCCGTCCTCCAAATTGGCACCGGCGCGCGGGGTGGTGGAACGAAGCCGTCTGCCGCCGTCATTTGAAAACACTCGGGTCTGCTGCAAGTGTAGCCATTGTTTCATTTTCACCCCGACCTGAAGCTGGGCGACTTCGACGTTCTGCACAAGGGGAATTTTTATCCGCCGGTTTCGCGGAACTGGAAGGTATTCATTATGATTTGAGGGCTACATTTTTGGCCAGATCCCCTGTATATTCTATAAGCTGAAGTCTGACAGGGTTACTTCCATTACCTCCAGTCGAATAATTCTCACCTTAAGCCTGCCTTCTCTCCCTCTCCTCTGCATCCCATTTGAATGGATTTTCTCGCGGTGACATGCATTTGGCATTGACGTTTTAAAGTTCTGCCGCGTCCTGCTGTTGTGAGGTTTCACAGCTTTCGCCGTGCTGCGGATCCAGAGAAATAACACATTGCGAACGCCACACGACTTGTTCCGTTGTTAATTATTTGGAGAAATCCGAGCCTCGTTATCGCACTCGTGCTGCACCAGTGAAGGAATCTTTCTTAATCGCATTAATGCGTTTTGTGGAACTCTTTCTGCTTCCCTAATGAATTTGAAAGTATATCGATTTGGACGTTGTGTGCTCGTAAAAGGACAGGATCAAAAGTTAATTCAGCCGGACAGTTGTCATGGTCAATCTGCATGAAATATAACACGGCCACCCTCGCCAATCTCAGCCAATATCTCTTGAGATGCGCCGGCTGTCACCTTGAGCACTTAGCTAGCCACCGTTGTTGTCCCATGAATAAGTCGGCCTAACCTGCCTCTTTGCCATTCTTGACCCTCTTCACCCTCAGGATACGCCCCGGTCACAGGGATGTGCCACGCGGTCCGCAGCTGCACCCTCAACCACGAGGACGGCTTCTCCTCCGCCTTCGTCGTGGCTCATGAGACCGGGCATGTGTAAGTTTTCAAAAGTCGGCCTTAACTTTCTCAGAGTTCAGTTCCGGTCATTCGTTTATCTTAAACGCTGCCCTTCTCCATACGCTGATGTTCATAAAATGAGTAAAGTTAGTCATTTTTATGAAACGGCCGCCTACATCCTGCACTAATGCCTATAGAAAGAAACACAATGTGCTGCTAATTAATTTCAGTGTAAGAAGCGTGAAGGCGGTACATGTTGGAATTGATTATTATTAGCACATTGCTAAGGCATATGGCTCTCAACATTTTATTCATTCATTAATACATTCAACATTGGCTAATTGTAATATGATTTAGCTGTTATTGATTCCCATTATCAAAACACACATTCACAGAAGGCAAATGATCATGACATATTTCCTGTCTTTTTGTTCGCAGATTCTTAACCAGCTGTTAGTCACCGTGAGCCACATAGAATGGAACTTGAAATGTTGTTTAATGCTTTTTACTTATTGTTTTATGTTCAAATTCGCAGGAAGATTTTAGTTTAAACTGACACCTTAAACAAGGAGCTAATTAGGGATGCACCGATCCGATACGTGGATGGGATATCGGTCTGATAATGACTCAAACCTGATGACAGGGAGGTGATGTCGGTGCGTAAACCGAGTTACTCCTCCCACTTCTGGGAATTTTGCTGAGATTTCTTGTCCCGTCCCAATTGGCCATTAATATTACAGACGGCCCGTGGGAAAATAACTGCCCTTTATATATCACGGATGCGATACCGATATATTTTTTTAAACAGAAAAGAATGCCGTAGTGCCGTCGTTACAATTAACATTACCCCACGTCCTCATGTAAAGCTAATCCTGGCCAAATGGTGCTTTAGAAGTTTATTGCTTAAATAAATGCTGATGGATAATAGCAGTAACTAACTCTTCAAGTGTCCGTTGCAGCTCAAAAGCAGACTCATGAATCCTTATTTCTGGAGAATTTCTGAGAAAGTCGAGCTCCTCCTACTCGCTTTGTAAAGCAGATTTCCATTTGTTATTTGCGCAGCGTCAAGACCAACCTTGCTGTATGCTTTGTAAAAAGCTGAATGCAAGCAGCATCCACCAAGAGCAAAAGAAGTTCACTGATGTGGGAGTGTATTTGTTTAGAAAAAACACGCCAAGGTCATCCCTCTGGAGGAAAGGAAATGCTCGTGTTTAAATGCACGCTGTCCGCCCTAATTAGGGCACGACCTTAAGCAGACGCAGTGTTATCCACCTTGAGATGCATTCCTGGTGTCAACGGCGTAGCAGACCTCCCCCCTACTTCTCCCCCACCCTCCCGTGCACTTCGGCTTGATCACAGTGCTCCGTTATATAATGAATCTAATTTGAGGACGTCTGCCGGCTAAAGCGGCCACACACACACACGACCGTGCGGTTTCACTCGTTCGGGCTGCAACGCCAACGTATCTGCTATTAAATATCCCTCCAGTTATCAAGGTCTGCCCCCCCTCCCCCTTTTCGTCTCTCTATCTCTTCCTCTCTACATCTGTCCCGCTCTCTGTGTTACGAGAAAGCGGGGGTTAATCGCTCCTCTCTCTCCTTCCCATCTCCTTCTTTCTTTCTTCCTTTCTTTCTTTTTTCATCACACTATTCCTATCTCTCTCTCTCTCTCTCTCTCTCTCGCTCTTTCTTTCTTTCTTTCTTTCTCTCTCTCTCAAAGAACAGATTAGGCAATGAGTCAGCCTGGCTGCCTTTTCTGTGCACAAGAGCTCACCACTGTTTCTCTTTTCTCTCTCGCTCTTCCTTTCTTCGCTTTCACCACATGGCTGACAGACAGAGAATGGTAAGAGCTCCATTAGTCCGTCATATTAGCAGGCGTTTTCTTCAAACCCACCCTTGCCTCAGGATGGTCCAATTGGGGCGTTTGTTTAATGCTTTCTTGGGGGGGGAAAAAGGGATCAGGCTCTTAGTGGGTTCCTTCCTGCTGAACACACACAAACACAAATCCCAGGACTGGTCTCATCTTTAACGGAACGGGGTGGGGGGTGGGGGGGTTGAAGTGATGCTCAGAGCCGCGTGTCATTTGTAGACTGTGAGTTCTGAACAGCGCTGTGAAGGCTTTGGCTTGAGCTGTGATCATCACTCAGTGTTAAGTCAGTGTTAAAGCTGCATGCTCTAGAGCAGGGCAGCACATGTTCATTGCAGTGTGTGTGTGTGTGTGTGTGTGTGTGTGTGTGTAGGCTGGGCATGGAGCATGATGGACAGGGTAATCGCTGTGGTGATGAGACTGCCATGGGGAGTGTCATGGCCCCGCTGGTGCAGGCCGCCTTCCACCGCTATCATTGGTCCATGTGCAGCGGACAAGAACTCAAGAGATACATCCAGTGAGTCCCTCTCTCTCTCTCTTTTCTAGTCAGTCTCTGTTTACATCTCTTTCTTCCAGTCCGACGCTATCTCATTGTCTGCCTGCATATCTCTGCCAGGCCCTCTCTCTCTTTCAGATTCTCTTTCTCTCAGGTCCTTTGTTTTTTTTCCTGTCTTTCTTGCCTTCCTTCTTTCTATTCAACCAGCCGTATGGAAGTGTGTGTTCATGATTATATGAATTTCCCCCTTTCACGGGAGTCCGAAGTATTACAAACAATATTGAATATTACAACTTGACATTAGCAAAGCCAATTACTCAGCCTGAGCCATTAATCTGGGCTAAATGTCTCGCTTCATGGGTTCATGACACACCGCCGCGTTCCTGTAATGCATAATGAATCCACCCTGCCCTTTCATTCACTCCATGTTTGTGTTCGCATTTTAGACGTTTTACAGCGCTGCCCGTAATCGCAGCTTCATCTGGAGTCGCTGTGGTGGAGTGTGATGCTAGTGGGTTTGATAAACACTCCTCACAGTCTGCAGGCCGGACCGCAGGCAACAAAAGCACGCTCAGAATTAATAACTGATAAATAGTTCGTCGGAGCGAATCCATATCTTAAATATTCATTTCAGCCTTTCTTAGCTCATTACTGACGTATCTGGCAACCCAGATTCCGGCTAGTAAACACCGGGCCGTGTTGTGTCTGGAGCGCTCCACTCTTTTTCAATGTCACCTCTTGTCCCGCTGCATGTTATGACTGTAACGAGCCGAAGACATCGCAGACTCCCCCTAACACGAGGTCGGGCACAGAGCTATAGTTAGATCTTTTAAGTCGTATAGGCTGCACGGGTGCAGGTGGCACGCTGGCTTTTCTTTTAAGAGGAAATGGACTATCTGCCAGTTCCAGAGGAGCTATTAAGCAAGCTGTGTCGTAGAGGGTTTGTGTTTGAAGTTGCCTGTGTTGATTTGTTTGCACACCAGACAGTACGAGGACACGCTTGCGTTAACTGTTGTTTTGGAAAGTATTGGTGTTTGTAGAGTTATCAATAATCTAATTTCCCTACGTCATTTTGCCTGTTAGGCATTTTCATCTGTTCTACAGCGAAGCTCTGAGGTTAGGTCTCACATATGAAGTTAGACAGTGTCTCCGTTTCTGCTTAGAGTTTGTGATCACATCAAAAAAATTCAGTATGTCCAATTTTACTATTTATTACTATGTGGCCAGCTATGGGGCAGTTGGTCGCGTAACGGTAAAGCTGGGCATGCACTGTGCGATTTTTTTCAATCGTTTTGTAAACCTCCAGCTCAAACTGTATCACTAAATCACGTGTATTGAAAAGCCAAAGCTCCCGATTTACAGTCATGTGAAAAAGTTAGGACACCCAACTAAATATTTCATTCTTTATGAAGAAATATCAATATTAAATCTTCTTTCAGATTACATCTCTAGATAAAGGTGATATAACAGCATCTTCCGTTGCATACACAAGAAACAAATTCATTTGTTTAACAAAAGAAATGAATTAAGATGCTTTAACTAATTCCTACGGAGGATAAAGTTAGGACACCCTGTGCGCTAATGGGAAGTATTTCCTCCTTTAGCTAAAATAAGCTTTTTCTATAACCATTTATCAATCTCTGACATCAACCTGCAAACAGGTTGTTTAAGCTGTGTTATGTTTGAAGGACGTCTTGCATGCCCGGCCCATTTCAAATCACCCACAGCATCTCAACATGATTCAGTTCCGTGCTTTCTCCTAAGCCATTCCCTGGTAGATTTACTAGAATATTTTTTGTCATGGTCATGTTTCATGGTCCCCACCCACATTTAGCTTCAACTTTTGGACAGACGGTTGCACATTGTAGTCAAGCACTCTCTGATGCCATGAAGAATTCATAGTGGATTTTGTGATGGTGCAGCAAAGCAGCCCCTAACCATGATATTTCCACCCCATGTTTCACAGTTGGTATTGGGGGTTTTTCTTGCTTAAAAGCAAATCACATTTACATTTACAGCTCTCTTATCCAGGGGGTGCGTTTCCCGAAAGCATAGTTGCTAACTGTGTTAACATTGGCAACTAACATAGTGTTGCCAACGCAGTTAGTAATATGTAAGCAACTATGCTTTTGGGAAACGCACCCCAGAGCGACTTCCATTTCCTAAACACAGGGACAATCTCCCTGGAGCAATCTGGGGTCAGGGGTCTTGCTCAGGAACCCAGTGGTGGTAGTGCTGGAGCTAAGACTTGAACCCATGACCTCTTGGTCCAGAGACGAGTCCCTTACCACTGCACCACCACCACCCCAGTTAAATTGAATAGAATATATACATATATCAATCAAAACTCCAAAACTGCTCAGTAAGCTCAGAGGAGGAGTTTGCTGTGGAGATGGAGCGCCACTCTTTTGTACGTGCTCTCATTGTCTGCTGTTAACTGATGGGTTGTGGTGATGCATTGTGCTCTTGGCACTGGATCCACAAGTTAATTATGAGTAGTGTATCCCAGCGCAGTTAGTCTGCTGATTCGATTAGACAGTGCCAGCTGCCAGAGGATAGATGTTCAACTGAAAGTGCCTCACACTTTGTCTTTTTTGTCGAATAATTACTGGCTGGTAGGGTTTGACTGAACTTGCCATGACGGAATCAGATTGATATCTATAATTGCATCACCATGTTCACCTCTGGATCCCTTTTAGTTTTTTTTTTTTGGTCAACTAGTGTCGTCTTTCTTCTTTCATATTTTATGGGCACAAAAGGCTCTAATGGTGCATTAGTGTTGTAAGATCAACTTTTTAATGAAACCCCTGAAACAGCAGTGAAAGCCTCAGAACATCAATAGAAAGAGATGACCCTATTCTGAACGGCTTATTAAAACTTTCTGCACTGCCGAATGTACTGTATGATACTTCCGGGGGTTGCCATATTTTGTAAAATGTGTGTAATTCCTCCTAACCACTGCATTGGAAGGACCTTGAAATCTGTACCATTGTCTCAGTGTTGGCTGTTTGACTTTGATCCACTGAAATAGAATACATCCTAGCTAAACATGTTCCCCCCGGAATAATTCATTATTCAGTGGTAAGAAATAAACATGGCGCGATGCCACGTTTGTGTCCGATACGGATAATGTAAAATTGGATAATTGTGGAGGCTTTTTTAAACAGAAAATAATGCTTTAAAAATGTTCTGTAAGTTTGTGACGGTCCCTAATCCTGCGGAGCTAAAACCATCAGGAACACAGAGATTACGAGCGAGAGCTGGTGTTGTTAACAAAGTTAAACAGTATAATCACGTCGAACAGTAAACCAATGCCACTTCCCATCTAGATTAAATATAGGAGTGAGTATATACATAAATTCAATGTAAAACGAACTCCTCTGACACCGTTCGTCAATTCCTAAAATATGGCTATGATTGCTTAAAGCGGGGCGTGGCCTATTACAATGAATATACATTGCCGTACGTTTTCCTGTAGTACAGCCTACTCTGTGCAAGTGTGGCGGAAACCCTTTGGACTGCTGATGTGGGATGGTCCTCTGACCGCACACATCAAGAATGACACTTGTCCACCAAGAGGGGGCGCTACAATACATAAATTTACGTTTTAGCCCAGATATTTGGAAGCAAATGGAACGACAGCCCCCGGGAGGCGGCCTGCACCGGTGCTTGGACCCCGTTGATAGCTGCTGGCAGTTGTAGTTTCCTTTTGAAATGGATAGAGAAGTGGTGTCAGGTGCAGCAGGGTTTGACACCTGTGTTTTCTCTCTTATCAGATCTCACGGGGTTGAAGCTGATCTGGAGTAGAGCAATTCATGCAGGTTCTGAGGGCAGTGGCCTTGTCCAGATTGTTCTAAATTGTTCTAACTGCAGTCTGATTGCTGCTACTCGAGGGGCCAAGACAATTTTGCTATCAAAGTGTTCTCCAACATACCTAGTTTGATCTAGAATTTTAGTGGAATAATAGGATAATCCACCGCCTCTTTATATAGTCATTTGTAATAGCGATGCGCCCATATTTAGGCCCGTGATATCTCACACAGTACGTTCTGCCATGGCCTTATGCAGAAGGTTTTAATAAGCCATTCAGATTGGGGTCATCTTTTTCCATTGACGCTCTCAGGCTCTCACTGATTCGCTGGGTGGTCTCGGGAGGACTTCTCTGAATAACCCTTGAGGATTTCACATAATTTAATCTATTGACGCACCCCGGAGGTTAATTCCTCATTGGAAAAAAGGACGATGGCATGCAAATTGCCTGCAGAAGTTCTTTCTTCAACTCTCTCAAATGAAGTGTTGAGATGTAATGTAGTCCTACCTTTTGAAAGTGAAACCCTCATTAATTATCAGTTGAGTTTCTGCTCTCTCTAGTCATAGCGCAGTGATTGAGGTCAGCGTTCAGGTAATAACATTTTTCTGCGAGCATCAACAAATTGATCCATCTTCTGCTGGAGTGGGCTGAGTAGCTGAATCATAATTGTCGAGTTTGGTTTTCATCACCAAAGCAAGGGATGATTACCGTGTTGGAAACCCAGATTACAAAAAGAAACGAATGCATATTTTTATTTCTAATTTCTGATAGTAATTACGCAGACTGAATGCTTTGTTTGTCTGCTTGATAAAATGGGTCGATTCCGTTGTTTGGCCGCTTTAGAGCTGGAACCATTTCATTTTTATGGCTTGTTAAAATTGGTTAAAGAGCTTTTATGGCCCAGTTTAAAGACACACCATTTCCCTTTTCATCCTTAAGTCTAATTCATGCTTTGGGAATTTCAGCGGCACATATCTTAAAGAAACTGCTACTGTAGAGTTTTATGAAGGACATTTTTACTTATTTTTTCTTTGAATATCGTTCTCTCCGTTGAAAAAAATCAGAGGCACTTCATACATATGCCTTAAAAACAAAATGGTGTGAAAACACCTCGGCAAGACGCAACAAAGTCAAATGCCTCAAGAATCCGTACTGGATTGTTTCATTAATGTATTATTTTTTTTATTTGTTGTACTCACAGTTCGTATGACTGCCTGCTGGATGACCCCTTTAAGCATGACTGGCCTCAGCTACCAGAACTTCCCGGCATCAACTACTCCATGGATGAACAGTGCCGTTTCGACTTCGGAGTTGGATATAAAGTCTGCACGTCGGTAAGTGTAGCTAGAGGCACAGCACACCTGCACAGTTTATATATGAAGTATCAGTTGCTAGAAAATACCAGGCTGTGAAATAGCTTTAGTGTTGGGGAGTTTTTGGGATGGAGACACTAAGTGCTTCTGCCACAGTCCCTGTACAAAGAGGGATGTATCTAATGCGACGGCTTTAAAGGAAACACATTCCAGCTAACACTTTCATGGCGTTTATATTCTTCACTGTGATGTGTTTTCTTTTCAGTTTACAGTGACAGGATATAAGAACGTTTTGTGGTAAAAGGGACTTAATAACGAGCCAATCGGCTTTAATTTATAGGCATCATATCATATATCATAAATGAACTCCAATTGAAAGACGTAATTTGAGAGCTTACCCAAGTGTTTTTTAAAAGGCCTTTGAAATTCTCGACATTTTAGGTTCACTACTGATCTGAGAGGAGGATTTTCAACTGGTTGTGTCCCAGAGACCGGCATTCAGACTAAGCAGTAGTCTGCGACCCACACGCACGTGCAGAAAATAATTAGAATTTATTTATTTAGACATCTGGAAGTGTCATCTTGAAAAATAAATAAAATTAAATAATTTAAAAAGTGATTTTAATAGCGAAACTGGATTGCATGTCCCGGACCACCTGCATTGGCACCGCGGACCACCTTATTGAAAGCCACTGGTATAGTAAATGGTGTTTCATTTGAATCTAGTGGCGTGAAGAAAGTAAAGGCCAGATGCCAGCAAGTAGATGTAACATGGAGTCCTAGTTGTAGAATTTTGTTCACCGCCTTTCAGAAAAAAATGATGCGACTCTACAAATCGCAGTGCAATATCTAATCGGGATTGAATCATCCCATTCCGACCGGTTAGTCGTGATTTCTCCAGCGTGTGCGCTTCCACATGCACCTCGCCGTCTTTACAACTGGTATCAGGCTTGCCAGCAGGGTGGAACAGATGGCATCCTGTCACCAAAAGCCAGATAGACAAGTAAACAAGATGAACCTGCTGTGAGTCCTCCTCCTGCTTGCCCCTAGTGTCGTACTTCAGCAAGATTCAACAAGGCCTGAGCCCGCGTACCGTAACCCTGCGACCACTTGTAGTTTAAGTGATGCTCATCCACTTTTCCTTCTGCTTATCACCTTATTTGACCTTATTTTGTCTTGAAGTAAAAATTCTTACTGGTATTAAGTTTAACTTAAAACTGCCATTTTCATTCACCCCGAAGGAGGTGCGGAATCCATTTAATTTTCTAAAAATCTGTTTATGAATGTAGGCCTTAAATCAAGGTCTAACTAGCGTTTAATCGTTACATAAGGGTTGCCAAAGACTGCTTTTTATTCACAATACAACTTTTCAAAATTTGATACAATCAAAAATGGTATTGATTTTTAACTTTTGACTGGACAGAGACACATGCAGAGCATTTGAGTCACAGAGATGTCATTTTTGTCTGATCTGACCTGATCTGATCTAATCAAATCAGTACACAATCTACCTGGTTTGTCACTGGGCCCAACTGTCAGATGTCAAGGACCTTGAATTACAGGCTGTATTTTAAGTAGACTAGATGAAGGATTTCACAATGAATTTTGCTTTCAGTGTTATCGTAGTTTTCAGCTGGACTCCTACATGCCTCAATGTGTCATAGTTCTACTTCCTAAAAGAGCTTTGGATGCCACGTTGCCAGCTGTTTTGTCTGTGAGTAAGCAGAACTGCTTCTCTGCTGATACAGAGAGCTTAAAGCTAATCCTCCGCATTTTCCGTCTCAATCTTCTTCCAGGTTTATTGAATTACTTTTTAGCTGCTTGTTACATGACATGACTGTTTTAATGGAATAAATGAGCCGTACAGTGCTGTGGATGTATGTGTGATCCACGTGCGTGTGTGTGTGTGTGTGTGTGTGTGTGTGTGTTTACCCGCGAGTCACAATTTGCGGGTCTTACATCTTCACGCTTTTCGGAGTGTAACTGGGGCGCCTGGTGCCCCTAGTGTGCATAATGAACTGTAAAATAAAACTTAATGAAAAGAGGTGTTAGTGTCACGGGCCTGGCGTCTTCACAGTTTGTCAGAGGCGACGAACTGAGGCGTCTAGTGCGACGCCTGTTCCTCAGGGAGAAGTCCGCGCTCGTCAGTGCTAAAGGCAGACCGCGGTCAACCCGGAGCCACACGACCAATTAAAGCCGCTTTGATCAAGCCTACACTTCTTAGAGAAAGGGAGCGCACGGGGCCGGCCCTCTTGTGGAAACAGAAGCAGCATATCGACTTGGCAGTTTCCTTAAATAATGCCACGTCTGTGGGAATTTTCCTCTCCTCAGTTCCGCACTTTTGATCCGTGCAAGCAGCTGTGGTGCAGTCACCCTGACAACCCTTACTTCTGCAAAACCAAGAAAGGACCTCCGCTGGATGGAACGGAGTGTGCAACAGGGAAGGTAAATTCACCACATATTTCCGTCTCTGTTGACTAGTTTTTGTCCTTGTAACTAAGTTTTGGTCGAGTCGTAGTTCATCAAATGTTTAAATTTCTAGAACTAGGAAACCACCTGCTAGTGTAAAATCCCAGCCAACATCTCCCTATATCACTAGGGAGTAAACCCAGCGTAAACCCAGCCTTCTAGCCGTATGGGTTCTTTAAAAATAGAAAATAGAATGCAAGCGCATTCCTTAGCGCTCTCCAGTAGCATCATTTCTGCCTTAGCGACCTGTTGTTTTCTCTCTTCCTGCAGTGGTGCTACAAAGGTCATTGCATGTGGAAGAACGCCAACCAAGTGAAGCAAGACGGGGCATGGGGAGCGTGGACCAAGTACGGCTCGTGCTCACGCTCGTGTGGAATGGGCGTGCGCTTCCGGACGCGGCAGTGCAATAACCCAAGGTACGTTCCCCGCAGAGACTGTGTTGGTTCCTCTTCACTCGGATGGTGTGGTGCATGGAAGTTGATAATGGATGCAGATATATTTCAGTAATTGCCCAAGTTTAGGGGTTTTCTACCCAGAATTTGGGGTTTTCTTCAGATTAAACCCTCATTTAAAATAGAAGTGAGATTATGTTTCATCTGAAAGTCTAACCGTTCATCAAAAATAGATACTACTTGATATATGGATTTATATTTCATAAGAAAACAAGTCCACTTGTACTCTTTCTAAAATGATGGTGAACGTTGCTCACTGCTCCTGCGTGGATGGTTCCAATTCTGAGATTTCATTGTGGTGAGTTGTGCTCACAATCACAAATAATTACTCTCCCACTCACGTTTTCCCGTACATTGCTGCAGGAAACCAAAGGAGCGTCATAGCAAGATTATATCTGGTACATAGCAAGCAATTTGATCCAATCTTAATTTGATGATATTTCTCCTTGTTACAGGCAAGCATTCATGTCAGCAGTCAATTCAGTTGAAATTTGAATTCACTCTGTTCCCCAAAACGCTGTTTTGCTTGTCCGGTGCTGAATGCCCATGCGAGCTGATGTTGAATATATTTGACCTGACCTTATTTTCTTCTGTCTTGCTCTGTAACACAGTCCCTCGAATGGCGGACAGGACTGCCCAGGGGTGAACTATGAGTTTCAGCTGTGCAACACAGACGACTGCCCTAAGCACTTTGAGGACTTCAGGGCCCAGCAGTGTCAACTTCGTAACTCACACTTTGAGTACCAGAACACAAAACATCACTGGCTCCCTTATGAGCACCCAGACAGTACGTTCATGAGATTTAGATTTCAAGTTGTGTTCTTTGACAACGCCAGTTTGTCGAGTTGAGGAACTGCACTACAGCTCTTTTTTAACGTTTAGTCAAAGGCTCAAATTTCTGAAATACGTGTTGATCAGAGAGCATCCTGGGAATCGTTTTCTTTTTATAATGTACAGTGGATGGTTAAATTGATGCTTGGATATGGGTCTGTTTTAAAAATGTCTGTCTAGAAATGCTCTCAACAACGGGTAGTTTGCAGCAAATTGCAGCGTACCCTCAACATTACGTAAACTCTCTCAGCATTGTTTGAAAAGCATCTCAGACTCCCATCATCAAGCTGCATAAATGAATGCCAAGAGTTTGTGTGAAGCTGCTACCGAGTCAAAGGAGATAAACATTTACTTAAAATACATTTGGAACGCTCCATGATGCATTATATAACGTACTGCAGCGTATTGTCCACCTGTTTATACATCCACCCATCCGCCCACTCATCTGTTCAACCAACTAACTACCCATCCCTTCTCCCACCCGCTCTAATCTATCTATCCATCCACCCCTTCATTCAACCAACCAAACACAACCCCAACTGTCCAACAACCCGTTCATCCGTCCATCCATCCATCCATCCATCTATCTTTGCGCATACCCACATGTTCATCCATCCATTCACCCACCCAGCTCCTCCACTGTTACTGTTCAAAAGTCCTAGAACCCTGCCACTGCATTTATTGCACTCTGCATTACATCCCCCATATCACGGCTTATTGGTGTACGAACACAAACATCAGGGAGCTGCCACGTGACCCTCAGAAGATCAAGGAGCATAAGTCTAAAGCTCAGCATGGCCAAGTGAAGGTCGGCTTTCGTAGCGTTCATCATCATCATCCCTTGCTCTGTTCTCCTCCTGTGTTTGATCAGGCCTTTCTTTCATTAGCCTTTGTTGGGGCCGTTTGCTTCCCCCGCCACTCACTTCCCTTTTTAGCCGTGCGTGAGTCCCACCAAGCATAAGAGAATCCCACCTGATGTGACGGACAAAAACGCCTTGATCTTCAATCTGTGGTTCTCCAGCGCAGCCATGCAATGAAGGAGGTGGTCTTCATGGAGCTGTTGAGAGCTATTTACTCAGCAGGAGATTGGCCACCAGACGTGGATTTCAAAAACGAGCTTTTATTTTGGATCCTTTGCTTTGATGCTTGAAGTGACATGTGCACATTTAGAATGCCGTTCATCTGCAGCTTCTATTCACTGTTGCCCCTGATTAGATGATGCTCGTTATATTTTTCACACTCAGCTCAAGAGGAGAAAACGGGTGAAAATCTCTTTGTGGCTTTTGAGGGGTTATAGCATATATGTGACCACAAGGCCGTTGGTCCACGGCGCTCAAAGCGTGTTACATAACTGCCGTGAATTGCTTCGAGTGCCGTGACTGATGTGCTCTAATGACCCGTGTTAACTCTGGGTAAATAGAGGGCAAGCGTGAGAGGATCTACCAGAGCTAATGGATCAGTCGACTCAGCTCTCTTTCAGTTGCCACGCTGCTTCTTTGCCTGTATTGACTTTCTGAGTCAACGGTGCCTCCCGTATGGAAAGTGAGACTGTTTTTTTTTTTTTTTACACGTACTGTGCCCTTTCAGAGCGTGACACGTGAGAGAGATTTGTACTGACACACTTGATTGAGAAAAGAGACTTGTTCCTGGAAGCCTGAAAGAGCAGGTGCCGTCACGTTCAGCTGTTTTTATCCCTCGCACCAGTAAAATACGTCACATATGGCACCTTATTACATTACAACTATTCATTGTCTGTGAACGTAGTGGCACGGTGGAGTAGCTAAAATGCTGTGACAGGAAAATTTGGGGGTGAATTGCTTCTGGAGCTGGGTCCTCGAGCAGGGCCTCTAGACTCTCCCTGACATTAGAAAACGTAACTGACTTTGAAGATGTGCGTGTGATAAATGCCGTAAAATGTTAATGCGTTTCGCCGCTCGCTCGGTGTGACCAAGTGAATCTAGTAGTACAGGAGAGGCCTCACGTTCTAGACAAGTGAACAGAAATTTAACTCATAATATGTGAACACGCCCTCATCGTTCTTTATTCCTGCCGTTTTCCACCTTTTCATAAATGGTAAAGTGATCGAATTTGATTTAAGCAGTAATCAGAACTGTCTCTCCATACTTTAAAGTCGGCAGCTCTGCATGTACTCTTAGTCGTCAGCATCATGCGGAGTCTGAGATGAGTTTTTCCCCTTTCATTTTAAATACGTTAGTTACTTTTTAAAGGGGGAAAAAATCATTTTGGACCATCAGTTGTTTCTTTGTAGTTTATTTCCCAAAGGGAATTGATATCCAGCGTGAGCCATCAGATCAAAACCTTGTCATGCTTTTGATTGGGTCTGTGGCTGGCTCTCACTTTATCCCTGTTTTACAGCCAACAAGAGATGCCACCTCTACTGCCAGTCGAAGGAGACGGCCGATGTGGCCTACATGAAGCAGCTGGTGCACGACGGCACTCGCTGCTCCTACAAGGATCCCTACAGCATCTGCGTCCGGGGGGAGTGCGTGGTAAGCTGCTGACAGACCTTATCTCTTAAACCCCCCGCGGCGACGTAGCATCAGTTCATCGCAAATCCTCCTTTGACAGCGACCTGCCACAAGAAAAAAAGGCTCGGTGCAGCAGCCGACGACGCTGACTGCAGCGTTGGTATCAATATATTCATTTCATCCACCTCGAAAACGGCAGCGCGCCAGTGCCGCAAGTGAGTGCTGTTCGCAACAGATAGTTTTGTATGAGTAATGGGCTGATAGAAGCCGATAAGCTTCCCCCCATTAAATGGAATATAATTACATACTTTCCAGGAGGAAACCGCTTGCTCATTTTTTCCGGCTTCCTGGAGTGCTTATCGTTCACCAAAGTTGTGGTACTGTTCCAAAAAAAAAAAAAAAAAAGTTTTTTGTGCTTTTTTTAAAAATAAAACCTTTTTTACACATGACAGTGCTGCTTCCGTTTCCCCTAAAAAAGGGCCCGAATGGGAAAGCTTTCGCAATCAGGACAAGTGGTGCCGTGTTGTGATGAGAGCGTCTCTTGGGACTTAATAAGAAGAGACAAGACTGATGAGGCTTTCAGGAGAACGTCGCGCCAGCTTATTTCTTGCTGTCTTCTCTTTTCACTCCCTCACTCTTCTTACTCTTTTTTTTTTTTATAGAAAGTGGGCTGTGACAGAGAGATCGGCTCCAACAAGGTGGAGGATAAGTGCGGCGTGTGCGGCGGAGACAACTCCCACTGCAGGACCGTGAAAGGAACCTTCACCCGAACTCCCAAGAAAGCTGGTATGTTCCCTTTGTAAACACGGCCTCCACTCTATCGTTCTTGGTTCAGAATGGTGATCCCTTTGGCACAACAGTCCTGTTGTTTTTTTGTTTTTTTTAACGGAGGTGGGGAGGCATGTTTGGGGTCAGACCACATGTCTGTTCTTGCCAGACTACCAGACCTCACGCTTGGTAAATAGGAACCACTGGTTTCGCTGCGGTGCAGCCTGTCATCCAAAATCCAAATAATTGATCCCTAAAGGCGAATGAAAGATCAACGAGATGTTCTTTTTAAGATGTAAGTGTCTGGCCTGCGTCTAAACATCACAGTAATATCTGTTACTCATGCACTAACAGTGGTCTGAGTGACTTGAACTCTGTGTTGGTAGTTATAAAACTGGCGGCTAATGTAAACGCTTATGGTCTACCACTGCATCGACGCAGAATCGTCCGTGTCGTCATCACAATGCATTGATTATGCAATTCATTTCAACGCCCCAGTGGATGTCAGTTCCTACGCTGATCCGACACCCCTTAGTGATCGTGATCTTTCCACAAAATTAATTACGATCCGACAAACAACGTCTTGCGAAGTAAGTGACATTAAATGCTAACACTAGTGTACAAAAATATGTGTTGTTTTGGCCTCCCTTAAAAGCGGTGTAAAGCGATCAACGAGATCCCCCACCTTCTGTGATTCTGATTCGCCATATGCTGTATGTAATGTCCCCAGTAATCTCAGTGCTAAACGGTGAGTAAGGCTTAATTTTCACTCGACGGGAAAGCCTTTACATATTCAATAAGGAGGACAAATTGCTGTGCTTTTTAATTGCTTTTAAAGAATTTCTGTCTTTAACACTACCGCAGCACCGAGAAATATGACGAGGCGTACAGTCAAATTCATGCATTATTTATAGAATCAATCGTGAATATAAATAAGGATTATTTTTCTGTCATTTCACACGTCCAAAGTAGTCATGGGCAAATTGTTGTCGCAGAGGCTCTGGACATTTGAGTTATTAACGCTTAGGAAAAAACAGCTCGAAAACACGTAGCAGGTCAGATAAAGCAGCACGCGCTGTATGTCCCGTAATAACATTTTTCACTGAGATCCACACTTGTGCGCATGAAATAATTCTGCCATTTTCGTTGAATTAATAACCTACAAATAGCTGATATGAGAAGTTGATTAGACACCAGAGTATAATTAATAAACCATTTTGTAAAATAATTTGCCAATTCAATTCAAATCGTCGTGGTGTCAGAGTTCTCGTCTCAGTCATCTCAGCAACGTGACTGACTGTGATTAGGATATTTGTCCTACTGCATGTGTTTTCAATGCTGGCATTATTTATCTAATAATACACGACGTGAAACTGTCTCCGTTTTCTTCTAATCAAAGTCTAAGCCCACATTTTTAGTCATTTTATTTCATATTTCAACAAATCCCAGTGTGTTCTCAGCTTATTAGGAAACCGTCTCCTTTTCTTATAGTCTCTTTGTTCGATATCGGTGGATGATTCCTGTGATTATGTAATACACTCCCCTCCCCCAGGGTGAAGGTGTGTAAAGTGTCCTGTGTGCCCGCGTTATTCTTCTCGCAGGATTAACTACACGCTGCATTACACTGTTGTTCAAAGGCGAGCAAAACACAGTGACACTTGGACAATGGCCGCGGCGCAGACGTCAGGCGCCTCCGTATGCGTTAGAGCGTGCGAGTGCAGATGAAGTGATTGTAGCTCTGCCAGTTGGGGAAGACACCACGCCTTTAAAATAGCAACGCTCCATTAAAATCTCCCCACTTCTAATGTACGTGCATGTGTTATTAGCGATTTAAAGGAGCACATTCACCACCAGCTTTAGTACGCCGCTGGGGCTGATGGGTATTTATTAACGTGTGCATCGGGCACGTCGGAAACTGGGCTGAAACACAAGTGGTAGTTGAGGCAGGCGAACCCTGGCGTTCCCAGCACGTAAACAGATCATAGATTCAATTCAAAATCTGCCTACAAGATAAGTTCCTGCTGGAGTTGGAGAAGCTGACAGTAAAGCAACTGTTTTTTTACGACGTTTTTTTTCGTTAGAAACATTGCGTTCTAACATACCGGCACTTTTTGCAGCACTCTGGTGAGTTGTGGTCAAACGCCGCTTTTTACACCGTAAAATGTCTGTAAAGGCTGCGCTTTTTACGGCGCTCTAGTAAGGCGCCTTTAAGGCGAATTTTGGCACCTTTGGCGTTCCATAGATCTGAGCGCGAAGGTGGGGAGTGTCTCGAGCGCGTGTAGGCAGAGTTAAGCACAGACGCGAGATTTTGCTTGCGAAAGTTCCACTGCGCACTCAGAATTAAGGCCCAAAGGTAACGCCATGGTATTCTCTATGCCTACATCCACGTGTTGCCGTGGTAACTACTGCAAACCCTCATCCAAACCGTGAACAAATATTGCCGTAAACTGGGCATTTTGCGACACCTCGAAATGAATGGTAGAGTATAATATTAAACGATGGGGTTTTCTCTGATGTATTTCATCATATCGCAGAGCCCTAATCATAAACCACACAACGATTTTTCTCCCACACATTACGTCCAGCACTAATCAGAAGTCTGGACACACCTCCTCAACCAGGAAACATTCAGTGTCTGAGTCCAGATCAGCATTCAAGTACTAGCATGTTAGTACAGGCCGTCCCCGAGTTAGGATGGAGATGCGTTCCGGTGACCCCATCGTAACTTGAAGGTATCGTAAGTCGAAACACGGCTACCAGCAGAAGACATACTTGCGCGTTTGGAAGACTTTTTTTTCACAAAAAAAGTGGGCTTTGAAGCACCGAAAACAGGAAAAAATAAGTGAGACAACTGAACAAGGCAGTAAATGCATACATCCCGGCAGCGTCCAAACACATCGTACCGGACGTTTGCCTGCTGCACGAAATGTAAAATATATTTTGGCGGTTTTGTCATATCGATATCCTCATCGTAAGCTCGAACTCGCGGACCAGCCGTATAATGAATCATTCACAAATAGCTGCTAAAAAACATTTCCATTTTAATTTGTAGGAAACCTGCAATAAAAGCTCTTCTTTCATTTGTTATTTCCCATAAAGACAATCATGTAGAAGTATAGAGCCTGATTTTTATTCAGTTCGAAAATAATAAGAAGATGCTGTTTTTACTGTAAGTTTGCGACTGATCACGCCTCTCATCCCAGTCCAGCCTCAGGCACCGATTGATGGTGATCAGCAGAGATTCGAGATGCTTTATTCGCCACATACATAATTATACCAGCGCAGCGTGTAGTGAAATGTTCCCCAAGTAAAGATTTATGCTGTAAACAAGAAATGTATACGTGCAAATTGTAATTGTGGTAAAAAACGATGCAAAGTTTAGCTGTGAACTAGATATAAGCGTACAAGTCTTCAGTGGCAGGTCTGTGAGACTTGTGCTACTGAAAAACAGGGTCAGATCCCGGAGTAGACAATCAGTAAACAAAGTAACAAGGCAATCAAGCTGCTATTTATACAGGACATAAATCTTACCTGACTGGTACTGAGGGGAATTGGATTTAGTAATCAAGAGACGTCTTGACGACATGGAGCGAGGCTTCAGGGACTCTGACTCGGCAGATATTTGCAAGACTAATCTTGTGGGATTCGTCCCCGTAATTGGGCCTTGCACTTTGCAATATGTGACCCTCCACGGTAAAACCAGTCGCTTGTCGCAACGGAGGTTTCAGAGAAAAACGACCGTGGGGTAAAATTTTGGATTTTTTGGTTTTAGTGTTTTGAAACAGTGGAAGTGAATAAATTTCGCTGAAAAACTTCCCCTTTCCATCCTAAAAACATGACTTTCTTGAGGTGAGGAATTCAATTCCAGCAGAATGTTAAAAGTTTCTGTTTTGACCGCTCTACTTCAATATTTACGGTAAATCCACTGGTTGACTAGCGTGAAGATATTTCTCCGGAATCCATCTTTGTCTCCCGAGTTCAGTTAACCTAACGCAGGTAGGCTATCCGTTGTGAATGCAGCGTAGGCTACCGTGAATGCAAATGTAGGCCGAATCGCACTGGGCAGCTGCCAGAGTGTTAATGGCGAGGTCGATTTCAAAGGCAGATTTCTCCGTTTCTCACTTGGCGTGACAGGAGAAACCCGACTCCTTTCAATGTTGATATCTCAGTCATATGTCGTCCCATTCATTCCATATAGGTATTCTTTTTGAAGCTTGATTTATGCCTTCATGAGAATATAATAACTCAATTTTGAAAATCTGCGACAAGCGACTGGTTTTGCTGTGGAGGGTCACAAATGTTCTTAAGCGTCTGCGCTACGGCTTCAGCGAGACATTAACTCTTATGTGATGATGGCAGCACCACACCAGTGCGACTGGGAAGGGTTACGTTTACGTTGACGGCAGGACTCTTGTTCCAATAGATTTATTTAAAGCTGATCTGGAGATCTGGAGGCTTTTTTGTCTGTATTTTGGGGATCATTTATAAGGTGTACATTTTTCCCACGCTGCTTTTTGGGGGAACTGAGGCACAAATGAAGTTGCTGATGATACAAGTTCTTGGTTGGAAATGCTTTGAAGTAAGCTGATTTCACTTATGCCTTTTCATTAGTTTAGGTTTTCAAATGCTGCAATTTGTCAGCCTCTACAAAAATACAAATCGTTTTCTCCAGATCTGTCCAGTCCCACATTCCCAGAACAGTATGAGGATATTTTGAACTTCTAACCCTTTTTCTTTCCGAAACGTTCTCTACTTTTTCCTCACTAAAGTCTCCGAACGCTGCTGTTACGCTTGATTTGAATGATTCTGGAAAATGATCCCACTTCGACCTGTTGCATCTGTTCTAACACTAAACCCCATTTGCATGTCGATGGCCGCAACACTGGCCTTCAGATCTGTGTGTGTGTGTGTGAACCGTGATGTCGCGGGTATGTGATGTAAGAGGTCTCAAATGCACGCTTGGTGCCACTGTCATTAACAGTTTGTAACAGGCCCCGTGAACGATAGCGACGGTTGAATGAATTAACATGGCACATGGGTATGAACGGAGGACTTTTCTAACTACATTACTCCGCTTTTTAACAGGAAAACGGTTACAAGCGCTGCCATAAAGAAATCCCTTGTTGAAAACACAAGCTGTATGTATTCTGTAGCTACCTAATCTACACTCTCTCTCTCTCTCTCTCTCCACTGTGATGCTTTTGCCATTGACTGATAAAAGATGCATAATGTATGCATATATAACTGTCTGCAGATTTTAAAGCTGGATGGTGCATCGCTTCTGTTAACTGCTCCTTTATTAATTACAAAACACGTGGGCAAAATTCATATTGATATTTTCTCCAATCTGTAAACCCCGACTGTTATCTTCCTGACCCTTTTTGTTCGATTTTCTGCCCGGCGTTCATATTCTGCCCCTAACTTCCTGCCCCCAGACCAATATCTTCAACAGGTGTCTAGCCTGTTCGCATTAGTCGATGATAAAGTCTCACACTTTGGCTGCTCGTCTCCCCATCAAAGAATCGTTACTCATTACTGTGAGACGCCGCTCCGAGTCGATGGCAAAAGAGTGCAGTGCAAAAAAAAAGGGTGTAACGTTGACTTCTTATCCTCAAGGGAAGACCAGAGGAGCCTTCTTGCTGCCCAAGGGAGCTCGGCACGTGTATCTGAACGAAAGCGAGGAGTATAGAAATGTTCTCGGTGAGTGGTGTGGACGCTTATGAGAACGACATCCGCATCCCCGGCCGAAAGCAACTCTCTGACGCCGCTTCCTCGCGGTCTGCTTTAGTTTCTTCTGGCGCTGCGATCGCGGCGGCGACGTGACTCAAGGTTCTCGCATTCGGCCCACTGAACATTGGGGATAGCTTTGACGCGGTGGCGTTCGCTTGCACTGCTTATCCGAGCCTGTGAACTCCTGAATCGAGAACCTCTGCCGCCAAGTCAGTTTTTCCTTCTCGTCCTGACCAGTCATTACTAGTGTAGCTCTCCAAACCTGAAAGCCTTTCTAGAGAAAGAAGTTGCCTTCCGCGCCTGAGGCTTGCAAAAGCAAAAAGATGTTCGACTTCTTTTGCTTACTAATCGCTTCTGCTGTCTTTTCTCCCCGAACGTCTTGTCTCTGTTGCCTTTTCGCTTTGGTGCAAAAGGTTACCTAAAGATGTTCCTCATCCCCCCCGGGGCTAGACATGTGGTCATACAAGAACATGAGGCGTCCCCTCACCTTCTTGGTAAGTGGCAGCTGCTTCCTCACAGCTCTTCAGTGCAGAGGTCACATGCACGCTCACAAATTGGTCCTTCCACCTATGGACCAAAATAGTTGCCAATTTAATCTGCTAATCGATTAGTTGTTTACATCATCACATCAAGAAGTTAAGGAAACAAAACGCGGGCTGGTGCTTTTTTCAGTGTTAAACAGGAGCGATATGATCTCGACTTGATTGGTTTAAAACATTGGATGCTACAACTGATAATATTACATTAGAGTTTGAGACAAGAAAGACAGAAACTGGACTGATCACTTAAACGCAAGCAATCTCGTCTTTACGCCGCTCAACTCTGAGCAGCAAACACAGACTATTTGGGATCCACTACCTCTTAAATAAGGCGTTGATCAACATCGAAGCCAGCCATCGGCAACGTTGATCCCATGCCGATGACTTTTCTGTTCCTAAATTCTCCGCTTTGGGTAGTTTCTAAATTAAGACGTTATTTAAAAAACAATGTATTTTGTTTAAAAAATATGGAAATATTAAAAATTTGAAAGGAGCCATTGCAGATATTAAACAGTTAATCTAATTCTAATCTAATTCTAATCTAGTTAATCTACTAATTTTAGAAGATTTTTTATACATTCCCTTTTCTTTGTCTACTTTAAAACAACCAATTAATCGATTAATCAAAAACATAATCAGGTATCTCACTTAAATATGGGGTAAAGCTCATGTTCGCTATTTCACTCTTCGCTCCACACTTCAAAAACAGACCAGATGTTTTTCCTCACAGATTACACTCCAAACTCTTCCGATTGTCAGACATTCCTTGATGACTTTGTTTTCTGTCGGAACGCAAGATTTCAATCAATTTCCTCTCATTTTTTCTAAGACATCAGAGAAGTAAATCGACAGAAACAAATGTGCTGATGAGACTCGTTAGGAATTCAGCCCTTTCCGGCTTTCCAGAAAGTCTGTGAGGTTTTCTCATCGCCACCTGCAAGTTTCCACAAGTGAATATCACCTTCTTCATTTCAATTCTCAATTAAAGAGTGAATTATCACTGTGGTGGTTAGTTTCTTTAATTAAATCCTTCACCTTTTAATTAAAAGAAAGGTTGCAGTTTTTGCTCAATCCTAAATATCGTATGCTACTTCTAGAGAGAGGTCACAGAAGGTGGTTCTCGTAAATAAATGACATAAATATGTATCGTTGCTCTAAAGTAATTACGTCTTTTCCAGGGAGTCGCTATTTAGCTTAAACGCTGGTTGATTTTTATTCTTGCCATCTCATTTTTAATTTGAATGTATGAAACTTCAGTTTTAGCCCAAATCAGACTTTTCTAACTTGTTATAAAACGTAGTAGGAACTCTGACCTAGTAAAAACTGGTTCCCCACTTTGATTTTATCTGACCATTTTCATGTTTCTACGTATGACCGGGGAAAACTGTCCCGTTTGTGCTTGCTCTAGAATATAAAATAGCAGCTCTTACCGGAGTCCGTGACCGTGACGTTTAATGACTGAAAGTGATGGTGATTGACCCGACCCGCTTCTCCGTCTGTAATCCCCATTGACATTCAGTCAGGCGCTCGACCGGCGTTTCCTGCGCCCGGCGTATATAGCGCGGCGGTTTACTCACTGTCACGCCTATATCTGCTTCTGTTGGGCTTTCAGCAGTTTTTAACAGATGATCTTACTGTGCTCAGAGATCTGTGTGTGTTATAAAGCGCTAACCACAACACCTGAAACATAACATCTGAAGGGTGGGGGGTTAAATCAGAGTTCCACCTGGCCTAGAATTACGGAACAGTGATGTATTTTAGTAGTAGGAGGTGGAGGCACGTGAGCACGGCCCTGTGTTTTTTCAAGTGAAGCACAGCATAGTATTTTTTAAAAGATAACATGACCGTTTTAAAGGGGAACAGGAGATACCTTTTAAAAGGGGACGTGACATAGTATTTTAAAAGGGGGACATGACACAGTATTTAAGGATACAGCATAAAAGGGAACACAACATAGTATTTGTTAAAAAGGAAACATGACACAGTATTTTTAAAAGAGGAAACACATTGTAGTATTTTTGGCAGGAGAATCTGAGATTTTTTTAAAAGAGGAACACAGCATTGTGCTTTTGTGGTGGCTGAAGCCCTGTGTGAGTGACCCTAGCCCCTGAGCAGCGAAGCCATTGATCCCAGTTCGCTCCAGGAGACTGTCCCTATGGTTACAAATCAGATTGCCTCTGGACAAGAGCGCTCGTGGAATGCGTAGGCAAAGTTCAAATGATTAACCAGTATGAACAACACACTAAACTACATGTTGGTTCCCATACATTTTTGGTTGTTTGCCCTAATTGAACAACAACTATTCAAAAATTCTAGCTACCAATTGCATTAATTCCAACTAAAACGCCTTCTGGTGTATCTATTAGGGGGTAATGATAATGAATACGAGAATAAAGTCGAAATATTACGAGAATAAAGTCGAAATGTTACGAGAAAAATCAGAGAATTGCGAGAAACTATGGATGTGGAGGATCTGGTTAAGTCCTACTTTAGGTTAGGATTTAGCAATAAGGAATTTCTTTGTCTTTTGGCGCATCAGCACGGACTTATAATTAGTAAAAGGACACTGCAGCGGTTATGTAGGAAACTTCATTTATTCAGAAGAAAAAATCACACAGACATTGAGGAAATTGCCTCTTTTGTGCAGTCTGAAATGGCGACCAGTGGTCCATTGTTTTAAACCCCAAACCCCATTAAACATTCACGTAAAAATTCGACTTTATTTTCGTAATTTTGACTTTATTTCTCAAAATACTATGATTTTAATCTCGTATTACTACGAGTTTATTCTTGAAATATTTCGACTTTTTTCTCATAACATTTCAACTTTATTCTCGTAACATTTCGACTTTATTCTCGTAATATTTCGACTTTTTTCTCGTAACATTTCGACTTTATTCACGTAGTTTCGAGTTTATTCTCGAAATATTACGAGTTTAATCTCATAATCTTAGATTTTTTTTTTTTTAAGGTGCCACTAAAACGCCGGCGTATATAACCCCTTGTAGACCAGTTGCAAGATGTAAGAGATAGCCGGCCATGATGATGATGATGATGTAATGTGACCTTCAAGGTCCCTGGCAGCTGTGAGTCAGAAAGCATAGTTTCGTGCCCCTCCTAACAATGGGAGACTCATAAGGGATTGTGGGTTGCAGCGGTGAAGAACCAGGCCACCGGGCATTACATCCTGAACGGCAAAGGGGAGGAGGTGAGGTCTCACAGCTTCATCGATCTGGGGGTGGAGTGGGACTACATCATCGAGGACGAGGTGGAGACCCTCCACACAGACGGGCCGCTGCACGACGCCGTCATTGTGCTGGTAAATATTCCTCTGTTGCTTTTGTTTGCTTTAATTATCCCCCCCAAAAAATAGTCATTTTTGTCATCTCACAAGACACATTAATATGCACGGCATATGCTTGGGGACTTGGGGAGGTTCGGAAACAGGGAAATTACCAGGTGTTCCAAGCTTAAGGCAAACCTGTCGGTGCCTCCTGAGAATAAACACACAGTGAGCACAGAGGTTTCCCGCAAATGAAGCGTTGAGAAGGCGCTTTTTCTCCTACTTTTTACACTCCCCCCCTCTGTAAAAAAGGGACACGCCGCCTTGTTTAAAATTACTTTTTTGTTGAAGAAGTGTTGCTAGGCAGCACGTTTTATCACCTCCGACTGTCTTGATCAGGTGAGACCACATCCGCCGCGTGGATGATGTAGGATGCTCTCCCTTGGCGTCAGATAGAGTCGATGGAAGCGAGCTGCGTTTCTTTCTGTCTCCACAATGAGAGCGTGTTTTTATTCTCGTGCCTTCTCCCATGAGAAACGTCAAGTTGTCTTTTTGGAGTTGAGTTCTTTTTTTCTTTTTCTTTACAGTTACTACGTTTAGCAGGGGGTCCTAAATAATGAAAGACTTGTACACAGTAGAGGAGGAAGAAACGGGATAAGAAGATTTAAAGGGATTGCTGTGAATGTTGCTGTTGGAACAATTGACAGTGTTAACAGACGTAAAAAGAGCACCAAAAATAGAACTAAACCTTGCACAAGGAATAATAGTGATTTTAGTAATGATCCATTTACTCATCCGAATATTTGAATATCATTACCTCACCTTAACATAAAGAAGCTGATTTACGCCAGAAATTCATACATATTCATAACATAACATACATGCGGGAGCTCCAGCCGATGCCGCTGTTCAACGTATAAAAAGAGCCGGGGGGGGCAGGGAGCGAAAAAGTCACCGCTTACGGATATGAATTCGTCAAAAAAAAGGAAAAAAAAAGGAGGCCGAGGGCGAGGCGATGACAAACGCTCCAATCTGAGACGGAAAATGAGTTGGCGAGAGGAGACGAGCTACAGATTCACTGTGGGTGAAGAATGGAGGCACTGGGTCAGGTTGTCTATTAGAGGAGATGGAGACGGGACGAGGAGCCGTCGGCGTAAGGTGTCACGCTGTAGCGCAGCAAAAAAATGCATCCTTCAGGAATGAGCCGAGCCCTGGAACGGGGAGACGGTTTCCAGCATTTTAGTTAGCTTGCTTTATTAATTATGTCTAATGGAATATTAAACGTAGTGCCTTAACAACAAAGAGGCCACTAAATATTTAGAAAGATATCAAAGGCAGTTCTGTGCAGTTCATCCGTAACGTTCTCGTTGCAGCGGCTATAAGGACTGATCTTTTATAGCTTAAGCCCCTTTGCATTGAAGATTTTGGTAACCATGGATACTCGTGCATAATGTGTCGTTAATGCAAAAACAAAGGGAAAAAATTGCAGCAGCTATCTGAGAATATTACACATCATGCACATCTTAAATTTCCTTTTCCGTTTGTTTTGGTCGGATGGGGCGGAGCATAAAGCCGCACATGATTTCCGAAGCGTCCACCAACGTTTTCCTGAAGTGTTTAGCAGCGTTTTTATTTGCATCCGTGGAAATGTGTCTGCCTTGGCCATTTGTAGACTCTAAGGTGAGCAGAAATTGACAGAAATGCTCCCAGACTCTTCTGCTCGCTGTAAATGGCTCCGCTACTTTGTGCGGGCCGTAAAGCGACAGAAGTGGCGAGGATTTTTCTAGGCAGCACTAAAAAATGTGCAGCTCGAGACTTTACAAGGCTCGTCTTAGACAACGACAAAGCCCCTCCACTGCCTTATTTACTAGTGCTAATTCCCGCTGCCAGAAATTTGAGTGATTAATTGTCAGTGTGAACACAGCACAGCACACGGTGCACCACAACCAAATCTGACCTCTGCGTTTGGTCTATCCGTGAAAGAGCAGTGGACAGCTTTTTTGGACAACTCAGCGGTACCTCTGATCATGGGGCGAACTCCCTAACCACACTGCCAACAGCCGCATGATGTTAATGCTTGTATCCCTGGCCAACGCCTGCCTTTTTTCCACATGGCTGCCATGCAGCGGTGTTGGATGCTTTTTCGACGCTTCGACAAATAAATTCAACATCTCGGTTGAAAGCGTTTCGCTGCCGCAGCAAAATTTACAGCCAACGGCGGTGCATCTGTACATGTTTGACTTACAGGAACTTCATATTATTTAATTCGTTTATAAAATATTCCTCTATCCTTCCCTCTCTGTTAGGGTTTGGCAGTTAGCAGTTTCGGGGGAAAGTAATAATATCACAGCAACGTGTTACGGAACATCACTGATGCCAACTAGTGGAAGTTAGATGGACCGTTTAATCCCTGTCAGGATCCAGAGCCTCAAAGTGAAAAGGTCATGGGTTCTGTGTCGGGGTCGGAGGCCGCAGCGAACCCTGGCACTGAACCCATGAGCTCTTCACTTTGAGGCGCCAGTGCTAATCGCTGCGTCACCGTGCCGCTCCACGTTTTCAGGATGTATATGTTTAATCTGTTATACTTTTCCTCGGTTACAAACACAAGCCATAATTCACGTGAAAAGTTGCTGTAAAGAGAGAAATATCGAAATGAACTTTGAATCGTTCGCTTCCTGTACAATCTAGAATTGTTTCCTGTTTTAATCGTGATGAAGTCTGCATCTTCAGTAATGGAAGACGATGCGGTGCTATATTTAGACCCTCATTTCTAATAAACCACAATAAGGCTTGATAAGAATCTCAATATGTGAGTAATATTAATCTGCTTTGTGTAAGCTCGGAGAGAATGAAGTTGCCCTCGCTACGTGTGCTGCGTGAGTTAAGTTATGTTATCACAGTTATGTTGGTGTCTCTTTCCAGTGCGATTCCACCCACAATCCCCCCATCACCTCGCACAAGGCAGCAGCCACAAATCTACATCCGCTTGCTTTCGTCTGAATGCTCGTATACACTCGTGCATAATATATGCAGCCTACTGTAAAGACCACCGCCTAATTAACCCACCTCTTTTTGTCCCTTTGTCTGTCTCTGGAAGATTATACCAAAGGACAATGAAACAAGGTCCACGCTCATGTATAAATACATCATACACGAAGACTCGGTCCCGCTAAACAACAACAACGTGATCCAGGAGGACACGTACGAGTGGGCCCTGAAGAGCTGGTCCCAGTGCTCACGACCTTGTGCTGGAGGTAACGGCTTTTGCACACACCTTCTTTAAATGAACCACTTCTACTTTCAGCGTAATGTTTGTTTTTTAATGAAGTTCATCTAATTTAATCGGTGAAGTGCATGATTATATTTGGGTGCCACTTCTGCTGCAGCCCTCCCCTTTTCTACCTCAGTGGTACCTTTACCGGTCTCCGGAGCAGTCCTTGGGGATGATACCTTGCTCACGAGTACCCCAGTGGTACCTTCACCGGTCCGGAGAGTAGTCCATGAGGACGGTACCTTGCTCACGAGTACCCCAGTGGTACCTTGACTGGTCCGGAGAGTAGTCCATGAGGACGGTACCTTGCTCACGAGTACCCCAGTGGTACCTTCACCGGTCCGGGGAGCAGTACTTGGGAATGGTATCTTGGTCATGAGTACCTCAGTGGTACCTTTACTGGTCCAGAGAGTAGTCCATGGGGACGGTACCTTGCTCACGAGTACCCCAGTGGTACCTTCACCAGTCCGGGGAGCAGTACTTGGGAATGGTATCTTGGTCATGAGTACCTCAGTGGTACCTTTACCAGTCCGGGAAGCAGTATTTGAGGACGGTACTATGCTCATGAGTACCCCAGTGGTACCTTTACCGGTCCGGAGAGTAGTCCATGAGGACGGTACCTTGCTCACGAGTACCCCAGTGGTACCTTTACTGGTCGGGAGAGCAGTCCATGGGGATGGTACCTTGCTCACGAGTAGCCCAGTGGTACCTTTACTGGTCTGGAGAGTAGTCCGTGAGGACGGTATCTTGCTCACGAGTACCCCAGTGGTACCTTTACTGGTCCAAAGAGTACTCCATGGGGACGGTACCTTGCTCACAAGTACCCCAGTGGTACCTTTACTGGTCCAGGGAGCAATACTTGGGGACGGTATCCTGCTCACGAGTACCTCAGTGTTACCTTTACCGGTCCGAGACCAACTCCTTGAACTTCGTTACGCTCTGAATGCCCTGAATTTTCTGCATTCGTTTGGCAGATTAATCTCATACATAAATATTCCCAGCCCTACTTTCAACATATTTCTTATCAGCGTTTTCTCTCTGCTCAAAACTGACTTAAAGCAGCTCCCTGAGGGAGGCCAAATCCCTGTTCCAGCCGTGAGACTGCCACTCTTCGATCATTGGCAACGAGCAAAAATGTTGTGATTAGGTTTTGTGTTTCACAGTTTGTGACCACTGTCTGTGAAAGGTGCTTCGTAAAGAAATTTGACACACTTACTATTTCTGCATGCTTTTTATGACATTTAAAAAAATGTGATGCTCTAATTTGATCTGCAGTGCAACGTTCAAAAAGTGCTGATCTCCCTCTGTTTTTTCGGGGCGCTAGGATTCCAGTACACCAGATACGGGTGCCGCAAAAAAGGCGACAATAAGATGGTGCATCGGAGCTACTGTGACGTCAGCAAGAGGCCCAAACCCATCCGCCGGATGTGCAATTTACAAGACTGCACCCAGCCCCAGTAAGTGGTTTTTATTGCTGCGGCGCTTGTGCTTTGATCAGCGTTCTTTATTGGTTCCCACTTTTCTATTAGCGCAGCGGCAGCGAGAAACGGCGGCGATGAAGCTCTTTCTTACTTTTCGTGTTTCCTGTAAGAACTTGGACCGTTTTCGCCGCGCGATTGTTAAGAGCTCCTGTGGGTCAGCCGGCAGAAGATGCACAACATTAAAGCGGCATGATTTTAAAAAGCACAGTGTGAACCGCCCCGCTGTGAGAGAGGCAGCACAGCGCGCTTCATGTTTATTCGGTTTGAAAGTTGCACGGTGTGAATTCCCCTTTCAAGCGAGATGTTTGCTAGTTGGAAAATCGCTGATGTCATCAGAGCAACCTGGAACGTGGAACCTCGACGAACCAAAATGATGGGTCGCAGGGGTGTCACACTCAGGTCTTCATAGTCTTTAACGCGTTGGATTTGACTCGCGTCAAATGGTCTCGGTAATGAGCTTAATGTTCAGTCAGTTGTGTTAAATGATGTAGAATGATCAAATGAAGCTGTCGTGTTGGCGTCGCTCGGTTTAGGGGAGCGTTGCAGCAAACTGCTTCGTGTCCAGATTCATTTAAGGGAAGAGAGATTCATCTTTCATGGCGTGTTTGCTTGAAGACGAATATCCTTTTGCTCGTGTAGTTCTGCTCTGCTTCACGGCGCATGGAAACAGAAAGTAAATAATGAAAAACAGTTCTTTTCTTACATGTGCATGACTTCATTTCAGCGTTGGCATGTGACCGGTTCATGGTTTGGCCAGAGGCAGGGATGACGTCTGAGCTTTCTTTTCTTTTTTATCATCATCATTTCATGTCGGACCACGAAGCCTTTGCGTGTGTACGAGTGAGTATATGTGCTGTCAGCGTTTAACTGGAAACCCTGCCGCGGTCTGACAGATCATGCCCCGAGAACACAGTTAAAAATCTAACTGGCCTTCTAATCCTGCCGTCCCACCTCACACCGTTCTCCGTCATCCTCCACGTTGTTTTTGGGTCCGGCAGCAACTCGTTATAGAAGATGAACAAGCAGTTCTAGCTGCTGTTTGTATGGAAGACACATGCAGCGTTGTTCATTCAACATTTACCAGATGCCTGGGGGTGTCTTTAGTGCTAGTGCATGCATAATTAATGCTGTTTGAATGTACGTCCTGATCTAACGTTGGTGGTTTGCCCGAGTATGTGGGTTGTTAGATAATTAGTCATGTTTAATTATAGTTGTGATGTCCAAATATTCTAGTCATCGTCTTCTTTTAGTGAAAATGAGTGATTGTCATTGTGAACACAGCATAGCACAGCCCGCAGTGCACCACGACCAAATCTGACCTCTGCATTTGACCCATCCGTGAAGGAGCAATGGGCAGCGTACATGGGTAGCACCACTGGGGAGCCGTGCTTGGGTACGGATCTTGCTCTCGCTCTTGTACTTCGGTGGTACCTTCACCAGTCCGGCAGAGCAGTGCTTGGGGACGGTATTTTAAAGAAGATTGTTGAGTGTTTACAGTTCTTACCTAGTGTTTGCAGGAGGCTTGGGCTAATTGACTGAAAAGTAGATGCATTTTAAACAGACTTTAGGCAAGTCTTCATCACCAACTGCATCCACAGCTTATATAAAGCCAGTCTGAGCTTATATTGTTTGGCAAAAAAAAACATGTACAACAGTTTGGCCGTTTGTTTGGCAATTTTGAGATTCTCAGACAATATTTTTTGCAAAATTGTTTGCCCGTTGGAGCAGTCGGCTGTAAAATCAGCAGCTGAACAAGGCACAGCACATGTCTCTTATGACTGTTAAGTTCGTGTTCTGCCTATCAGGTTCTTATTATCCGATCTGTGCTGTTCAGACCGAGAGAGATCAGACGCGTGATCTGGTTTCTGGTACAATGGTCTTTTCGCATCGAAACGATAGCGTGAGTGACAGTGATATTCATTTTTGTTCTCGTTCTCAGGTTATACTGTGATGATGATGATGATGATGATGATGATGAGAAAAGTAAAACAATAAACAATTAGTTATATTTTTCCTGCTGACCCACTATGATTTGGTAGACAAAGAGGATCTTGAGCTTGGGTTGGTTGATCCAGTGCAGTGTGTAGTCTCAAGAGGATTATCTGCTGTGGATATGACGTGATTCACTTGCTTTGTGAGCAACATCCATCCATTATTCCTTGAGTTCTGATCTCCAGCACGTCTGGAAGGCTGCGATCAGCCTCTTGGATGTAATCATTACTTCAAAGCGCATTTGTGATTATTCCAACCCTAACGGCCAAATTTATTGCTATGGCTTTGTTCTGTGCACGTATAGAGTGCATTCCGTATTTTCCACCGTTCTCCAAGCATCTGTCATCCACACAATGGTCCGGCGTTGCAAAGGCTTTTAACACTGCGCTGATGGACAAGCCTTCAATATTAATGTTGTTGTTGTGGAAACTCCAGAGCAAATTAGCGCTCATCGTTATTCCGTAATTGTTATTAGGGATGTAATGAAGGCTAACGTCCAGGACCACTTGAGGTCACCGTCTTCCTTAGGTTTTAACAATGATTGTTGGAATCGGTTTCTGTAGCGATCTAGTGCACCTCCTTAACGTCCAAACCCTTTTGAGTGTTCATTAGAGATTAGAAACGGTTAAAAAACTAAAATGAGTTAAATACGGATGGTCCCCGAGTTACGATTTTTCAATCTAATGTTAACGATAGCCATACGACAAAATGCAAACATGCAGAAGGCAAACGTAGCAGTCGTCTTGGTGTTAGAGTGCTAATTTTTCCTGTTTTTGGTTGTTTCTTGACTCATCGGAACGCGTCCCCGTTATAAGTCGGATACTACCTGCATGGGAACAAACAGAACCAAAAATGATCAGCTCTTCTGGAACGAAAATCCTGTTTTCATGTTACATAACCAGTAAATCATGTTATATATTCATATAGATGTGTTTCACAAATCAAATCCAGTTTAGATCCAGTTCAAAAGATTCTACTCGAACCAGAGACTGCGTAGATTTTATGCTGTTTGTGAAACTCTTACAAATAAAATGACATTGAAGAGTTCAAACTTATTAATACAGATGATGTTAAAGGCAGTTGACTGTCAGTGTAGCCATCCTGTGTCTGAATGCGATTGCTTCAGTAATTTCCTTATTTAGATAAACATTTGTCATAAAGGAGCTGGCCGGTTTACACAGACCTTTCTGCTGTGCTGGCGTCCCTGTGCATTTCCATCCGTTTTCTTGGTTTTGTTGGTTGTTGAGCCTGTCTCTCCTCTCCTCTCCTCTCCTCTGTTGACGGTCAGCCAGGGGCATTGTGATGAGCTTAATGTCACTAAAATAACTGCAAGCGTTCTGTACAAGACATGAGACACATTGATTCGAAATATCAGCAAGTCATTCGATGATCAACAAAGCATTAAAATGAGAATATCGATCAGACATGTAATGTAACGTTACTTTATGTTGCAGAGGTGTTGCGGTATATTTTATTAAAAGAGAAGATTGTTTGCCGTTGAATCAGTATAATATTGTATATCGTGATGAAACTTGTGGTTTACATCTTTAGTAACCGCCATATTTATTTCTCAGAATAAACCAATTCATTCGCCAATTAAACTAGTCTAGCCATTAATAGAATTCGGCTGCTTTTTCACACCAAATACACAAGAGCTTTGTAGAGCATCCTTGATTTCATTAACCACTTGACATCATAGTTGATTAGGACTGGGTTCACAAAATCGATTCACCGATCAATATCGATTCTCGTTCGAAAAATTAGATATCGATTCAAAAATTCATGGATCGATCTTTTCCTGCGGCTGTGCACTACTTCTCGCGACCGCGCAAGGAGAGCTATAAAAACGTGAGACCGGCGAAACCGAAACCAAATAGAGCCAAGCTGCTCCGCTCAAATCACCGTCTGGCCTAAAGGCCGATGTTTGGCAACACTTCAGTTTTAAAGCAAGTTATTTTACGACCAAGCAAAACTAGTATTGACGCAAAGAAATCTCTAAATAAATCGATATCGAATCGAATCGAGAATTGAATCGGATCATGACCTTGTGAATCGGAATCGAATCAATTCAGGAAATCAGCAAGGATACCCAGCCCTATAGTTGATTGTTTCAAATCATTTGTCTAAAATGTTCATTTTTAATTGCATGATCACTACAACGCCACGTCTGAACAGATTTATTTAACTACTCAAATCAACGTCATGCTTCACTCAAACGTTTTGTTCTTTTTTTTAACACATTTTTGCAACACACTCTAACACATGCAACAGATTAACTCATGTTTGCTGTGCTAATTGTTCCTAAAAACGCAATTTCCCTTACATCTCACTCGCTTCTTTTAACTTTGCTCCTAACCCACGCGGTCCTAATCAACTCTAAAGCAAACACGCAGCAGGAGTGGGGCAGGAGACGTGTCGGGGCGGGGGGGCCGCTAACAAGTCCTCGGCTAATCCCGCCTGCCAGTTAGCGCGTGAGTCAGAGCTTGTTAAGCTCGGTCGGAATAAGAGAGCTTTTAATGAGACGCTAACACCTGGACATGACATTAGATTCCGGGGTGGTCACTTTCTCTCCGGCTGTGCGCTTCCCTACACCGCCACTAATGCCATGGGTTTTCATTTCAGCTTCAGACAGTCGGACAGCTGCTTCCTTAATGAGGAGCTGCTAGTGGCGGGGGGAACGAAACGTACCCAGAAGCCTTCCTGTCGCTCTTTTTATAAAACTTGCATTAGCACGGTCAAATACTGGAGGGGATATGTTAACGTACATGCACCGTGGATATAAAATTATGGCAATATTATCTGTAATTTAGCGGCAAATGGTGTGAATTAGGCTTTCAACGTCATTTTTGCTTTCATCTAGGATTTTCGATTATTTTGATGATTTTCGTTTGCTTTCATGTTCATGTGCGTCTCAAAGAATGCAAATGTGCTTTGGTCGTGAAGCATTTTATTTAGCTGATTTTTCAATAATAATAATAAATGTAATAATGATGTTTATAATAATTGTGAATAATAGTAGCAGACCAAGTCCTTGTGCTCACGAAATGCCATAATTACCTTTATTGTTGAAGAAATAATACGGTTCGTACTTATTTCTCAAATCATCTAATTATTAGGAGTGTGTTGTGATCATTAGGAGTGTGTGAGTGGAGTGCAGAAGGCTGAGAGAGAGAGATGGGGAAATGGCCTGCTGCTGTCTGGCTGCGTTTGATCTGATGCTGATTGCTGTAGCTTGCGGGCAGCGCGAACCGCAGCGGCTCGGTTTAACCGCATCTGAAAACAAGGATCTGTTTTGGCGGGGGGGGGGTCGTCTCCAGAACGCCGTTTGCCGCTGAGAGACGATTGGAATCGCACGAGTTAATGTTTCATAACGCGGGTAGAGATAGTGACGCTCATTTCCCTTTTAAACGATGGGGAAACTGGGGGTTTCATTGTTATCAGCGTTAAGTATAATTTCATGTCTATGATAGCAGTAAGAACGAGTTGCTCCGCCTCGCTATATGGAGGACGCTCAGCAGAATTTCATACCCTATAGGAAATTAGCTTTTGGAATCCAAGAAATGATGTCCTGGGAATATTCTGACCTCAGTGAGAAATGACTTTTTTTTAAACACTTCTTATAAAAGTGCTTGGCTTGAGAGATTGAGAAAGATTGAAAAGTGCATTTCTTAGAGGAGTGCTAGTTACAGAGTTGGGTGGGAAATCAGGCCGTCACCTGTCCAAATGATTCATCTTGAGCCGCGCGATGATGGATCCTGTGGCATTTTTAAAAGGAAAAGTGTGTGCACTAATCCGCACCCTTTTACCGAACCTGCTGCCATATTCCTTTAAGATGCGGATGTTAAATGCAGCAATAAAAGCTGAAGTGTGTCCTTGAAGTGCCACGTTTGTGGAGGGCACTTCATACATTTACACTATACAGGAGCATTAACATCATCGGTCAGAGAAAAGCTTTCATAGACACAGAATAAACGCCGATTTAACGCAAGCATGAAGACCGGCGAGGTAAAGCTGTGATGACGGCAGCAGCACTGACCCTCCTTCATTAGAGAGAAATGGCTTTAGGACTTCTCTTTCTCCTCCTCCTCCCTTTTCCTTCTCCTTCTTCTCCTCATCTTCCTTCTTGCTCTCTTTCTCTTTTTTTCTTCCTGTCCTTCTCCTCCTCCTCCCTTTTCCTTCTCCTTCTTCTCCTCATCTTCCTTCTTGCTCTCTTTCTCTTTTTTTCTTCCTGTCCTTCTCCTCCTCCTCTTGCTCCTCTGCCTTGTTAATCGTCATGTTCTTTTTCTCCTCCTCCTCTGCCTCCTTCTTTCTCCCTTTTCCTGCTCCTCCTCCTCCTTTTTCTCATCTTCTGCTTCGTCCTTCTTCTCCTCCTCCCCCTCCTTCTTCATATTTTTCCTCTGCCTCCTCCTTCTTCTTCTTCTTTTTTCCCTGCTCCTCTTCTGCCTCCGCATCATCCTTCTTCTTTTTCTCATCCTCTGCTGCCTAGTCCTTCTTCTTATCTTCTGCCTCCTCCTCCTCCTCCTCCTTCTTCTTCTTCTTCTCCTCCTTCACCATCACCCATTCAGGCCTCCTGACTATCACCTATCTCTAATTGTGATCTTTAATGACCTTGTTCTCTTCATTAGTTCATCTTTTTCTTCTCCTCCTCCTCCTCCTCCTTCTTTGTCACGCACCGATTTAATGCAGGGATGAAGACCGGCGATGTAAAGCTGTGATGACAGCAGCAACACTTATCCTCTTTCATTAGGGAGAAAAGGCTTTGGGTCGTCTACCGCTGACAACTTCAGTCAAGTCAGCTCGACACGTGGAAACGCGGATTTGTCCAAAAGGTCGCTTTAGATTGAAGTTGTTTCACGCGTGTTAAAGAAGTACAAGCCGTCACCCCCCAGAGCAGGACTTCTGCATTTTGTTGTGGGATTAAAAACTAACCTTCCAGCTATTAATGTTGTTTTCCAGAACCTTCTTTCTGGTGGCAGTTCTAGCCAGGTTTGTGCCTTCAGAGCTGAATAGAGATTCTTTCTTTGAGTTTTTGAGATTTGTTTTAGAACACGCGTCCTAGACGATGCGGTGGAGTAATGATGAGAGCTTTATGGATGTTGTTGTGAGTTGAGATGTAAATGTGTAAATCACCATTCAACACCTCTGCATGAACACCTTCATGTGCATTTGTTAGAAGCCCATAGAAACAGAAAACTAAAGAAATGGAAGAGTAGGTGGTGATTGAAGGGATAAAGGTGACTGAGGATTTGTGAGCTCGCTCGCTCTCTCTCTCTCTCTCTCTCTCTCTCTGTCTGACTCCAACAGTCAATATCTTGCGTATAAGAGGAACTCGCCAGGCTTTGCACGTGCGAATGTATACTGCTTTGGGAGTTACACATAAGACAAAGCAGCAGCTATGCTTCATAGAACAAACTCCCAGGCAGACCATCACGACCCCCTCGGCATTTACGAACATCTCGCATGCGGAGTCGAATGAATTCCCAGAGCGTTGTTCTCTTGGTCAGCTACCTTCTGTTGCTTTAGTGGATGAAATATTCATTAGTCCGTAGCTAAAACATAACACGCGTGTCTGGGGAATCCACCTGGAGCTAAGCAGGGTTGGGCCTCGTCCGTATTAGGACAGGAGACCATTTATCTGTTGCTGCTGCTAGAGGTTCTCCGCCTGCTGCTTCACAATCACCCATTCAAATCTGGCCTCCTAATGATCTCCTGTGGGGTACCAGCAAATTTCTTCTTTTTCTTCTGCTTCTTCTCTTCCTCCCTTTTCCTCTCCTTCTCCTCCTCTGTCTCCTCCTTCTGCTTCTACTACTTTCTTCTTCTCCTTCTCCTCCTCCTCAACCTGCCCATTTTTTCTTCGCTTTCTCCTTCTCTTTCTTCTCTTCCTCGTCCCACTCCTGCTCCTCTCCCTCCTTCTTGTTCTTCATCATCTCTTTCTTTTTCTTCTCCTCCTCTGCAGCTTCCTTCTTATCCCCTTCCGACTCCCCCATTTTCTTCTTCTTCTTTCTCTGCTTTTTCTTCTCCTTCTCCTCCACCTTCTTCTTATTCTTCTCTTCCTCCTCCTCTTTCTTCCTCTTCTGTTTCACCCATTCAAATCCTAACTCTCTAATAGTCATTGTGGGGTTCCAGCAATTACCTAGTTCTCTTCTTTATTTCTTCTTCCTCCCCCTCCTCCTCCTCCCCCTTCTTCTCATACACCTCCTCCTTCGTCTCCTCTGCCTCCTAGGTCAGCTGTAGTCAGCAGAAGCATCTGTAAACAGTCTTTATCCCTTTTTACATTTTTAATCAGGCAGTTTCTTCAGGAATTGCTTGTGTATTTAGTACATTTTCTCCTGGCTCTTCAGCACCTTTGCTGCTGTGTGGTGTGTGTACTGGTGCAGAACAGCTGCAGGAGGTGACGCTGCGTGAAGTGGAGGAACAGTGTCTCTGTAAACCTCTTTACAGCATTCATTCATTCTTTGTTCAAAAGGCACAGCATTGCACTGTATTTTTGTCCCTCATGTCATTCTGATTAATATTTCTCTTTTTCAATTGCCCGTTTCTGGGAAGGAATAGGTTACGACTTTAGCCAAGACCCAAAGCACTTATTTAAAATAATAATGAGTAGGGAGCGCAAAAAAATACAGTGCCTTCAAGAGAGACATTTTTCCTTCATTTCCTTATGAAATGGTGTGAGTTTCGTCTCAGCGTCACTGCTTCTTTTCGGGAGGTAATGAATTCTGAACGAAATATGGCAGATCAGATTAACTGGAGGTTAGCTCCACTGGAGCTTGAAATGTCTTAATATTTGTCTTACCAGCGCTTCTGTTTTTATAACCTACAGACGTTATAGGTTTTTCATCATCTTTGCGACAAATATTTGTCAGCAAGGCTGTTTGAATGAATGGATGTGTGGTGAGTTCAGTGCACTTCGCCAGCTGTTTCATCTCATCCACAAGGTTAAGTGTTTAAACCGCGTCGTTGTACTTCATGTCATGTCATATCCGGTTTCATTTGAGATTACTCTTCTTCAGCAGAGGCCAACATATAAAGTGGGGAACTTTTTAAATATCCCTTTTTATCTCGTATGATAGCGCATCACATCCTGTTTCAGCCGAACAACTCCTCCGTGCCGCTGTACGTTTGTGGTAGTCCTAATAAAAGCGCTGTAGAAGCCAGTCCCTTTCTCTTGGTGACCTCTGTCCCTTTTGTTCTAGACAACATGCCTTTCTATCGGGAACGGTTACATTCAAATCGTCCTCCTTTTTCTTCTCCCTCTCCTTCTCCTCCCCACCTCCTCCGTCTCGTCCTCATTCTCCACCTCCTCCTCATCCCTCTCCTTCTCCTCCTGCTTCTCCTCCTTCTTCTTCTTTCTCCTTCCTCCTTTTTTTCTTCTATTTTTCTTCCTCTTCGTCTCCACCTCCTTCTCCTTTTACTCCTCTCCTTCTTCACCTCCTCGTCCTTCTTGTTCTTCTCTTCGTTCTCCTGCGTTGGTGTTCATAAGCTCGATTGGGTCCCTGAGCAAGACCCTTAACCACAAGATGCCGCAGGTGGACTGTCCCTGTAATTAGGGAAGTGTATTGGCCTAATTGTAAATGCAAATGGAAGTTCCCTTCTTCCCCATTATCTGCCTAGTCAGTGTAACTTGAAGAGTTTAATGTTCAGTGAACGCTCAGTTCCTCCTTTAAAACGCTCCATCAACCAGCCGCCTCCTAATTGTGTATTGATTCCAGAGAGACACACCCAGGTTCCGCTGATTGCAGGTTTGTAGCAGTTATTGAGACCAAATACTAACCTGTGTTCCTTCTCAAATTTGAGCTTGAAAAGCAGTTCGTCCCAGTACGTCTGGAGGGCTTTATGTGTTGGCTCAGTTGGTGGCGTAACGGTGTTCGCCCCGTGATCGGAAGGTCGCAGCTTCGAATCCAGGGCTGGTAAAGTTACCACTGAGGTACTCATGAGCAAGGTACCGTTCCCAAGCGCTGCTCCCCGGGCGCTTGTTAGCTGGTTTTGGTGCACTGTGTGCTGTGCTGTGGCGTGTTCACAATGACAAATAATCACTCACTTTCTTTATATTAGAGATGTGACCGATCCGATATGTGGATCAGTATCGGTCCGGTAGCGGCTTAAACGGCTGGATCGGGCATCGGTGGCATCGGTGGCGTTCTATGGAGCCGATCTGTAAATGCCTGCACTCTCAATTCGTTATGCATAGGAAGTGGCACTGCGGTAAAGTAGAGCTGAAACGATTGTTCCGATAACTCGAATAATTCTATTACACAAATGGTCGCTTGTATTTCACACGGAGGCTTAATAGTGACACACAACGTTATCACGTAGCGTCAGTGGCGCGATCAAGACAAGACCTGATCCCTCTGCATGTGAAAGTATTTGTGAGATGTTCCTGCACTAAAACAGAAGTAAATGTATAAAGACACATAAATGACATTTTTCGCGATGTAAACGCGCGCTGATGTTAATGGGCAGTTCGGTCAAAACGTCCCCTTTATTACAGACACAAATCATATTTTAGTGTATAAATAACCACAATAACCAGCGTTCTACTCACAATTCTGCCGTTTATTTAGATTTTCCCACAGATTTTCCATCGTTTATTCTGGAACACACGCCCAGCGCTTCATTGTGACGTCGCTCTGGGAGCGCACTGAGGATTGTGGGAAATGTAGTTCTCTGCAAAAGCAGCTCATTTTATAATGTTATAGAGTAATCAATAAGAAAGAAGAAATATTTATATGTTTAAAACAATTTTTGAGAACAACTAATTTAGCATATGTGAGTGTAATTATTACATTATTTTAGTAGGTAAACAGGATTTAAATCAAGAATTTCTTTAAGCATAACAGTAATCTCAGTCATGTATTCAGACATTTTAAAGCATTATTTTATGTTAAAAAAAAGACTGTGACTGTATCGGATTTGTATCGGTATCGGCAGATAACCAAATTTACAATATCGGTATCGGACATAAAAAAAGTGGTATCGGCCCATCTGTAGTTTATATATTGATATTTTTTCTCCTCTCTAAGGAATTGTAATCTTGATCATTGTGAAACTTTCACATCTTCCTGCCCTCGTTCTTTAAGTATTTGAGTAGTGCGTGGAAAGGAGTGAGCTGGCAGACCGTGAGAGCTTGTGAAGGGCAGGAAGCCGCTGATGAAGAGGGATGGTAAACACATTAGCTCTGGTTATTCATACAGGATATGATGCACTCATCTCAAGCCTTGCCTGAGTAAAAAGTGCCATCATTGCGTGTAATATAACATTTGGCCATGTTCTCCTTTTTCCTCTTCCTCTCCTTCTCCCCCTCTACCTCCTCCTCATCCTTCTTCTTCATCCTCCTCCACCACCTCCTTCTTCTTCCTCTCCTTCTCCTACTTGTCCTCCAACGTTGTCGTCGTCTTCTTCTTCTTCCTCGCTTCCACCTCCTTCTTCTTCTGCTTGTCTATTGTTGAGTTCGTTCCATTCGTTCTAGAAAGGACCATATGTGACTCTGCATGAAAGGGCATAAATCAAACTTCAAAACGATCCCTATATGGAATGAATGGGACGACATATGACTGAGATATCAACATTCAAAGGAGTCGGGTTTCTCCTGTCACGCCAAGTGAGAAACGGAGAAATCTGCCTTTGAAGTTGACTATGGACGTAGCACTCACAGACGCTTGGTGCGGTCGCGCATTTACGGTAGCCTACGCTGCATTCACAGCCACACGGATAGCCTGCCTGCGTTAGGTTAACTGAACTCGGGAGACGGAGATGGATTCCGGAGAAATATCTTCACGCTAGTCAACCAGTGGATTTACCGTAAATATTGAAGTAGAGCGGTCAAAACAGAAACTTTTAACATTCTGCTGGAATTGAATTCCTCACCTCAAGAAAGTCACGTTTTTAGGATGGAAAGGGGAAGTTTTTCAGCCAAATTTATTCACAACAGTACAGTATAGACCTTCCACTGTTTCAAAACACTAAAAACAAAACCAAATTTTACCCCACGCAACATAAACGCTCGTTTTTCTCGGAAACCTCCGTTGCGACAAGCGACTGGTTTTGCCGTGGAGGGTCACATATGCCTTTTTTCAGGAAAAGTGTCAGATGAGTAGTCGGGGATGAAGAGGGATGACGGGGTCTCATGTGGTCCAGATACTAAATTCCACAGATTCTCAAGTCCATCATATAAAATGTAGAGTTTGTTTTGTACACTTTGCCTCACCTCTAGATCACTGATAATAACCAGTGCAGTAGCTGGGATTTTCTATTGTTTAAGGAATAATTTCCCATTGTGGGCCTAACTACAGTACATACATGCTGTTGACAATCTTCTCTTTCTTTCAACATTTTGCAGATTGCTTTTGTTATACGACTTGAAAGAGGACGGACATAGGATATGTGAAACAATGTGTGTTAAAGAGACTGATGGTTGTAAATTGTCGCTGCAGGTTTTCGGAGTCTGAAACAGCTTGAGAATGCGAATGCAGTACTAAGCTCATTCTTAATTCCCTGCCTTCTGGACGTTGGGAGGTTTGTTTGTGTAACTTTTTGTATCTTGTGTAAACCCAGTTGATCTCAAAGGGAGAACTGCGAGAGCAGTTGCTAGTGTGACGGTTAGGGAGTTGGCCCTGAGATCGAGTCCTGGACCGGTAAAGGTGCTTGTGCTATCCTACACATATCGTGTAAAATAAGTGGCTTAGTGGAGTAGGTGCTGCTGAAAGACCGGAGCAAGAATTTGAAATAGGCTCCGGTTGTTTCTGCTGCCCGTCGCAGCCTGAACAGATACACGCTTTAAACCTTGTTTGGAATGCCATCTCCGTGCCATGTGCTTTTTGTGTGTGGGGAAACGTGGCGAGGTTGAGTTGCTGCGCTCTCAAGGGCCAGGAAGGATGTTGTCTTCGAGCTCCTCCACTTCACCATTATTAACTCATGCTGCAGCTGTTTGACTGTCGGAATCCAGAGAGAGAGTGCAGAAGCTCTTCCTGATCTCTTTTTTTGTGAAAAACATCTTATCGGGTTTTCAGTTTGATTGTGCTGACACACTAGGCGAGGGGTGGTTTTGTTTTCCACTCACGCTTGTTTTCACCCGAACAGGTGGGTAAGTGAGGAGTGGGAGCACTGCACGAAGACGTGTGGCAGTCTGGGCTACCAGATCCGCACGGTGCGCTGCGTCCAGTTCCTGCACGAGAGTACCAACCGCTCCGTCCACACCAAGTACTGCAGCGGCGACAAGCCCGAGAGCAGGCGCCCCTGCAACCGAGTGCCCTGTCCCGCCCAGTGGAGGACTGGAGCCTGGTCTGAGGTGAGCCCTTTTTATTTGGTTATTTATTTACCTATTCATTTATTACATTTTCATGTTTCATGGAACCCCTAATGAGACAAGTGACAGAAAAACATACAAAAAACACAAGTGTGTACAAGTAAGTGTTGTGTGCGCCCGAGCATGAGAAATAAGTGAGATCCACGCGAGGCCCTCTTGTGGGCGTGTGATGCTAATGGGAAGGTAACGCGTGCTCACGAGAAAGTACTACTTTATCATGAGCATGAGGTACTTTCTCGTGCACATGCAAAACCTCTTCCGTTCCTTTGTCCCTGCAGGGGTTGTGTAATACTTTGTTGATTTGGGGACAGTCCTTAATTGGAACACATTGGCAGGGATTGCAGTTGTCAGTATCGATGAACAGCAGAGCGTGGGGCCGGCAAGGCTGGCGCTAGAGAGGGTCGAGCACCAACTGCGGAAACACAAAGCAATCTGGAGAACGATTCCTGGGAGGGACGCTTTATTTATTACAGCCATCAGCTGCTATTAGCTGAGGACAGCTGTAGAATCGAGTGTAGTGGCCCTGAGAGAGATAACTATGATAGCGCTGTTTGCATGAAATGTGCTCCACGACTCAAGCGGAATCCCCCGTTGGCTTATTTCTCTTCATTAGTCATCGTATTTTGATGGAGCGTCGTTTCAAAAGAGCTTCGGATCTCGCTCAGAAATCGACCGTCGCATTCCGAACTTTTAGAGGGATCGGCGAGGAGTTCGGCTCTCTAGGAATCAGCGCCGAGTTAATTGTTTTCTGGAAGCGAGTGCGTTGAACGTGTCGGCAGCAGTGAGGGCAAACAGACTTTATTGACGCTAACAAGCTAAAAGCTGAGACGCGGCTACAGGAAGTGCTCTTCGTTACTGTCGCAAGTAAACAAGGTTGATTTTTTTTTTGAACCAGTGAACGGTTCCTTTAAAGTACTCTAGAGTGCACAGGTGTTTGAAGACACGGTGCCAAATGAACTAACTGAGCTGATTAATCCCCTTTTATGTGAAGTAATTGGTTGAAATGCAGTTTGAGCCAAATAACTGGAACGTGAAGTATGCATCTGTTGGGTGAAACGCAAAGAAAAGAACTGTGTGACGTTCAAAGAATGACTTTATCTAATGAAAAGCACCGACCGCGAAGCAGTCAAAGCACGTTTCGTGAATCGTATATAATGAAAATCCTTCAACTCCATAGTTTCCTTAGTTTATCTTGGTCATAAACGCTATCAAAAATCTTTCACTCTCCACACAAGGACCCGCAAATAAATTCCTGCTGACATTTGTTCCGCCGTTTCCAAACGGTAATTATTTCAGACAGCTATGATATTTAAATTCAACCTTGTAATTAGGGAGCGCTGGGGAGAGAGCATTCTTCCCATAACAACGTATCATTGTGCAAATTAACCTCAAAAGTCCTTGGTTGCCTTGACGAATAACAACGAAGAAATCTTAGTCCTGCTCAAATCTCCACCTCACTTTCAAAGCCGGATCTCTGCCGAGACTCAGCTCGGCGAGCGCTGCTTCGCCCGTATTGATTTTGACCGCAGGCTAAAGGGATTAATGCCGGCGTGTTAATGACACGTCGATGAGCGCCCTGCCTGTCACCCAAATACAAGAAACAATAGAACGCGACAAATCAATTTTGTTGGCCGTCGGAGAGTCGCTGCTGGTTTTAAAAGTACAGAAGGCGGTGTGAAAGCGGGGCGTTTGTCCTTCCTGTGCTTTATTCGCCTCGTTCTTCTTTTTCCCACTCTCCCAGTGCTCGGTGACCTGTGGCGAAGGGGTGGCCCGGCGTCTGGTCACGTGCCGCATCGGAGATCAATGCAGCGGCGAGAAACCCGAGTCGCAGCGGCCCTGCCGGCCCGGACCCTGCCACGGTAAGCCACGGGGGCCGTATGCTGCCCTCACCCGAAGCCGCCGTTCCCTTATGCCGTGGAAGCTTCCCAACGCTATAGTGTTGAGGAGTAGCTGGCTACAATTAGAGATGATGGAATGCTGTTGCTTTTACAAGCCATTTTCCCGCATAAGAATCAATGTTGAAAAATTTTATCCGTTCCCGACCCCCCAAAAATAAAAAATTTTTCCTCTTAATTAACACGCCTCCCAAAAACGAATCAAACAGAAACACGTGTAAGCACCAAAAATGCGGGTTTATAGCGCCACAACTCACCCTTCTTATTGACGCTGTAATGAAAGGCGTCTCCGGTGCGTGCTAACACAACGCCCAAGAGACGCCGCGTCCTGTCGCCAAAATAAAGGACGTCCTTTGAGAGCTGGATTTGTATCGCTACTTTTCATCTCCAATAGACAGGCTAAGCAGATGCTGAGGAGGATAACAAACGGCTCCTAATCCCACTCGTAACACGGGGAATGCAGTTATTATAACACGTTATAATTATTCATTTATAGCCCTCCACAGGGCTTCTTATTCAAGAGTCATCAATTTAAGACGTCCTCTGTTGCGTCGTCGCCTGTTACGAAGCTGATTGATGAATTATGAGCCGGGTAGCTCGGTTAGAAAGAGTCCTATTCACTGATTATCCAGAATTTGATTAGAACACCAGGGCATTGTCTTTATTTATTGCTAATATGGCTCTGTATCAGCTGAAGCTAAGCAGGTCTAGGCCTGGCCAGGACATAGACAGCAGACCTAGTAAAGATGGGCTCAAAGAGTCAGGACCTCGCTGAACATCTCCATGCCATTTTTACAGCGATTCTCCCATCACTGCATCAAATAAAGGTGGAAAGCTGCTTGATTATGATAAAGCTCGTGTAAGACCCCCAGATTACCCCTTCAAACCTGGTCTCCTAATCATCATTCCCTGTCTCTGCTGAATTTTCTCCTTACCCAACGTGCGGTGAGTGCGCTGGTGCAGAACGGCTGCTGCAGCGTCATCCATGGGCAGCTGCTGACTAGAGCTGGTTGAAGCTGAGAAACATTAGGCCTTGTGCCCTGTCCTTAAGAAGAAATGTGATCTTAATGTCACTAATTTAGGCAGTTTTCACAAAATCGATGCCTGTTTTTATTCCACGAACTGATGCTTGATATCCAATGTCTCTGCCACAGATGAGCCGTGTGCGGGAGACAAGTCCATCTTCTGTCAGATGGAAGTTCTCGCCCGCTACTGCTCCATCCCGGGCTACAGCAAGCTGTGCTGCGAGTCGTGCAGGAGGAGGGCCGGCGGCTTTCCGTCTCCTTTAATGTCGGAAGCTGCCGAAGGCGCGGCGGCGGCGGAGGAGGAGGAGGTTCGTTTCGGCTCGGCCTCGCAGCTCCTCGAGACTCTCTCGGCCTCTGTCAACGGCACCCTCAAGCTCCCACGCCGTCTTGCGCCCGGCCGCTCTGCCAAGCACACGGCCGCCACCACCAGCACTACCGCGGCTCCCCAAAAACCCACCGGCAACGGCAACAAAAATCCAAAACGCCCCGCACAGGCCAGCAAACCCAACACCAGGAACCTGCCGGCCATGGCGGGCACCGAACAACGGAACGGGAACTTTGCCAGCATTACGTCATGGCAGCCGGAAAGTTCCACGGATAGCCGGTGGCCCAAGGGGATATCGAAGGTGGAGAGATGAAGAACTGGAGTTTGAGCTTCTTGCCTTTCTTACTGGACCAGTATATATATATATATATATATACATATATATATATATATATATATATATATATATATATATATATATATATATATATATATATATGAAATAGCTTTATATCTCGTCTTACTTCAGATCATCTTTAGGAGAGAGAGAGAGTGGGAAAGTAAAGTGCTGGTTCACTTTCCGGTTTCTAGAAAAGTCTCCTGCAGCAGCCGTTCTGGACGTCTGTGTTTTTGTTTGTTTTTCGTTTTGGGAGAACGCACCAAAGTTCCGTGAAAAGCACCGAGACGCCCCTTTTCAACAGCTTGGTATACGGCAGTTTTGCACATTAGCTCATGCTAAAAGGAAGCCAGAGGTACTATTAGGAAACGCTGTTTAGTTGGGTAGAATGTCGGTCGTCCGGCGCTTACTTTATTTTTACTTTTTTGGTTCCTTTTTAATGGCTTCATTTAAAAACAAACAAACAAACAAGCAGATATTTATGAATGTTCCTGTAAATACTGTATGTGTAAAAGTCAGTATTATTTTTTCACTGAAACATGGTGCAACTTTGTCTTAGGAGATTGGGTTATGGAACGACAGCAGGAGCATTCGAAGATCCAGTTCCTTCTTTTATAATCTGTCAAAACTCAGCAGCCGGTTCTCGAGTGTGGCCGAAGGCTATGAATACCTGTGTCCATCGAGAGATTGTCTTAAACGTAAGCTTTTATCTCAACAACTGCATTGGTAACTAATGTCAAAGTTCTCCTCTGACGTGCGTCTTCCTCGACGCCCCTTTTATCCTGTACTGTATTCTCTGTAGTAGCTTAGTGTCTATCACCAGCAAGAGAGCTGAAGGCCGTGATGTATTTAGACGTCAAAAACCAGTCAGGCCGTGATGTAGGAGACCATCATACGTGTGTCGGAAAGCGCCGAGCCAGAGCTAACGTGGAGCTTTCCGGCCGGGAGGTGCGTTTTACACTTTAGCTGGATATTTATTTTCTTAAACCTGGGTTTGTGTCTCAACCACAATGCATCTGACTGCAATAGCAAGCAACCCGAAATCTTACGCCCCAGCGGAGCACAAACATACAGAACGCCAATCAGACTTGTGTGCGCTTGTGTGCTGCTGTATAGCTTTTTGTAAATAGGATGGAGATCTTTAGAGTATTTATTAAGTTCCTAGACTCTTTTCTTGCCAGCATCTCTTATTTTTGACAAGCCAAAAATAATAATAACAAGAGACCAAATTTGCCAGTTTTTTAACGGCAAAGCTCGAAATGTCTCCGCATTTCACCAGCTAGCAAGTTAGATGTTAGAAAAGTAGCATCAGCTAACCTTTTAGAAGCCGTACACATGATCTTTATCTTTGTTGTTTTGAGAAAGCTGCCGAGCACGGCTGTTCTAGAGTAGCATTTAGAGTAGAGCCCAAACAAAGCTGTCAGTCACAGCTGTTAAAGTGTCCTTAACCTGTAACAACCTGTTTGTTAACGTTTACCGATAGTGCTGTTATCAAACGTTAACTAATTGACATGGATATTCCATCCCAACCACATTTGCAGACAAACATGGAAAATGTTGGTGTTTGTAGATCTGTTTTATAGACCTTTTCTTAAGAAAAAGAAAACTATTTGAAATATTTTCAAAGTAACGTCGACTTGACAACGACTTTTGCTGCTAACGTTACGCCGAGCTTGCAACGTTCCCAGAGGAGTTCTTTAGTAGTTGTAGACGTTCCTTTTCTCCAGCGACAATCCCTGAGCCTCAGACAGATCTGCTGACAAAAATAAAGAATAATAATTAAGACCCTCCCCCTTCCCCCAGTGCTACTTGTGCACTTAATCTGTTAAACCAAACCTCCGACACGCCAAACCAGATTCCACCACCAGCTTGCAGGTGTTTCTCTGTTTCCTTGTACTTATTTTGTTAGATGTAACTGAAGTGTACACTACTGATGCTGTTTGTTGTAATGGGGAGCACATAGCAATAAAGAACATACTAAATCATGCGGATGTCACCTGACTGCTCTTCAATTCGTCCTTTTACGTCGTCTTGCTGCGGAGGCTGACGAACGGGATGTCGATGTGAAGCCGAGGTCGAAATGTCGCTGTCACTGATATTTATATCCATCCTTTCGCATGACACCGCAGGTCTGCGGATCTATCAGGTTTATTTCCTACATGTCACACTAAAGCGAGATACACATTTCCCTCAAAGGCAAATTGGAAAAGGGATCTAGTTTTGCCTCCTAAAAATCTTTTCACCTCTCTCTCTCTCTTTTTAGGGATTCTAGGCTGAGCTAGCTGCCCCAGGTCCTAGATGATGTTGTAGGTAATAAAAATGAATGTGCTGTAAAGGTCTTAACATTGCTTTGTTATGTCTCAGGTGGTCCTGTTTAAGATGATTCTGTGCAAGATTTAGAAGCATGGCAGGTTTTATTTGATGCGTTTAGGCTGCTTTGCTCCATTTCCTACGTGGTTTTACCAGAATCTGTCCCATCTGGGGGTTTTTTTAAATGACAATATTCAAATGATCTGTTATTGCTTACAATAGCCTTCCCTAGAAACACCTTGTAAACATATTTTAAACTGGAATCGATCGCCGTCAGAAGATGGGTGGCGAAGTCGGGGCCGATTGTTCTAAAAGTGACAGGGAGACGGAATCGTTTGAGACTTCCAATGCGGCCGGCCGAATTTGCCCACCGATGCGGAGGCTAAATGCTACGGAGAATAAATGGGATGTCAGACTGGAGAAGGAGATTAATTCTAGTCATCATCCACAGGTGGGGAAAGGAGTTCATGATGAGAATGAATGTGGGTCTTTTCCAAAATCACCTCTCGGGAACGAAACTAAACGAAACGTCAGTGGCAATCTAAAGCAACTCCCTAAGGCCTGACGAGGTGAACAATGATAAATCTGAATTACACAAACGTGCAATGTGCTTTTCCATTCAGTATACAGGTGCCTGCATGCATGCAGGTCTTCCACAAGACAGAGATAAGATTTTCATTTTGGGTTTAACACTGGTCCTACCAACCAAGGCTTACACTTTTTGAATGAAATGACGAGCTCCATACCTTTACATTGACTGCAATTAGCTTATCTGGAGTGACTTCCATTGCCTAATTACAGAGACAGTCTCCCTGGAGCAACTTGGAATTTGGAGCCTTACTCAGGGGCCTAACAGAATTTGAACCTAAAAATCTCTTGGTTCGCAGGCGAGTATCCACCCAGCGAGTATCCCCCCCCCCAAAAAATAATTATGCTGCTTGCTTTCCCTCCTAGCTAAATGTGACCCTCCACGGCAAACCCCGTCGCTTGTCGCAAATTTTCAGTTGAGTCATGATTTCGTGAAAGGGCATAAATCAAGCTTCAAAACGATACCTATATGGAATGAATTAGACGACGTATGACTGAGATATCAACATTCAAAGGAGTCGGGTTTCTCCTGTCATGCCAAGTGAGAAACGGAGAAATCTGCCCTTATTCACAGCCACACGGATAGCCTAACTGAACTCGGGAGACGAAGATGGATTCCAGAGAAATATCTTCACGCTAGTCAACCAGTGGATTTAGCGTAAATATTGAAGTAGAGCGGTAAAACAGAAACTTTTAACATTCTGCTGGAATTGAATTCCTCACCTCAAGAAAGTCACGTTTTTAGGATGGAAAGGGGAAGTTTTTCAGCCAAATTTATTCACAACAGTACAGTATAGACCTTCCACTGTTTCAAAACACTAAAAACCAAAAATCCAAACTTTTACCCCACGCAACATAAATGCTCATTTTTCTCGGAAACCTCCATTACGACAAGCGAGGAGGGTCACAAATATGTTCTAATGTTAGTTAGGTAGTTGAAATAAATGTTGACCCATCTGTGAAGGAGCAGTGGGCAGCTGACATGGACAGTAGCTTGCGCATGAGTACCTCAGCGGGCTGGGATTCGAACCAGGGACCTTCCGAACGCCTTAGCCGTTATGCTTACCAACTGCACCATAGTTCTGCCTTGTGTTTATCTGCTAAATGACTTTGTTCTCCCCGAATGTGATTTACCAACAAAATGCCGCAAATGTGAAACCTCTTAAAATCAGGCAGAGTCGGTGCATTGTTGGAATGTTGCTCTTTTGACTGACAAAACCCTGGTCTAAAGTCAGACTCATTTTTTAGGGTGCACTATCAAGTCTGCATAGTCAGCGCACAGCCCTGGAGCACTCGCGGCTTTTAAAGGAAATGAGAGACTCGCGGCTCTAATCAGATGCTATTATCCTCAGAGACTTCCATTTCCTAATTACAGGCACTGTTTTGAACAACTTGGGGTTAAGAGACTTACTCAGGGGGCCAGCTGTGATTCTTGTTTATTTTTTCTAACCCACAATCCTATGCTCACCAACAACGTGCTTGTCACTCAGACCACTACATCACGACCACTGTGGAGATTCCATTCTGATTGGTAGATAGAATGTTAAAACAGGAAGACATGCCTGGTGTAAAGAAGAAAATAATGTGGATCATCCTCCTTGTCGATCAACTGTTTTGCCTGGCAAAATGAAATTAGGACTCTTAAGATTTAAACAGTCGTTTTGTAGAAAGCATCTCCAATAAACCAACCGAGCTAGGCAGAGACCATCAGTGGAGCCAATATATTAGGTGTGGGTTTGCATCGTAAAGCGTGCGTCCAGGGTGTTGAGGTCAGGAGGTCACATCCTTTCACTGGGTTCCAAGCTGCAATTGTGTTGATCATACCATAAACATCTGTGGCTGGGAGTCCCAAAAACCCACAGTTTGACCTTGTTCGCTGGACGGGAAGGAAGGTGAAAGACCCTTTGCTGGCCGTCCTTGGGCATGCTGGCTGTACCGCTGTTGTACAAAGAGAAGTGGTCGATCGTTATTCCTCTTAAAGTGTGTTCGGCATGCATGAATTGTAACAGCATGAGCGGCCATTCAGTAGATGTTGCAGCTGCATCACGTCACTCAGAAGCTCAGATATATATTTGACACGTATCACATTTTTATTTGAGAACTGTGCTGTGTCTTAAAGATAAAGCTGCCCAAAAACCCTACCTAGTCTCATTTGAAATGAAAAGCCTCTATTTTTCTGCCTCCTCTCGTCTTATTAGTCGTTAATCTCTGTTAATCTCAAAACAGGAATCTTTGTATTTATTAATTATGAGTATTTTAATATCTTAACCCACAAGAAAAAACCTGAACATGTGGTAATATTGAGAAACAGGCTGCTAGACTTTCGGAGCATCTTAAGAACAGTAGTAATGAGGGTTTGGTCTTAGCTTTCTCCAGACTGATAACACGTCATTTTTATATGCTTACTTAGTGTGTTTTGTCAATACAGGGATTTTTTGAAAGGCTGAAAAGAAATGATTGGCACATTCAGCTCTTTGCATAGTGGTATGAGTCAGATCTCTATGCAAGTTGCGGAGGTGTAAGTGGGTATCGCTGAGCAAGTTCTAAAATCATGTATTACAGTTTTCTACATCACTAGCTATCAGATTTTCTTCACTCAATTTGCCATATAGTTTACATTTATTTAGTGCACTTTAAAAATGTTTTTATTTTGGAATGAGCTAAAAACCACGGTGGACGTGTCATGTTATTTTCACTGACAAACATATCCTTTAAGATTTTAAGGGCAGTTACCACTATTCGCCAATTATTTTTGTCATTGTAAGTATTCCAAACTTGCTCAAGTAAAAAAAAAGGAATCAGACAAGGGCATCTTGATTTAAAACAGTTTGTTGCATCTTTCTCTGACGATGCTGCATGTATATTTCTGAGTTTTATTGCATGTATTGCTGGTAGGTCTGGTCCCACTCCCTAGGAGAATAATAGAATTGCCTTCTAAACAAGCTGGAAACTCACTGGTCCAAGAAGTCTTGTTTTTACTGAGAGAACTGAGGCTCTGTTACGGTGACACCTTGTCCCAGGATGTTTCCAGGACGGACTACAGAGGCATGTCCCCTCTATGTTTTTACTGGTAAGTGTTGTTTCATTCAGGTAAAGGTAGACAGCCTGCTGAAATATATGACACAGAGGTTGGTAATGGAATTTAATTTATTTTTAACAATAATAACAATAATAATAATAATACATCTGTCACAAACATGAAAACTAATCGCTGTCACAATGAGAACAGATGCTCATGTTCTCCCGTCCAACCTTTTTTACTGGCATGAATCTGAATTAGTGTGGCTATTAAATATTGATAAATATGCATAGGCCTACAAATGCCATAAACATTTGTGTCTAGGATAGGCATACAAATCTACTGTTTTAATCGGATTTTACTACTATTATTATAGTTGTAATGATTAAAACATGCTCCATTCAAGGTAGAATTAGTAATTCAATTTTAACAAAGTAAAAGTCATTGATAATATTGCTCCAGGCAAGCAACACAACACTCAAAAGGAAGAAATGATGCAAACTATTTTCTTAGTTTATTTCACAACCGCAAGTTTAACGTTTTCATAGTTTAACATGCTGTTGGAAGTTTTAGCAAGTTGTGAAAAACAAGGTGAAAATAATTACAATACGTTAATTTAAGACTTTGTCATCTCTGCTATATACTGTACAGATATACAGAGAGACGAGACGACGTGGCTCCAGTTTTTACAGTGCAACAGGAAATAAGAACAAATAAGGCACACAGAATGAACAATATATAAACAAAATACAAAATATACATTTTAAACTAGGAATAGAATATTAAATATAAGCTTTAAACTAGAGATAGAAATAGAAGTAGAGGAGAGACAGTTTGGATGCAGTAGTGGAGAACCAGGGTCTGTGCAATATTTTTACATTTTACTTGTCTAAACAAGGCTAAGTTAAGATAAATAGGACACGTAATTTCCACATTTAGCTAACACATGCTAATTTCCGCTAGCTGACTACGGTTCATCAAAAAATAGCTCAAACTAGTACATTTCCGCCGGTCAACTGACGCCATTTCAACACACGTAAGACATGCTCATTTTCGCTGGCTCATAAGATGGATAACAAACGGTCGTTTATGCTGGCAAACCAAAATTAAGTTAAGACTAATGGCAAATGCCCACTTTAGCTGCCTAACCAAGGTTAATTTACGATAGCAAACATATTAATTTAGGCTGGTTAACCAACATAACTTTTAAGACAGCTAGCATATATCAACTTCCGCTACCCTGCCTGAGGTTGAATTTTTTTTTTAAGCTAGCATGCTCATTTCCGCTAGCTAACTAAGGTTAATGTTAAAGTTCATTTCCGCTGGTCAACCAAGTTGTCTATGGCCAATTCAAGACGGCAACAGCGGTTAATTTAAGGTACCTACGACCTAGTTATTTACACTGGACGTTAATTCATGTTAGCAAGTTTTTCACATTTTCCCGCTGGCTAAAAGTCTGCTAATACGTGCTGTGTCCTGCTAGCAGTCTCTGCTTACTTAGTATTAACTAGCGTAAATCAGGGAAGCTAGCGTTGGTTAGCAGCTCAGGTGTCGGTACCTGCCACGGAACCGGTAAATCCGGGTCATTTGCCTCAGGACTTGTGCTAAGCTTCAAACGCTATTCGACCTTGCTCGTCTTTTTGTGCGGGATAGAAGTACGCGAAGGTGAAAAAATACTTCCCTTTTAGGCTGGCTACGTTTATTTGGTTCGGGGGAAAGGCGTGGAAACGTTTTATGAATGATTTAGCAAAGCGTCACGACATTGTCTTTAGCTGCTCGAGTTGAGGCCGCTTATCACGACTGTCATGCTGGCAGGTTGCTCCTGCAAGTCAAACGGCAAAGTCAGCCCCATCTGCAGGGATCCCCGTCTTAAAGCAGGTTAGTGCTACCATTCATTCTCCTTAAAACGAGAATTTAAAAATGTCATTAGAAATAAGTCTTTGAATAAGCTGTAGGCTCGAGTTCTCATGAAGCCTACATGTAATGTAGACACCTATAGATAGCAAAGGATAATTTAAATCGTGGAAACGACAAACGTATTTTTATGTAAGCATTTACTCATAGTACATTAGCCTAAATATTGTTTTTACACGGTGTCTTGCTTCATGTAATTTTACATTTGAAACGACAGTAATGTTTTACAACCACTCTTGCATTAGCTCCTTTTTAATTGCTAGTCGGGTCTTCAAAATTGTATTAAGACTCTTAAGTTGGGTCTAAAAACTTTGGTTTATGGATACAGTAGTTGGTTTGTTTAACGTTGTGCTCATATATAGGCTAATATGTATAATACTGCATACTCTTTTACAAAGAACGGTTAATTGAAATTCTGGGAATGGCTTTACACTGTAGTTTATTAACATGTAGTTGTGGCGTGTTACATGTGATATTACATGTTGTTTGTGTGCCAGTTGTTGGTAACTGAAAAGTTTTGGCTGCTTTAACTGACTTCTAACAGCAGGAGGCGCTACTCAACACTGCCTTCAGTGAGACTGAGTAAGGAATCCTTTTGGCTTTAAAAAGCCCGGTTTTCGCCACTCATTTTTGAAATATCATTTTAAGGTCCAGGTTTTCTCTAGATAATGTCTGATATTAATACGCTTGACCCTTTTCCAGTTGTTTTTGTCTTTTGACTGGACATCTGGTCCACGTCACTAGTGTAGTGGCAATATTGATCAAACCACCAATAATACTTTAAGCCTTAATGAATTCTTATTATCAGTTGGAATTTATAATCATAATTATTACTAAAAGAATTGTTCAAGTGAGTCTTAAAACATTTGTCATTGTGAACATATTTGTCATTGCAAACATAGCACGGCACACAGTGCACCACAACGAAAGGTGACCTGCATCGGACCCATCTGTGCTTGGGGACGGTATTTTGCTCATGAGTGTCTCAGTGGTTACTTTTTCTGGCATGCTACTTGAACCGGCGACCTTCTGATCACGGCGCCAACTTCATAACCGCTACTCTACCGACTGCCCCAATCCAGCTATTAATCCATCTGTTGCTCTAGTTTAAAGAATTCATATTACATTGTCTTTTTTAGTATGATTTAAAAAGTTACCTTTTGGTTGGACAACATTTAAACAACTTTTTGGTTCAAATATGAAGTGACTTGAAATGTTAAAGAGGTATTGTAAATGGGTGATTTTGTTGTTATACACGTATAGATGCATCTGCTGAGTTTATATTTGGGCAGTTGGTAGCGTAACAGTTAGGGAGTTGGCCCCATGTTCGGAAGGTCGGTGGTTAAAGTCCTGGACCGGTAAACGTACCTCTGAGGTACTCATGAGCAGGTACCTTCACCAAGCACTGTTCCCTGGGTGCTGCCAAAAAAAGCCTGCACACTGCTTCCTCAAGGATGACTCAAATGCAGAGGTCACATTTTGTTTTGGTGCACTATGTGAGAAACAAATGTGGAGTCACACATTTTATTTAATATCACAACAACTTAAATAAAACCTCTGTGGTTTTCTAATATACAAAGTTTTTATTTTAAACTTTGTGAAACAGATGAAACTTGCAATTACGTCATAGACTTCACTTCTGAGAAAAGATGCTCTAAAATCCTGGTAAAACAGATTATGGAGAGAGGCCATATTTGAGGAATTATTATGACTTTGAAGAATTCTTAAACCCTGCAGCGTGTAACAGGATATATGTTGGCCTGTCTTGGTGGAAATGCTTATTTGGCAACCTTATTCCGCTGTTTGTACAGCTTTACCAATGAAGCAACTTTTTTTGCTACTTTAAGACTCCTGTACATTTGGAAAAGAATAATTTCACAAACTAGTGCTGAGCAATTAACTGACTGTACTGAATGTTTTACCCGGGAAGTAGGAAGTGATATTGCCAGCATCAAGTACAAATTGTCAATTTATTTTAAAGCCACTTGCCTGAGACACACTTTGACATTTCACTCTTTCTCACTCCCACCGAAAGTAAAACTTACACCTCTGTACGCCACATACTCGCTTGCCCTTTGCTTGTGTGAGCTGAATAGAAGTGAGATGTGTTTTTGTATTTGGAGGAGAAAGAGGGAACAGAGAGGGCAAAAGTAATCGATGGAATGTGAGTTTATTATTGATTTTGGAAGATGGAGCAGGACAAATTGGTTCAGCTGGTAGCCTAACGGTTAGGGAGTTGACCCCGTGGTTGAAATGTCGCCAGTTCAAATTCCGGGCTGGTAAACGTACCACTGAGGTATCGCTGACTTCATCATACTGGTGTGATTGTATGCATCACAATGTTAAGTCAAACAGTTTCTGTAGTATTTTAGCAGTGGGTTGTTAAGATTAGTCAAAAACATTTACTATAATTACTAAGGATATGACAAGACACTCGAGATGAGATTTTAAGAGTATTTTCAAGAGAACATCATTGATGAAACGTGAGTGGAATATGGCCTTTTCATTTGACTGAAAGACTTAAGTCAACAGCAAAAAATGATGTAGTGCATCAACTCACTGGACTCTCTTATGTGATTCCTCTTGCATCTCTTCACACCATTACTCTGCGTCAGCCTCTAACTTCTGATTGAAGGTATCTCATTATCTCATCTCAGTAAATCATCAGATTGTACATTATGAAATCCACATCTTCATTAAAACACGTTAGAGGCGTAATCCCTGCAAAATGAAAAGATTTAGGGAACATTAATGGATACAATTAGACTATGATACTGGTTGAACAAATCACATACAAAATGTTCAAATAACAGCTCATCTTGTTGCTTTTTTGGCGTCGTGCTGAAAACATGGGTTGGTATTCAGTATGTGAACTTGGAACCATATTAGCCACCTGATTGGACACCAAATCAGCGAGTCAGCTTTCTGCAAGCCTGTGATTGGCTGTTTTTTTGGCACATTTATAACGCAGTACCTAGTAGAGCGACCGCACAGTCAGAGTTGTGGGCGGCCAGATGTCAGATTTTGCTGGTGAACGTTACCCTCCACGCTCAGAATTTTGTCACAGAAATAAGGCCATACAATTTTACAAGACAGCTTTTCACCTTGACAAGGAATATTGTCACATTTTAATATCGCGAGACCTCCTCACACCCCTAATAATTACATGATAGTTACAGAGAGAACTAATTTAATTAATTTTCAGATCCTCTTCTTAAGTCATTAATTCTTCCCACAAGGCTTAGCGCTGAAAAGAAAGTCAGCCGTAACCCATTTTATGGCTTCGCTGTCTAGAGATGATCCTGAACACGGTTCAATTATTGTGAACGTGATTGAGAAAGGGAGTGAGAAAAAAATCTCAGTTAGCCTAAAAATCTTTGTAACTTGTTACTGTCCTTCCAATCTTTGCCTTGTGTGTGTGTGTGTGGCATGCTCTTGTATCATGCGCTGCTTCTCTATCCATTGCGAAGAATCAAATGGAGCGTGCAGACTGATGAGGGGCTTTGAAATTTTGGTACCTTTCAGTCATAGATGGCTCTGAGCTCGCCTGAACTCAGCTCGACTAGTTCCGCGGAGCCCGCTAATGATTAACCCCAATGTATAATCACAGCCTTTCTGTTGACGTCCAGCGCGATTGCAGTGATGCGTGTGATTGTGTAGGGCAGGGTTGCAGGCACGTTCAAACGGGGCTGTGTGAGGAGAAAACTGAACTCTTACATTTGAAGTTATTTAAATACTTAAATACAAAATGATTCAACAGTAGAGACTAGAGAGAGAGAGAGAGAGAGAGAGAGAGATGGGGTCAGGAAGTAAAGCTGTCAATTATCTATATTGAATTTATGATGTGCCCTCTCCCTTTCTGTCTGTTCTCCTCCTTCTCTAAAGTTCTTTCTGTTTTTCTCTCTCTCTCTGTTTCCTTCTCTGAAGTGCTCTCTCTCTCTCTCTCTCTCTCTCTCTCTCTCTCTCTCTCTCTCTTTCTGTTTCCTCCTCTGAAGTTCTCTCTCTCTCTGTCTTGCTCTGTTTTGCTCTTTCTGTTTCTTCTTCTGACATTCCCTCTCTTTCTGACTTATTCTTCCCCCTAAACATTCTTTCTCTCTCTCTCTCTCCTGCTCATTCTCTCCGGTGTTCATTCTGTCTTTTTATCTTTTTCACTCTGTCTCATTCTCTTTGGCAGCTATCTTGGTCTTTCTCTCTTTCTCCCTGTGCATGTTCATTTTCTCTCTCTCTCTCTCTCTCTCTCTCTCTCTCTCTTCCCCCCCCCTTCTTCTTATTCTCCTCTCTCTTTCTTTCTCTAATGTTCTCGTCTCATCTCTTTCTCTCTCACTCACTCAGTCCCTCACAGAAGTGCTGCTCCCTCCCTCATGCTGTGTCCTCCATGCCTTGCCATTACACCCCATTAGAGCTTACATTAGAAATAATTGCACATTTTCGCCGGCCTGTGTGTGTGTGGTCGTTCATGTGTCGGCATGCCAGAAGAGGAGAGTGCAGGCTCCCTTCCTTCACAAACAGGAGGCGGACATGGAGACAAGATGTCAGCCAGCCACAGAAATACTGAACCTCTCTTCTGGACCAGGATGGTGGAGCTGGCATTAAGCCCACACCAGATGTTCTATAAGCAGAGAGCACATATGCGTGTGTGAGTGTGTGTGAGACATTCCAAGGATTACATCCCCGTCTTTGTAGAGCAGTGGGAAGTGTGTGTGAGGAAAACTGTAAAGACCAGATAAAGCACCCCGGTGAGAGTTGTCGATCTTTAAGCCTTCTGGTCATGTTGGAGATCTGCTACTGGGGGTGTAAAGATATTTCAGCTACATTTATACACTGATTCAATAATCAACGAGCCACGGCGTTAATCCAATTAGAAAAATATCGATCAGACATCATACATATTGTAATGTTCCTGCCTAGTGAACACAGAGACGTCAGCTGGTTTCTTGTTGCTCCTTTTGGTGTCGCACTGGAAAAATGTGCTTTCTCCAAGCATGTGATTGGCTGTTTTTTTGCCATATTTGTAACACAGTACCAAGTGTAGCGAGCATGAAGGTGGAGTTCGGCGCGCCCAGACGTCAGATTTTGCTGGCAAAAGTTCCACTGCGCGCTCAGAATTTTGACTCAAAAATAACGGCATACCACTTCGTGAGACGGCTTTTCACCTCAACAAGAAATATTGTCACGTTTTAATACCTCCTCACTAGGGATGCACCGATCGATCGGCCAGCGATCAAAATCGGCAGATTTTTGGCCTGATCGGCTTGATCGGTGCATAGGCCAATCACTCACACGTATTGCTGATTTCAAACCGATCTTGCGCATGCGCATTACTTGCAGCACAGCCGCGCGCATTCAGGCAGCGTTCACATGTACGCTCAACGGAGGCGTTTCTCATTCACTTTGAATGGAGTGACATCGTGCGGCATGCGTGAATTTTGGGTGCGTGACTATGCCGTCACATCAATGCCAAAACTAGAACGCACAAAATGGCTTGCCGCAAAAATAAGCGGGCGTAAATTTCAAAGTTGGGCGCGCACATGTGAAACTCGAGAGCACAAAATTAAGAATCGAGTGCGCGGTTGTGATAATGTTGCACACGAACTGTATTTGTCCTCTTGCAAATGTCTTTTTTCCTCTCGATGTGTTAAATGTCCTCATGCACGAAGGACATTACCGACGAGCGTCTTTTTTGCTCGAGTGAGATTTCTGCGCGCGCCGCTTGAAAGGGGGCGGGTTTTGGCAGCTTCTGCCTGCGAATCCTATTGGCCGATGGCTCCTGGTCTTGTGATTGACTGCACACTACAGACAGTTTGTACAGAAAAACCAAAGATGACGTAGAAAGGGGAATAGCAACAGGTAGATTAAACGCAAGTTATAGTTTATCAACCTTATAATTATAATTTAATAGTTAGGTCTTACACGTTTAATAAGCACGCAATCAATGGCCCCCCTTGCCCACTTGTCTGTCCCCAATTCAACATAAACACAGATGCACAAGTCAATCACAAGATGATCACTAGATGATCAGCCGTTTTCCATAGTTGAGGATACAGGCTTCAGAAATCTGATAAATCACCTCTGCCCAAAATACACAATGCCAAGTAGGCGTTACTTTTCGGACGTCGAGTTACCGGAGATGTTACGTTTTATTTATTTAAATTTGTAAAGAAAATTTGTTATGAAAATGAAGCATTATATTAAAGAAAATTAGATTTTTGTTTGTATTTGCTGTAGAGCTGCCACTATTATATGTCACTATTATAAAAGTAACTAGTAAACGGGGAAATTAACTACCGCGTTACATTAAAAAAGTGGAAACCCATTTTTTTTGTGTCGATGTCATCGACTACTTGCAGCAGCTCTAATTTTCTGTTATCTGGGAAAAAAAACGGTATCGGCCGATCACACTTACAAAAAAATCGGTAATCGGAATCGGCCAAGAAAATTGCAATCGGTGCATCCGTACTCCTCACAGCTCTAGCAATTACCCATGCTAATGTGGGCCGTGGCTGACGTATGTTGGAGAAATGACGTTGAGGCAAGCAGATTTAGAGCTGTCATTTCAGTCCAGTCTATTAGCTGCTGGTGCTCTCCCACTGTTACCCAGGAAGCACTGTATAGAGGTCGTATCATGGAAAAATGAGGAAGCCAATGCTAGTTTCATTCGGATGTCACCTTCATGCAGCGTCTAATTGACGTGGAATAACTGCATGTGGCCTCTGACTGTCACATACCACCTAATCCCTCCGTACTGGCAGAGTGCATAATAATGAAATAGGACTGTAAAGTAGACTAGTCAGGGTGCCTGGAAATTGGTCTGAAAATCTCGAATTGACCCGCCGGGCAAAACAGACGTGAAACGTAATGGACTCAGAAGGGCTGCAGATAAAAGATTTTGATGTTGGGTAAAAACTTTGCAACGTGACGGCATGGGTATCGTTACGATTTTAACAGTACTGCTGTAACCGCTACTTAACGGTACAGTACTTTAACGGTATTCTTATCAGTACTTTTTGAACTTGTACTAAATGCGCCCTAGAGCTACAGCATCGATTGCTTTTGGTACTGGAGAAATTAAAAAATCTGATTTTTATTATTTTTTTCACATATAAGTTATCTTTCCCAGTTTGTCTGACCAGCTCCGAGACTGGTTAAGACATTAACCTAGAGCATTCTCTCTAAAGATGGCCCCGATCAGATACATAGATGGGGTAACGGTCCAGTAACGACTCAAATAGCTGGATCGGAAGTCGGTGGCATTGGGCCAATCTATGGAGTCGATCTGTAAATACGTAAACACACTACAACCCCAAAAGCAAATCACGTGATTATAGTGTTCAGTTTCCTTAACAACACCAGCTCTTGCTCGCAATCTCTGTGTTCCTGATGGTTTTAGCGCCGTCACTAAATTACAGAACTGTGTTCAAAGGAATCATTTTTGAGATGTTATTTTAATAATAAATAATTTAGCATACACACATGGGTGAGTAATTATTACATTGTTTTAGTTAGGAAAACAGTCTTTATTTTCTTAAGCATAACAGAATAATCTGTCATGTTTTCAGACATTTTTTAAAGCTTTATTTTCTGTTTAAAAAAAAGACTCAGACTGTATCGTATTTAGACCAAATTATGGTGTAGATAATGTACTCCATACTCTACTGTCACCTCCTTCTGCCATCGTGCACAGCTGGCGTCTGCCAGAAGAAGAGGAGGGAGGGAGGAGTGTTGATATTAGCTTCTCACGATATCGGGGGAGACCTTCACGTTCTATCTTTGACGAGGCTCGGAATTTTGAAACGGTGGCTTTATTAAACCGTGGTATAGCAGTAACCGGCCCATGTCTAGTCGTGTGCGCGAATCTTAATGACACCATTCCCTAGTCATGAGTGTTGGTTAAAGGTACCACACGATTTATAGTTGTGCTTGCAGTTGAAAACACAAACACACTTTTATTCTTGTTGAACTCTTTCTCATTCGCAGCATCGGCAGTTAAACACATACAAAATAAATGAAAGCCTCTGCTGTCTTTTTCCTCTCACTGGTCGTGAAAGAAGTGACTCCTGCTCGTGTCTCCAAAGTTGAAAGGATCGGTGAAAGTGAGGATTGTGTAAAATGACTGATGGCTGCAGCGTTGAGCGCGGAATGATCTAAATGAATGTGACGTGTCAGGCGTGACTCTTCTAGCGTGTGCGTTAGACGGGCGAGATGAAAGCTGCTTGGGAGGCGGCTGCAGGAGAGGTCTCCCCTATAACTGAAGCCTGGGACCAATTACGGCTAGAATATAAGGCTTAAATCTGCTTAAAAGCACCACAAGCGCTTATATTCCTACAATTACTGCTCCCAGAGGTCATCTTCCAAAGTTCAACAGGGCAGGGGAAAGTCGTTTAGGAGATTGGGTTGTGATGGCTGACGACGGAGGAGAATGGAGCTGACTACATAAATAAAGACGGAGCTCTATTATCTCTAGACTTTAAAACCTTCTCCTCACTCGTTTAATCTTAGCTTTAAGTGTAAACTTAACCTTGATTTAGGGCATTTCAGGACATGTCCAGATGTAATGTGAGGTCACACAGAACAACGGCTTGCTGTCTTTGTGAGGTCCTTCACTTGACTTGCATATTGCTGTAATGTTCCAAATGACTACTGAATAATCCTGGTAATATGAAAGCTACAGTTAACCCTGAACTTTACCTCAGGAAACCAAAACAAATCTTTTACTTCTTACAAGTAAAAATTGGAATTTTCTATAAAGGCACTTTTCATTTCTTTCTCTCTCTCCCTCTCCCCTTCTTCTATTATTGTGAGCTCCCTCTTTCTCTCTCGTTTCTCTCTCTGATCTTCCCTCATTATTTCTCTCTTTCATTCTGCTTCCTTGTTTTTTCTTTCTATTGTTCTGTCTCGTACATTATATTTTTTATCTCATACTCTATCGCTAACGGAGTCTCGAAAGCTTTGCTTCGCTGGTTTTCGCGTATCTCAAGTCTGTTTTGACCAGCGCTCTTCTTTTTCTTACATTTATCATCCTTCTTTCCCCGTCAAAGTCTTTCTACTCGGCCAGTTTTCACGTCACAGCTACAAAACTTGAGCCAATCACATTCTTGTGGAAATGCATCTGTAGTTTCTCTTGTTCTCGCTCTCATTCTATTTCTCTCTAATGCTCTGTCTTGCTTCTCTCTCGCTCTCCGTCTCGCTCTTGCATACGCAGAAACACACGAAAGTTCCAATGCCGCACACACGTGCATGTTTAGTGCGACCTGCTCTCTCATCCCTGACGGATACCCAAATATAGTCACCCTAATGCATTAAAAGCTTGTATAGGAGGCACAGGCTATAGGGTATTTTAAATTCTAGTTTATAATTTAATGTTTATTTTGGTAAATATATACTGTGTAATACTGATCCATAGAGACAAGCAAAATTCTTCAGTTTTCTTTCAAGCAGAAGAACAGTTTGTTCCTGTTGCTCATTAACTGAGATTCTTTTTTGGACAGTATTGACGTTCTCTTTCTCTGACTCACTAATGCATCACATCGCTCTGTGTGTGTGTGTGTGTGTGTGTTTACTAATAAAAGCTCTAGAAGTCACATTAACTCTCTTAAGGCTGCCACAGTATCAGCAATTAGCCAGACGCTCTGGGTTAGTGTTTAGCTGCGCGCGACCTCTAGGAGACACATCCACTCTCAAAAGTTGGACTTCATGGTCAATTATGAGCAGAAATGGTTCACCTGAAGGGGAGCAAACTTTTCCACAAGAGCAACTTTCTAAAGCAGTATGTGGTATTTCCAGCCCCTAACTCAATGGAAACCTTTACCGGTTTAGAAGAGAAACATTTAGACTGATTCACTTTGGCACTTCTCACTGAGGCCCTCTCACCTTTTCCCGGGGCTTCCTGCAGGTTTTTTTTTTTTTAGAAGTTGATGAGCAAACCTACTAATTGTAAAACAAATAGATGTACGGAGAAAATCAGAAGCAACCGAAAACAACAAACCAATATTGCAAGCAGAAGATTAACATTAAAGGTTACCTAATTAATTGCTGCTTTAAAACGTGTGTGTATTTATAACACTTCCGTTGTACAAGTATTTTTATAATCGGTTTAATATGATTAACCATCTTTAATTGTTTATATTGGGCCTTGCGTAGGTTAATTAATCTTTTGACCCTTCATTTAAAATGTGTTGTGCAGAGAACATTAAAAAGTTAGTAGTAAGTCAGTACTTTGTTTTCGATTTGTTTTTAGATCTGAGTCTTAGATCTAAACATGGCACGATACCTCTTTCTTGTGTCCGATACCGTAACTAATATTACAAATTTGGATATCTGCTGATACAATACAAATCCCATAGTGTCTGAGTCTTTTTTAGACAGAAAGTACTGCTTTAAAAATGTCTGAATGCATGTCTGAGATTATGATTATGATGTTATGCTTTATGAAATACATGACTTAGATACTGTTTTCCAAACTAAAACAATGTAATAATTACACACCCATATGCATATGCTAAATTATTACATCTCAAAAGTTATTTAAACACAGTTGTGTAATTTAGTGACGGTCCCTCATCCTGCTGCGCTAAAACCATCAGGAATACAGAGATTGCGAGCAAGAGCTGGTGTTATTAAGGAAATTAAACAGTATAATTGCTTTTGGAGTTGTAGTGTGCTGCTTGTTCTGCTCATTGTCATATCAATATGTAGGAATTAGTGGGAATGTTGAACAGTAAACCAGCTTTACCGCGGTGCTGCTCTCCCATACATAACCAGTTGAGCGTGTGCACGTTTACAGATCGGCCCCATAGATTGGCCCAATGCCACCGATACCTGATCCAGCTGTTTGAGTCGTCATCGGCCCGATATTCCATCTGCATATCGGATCGGTGCCATCTCTAAGTCTGTACATGTAAACCTTCGCAATGTTAGCATTAGTTATGTCTTTATTGTAGTATATGTGTAGGTATAGACTGTCCAGTCCTGTTGCTGGAGATATTTAGACCTGCGGAAATTCAGTCTAAACCTAATATGCTGCACCAGACCCTAATAATCCACTTTTCCCTAATTAAATTTATACTCTGTTACAGTTAAAGCCAGGCTGCTCTAGACCAAAATAAATCTTAATTAAGCTTCTTTTTTTTAACTAAAAAGAAAAAAGGCTTTGCGCATCTCAAAATATGAGCCAAAACAACAGCCCAAAAACCAAAAAATGAACACTGTAGCTCGGGGGATTAAAAAGGACTCATTTGAGTTGCAGATTATTGAAAGAATTCTTCTGTTTTTAAACCTGGTAGTATTTGTTTGTAATCATTTTATTCTTTTAGTTCAGTAAAAAGGTAAAAGGTCAAATGGATTGGCACAATCCTAATAGCATTTTTCTAACTGGCATTACCAAATATCTAAGAGGAAGAGCAGTTCAGAATTCACTATTTTTAAAGCACCCTGGAATGAGACAGCTTTTTGCATCGGTCTGTGCCGGCTTTTTGTAACTGTAGGCTTTATAATGGATCCTTACAGTTGCTTTCGTGGATGAGGCACGGAGATGGTATTGCGTATGCTCTCCTTTTGTCTCTCATGGATTCATCCAGCCAGGACGGAGCAAAGTGTGTGTGTGTGTGTGTGTGTAGAGAGAGAACCAGTGTTTCCATATCCCTCAGGGAAGGCTGGAAGGGGAAGAAAAGAGAACGGGCAGAAGGTAGTGCAGCATGTTAGTGAGAGAGATGAAGAAGCGGAACGTGACTGGACAGTGAAACTTTTTAGAATCTGTTTCATTTCTTTTAGAGAGAAGCATTTATAAACGATTCTAGTGAGTGAGAATGTTGTAGCTCTGGTAGTGCTTGTCTGTATAGGTGGGACCCAAACTTTTTCACTAGGCCTTCGTTTTGTAGATAAGAATATGTTTGAGTCCCTGTTTCTTCTCACCTACTGCCTTCCTTACACCATTCATGTCTGGCTTATAATGACATTTCACATGACTACAATCTGTCGTGTCTATGTCTCAGAACTGGGCGGACTTAAAGTTAAAGTTCTACATTTTCTCCCGGATAGCTGTTTACAGCTACACAGCTGCCTGCGAAGCTTGTGGCCAAACTTGATCACGTGACTAGTTCATTTTTAAAAACATATTGCTGTGTTAGTGTCTAGACTAATCACCTGTGTTAATGTTCCCAGGTCTACTTTCAACATTTTCAATCTCAAATTTAATGTTGTTCAGCTTAACCAGCTCAATAACTATAAGATATCTCAGTAAAATTCCCAGAAGTGGGAGGGGTAACTCGATTTTCTTTTTCTTCACATTAGCCGTACGCCGAGAAATCCTGCATTTTGCATGCATTCCAACCTCCCAGGATTTCCACAAGTGCCTCCATGCTTGAAAACCCGTGAAAAACCATATGATGACTGAATGTGTACATGCACGTTCACAGCGGGTCTGTCGGGAGGGATTAGTGTTACCTGAGGTAAGTTCTCCAGACCTTTTTACAGAATGTAAAAATCCCTGTTACCGTTACTGACATTGTCCTTAATGATTATAGAAGCTCTGGTAATTATTACTTTAACCCCACGTCCTCACGTAAAACCAATCGTGTCAGAAGGGAACTTTAGTTCATTTTTATTGTCTTGCCTTGCCTTACTGCAGCCCCCGTCCACAAGCAGGTGGGTGTGTTGATGGAAGGGTTAAGTCCACCTCTCTTTCTCATACTGTTGCTTCAGAATCGGTGTAAACTGGATCATTTGCTAGATGGTAATGACTGAAACACACAAACAACAGAATGTGTTTTGTCCTTACTGACTTTATTCTTCGTTTGAATAACGTAGACATTGTCTACTTTTTGTAATTGCAATATATTTGGAGTTGTATTGCTACTGTGCCAGATACTCAAGGACACTCTCCATGTTAAAAGTTCACCATGAGTAGTCGGGAAATCAGTTTTCTTTGTGACTTTTTCACAAGGTGGGAGGCTTTGGCAGACCGTTCCTGACATGACATGCATTGTAAATGTTTATATTAAACGAGAAGTGACCACTCGTTAGTCCTTTCCAGAAATGACAGTTAGTTGCAGCGCTAATAAAATCAACAAACTGCATTTCTATGACCGTAACAGATTTTGACCGAGATTTTGTCTCGGTACAATCTTTCTTTCCCTATAGACAAACTGATTGAGATCAGCAGGGACGATGAATCAGGTGTGTGAGGGAGCCGGCCTCTTGAAACACATCCTGACAGCAGGCGTTAGAGCAACCAAGCGGAAGTCACTTAGGCAGCTTACTGCTTCCTGTGCCCCGGTGTTACGGTGGAGGGTCTGAGGCATGTTGGTTGTTTCACTGAGAGGTCAACATATCAGTTAGCACCTTCTCTAGCTGGTTCGCACAAGCCTTTAGGTTATGTCCAGGCAGTTTGCACCCAGTTCAGCTTTTTTCTTCCGTCTTCTTCATTAACTCCCTGCAGTACGTTAACACTGGGACCAGCAAGAGTATAAAAGAGACTGAAAATCACACATTCTTTGTGCAGTTGAAGCCCCCAAATGTGAAAACTTGAAGTGCGTAATATAGCTAGTTTCTGAAAATGGGAGAGAGTTCCACACTAGTTCTGGAGCCGTTCAAGAATCGCCACATACACATTTATACCAGTACGGCATGTAGTGAAATGTGAAGCTGGTTCATGCCTGAGACTGTACAAGTCATTTTAAGTAAAAATATAATAGACTGTGTTATAGGAAATGCCAATGAGCAATATTTACCCCATAAACCATCATCCTTTAACTGAATGACCCACCAATTGGTGAGTAAAAACTCTCTAGGAGCAATGTAAAAGCTCTTATTATGCAGTAATATACCCGTTATGCAGTTTGCTAACAGTAAAATGTTTGATTTTCTAAGCAACTCTTTAACTTCTTGTATTGTAACAGACCATATATGGTCCACAGAGTTAAAACAGTTTCAAAATCTATAGCAAAAATGCACATTAACATATTAAAAAACAAAATTCAAAGTATTTAATGATTCTGTAGAAAGTACAGTTCAGTCTGTGTTATAAAGATGTTTTGTTTGCTGTCATCTGTTAAATTGTTGAACCTATAGCGCTATAGATCCAAAATCGCTCTTACTTCAGGCGAAGAACCTTAAGGATCAGTTCCCGTTTCTGGTGCGTCACAACTGTACAAAGAACTGGTTTAGAACCATGTCTGTGTCTGCACTGTACCGTGAAATGTTGTTCTTGTAGTCTGTCAATGTCTTTATCCCGTTCCACATGCTGTGTGGATTTTTTTCCTCTAAAGGCGCCTCAATCCGCCGCTTATGTTTGAACTTGGCAGCTTTAATACCCGCCTTGAGCTTGCGTCGAGCTTCGCTGTATGTCTGTATGTCTCCCGACCTGAAAGCTGCACTGCATTGTTTGAGCAGTTTGTTATTCATCCATGGCTTCTGGTTGTAAAATACCTTTTTTTTTTCCTTTATTTACATGCAGAAGGCTGTGCGTCGAGCAACGAGTTCCAATCCATGCAATCAATGCAGTCCTGCATTGGGCCGCTATTAGGCATTTTGCCGATTATCAGTGTTTAATTTTGACCATCGCCGATATTGAGTAATTACAAGGTGCACTACTGTGGCTCCACTGCCGTCTCTTCTCTCTCTGCCCCGGAAACCCCCAAAAACCAATATCGGTCGGCCGCTAGCTTATATATTGCAGTGGTTATAGTTGTTGACTGGGGAGCAAAGTCTGTCTCTTATTTACGACAGTGCACCAGATGTGTTACGCCTGTTACTGCTGTTAATGGAAATACACAAACCCTCTCTCCTGCTCTTCTCTGAGTTTGCTCAGTCCTGCTAACTGACTGATAGAGATCAGCAGTCTCTTTAATGATTCGTGTGATGAAATTTTGAGTCTAAAATCTCATTTGTTGATTCATTTTCTCTACTCGAGAAGTGCTGGTCTAAGTGGGTTACCCTCCGGCTTGGCTTACCAGACGACTCTGTTTCCTGGTCTTTGTTTCCTGTCCCTGCGCCGTCTGCGCTGCCTCCCCAGGGAAATGCTGGACCCAAGGGGCTCTGCTGATCTGCGGAATCGAGCGTCAGTCTAAAGCAGGATTTTTGTTTGGTAATGGAGAAGTTGGAATCGTGTGCAGGATTCGTGTGCTGGAGCTTTTTTGATATGAGACGAACGCAATCAAAAATAAACAAGAGACGAGAGTTGTTGCTGTCAACTCCAAATACGTTGTGCAAGGCAAAGCTAGAACAGGAGAGAGCTAGTTCGGGACGAAACAGTCAGTATAATATCTCCTATGGCTGAGGCTCCATGACAAATTTGTCGTCTCAGAGGCCTGCAAAGATCTGAGACCCTTTGAACGTTGAACGCTGTAATATGCACTGACACCCAACTTCTGACCGCTTAAACACGCCCCACCATTTTGTGATGAAATCGGTTGTAAATCCAGGAAGAAAAGAATTGAGGGGACTTCAAAACCAAGCTCTTTGAAAGCAAGATGTCTTCTTTCTTTTTTTTTGAAAAACTTGCCTGATAGGAACGACTTCCAAAACAATGGCTAAACTCGGGCCACTTTACACGGAGTAGACTCTCTTGCCCGACAACGTCCGAGTGTGTCTTCGCAAACGATTCACCCATTCGGCCTCCCTCCTCACACCTGGGTAAAAGATGATAGAGCGGCTTTGCAGAGTGATTCTAACAGCTCCCAGCTGGAGAGCAGGTTATTTCCAAGTCCAGACTTTGTCTCCACAGTTCAATCTCTCACCCTTGTCTACGTCTTGGAGATTTATTATCTCGAACGTTATCGCCAATGGCGCATGGGCGTGGAGCAATTAGTCTTTCCGGCCACGTGCTTCGCTTCCCGTCGGTCGGCGCGGTTGAGTGACTGCTTGCCAGACTGCCTCGAGGTCAAGCTTTTGCCTAAACGGCAGCTTTGTCCTTGCGGAGGACGTTAAGTTGCAGTCTAGCTCAGACCACCCGAAGCCATTGTGATCTCGGGCAGGCTGGAGAAGTCTTCAGCTCGGATGACATTTGCTTCACACGGTTCTGTAGCTGAACTGTCTGAATGTCTCGGTGGGAATGCCACAGCAGGGCGGCTTCGCTTCCAGCGCCTTGACTGTGAGTCACTACTCTGACGGCGGATTGTGGCAGTGCCTGTTTACTTCTGATGTGTGTCGAGTGACTTGGTATGTCTGTTCGTTTCCTCTGTTTAGTCCTTCAGCACAAAACAAGATGCAGCTAGTACCCGGCTTTTGGTTTGATCTTGTTCATTCATTCAAACCTTGCTCCTAAATAGGAATGACCGTGGGAAAGATGTAGCAGTATAATGAAATTATGGGACTTTGTTGGGAGTCTTTTGCACCCACCTGAGAATTTAAAAGGGGAAACAATTAGAGGGAAATAAGATAAAAGTTTTGGGTGAATAAGTAAGCTGTCTACCTTTATAGCTGCCCTATTGCCAAGGATGAGTCACAGTCTTACAGTTACAGTCTTAAGTCACAGAGATCACCGCCGCCAAGGCTCAAACCAAACGAAACTCAACTGCGAGCATTCACCTCTGAGCTATTCCCTGTCATTTTTGGTGTCAAGACGTTTTGTTACATAATTTTAAATGCCTATGACATGGTCATTTTTGGATTTCAAATTGGGAGCAATGGCAGGGGTTTGCGCAGGGCAAGGGGCAGACAGATCGTCATTTGGTCTTTCTGAGATTCTGGATGTTTACAGTTAGAGCGCATTTTGTCCTTGTTTTGACTTCAGAATATCTTGGTTTTGGTTTTACTCCTTAAGGACTGGGATTATGTCTTGTATTGGGTTAGATTTTCACCTGCCCGTTAGTGTCATGTCATATTGTACCCGGTGATGTCTAAAAGCAGGTAGAACTGAATGATAACTGTGATGTCTTTGTGTGCAGTGAGCCTCTTCACCACCTTTGAAGCTCCAGACCTCGTGATCAAGAACAACGTTTAGCTTTCTGCTGAGGCCATATACAAGAACCAGTGTTGTTATTAAAACTTAGTGAACCGAGCATTTTTTTGTCTGTGTTCATCCAGGTTTGACCCGTTTTCTATTAAATGCTTTGTTTTATTGTCTTGTCTGTGATATTCTGGCCTTTGGCCTGGATACTGATTGCGATTCTTGCCTTGTCTGTGCGGGATCTGCTTGCTTGTAAACTTTTCCTGTCTATTGCTCACAATTGTTGGATTTTCTGTTTCTGGAGTTTGATTCGTGGCTTAGATTACATTTTGTATGACCGATTTTGCCTAAACTCCACTGTTTTGCCTCAAAACTCCTGCAACTACAGAGATCTCCTTACGAGTTACAACTGTAAGAGGTTTTTTGAGACTTATTAATGCAAAACAACCTCCTGTCTTCTGACTCTTGTGCTGTGTGTTTGGTTGTTAAACCAGGCAAATGGAAGGAGGAGTGACCACACAGTCGGGATATGAGCTTTCCTGTGCATGTTAGCGGGAAATTTTCAGATGGCATATATGTTACACACAGTTGATCCAGATTCAACTCTGCATCCATCTTTTTTATCCGACAGTAGTCATTGTCCCTATTGACATTTACAAACCCATGACACAGTTCCCATTTCATTCTTTCTGGAGCAAAACCAATGCTGCGTTGCATCGACTGTTTCAGACGTTTTGGATCTGCCTAGAAAACTTTATCTATGTGTATATATAGTATACATAAGACAGTAATGTGTTCTTCATACAGGCTTGTGATTAATGATTTGTTTACCAGGCATTGCACAAAGTGCTGCAGAAGAACTAATGCAAAAATCATCGTTTGGATGAATGTCAGACGCCATCGCTGGAATTTGCCTTGAAATGATTGTTCTTAACTTTGCTAGCTTATTCTTGTTCTTTTTCCATCTCTGATGTGTAATTTTATGTAGTAACATTTGAGTTCAAAGCTGATGTCACACAAACTACAACCTGAAAACTGCAATCCAATCCAACGCGCAACCTTTTTGGGGGAAGAAAAAACTGGTGGCCCAGGGGAAGATGAATTGGTGAATTGAAGCCAGATTGTAGGAAAATTATTACCCATATAATAAAGCTCCAATAACGCCTTTATGTATTTTTCACTACATAAAGTCTGTCTGCATACATTTACTTTATCATCAAAAATCAGCAGGGTAATAGTGAGCTGTAATTATTCCACTTTATCCAGCACATCTTAAGTCAAGTTACACTAATTACATTTTTGCTTGGTGTTGAAATGTAAGTACATTAGTGGTGGACTGACCTCTGGTGATTATTTGGGTAAATTATGGAGGAGTAAACATATAAACACAGTGGGGACACCTGTGCATCATGCTGCATAATTGTTTCACACTGACACTGTTAAAACATTTCACCAGAAGTCTCCTGCCTCGGTCAAAAGCAAGTTTCTTTTCTTGCTGTTACTCAGGCTTGCCCTGATTCATGATAATGAATCAGGCTTAATTTGTATGCATTAGTGTTCATGAGAGGTTTTGCATTGCAGTGTTTGGCTATTCAGGGCAAGTATTCCTTTAGCTTGAGCGCTATGCTATATATTTACGTAAGGTAATTCTGCTCTCTAGATCTGCAGTGTTTACTCTAGAGAATTCTGTAATCGCTAGATCTATACATTTTACTTTTTTTTTTAAAAAATTGTCTAGATCTGTGGAATATTCTAATTTTGTAAGGAAAAAATGTATTTACCTTTTATTCAGGCAAGGCAAAAAGTAATCAAAGCTCAGCTCATCTCAGATTACTGGGCATAAATTTGCCATAAAGATCAACCAAGTCCCTACTGAATTGTATCTGTAATTGGCTGAAAAGACACGAGTAAATATATAGCAAAGTCAAGAACAAACCGGTTTTCTCCTGCTGGCGCTTATTTTTATGTCGCTTCTGGTGGATGCAATTTATTCTGTGCTGCGACAACATCTGACAACGTCCCACCAAACAATGGGGTTTTTTGTGTTAGCTATTCTGCAACCCCAAGCACAAAACCTGATAAGTACACTATTAATCAGTTGTTTAATTACTCTTTTTAAATCAAAACTGCTAATATTACAGAAACCAAAAAGACAGTGTCATTTACAAGCAAGTCACAAACACGCTAGCTGATCTGATCTGTCTGCATTTAGGGACAATTTTCTTGTTTGCACCTACACAGACACACTGCTTTTTACCTCACTAACGACTTGTCCAAGTAGGTGATATATCCACATATAGAAGACAAACCGTCTTAATAAAGTGTTGACAATACTTTATTGACAACGCATTGAAAGATGACAGGCCTGTTTGTTTTTATTTGTATTTCTGAAGCCGACACTGTCCAGGTTTGGAAGGTGTCACCCGCTTGCTGCCCTCACGCTGTGCACTGAGAAGATGAGGAAATGGCTGTGTTTTCTTCGTGACCCTGATAGTGTGTCTGAGGTGGTTCAGTACTGCCGCTGCTTGTAGCTGTTATTTCCCCAGTGTGTGCACCTGAGGACCTCTACATATGGGCTTTGAGTGACCTTGAGGGGCAACACTTACGATGCGGGAAGGAAGGACGTAGGAAGAGTGTGGAGTTTTACACTTATTTGTTCTGGAATTAAGTACCACGTTTGGTACATATTTATAAATATGAATACTGATCTCTTGTCTTGCCTGTAGAGCATCTCTGGATGTGCAATGTCAAGTATGTCACAGTATAATTTTTGTGTAACTGGACGTCGCTTTGGATAAAAGCATCCGCCATGTGTAATGTAATGTCATGTGTTATCGTCCACCGAATTGCACATGGGGCAGTTGGTAATGTAACGGTTAGGGAGTTGACCATGTGATCAGAAGGTTGTTGATTCCAATCCCAGACTGGTAAAGGTACCACTGAGCAAGGTACCGTTCTCAAGCATTGCTCCCTGGGCACTGCCCATGTCAGCTGTCCACTGCTCCTTCACAAATGAATCACGTCATGTTTCGTTGTGGTGTTCTGTGTTGTGGCTAACTTTTCCGGTATATTGCCTACTCACTTCTTCTATGGGCGGTGGTGCCACATCAGTCTTATTGGCCGAAACCCTGTGTTGGCTATTGTGAGAATGGCTCTTTGAAGCCCATGAACCACAGTTGATCCCCTGAGCAAGGCCCTTTATCCCTAGTTGCTCCAGAGAGACTCTCCCTGTAGCTAGGAAATGAAAGTTGTTATGGACCAAGAGGTCATGGGTGTGAGTCCTACCTTCAGCACAAACATCATTGAGTCTCTGAGCAAGACTCTTAACTAGGGATGCACCGAGCGATCAGCCAGCGATTGGAATCGGCCGATTTTTGGCCTGATCGGCGATCGGCCGGTCGCTCACGCGTATTGCCGATTTCAAACCGATCTTGCGCATGCGCATTACTTACAGCACAGCCACGCGCGCATTCAGGCAGCGTTCACATGTACGCTCAACGGAGGCATTTCTCATTCACTTTGAATGGGGTGACATCGTGCGGTGACGAAATGAATTTTGGGTGCGTGAGTATGGCGTCACATCAATGCCAAAACTAGAGCGCGCAAAATGGCTTGCGGGCGTAAATTCCAAAGTCGCGAGCGCAAATGTGAAACTCGAGAGCACAAAATTAAAAATCGAGTGCGCGAATGTCTTTTTTTTTTTTTTTTTTTTCCTCTCGATGTGTTAAATGTTTTCGCGCGCGAAGTAGATTACCAACGAGCGTCTTTTTTGCTCGAGTGAGATTTCTGCAATCAATGGCTCCCCTTGCCCACTTCTCTGTCCCCAAATTCAACATAAACACAGATACACAAGTCAATCACAAGATGATCACTAGATGACCAGCTGTTTTCCATAGTTGAGGATACAGGCTTCAGAAATCTGATAAATCACCTCTGCCCAAAATACACAATGCCAAGTAGGCGTTACTTTTCGGACGTCGAGTTACCGGAGTTGTTGCATTTTACGAGTTACATTTTATTTATTTAAATTTGTAAAGAAAATTTATGAACATAAAGCATTATATTAAAGAATATTAGATTTTTGTTTGTATTTGCTGTAGAGCTGCCACTATTATAAAAGTAACTAGTAAACAGGGAAAGTAACTACCGCGGTACATAAAAAAAGTTTTTTGTGTCGATGTCGTCGACTGCTCGCAGCAGCTCTACTTTTCTGTTATCTGGGAAAAAAAGTCGGTATCGGAAAAATCGGTATCGGCCGATCACGAGTACAAAAAAAACGGGAATCGGAATCGGCCAAGAAAATTGCAATCGGTGCATCCCTACTCTTAACCTCAAGTTACTCTCAGGGAGACTTCCCCTGAAGTTAGGAAAATGAAAGTCGCTCTGGATAAGAGTGTCTGCTACATGCTTTAAATGTATATGTAAATTGAGCTTCATCTCTGTATGCCTGTATACTGTATGGTTGAGATCACTTTAACTAAGACTTGATAGCACATAGGCTCAGGGGATAGACAGGCATAAAAACACAGACACAGGTGTAACACATCAAAGCATAGGACAGGGAACACAACCTGAACCTCTGCATAGATGCACTCCTCTACACAATAAGTCTAGTATAAAATTTTTCCCAAACTGACTTTTTTTTTTTTGTTTTAAAAATCCAGTTTTTATATGGCAGTTTACTTGCCAAAAACATGTAGCCCCACTTACAGAGCCCTTGTCTCTAACCTTTCTCTTCCTGTTTGCTCCTCAATTGGCCTTTGTGTTGCATTTCTGCTTTTGGATTATTCTTGCTGCACCTCTTAACTGATTCTCATCTGTGACCTCCCATTTTGTCTCCGCCCTTCAGCATGCTCTCACGTCCTCCACCCAGATAATTTCTGGTCACCAGTGTTGCTGATCGATGCTCTGCGGAGGGAGCCAGAGAAATCGTACAAGGCAACAGACTGCAGTCTGGACCTGTAAGAGTGAGGCAATTTATTAAAAGCAAAGTGAAGGGGGAAAAATTGTTGTTGAGAGAGCATGCACTAGCCTCTCCTTTGAACAAAATGATGACATTACCTTGGACGTCAACTAACCTAAAAAAGCCTTAGCTAATATTTTCATGCTTTTACGCTCAGGATTTCTATTACAGATTTTAACCTGTCTGTTGGCGCACACAGTCTGTCAGCCATCCAACTACTGATCTGTTTTCTGACTTGACACCAGTTGACAGGTTTTATTTAGCATGGTCGGCAACATTTCCTCTGGCTAAAGATCGGCCACCAGTAAGGCTTCTCAAATGGCAATTAAACAAATTCCATAATGATGTGAGTCACATAGGTCAAGCTCAGACTTTTAAAAAATGCGTAATCTTCCACATTGAACATAAATTATTAATTAAGCAGAGACTCGATGATCTCCAATAGACCCACCAGAAAATGTTGGATTGGTTCTGCTCAGGAGATTTCAACCGATTGCAACCCTACCAACCTCAGGGAAGTGGAATCTAATTAATCAGACCATTTTCTGCTTCCTGAACATCCTCGGCCTGGCTGAGCTGCCCTGATGGATGGATCCTTTTATATGACTTGCTTCAGGCTTGCAACAACACACCTCACAGCGGTGCAGGTTCTGTCCCATGTCGTCTTTGCGTCATTTTGAGTGACGTGAAGCGTCACCAATATTGAGAATCGACTTTGAAGCCTAAGGATTGATTCTCAACAGTCATTTAGCGGTCAGTAAATAAACTCGTTGTTAGTTTTATGCTCAAATTTACTTAAAATGGAAGACTGTGATCTACATGAAGTAACATTCAGTGATTAATTCATTATCAGTACTAGAGATCGACCAATGGTTTTTTAGGGTCAATATCGATACCGATTATTGCTAGTTAATGGGGCCGACCCTTATTTCAGTTGGAGGCGCAGGGAGTCAGTGTCTGAAATTGAATCTTGGAATTGAGAATCCAGAAAATCACTGGAAATCAACTCATAGCATCAGTTTGATCCACAGAAACTGGATTCATAATTGGCCTCCAAAATGTGGAAAATAGAGCACAGCCGAGTCAGAAGAGACACCTTAAGGCTGTAAATGAGGAGACAATCATAGCTATAATCAGACTGACAGAGGGAACATCTTTGCCATGAAGGGATGTACTTGGAATCCAGATAAATGCCGGGGTCCATGTTTTCCCCGTAGAACATTGCCAGGTCATCGCACCGCCTCTGTACCCATGGCTTTTTCCCTTCTGTCCATTGCACGTCCCAGGTTCTATCTTTTCCCCAAATAAATGTCGCACTTCCAGTAGTTTTAAAAAATGTAGGCACTTTCAGGGGCTGCCAGAGGTGAGTATGGGCAACAAGCAGTGATGGCCTGTACTGTTTCAGTAAATTGCAGTGTGGAATAGCGTTACTGGAAAAGCTGCAGCGTTTTAAAAATTGGTTTGCCACTGAAAAATAGCAATTTCCATAACATTGGATGCTGGAGACATTGGAGGTTTGCACACAACTCTTTCTCTCCTTGTATCTGTTGTCAGAAGCCTGTCATTGTTAAGTTTTACGTAGCTTCTTTCAGAAGAGGACCTGACTTTCTTTAGCGACCTTTACTATGCATCACCAGGAGTGACGGCCAGCTGCAACTTTGAACTAATAAAGTAAATAATTATTTGTCATGGTGAACACAGCACACCACAATAAAATGTTAGGTCTTCATTTGACCCATCGGTGAAGGAGCAGTGGCCAGCTAACATACGCAGCGCCTGGGAAGCAGCGCTTGAGGATGAAACCTTGCTCATGAGTGCTGGTTCAGGTACTCAAACCGGCAACCTTCCGATTATGGGGCGAACTCCTAACCATTACTCTACCATCTGTGTACCATTTTGACTGTTTAATGATTTGCAAAGTTCCGCATCTCTTATATAACCCGCTGTTTGGTCATAGCAGAGATCTTATTAGAGTGGCACCTGTCAGGAGATTGGGCTTATTATGCAGCAAGTGCACACAGTTTTTGAAGTTGTGTTCGTATGGAGTATCTACAATGATACCTCTCAAAAGGGGTGCAAGGATGGACAGCCAGTTCTTTGATGTATGATGGGTGCAAAAGTCTTGAGGGCCTCTTTTAGGTTCTTGAAACGTTTCACCTCTCATCCAAAAAGCTTCACTTTTTCTGAACTCAAGAAATCATTCAGATGAGAGAAGTTCAACTGCCTCCGACTCGCCTACACAGACATATTGAAGGAAGAGAAAACTCCTGGTTTAGTCTGGTCTGGGTTCACAGGAGAACTACCATCCTGCAAACAGCTGAAAGCGCTAATGCTGGCTATGATAAAAATGTGTCAGAACAAACAGTACATCACAGCGTCATAGTGCACAGAGTGTCCCCTATCCACTGCTGAAAGTGCCAACAATGGGCATCAAAGGTGGACCATTGGAGCAACAGAAGAAGGGTGGCCTTGATCTGGTGGGTTTTTTTAGGTCCTGTGGATGGATGGGGGCATGTGCATTATTTACCTGGTGAAAGAGATGGGAAAAGAAAGCAGCGTTGCATGCTGATATTCAGGTGGCTGTAACTTTGACACATCCCACTTTCATCAGCGTTACTGCAGACAGTGTATGGAAATGGAGTTCCCTGATGGCACATGGTGTATAATAGGCATTGCCACACTGCAGATGTGCTTCAGGAACGTTAGAAAACATTATCGATCCACGGAGGTACCACCGCAGGACTTGGAGGACTTAAAAGATGTGCTGCTAATGTCTTGGTGCCAGATCAGTGTAGTTTGCATTCATCACTTTTCAACTAAAGCTCTTTTTAAGCAGAGTTTAGTTTTAAGAGCCTTGCAAGATTGTCCTCACAACTCTGAAGAGAAAAGAACAAGCAGTGTTGAACTTGCTTAATTACGGCAGTCATATTTATCATATCTATTTGGATATTTACAGTATTTTCATGATCAGCTTCATGTCCTGATTCACTGCTTTGAGTTGTCATGGCATCCTCATCTATGTCAATGCGTCATGTAGCTCTCTGATATGTCAGTCAGCGTATCCAGCTCTGCGGAAATATTTTTGTAAACTTTATAGATGCCAAAGTCGACTCGGTGTTCTCGAGCTAATTTAATTTTCAGTGCCAATTTTACTAGTGTGTCTCTGCTTGTGGGCCTGTTAGCGAGTCGTTCCCTCAGCATGGAACGCGTCTGCTGTTTCAGGACTGCATCATTAGCAGCACATGCGAGTTGTGACCCCACTCACCCAAGCGTTACATGAGGCAGACTCAAAAACAAGAGTTCTTGTCTACCTCTTGCTAAAATAGGGCAGTTCTGTGCCTCACTTGGCTCGTTCTCATTTTCCCCGGGGTGGCAGTGGGATTGTGAGAGGGACAGATCCAAAATGTATGAGCGCTTAATCAACCCCAGCTTTAAGTCTCCATGTCGTTTACTCTCATTCTTCTCCTCAGGCGAGAATGCATCATTTTTGTGTTGCACATCAGCAGCGGTAAAACTAACAGGGGGTGGCACTTCCACCCACTGTTTTGTTGGTTTTTGTCTGCCCGTCTTAGACCTTCACATTGTGGCTAATGTCAGAATGTCAGCTTTAGTAGTCAGGATTATTCTTTCATGGCCACAAAACCTTTATCATTTTCCCAACTCTCTTAGAATCCATAATCTCACTGTTGATCCTAAACAATATGAAACTATTCGGTCTACTTTGTTTAAAGAAGGCTGACTAAAAGTAGCTTTGATCTCAGGGAATTTTGCATCTAGTTTTCGACCCAAATATCATTGTGTCACTTGCGATTTTGCTAAGAAACTCTGAAATGTATGAAGCACAAACTAAATCCCATTTTCTTTCACTGTGCCTCCTGTGGTTTTCTCTTTTAGCCAACAGTCAGACTATCTCTGGCCAATTTGGTCCTTGATGTCAAAGTCTTATTACCAGTTGTGCTCTACGAAAAACGCCACCTTTCACCTGAATACATAACCTGTCTGAACAAAAACCAAAAGAGCTTGATCACCGCAGCTTGAATGAGAATAGAACACGACAGTTCCCACTGTAGCCGAAGGTCAGTAGAATACAGAGACTGGATTTTAGTGCTGGACTAAACTTTTCTTCAGTCCCTGTCTCCCTCTCGCTCTCTCTCATTATTGAAATGTCACAGTGAGCGGCGCTTTTCATTCTGACATTCAATTTTGTTTTGTGAGCAAACCGTCAGTTTGCTGTGACTGGGAGCTGCGGCCTGTGCTGCTGCCAAGCCTGCCGTGCCGTGGTAATTGTGGCGAGTGTGAAAGGCAGACATTTGTGACTCTCCTCCCACTGATTGACACAGCAGCAATATAAAAATACCCAGCATTCAAAGAACTTCTCTTGCATTCCTTTAAATGCCTTTTACAACATGTCAGAATGGTTGCACCGGAGCAGTTTCATTCCTGGTATCTTTTCCTTGGAAGGTCGCTTTCTTAGTTTGTTTCCCTTGTGACTCTTTAGTAGCTGCAAAAAAACCTCTTGCATCGGACGATTCGATGCAGTCACTGATAATGAATGTTTGCATAGTTTAAGCTGATAAAGGATTTTAAACCCATTCCCCCGTCAGGTGGTGAAATGCTTTAATTCGTTGCTTTTGTTAATGTGTGTATCAATCCAGCAGTGCCTTGGGTCATTCAGTTCATTATGTCCTTAGGTTAGATTAAGCTTTTGTTCACATAGATTTCAAAGTGAAAATAAACTTTATTGTCATCTGTGCTGTACACTGTATAGATACACAGAGAGACGAGACGACGTAAAGGCATGTCATATCTAAGGAAGAAATGATGTGGTTTGTGTGACTGTCGTGGCTTCTGTCGTGACCCAGGAATACCAGAAGGCACAACACATGGAAAGCAGGAGTGAAGAGAGACGCCACAAGCCTGGCATGAAGATTTCCACTTGGCAGCTTCACACTGGAGGCAGAGATGACACCAGACACACTTTGTGCTCTCCAAGGAGCTCAGATTAAATGCCACGTTGGTCAGTGTGAACACCACTTACCAGCATGACGTGTTGGCTTACTTCAGGCTAAGGCTGTGCAATTAATCGAATTTTAATTTCAATTTCAATTTCAGCTCCAAACAATCACAAAAATAATGTAATGGACAAAAACAATTATAATTAAAATTATTTTGCCACATTACGCTCTGCAAGTATACTCATATTTTGTCTTGTGTTCCGAATGACACACGCACGCGCACTAACGCACCTTCCGAAGACTGAACGCACGTGTGTGTTCTGGTGGTGGTGTACAGTCTGAGCGGGTAAAGATGGCGGAAGGAGGAGAGCAGCATAAAGTCTTAAATAGTAACACAAAGTAAAGTGTTAAATAATCGTGATTTCAAGGTTGACCCAATTAATCGTGATTGTTTTTTTTCATAATCGAGCAGCCCTACTTCAGGCTTCTTTCAGTGTTAAAATCTTACCCAAACCCCACTGATGTTTTTCAGCCTCTTTTTCTGCAGGCTGAAATTTCAGAGATGTTCTTATCACATGTTGATTAGATGAAGGCTCCAACTGGTTCTTTTGTTTCAGTAATTAGTGCAACTATTGTCTTGTGTGTTGGAATATTAGGTGCACTATAAGACCGTTTTGTTGTGTCGCCATGGGCAATAGTTGCATGGCAGTGCAATGGCAAGCAAGACCAAAATAAATCAAACATGTCTTGCCTCAAGTTCTGTGCTGTTTGGTACAAAAATGGAAGTTTTCCCAGTTTTCATTTTCTGTGACTAATCAACAAGTTATATAATTAATCCAAATGAAGTGTTCTTGGATACAGTTTGAGAAAGAATGGCCCATGCAAAATACAATAATAATATTCCTCGGTGGTCTGTGTTTTGTTTTTAAATATATCACTTTCAGACCTACGATTGATTAGCAAACTATTCCGTTATTCTGATGTTGGATGACGAATAAAAATTTGAGAGGCATTGAAATACCCAAAAAGTGACTCATGCACAAGATGAATCGCAGAGGCAGTTTGTGCAGCCATCATTGGCCTCGGTTGTAACCCAGACGGCAGAGACGCCAGAAGGGCTGTAGCTGTTACCCTGAAGTCAGTTAAGTCAACTTGGATATTGTTGATGAGGAGAGTCACGTCTGAATGTTGGTCTCGAGTTCACTCAGTATGCGACAGCATAATAACACTCACTGATTGCTGTCGTTTCCAAATGGTCATTGATTTTGTTCGTTTCGGCAAAGATTCTTCAGTTAACGAATCTTTAAGAAAATAAACAAGCCTACTGAAAACTATTTTGAGATCCCATCCAATAAATAAACTGCCTGCTATAGCTGCTATATGCTGCGTTTGGACCAACATCTGATATTTTCTCTTTCTCAGGTATTAAATGTCTCATGCTTTCAACTTGCTACAAGCTGCCGCACCGTTAAGACTGCGAAGCCGAACGTGCTGCCGTGTCCCACTAGGACAAAGATGAACGACCCAAAGCAGCCTACACTGGAAGATGTAATCAAAGTGAGTCACACTTGGCACCTCTGAAATTGAAAGTTTGGGTCTCATCCATCATTGCACACATCTAATCCTGGACATTGATATCTGTCTGCTGAAGTATCAGACGCTTTTCCCTCTGATTTCTTTGTGTATGTGCAAATAAGGCGTATTACTCACTGAATAAGCAGCCATGTCTTAAGAGAAGGAAGCTGCTCTTTTCCTGCTCAACAGTCATCATTTTCCAGCATATTAAGTAGCATTCTGGTTTTTAATTATTTATTTATTCCTTTTGTTATAATATTTTTAAACAGTTCCTGTGTGTGTGTGCTTGTGTGTGTGGTACACGCACAAGTTCAGAGGCCTTCCTTCACTGTGCAAAGAGGTTTAAGTAAAAATGTAAATAATTACAGTATTTATTTCAACCCCAACATAACAGTAATTTTTTTAATAGTGTTGATGAGTCAGCAGTGAGGCCAGCTTAACTAAAGCTGTTAACGCTATAGTGAGCAACAAAGGTATCTACGATCATGAATAAAAACCAAACAACCCATTAAGTGGATGTACTTAAGAATCTCACAATAGTCACACTGCAACATAAGTTAAGGCAAATGCAGTAAAACCGACGCCGTAACGTCCCAGAATGCTTTGCGCAATGCAAACAATTTGGCGCGAATCTTGTCAGTTACGCTAGGTTGTCGCAATTAGTTAACGCGCTTTACGGCCGTGAAATGCGGCTTTTATGCGGCTGTTAGTCATATTTTAACCGGATTAAAGCTCGCCATGACAACAGGTTACTTAAAGAATGTGGTAAATTACGTTTGTTGAATATTTGTGTAGAGATTATTTTTGAAGAACGAGAGTATGACGTTACCAGGCTTATGCTGTTGGCGCGGTTTGACGGTTCTGGAGCGGGTGTTTTGGGTCGAATTCGGACCAAATGTAACAATGTTAAAATTTGCTTATTCTGCACTGTGTTTTGGGTCGTGGGTTCAGACGAAGAGATTTTATAATGATCGTTGGTGTTTTTCCATTTAAAAAAATCCAACAAATCCAAACAACCACGACCGTATGACCGCGACCAGATCACTTCCTCGCATGTCTGTATATAACCAAAGTTATGAAGCACCAACAAATATCTTGAACAAAATAAATCTAATCTTACTCAAGATTAGCGGGGTTATTTTAAATCTTATCTTGGTTCTATGTGAGCGTTTCCAGAGGCTTTGAAATTCACGGTGAGAACTTCAAATGCTCAGGAAATAAAACATTTTTATGCAATGCTTAAAATACATATTGTTATTAAATCCTCAAGTCATTTACCTGATGTATTATTTCCTTCAAGTAAGCGTTCAGGCTGAAGTCAGGGACAGTTGTATAATGATTTGGAAGTTTGGCCCTTTGATTGGTGGAGGGTTGCTGGTTCAAGTCCAGGCCCAGTAAAGGTATCACAGAGGTACCCATGAGCAGGGTGCCGTTCCTAAACACTGCTCCTAGGGTGCTGTCCTTGTCAGCTGCCCACTAGTCCTTCATGGATGGGTCAGATGCACTGTGTGATGTGCTGTGGTGTAGAGCTGAAACGATTATTCGAATAACTCGAATAATTCGATTACAAAAAATGGTCGAGGCAATTTTTCTAGAATCGAAGCTTCGTTTAAGTCATTTAAATGGCTACAGCATGCGCCGCTTGCGTTTCACACAGACGCTTATTAATGACGCACAATATTTTCAGTGGCGCGATCAAGGCGAGAATAGATCCCTCTGTATGTGAACGTATTTGTGAGATATTCCGTGCACAAAAACAGAAGTAAATGAATAAAAACGCATAAATGACATTTTTTGCGATGTAAACACGCACGCTGTTTGTAAGCGCCATTACTCGCCAAAACGCTCCGTTTCCGTCAAAACATCCCCTTTATTACAGACAAAACGCGTAATTTAGCTGATAAATAACCACATCAACCAGCGTTCCACTCACAATACACACATTTATTGAGATTTCCCCATCAATTTTTTTTCATAGTTCATTCCGGAACGCGCTGAACGCTTTATTGTGACGCGGCTCCGAGGCGTGCGCAGGGGATTGTGGGAAATGCAGTTCTCTTCCAGAAAAGCCAAAAGCAACTCATTTTATTGGCAAATTGATTCAAAATGACCCTTGAACTTCATGTTTCTTCATTTTCAATTGAATACAACAACATAAAGCGTATTTGACTAACTTCTACTCACAGTAGAATAAACCTAATAACAAATGTTTGTTATTACTCGATTACTCGATTAATCGATAAAATAATCCATAGATTACTCGATTACAAAAATAGTCGTTTGTTGCAGCCCTACTGTGGTGTGTTGGCAGTGACAAATAATTACTCATTTTAAATCAGGGTTTGTTCTGCACTTGTTAATGGTGCCAGTGTGTATTCTGGTGTGTGATATTGCACCTGTATGGCCTATAGTTTTGAGAAAAGCATGTTTTGATAGCAAAAGATACAAATAATTCCCTCATTTCCACCTTTTTTTTTCTAACAGTAAAAAAAATTCAGGATTTATTCCTCCTGTCGCACGGTCCTAATTGAATCAAACATGAAATGTTAACATGCAATTTAAGATGACCCCATAACTAGTCAACATAAACAGAACGTGCCTTATTGATTTTCTTTGGATCTCTGTGTCGCTTGTTCTTGTTGGAAAATCTGTGCCTTTGGCCGTTGGTGTTGTTTACAAGACTTTTTAGGAGACATATGTGAAGCTTCATCTGTCCCAGCATTAATTCTGACTGCTGTGTTTTTCAGTGCAAATGCAGTTTGGGTTCAGAATCTGTCACTGTGCTGCTGGTTGTAGTGACTCACTTGCTGCAGTTTGTTGTGACTCAGTGGGTGTTGAAGCAGAGAAAAAAAAAGATAAATAAGCTGAAACAGACATATATTTCTAATATATGATCTTTTTGCAAATTAATTCAGCAGTTTTTAGTGCAGTATTTTAGTGTAGATATGCTGAACATACAAGTGAGTAGTTTAATTGTAATTTAATGTCATATTCCTCAAATGTAAAATGGAGCGGGAATGATGTTAGAATTCTGTGGCTAAACCTAACCTTTCACGTTTCCCACAACTTGGACTGTGTGTATTGAACGTTTTCGCAAATCTCTGAGCGTAGAACAGTGTATCTATAATGCCAATGTAGATACATACATTAGACTTCCCCGCCCAGGCTTGAGTTGATACTGAAATTGCAGTCCCAAAAATCATCCCGATTAAATAATGTCACGGTCGGATGGCTTTCTCCACCATCGCTGCTTTACACTCCATTTAGGACAGCATCAGAATTAGCTTCGCTCTCTCTGTGCCTTTCTTGCCATTTAACCACCCTCAGTCTCCATGGCCCCTATATGTGATAGAAGCTTTGTGCTATCAATCCAGCGATGCTGCGCTTTCAAGGCGGCAGCGCTATCAGATCCGAACCCTCTGACTACGTTCCTCAACTCTGTCGATTAAAAGCTACAGGGTCTGTCACACTCTGAATTGAGGCTGCCGTGTAGCGGAAGGGCATCGGTTATCGTCTTGTTTGTGTCAAAGTGTTCCTCTCTGTGCACTCAAAACTCTAAAATTGCTTCTGCCGTGGTGGTGATCCTTTTCAAGAGATGACGTAACAATGTATAGAATCTCATGGAAATGGGTAGCATTATTAATTTCTCAAAAGGTGTAGTTAATGTGGTATCACATAAAACTGGATGTATCAGCTTTTGGAATTTTATCTACCTCCAGAAAGCAGCCCTAATGATACGTCGCCATTTGTTGGACACACATGACTCGGATTATAGACTAGAGTTTCCTGGATAGCGTGGCACGCTGATGTTATTGACCGGAATGAGCTGAATCTGTTACTAAATTATATGAGAGTTAACAACCGACTATGGCAATAAAAATAAAATAAAAAATGTGCAGAAAGACTTGAACTGGATCCTTCCTCGATGTTAGGAATGTTGTCATTGTGTGGTTTTTCCACTGGGGAAAAAAATAATAGGCCAGTGATATTCCTGGGATTCCTCAATCCTCCATTCATCTCTCTCAGTGTTATCCTTCAACCTAAATCATTTGTTCTCTAGTATGTAGTTAAACTTGAGGGGAAGAAGTTAATTATGCATTTGATCTGCATATAGAGCACTGGGAATAAGGCTTGAGCCAAACATCATTCCTTTATATTTTGCTAGCAGATTTTGCAACATGAATGTGAATACTGTTCTTCAAAATTACATTAAAACCCCAGACAGTCTGGCTCCTTGGAAACAGAATATGAAGAAATGTGGGATAGGCTTTTGCACAGTAGTTATTCCAAATACCTCTTTAATGTTTACATTCTGCATCTGTCCTCTTTATTCTATTTCAAATTTTTGCACACTGAAGCATCGAAAGTTGGTAATAATAGATTAAAAACAGTTTGAAGCTCCTGATTTCTAATTTCTCCTGAAGATATTGCAAAGAGACTTCTTTCTCGGCTGTCCAAGAAGCTGGCATCTCAGTTGGGCGGGTAGCTCAGGGAGAATAATAGCCTGTTTATATGCACCCACCAAACAGACTTGCAGAATTTAAAGAGCATTGCCAGTGAGGGGGAAATAAAATATTTGACTGTCCACCTTTAGGGGTTTGGAGCTGTGTGAAGAGTTTTAGACCTTAAAGCTCAGATTCTTTGGTAATCCAGAGACATAACATCCCTGACGTCATGACCACTCATTTTGAGAAGCAAATGAAATGAACGGGTAGAAGCAATATTGGTGCATAATATGGCATTGAATATTTACCTTTAGTCTTTGCTCATAATGCAATATGTGGTTATGCTCATGCAGTACTTTACGAACACTACTGTTTGTCCTTAGTCATGGAGCACTGAACAGTATCGGGACAGAGAAAAACCTGCTATTTGTAATGCTCTGAATTCTAGTCTTGCCTCAGTGTCTATCAAGTGAAGCATGCTGGAGGTTTCGCGCTCATGCTGTGACATGCCGCTCACTCTCTAGGTCAAACGCATGCAGCAGTGACCAGAAGGGGACAATCTTATTCAAGCTGCGATCACAGATTTCACTTTGCAGGGAGGCCCTGATGACAAATGACCTTTTGCTGATAAAAACCCAAGAAATCGGCGATTCTTTGAGGATTCAAATGGACTTGGAGAATGTTGCCTTAGCGTCAATGTATATTTCATATGACAAATATTTCTGGAGTTAGAATATTATAGAGTAAATGCACATATCTCTTGTTCAGGACAGGTCAGGTCATATTCCTGGATTCACTCGATATTCTGTGGATACTACACCAAAAAAGGTAGTTACCTTAGCAGGCTTATGGTATTTTCTTGCTTACTTTTATTTCGAAAGCAGCCATGCTAGCTAGCTTGTAAAAGCTCATGTAAGAGTGTCCACAGAGGGATGCATCGACTCTTCCTGCTGCTTTATATTTGTCACATTTATCAGATGCTCTAATGCAGGATGATTAGCATTTTCCTAGTTACAGGAACGGTCTTCGTGAAGCATTTTGGTATTAGCAGTCTTATGCAGGGGCCCCTTGGTGGATCTAGCCTCTTCTGATATTTGAATGACCAAGGATTACCCTCACATGGATGACCGCTACAGCTACTGTTTCAGTTCAGTATCACTTTGCACTCTCTGAGCAGTGACCATTTTCTGTTCTGATGATTCTTTTCTGTTCTGTAGAATGATGATTCTTTTTTTGTAGGGTTTAACTCTTGGGGCCGGTCCCAAGGCCGGATAAAAAGGGAGGGTTGCGTCAGGAACGGCATTCTGTGTTAAACCTTTTCCAGTTCAGTGTGCGGACAACAGGGCAGTTGATCCGCTGTGGCAACCCCTAACGGGAGGAGCTGGAAGAAGAAGACGACTCCAATTTTGGGTTTCTTATGAAACAAAGCTCCCTCATAGATTAGTCATGGAAAATGTGAGCATCTTTGTTTAAATTAGCCTTACTTGACACTGCGCGCCCTGTGATGTGACTACTGCACATCACGGTCACAATGCAGAAGCAAAATATCATGCAGCACTAGATAAGAGCGTCAGCCAAATGCTGAGTGTGTGTAATGTCAGTCACTACCCAGGTCAGTGTATTGCCTCTAACCATAAAACCCTTTTATTGCTTTTACTGCCATTTTTGCACTTTCCCTATACATATGGTGCCAGTTGTTTGGTAATGACCACGATTTATTGGCTGCTAAAACCAGAACAGATCATTGCTTTGTGCGCTCTAATTCTATACTCTAATTCCTTGCTCACACTTCTCTCACATGGCGCTACAGAAATGTGCCACTTTGTTACGCTCTGCCTTATCAGCATATTACCGCTTTGTCCGCCGCATATACAGGTCATCTTTTCGAGAAGGATTACCTTTAATAAAAGGAGGTAGATGAATAATTTTCCGTCACATCTACAGCTCATATTAGCCTGCCTCTGAAATAGACTGAATGACAGGCACCATATTTTCTTACTAACTTGGATATCAAAAGAAACCGTGTTAAGTCTCGCAAGAAGGCTTGCCAACTACCAGTGGCTTGTTCAGAGGTTACAGCGCAGCAGAATGTCATCAGCTGGTGCAATTCCCATGACATTTTGATGTGCAGCTACGCTGTGTGACTCCTGGGCTGCTACAACCCCTAGATTCACAGGACAACTCTGCCCAAATCCCCAACTGCTATCTGCCAAGTATAATCAAAAATGAAATCTCTTTCATATCCATTAAAAATGAACTCTGTCAATGTCATGTCGGTAAATTCCAGTGGCGTTCGAACAGCCAAGGTGAATATGACGAGTGAAATTCCTCTAAACGGGCGCTTCTCAAAGACCGGGCGGACAATTAGGGTTTTATTCGTTCCACCGACCTTGTACGCCATTTCAAGAAAATCAGAAAGCGAAGGACTTCTTGTGTCATTGATCCAGTAAACGCAGCGCCATGCATTTTTGCCATTAGATTCTTGCTTTAAAATTGTGTGCGGATGGACTTGATTAGCTGCCATAAAATATTTTAATTTATGCCGGTTCCACAGCCAATTACCCACACACATTCTCACCATTCATACGATGTAGACACCTGTGAAAGCTGCTTGAGGACGGCTTTAGACCCCGACAGGTGCTTTTATGGCTCAAGAGAATACAGCTAAAGCCCAGGCCCACCTTTCAGATTTCAGCAGGTCCTGTATTTCTTCCCGAAAGTGCACCTCCGTAATCTGAAAAGGCTTTGAGACGGTGCTGGACTGGAAGTGGCACAAGAAAGGGTGAGATAAGCCTTTTCATTCTGGCTTGAAAATGTGACGGGAGAATTTCATATGTGGTACACTTAGTGGCTTCAGCTCCTGTGGGTTTTCGTGCCTAGAAGTGTTTTCATACTGAGCCCCTTTACTGAGAAACTCTTACTGTTGTTTTGTTTTGGTGATATGAATGTGCTTTGTATTTGTCAGGTAGCTGAGCTGCTTTACAGATAAAAAATGGCAAGAAATGATTTAGAATGTCCGGAGGAAACGTCTGTGTTTTTTTGATGGACAGTTTTAGCAGTCTAATTATGAAATCTATTATTTCATCATATTTTTTATAGTGCTTTTGTTTCAAAAAAGTCTAAACAACTTATGTGAATTAGTTATCATGTTTGCTTTAGTTTGTGAATTATTTAATGTAATTTTTATGTTATATAAAGCCCAGGGGTCTGTGTTAACCACACAGCGGCCTGTGAGATTGTTGGAGACTAAAATTGAATTGCTCAGAGTGTCAGCACTGGATCAAGATAATCAGAAATGTTATTTGTTATCATGTATGGTTTGAAACAGCAGCATATTTATCTACCTATTCCCACTTCATGCAGTGTGACATTTTATTCTCGTCTTTCAGGCGTGCGTGATCCTTGCATGAAGTGTGTGTGTGTGTGTGTGTGTGTGCGCGCGCACACGGGTAATAGTTAATACTCTGGATTGGCCTGACTCCTTAATCAGCAAGAAAACAGCAGTGTAAATTTACTCCTGTGCTGTTCTTTAGCCCAGTGTGAATATGCCTTCTCTGTCAATGTGATTTCTATCTCTCTTGCGTGTGATTTTCCATCCCTGTGAATAATGTGCTTCTCTGAGGAAGACAGCCAAAAAAGAGGCCTCCAAAATGTGTTCGAGGATTGATAAAACACCAGCGGGGTAATCGAGACGTACTACCGTCATGTCTGCGCAGCTTCACTTGAGATAATGAAATAACTGAAAGAGCTGGTACATCTAAATTGGGACACAGCGACTACTTTTTCAACAGCTAGGATAGTAGAACTTGGACTGTTTTTGGCTTAGTAGGCATGCAACAAATCTTAACAAAACAACAGTGCATCAGCAGGCTACTAAAAGAGTACACTGAGCACATTTAATAATACACATTTGTGAAGAAGAGCAAAGCAGACTTGAGATTGAAGCCCTTATAATTGTTTTATTACCCTGAACACAAGATTTGCTTTACATCCACTTAAAATCCCACAAATGGCATCAGGTCACTCGGTACTGAAAATGTCAAAGTCCTAAGAAGACAAACACGTCTTGGCATTCTTTGATTTTCTTATTATTCAGAATGTATATCCCCTTATGGTTCAGAATCTCCGTTGTGGGCAAAGGGGTGAAGATGTCGACGTGTAGAAAGTTTGGCCCATAAAATATTGCATCATAATGCCTTGCATTTTTGACGTTGACGTTGACGTTACGTTTTACGTTGTTTCACGTTTTGCATCTATACCTGCATGGTGGGAACATAAACCACTTCCCGCTTCTTCTTTTCATGGAAAGCATATTGTTGATGGACTTATTTCTGGACTATTCACTTCACTTCTTTAGAAATCCCACTCTCCTGCCTGGGATTGGGGTTGGGGTGACACGCTGCTGTGACCAACAATTACTGCACAAATGATCTTTGCGTTCCTCTAATGTGACGACTTCGTTCAATAGGAGTTGATTGAGAGCTCGGCCATTATCTCTCACACATATAAAGATTCTGTTGAAATGATGCCTGGAATGTAGAAGAGCTTTTAATCGGCTTTTCTTAAGCATTACTTTTTTCTTTTCTTTTTTTAAGCCATGCACAGTTTGAGGAATTGAAGAGGCGAAATAGACGGCCAGTAAAAACCGTACAGTGTACTGGTTTAATTGCACAGTCGATCCGGTTAAATAACATGCCATGTTAAGTCAGGTCAGTCTCAAATCTTAGCCAAAAAATACAAAATAAAAGCGTCTGGTCATAAAGGCCTGGGATAACTAAACAAATCAAGACAGGCACTGTAAACCCACTGGAAAGATTAAAAAGTCGTTTCCCCCCCTTTAAGCATACAGAGTACTTATACGTACAATGACAAATAGCAGTTATTTCATCTAAAATACTCAGTATTACGTCCAGGTCAGGACTCATCCCTAACCTGATTGGTCCCATCGTTAGCCGTGAAATTACGTCGCTTAAAACGTTCGTAAGACAACACTTTGGTGGGCTCTACAGCTCAACATCTATTCACAAAGCATGTACAATATTGGTCATATTAAAATGGAGTGGAAAAATATATACACGTTGTCACATTATCACAAGTATTACAAGGCCCTGGCACCATACACCGTTCGCAGATGTTATTTACAGTAAGTGCTTACACAGAGGAAGGAGTCCATCGTTTTGAAAGTGGACTCAAAGGTAGAAAAGAGAGCGCGAAAAGAAACTATGAGAAATTTGCGAAAGCTTGTCGAATTTCGCCTAAATGGCTAATTATGCTTTAGCCTCCCTTCAGAGGGAAGGCCATCATTCAGCAGTCCTGCTTCCCTAATGGTGTTTCGAGACCTCATCAGTCCCTGTGGGGTCACGGCGAGGCCAGACGTAAGATTGCTGCCACACATCTGTTGTGGTAATTACTGATACCAAGCTAAGGCAATGTCCTGCCTTAATTTATACTGCTGAAATTGGACTGCAGTGGCTGGCAGAAAAAGCTGTTTCGTTGCAAAACAGTGAGGATTATTCTGTATTTTTTGCGCTTGTTGCATCTCGGTCATGCACGCTTGCACAAGAAAATAATAAGACGTTCAGGCGACATTCCACATCAGGCTGCCTATACTGTATGTGCAGCATCAGTCAAAAAAAAAACTGGAATGCTAACAGCGAATCATTTGGTGTCAGTTATTTGAGAGAGAAGGCAAAAACTGTCTTTCTGTTTAGTATTTAATAATGGGACAGCTGCCAACTGCCTCGTTTTTAAGCTTGGATGTGCGGGTGGCGCATGCTAATGAAAACTTCCAAAGCAACCTGAAGCTACAGCGAGAACTTTAAGAAAAGGTAACCCAACTGCAACAGAAGCCATTTCCATTTTTTAAATGAAAGAAGCACTAGACAGATTAGTCAGCAACTTCCCATCTCACACTGCATATTGGGGGGTTTAATTGCAAATTTGCCTTTGTGACTTTAATTACCAGTCTAGGCCGGAACGTCTCAGCATTTATTTTTCCTCTGAAAGTGATGGGGCTGTAATATTCACTCGAATATTTCTTGAATAGAAATTTGTATCTTAACTTGCCACCTGCACAAGCGCTTCAAAATTCAGTCAAGTAATATTCAGCACAAAAGTATGAGAATTGATTACGTGCCACGTGAATAAACAAAAGATTAAAAATCAATGAGATTTGCCGGGTCATTTTCTTAGAGGTTCCCAGGGCCAAATTTCCTCGGATGTTTGAATTCATTTTTGTAATAGATGATGTCTAGAGATTACATGTTTTCTTATTTATACTGTGTGCTTTCATTATCAATAGAGTAAGTAGGAGGTGGACCTGAAAATGACCCTAAAAGCAGTCTACTGCACTCATTTTTGCCACATGGCAACTGATCCACAATCAGTTGGTCTTTCCAAACAAATCCAACAAGAAATGTCATGGTAATACGATTTGCCCATTTATAGATCATCTGAAAAAACCTTTTCATCCTTTTTTCGAATCCTATTAAAATTACATTCATGTAAACAGCGAATGAGAAACAATCTCCTTTGTTTGTATATACCCAAATAGAAAACTGACACTACGTGAGAGCAAATTACCACCTGATGTGTAACGCTGACAGAGTTTCTACGTTAAATATAAAACAGTTTGAACAAGTGCATGCCACAGCTTGGTTTGAACCGTCTTAATTAGGTATATATTTATATTTTAGAAAATAGCTTCAAACTCTGCCGGTGTGTTACAGAGGTTTGTTGTTGGACGTAGCATAACTTGAGTGTGTTGGTTCTCCCGGTTCATAACCGTCTGTGTGCTTGTAGCTCCATTGACTTACAGCTGACTGACTGATTTTAGTTGCTCTCGAGAGCGTCAACTTGTAACTGACTGATTTAGTCTCTGGCAAGAGCAGGAACTTGAGGATAAAGACAGTTAACTGCTAAATAGTGTCAAATTGGCATCGCACAAAATACAGCAAAACACAATACTATATATGTAATGAAATCTGTCTGCACTCGGCTGCTGATCTTCAGTTCTTCTGTTAAAGAAAAAAAAATTAAATGTAATACTTTTTAGAGACAAGCCCCCTCCATACTACTTTCTGAGACTTTTTCTAGGTCCTCCATGACCAAGTCTTGCTCATTCACGTGGTTGGCCCTCCGCGAGCTGTTGTTGTCAACGCTGTTGAGAGAAATGGGTTCGGTGGAGGGCTGAGGGATGGCCGGCAGCACGGAGTTGCCCTGCACTCTGTGCGAGTACGTTTTCCGCCGGTGACCTCCAGCGGAACACAGCCTGAACTTAAAAATGGCTTGAAACCCACGCCGGAAGTTCTCGTTGAAGAAGCCGTAGATGATGGGGTTGACGCTGCTGTTAAAGAAGGCAAGCCAGTGGGCAAAGGGGTAGATGTAGATGTTTATAAGCTTGTACTGGTACTCGGTCAGCCTGGCGTAGTCCGTCAGCATCATCAGCGTCCACAGAGGCAGCCAGGACAGGATGAAGAGCAGAGCCACGATCAGGAGCATTTTGATCACTCTCTGTTTCTTCTTGGACACTGTGTGGCGCTGCTCGTGGCCCGGTTTGCCCCCGGTCGGCACGGCCGTTTTGAACAGGGTTATCCCGATCCTGGCGTACATGATCACGATGAGCGAAAGCGGGGCCAGATAAATGTTGGCGAATAGCACAGTGGTGTATATCTTTCTCATCTCTTGGTTGGGCCAGTTTTCCCGGCACCAGTAGAAAGGGCTGGTCCTGTTGCCGTCCCCTAAAAACACCCGGACGGTTTGCTCTTTGGTCACTTGAAGCATGACTCCGGAGGGACACATGATCGATATGGCCAGCACCCAGATGATCACGATGATCAGCGTGGCCGTTGATATCGTTAGTTTCTGCTTGAAGGGATAAACGATACATCTGAATCTGCAAAAGACGGCATGTGTCAGTTCACATTTCGTTTAGATGGAGAAAAGGGGGGGAAAGGTACAGGATGTGTACTGTAAATTAAATGGAAATTCATTCATTTAAAATGATTAATTACAATTTATAATGTAGCATTTTTTGACAGTATAGCTGCATAAAATCCTTAAACAATTACTCGTAATTACACATTATTATTGTTTTATTTCAACCTGACTTGAATTGAACCTGAGTTGACAATACGTTGTATCCTCTTTTAAGAGCTTTTAGTGGAGTTTTTTTTTAGAATTTTTGATGTTAATTTTCTAATGCAGATCACCAAAAATGAGCTGCTTGTACTAAAACAAGTTCAGAAGGCATGAACTGTCTTAATAGTCTTCATTTTTTGCATGACAAAACCTCTTGCTATGACAAACTCCGATAAGATGCATTAGAAAAACGGTGCTGTTGAAACAGAAAACCTGCTTGTTTTTAAGCAACTTCCTGACCTGGCATTGAGGTTATTTGATGGCAGATATATACCAAGCAGAACCCTTAAATCTGTTCCATCCGTTTAACTATATATGCTAAGAACTAACACAGACGCTTCTTTTATTTCACACTCTTTTTGAAAGAAACAAACAAAAAAATGTTACTGAAAAAATGAGTCACTGAAGTCTTCAGAAACCTTTAAGCCTTTCAAACATACACTGAAAGGCTTCCACTTTGGCCATGCATTTAGCAGATGTATGTTATTTACTCTACTCTGCTAGACGTGTCATGAGATATTTCACTTTAAACATTGAATCTTTTAGCAGATACTGTTACCCAGAGCTACATACATGATGCATCGTGGCTCCATTAATTTTACCCGTTCCTCCACTGATCTTTTCAGATCTTGTCAGAGCACAAATCAGTATCTACGCAGTCAAGAGTACATGAATGAAACCTTTCAGGTAAACTGGTTGCAGTTTCTTTTTAAAGCACCAATCATGTTCCTCTCCCAGATTAGGAATCTTACTGTGTCGTCCTCATTTCAGCCTCCTCAATCTCGGTGTGTCTGTGAGTTATTATTTGTCATTGTGAACACAGCACAGCACACAGTGCACCACAGTGCGCAAGTCTGACCTCTGCATCTGACCCCTCCGTGAAGGAGCAGTGGGCAGCTCTGTCAGCGCTTGGGGACAGTAACTTGCTAATGAGTAACTTTACCAGTCTGGTAAACTTGGAACTGACGACTTTCCGATAACGGGCCAACTCTAGAGCGCGCAAAATCGCGGGCGTCTGTCCCCAATTCAGCATAAACACAGATGCACAAGTCAATCACAAGACCAGGAGAAATCGGCCAATAGGATTCGCAGGCAGAAGCTGCCAAAACCCCGCCCTCAAACTGGCAAAACCTACCCACTTTCAAACCGCGCGCCCAGAAATCTCACTCGAGCAAAAAAAGCCGCTAGCCGGTAATCTACTTTGCGCGCGAGGACATTCAACACATAGAGAGGAAAAAAGACATTCGCGAGAGGAAAAATACAGTTCGCGCGCAATATGATCACAACCGCGCACACGATTCTTAATTTTGTGCTCTCGAGTTTCACATTTTTGCTCGCCACTTTGAAAATGTAAACCTAAGGTCAGCTACGAGCACAAACACTGCCATCACACCACCTCAGCAGCAAACTAGTGCCACTAGCACCACGACGGCTGCAGCAGACAGACAGCAGAGCTTACTGTTACCAATGTCAGCTCTCAGAGCTGAAGTTCTCTGGTGCCTGAACACCGCAACCAACCATCACTCATACAATTCGAATGAGGGTATTGGGGAACTATTCGAAAACATGTTCACTGACTCCGAGATTGCTAAAGGTTTTGTATATGGCAAGGATAAGACATCATGCTTACATCATTCGATTCCGCACATTTTAAGAAATGACTTATAAATAGTGTCAATGATGCGGGTCAATATGGACTGTGCTGTGTCTTCTCATTTATGTATATTGGGCCCTGATGCTCTAATCTTAGTGTAAAAGGAGGCCCACAGCCGGTCTCAGATCAGAGTGAAAGGCCTCAGCATGTAGCCTCTGCTGCCTGTGTGTAGGAGGGATTTGAGCTGAATTCTGATGCTGCAGTGGTGCTGGCCTGTAAGGCATTTGTTTTAAGAAGTGTCAAGTTGACCTTATTAGGGTGGGACTAAGGGTTATGGTTAGGATAACCCAAGGGCTAGGGTTAAGGGAAAGGCCGCTGCTCGATGTCGTGTCGGTAGTAAAAAATATTGTGGAGGTAGTAAAAAAGGTAGTAAATTCGACTCTAGGATTCCTGCATAAACCCTGTAAAGAACCTCTGATCGTGTTGAGGAATGCTGCAATGCATTAATTATGACTATTTATTTATAAGACAAACCATGAGAAATACAGGAGATTCCTTCCCGTTCTGTATCGTTTTGTGTAATGATGAGTGATTGTAGGTAATAAGGGCTTTGTGAACTCATACACTTTATGACTTTTTTTTCTTTGTGATGGAAGGTAGGAAATTACTATGCTCTGAAGCCAGCATGAGACTTGCTGTGGCTTTTTTCTTCTATTGCTTTCTGCTACGGTGCTTTCTTTCTGTTTCTGAGAGACAAAATGGGGGGGGGGGTGGGATGAGCGTGTGCATGACATATAAAGTGACACACAATGCAGTTTAGATGCAGATCTGGCTACTCGAATCCATTCTGCTTTGCTTGGCTGTAATAAGTGGCAATTAGAGCTTTTATGGAACGCTTTAGAGGATATGCGTGTGCATGTAACGCTGGACAGACGGTCTTAATTGTAATTCTTTGTAGGCCACATCACCCATGTCTATGTCGCTCATGTGCTTTTTTACTTACGGCAACTGTTTTGTTTCCACTTTGCTTGAAAAACTGCAGGAGTATGATGCAGAAAACCTTTCAAATGTGGATAATTTACACACTCGGTTGGAGGTGTCATTATTAGCCAGAGATGATTGAACCCAGTAATCAGTGGGGGATTATTATAGCCAAGTCTTTATTTATAGTGTGAAGCAAATATTCAGAAACTTGTAAAAGCACATGATGCACACTAAACTGGTAGATTTAATGGGGGAAGATGACAAGGATTCCCCAAATTACCCATATTCAGTTGAAAAATTTTTGCCAGATTCTACCTTGGTAATTCCCAGAAATCAAAATGATATTCATTTTTGCCAGTAATATGAATGCATAGGATTCTAAGAGATCTTAAGTTATTACTTTGCAAATTATTTTTCTCTTCTTTGAAGAAGTGCAAACACAGACGATGTAGACATGGTCTCAGCCAAGCACATTTCAAATCTAATAATGGCAAATAAGAATGGAGTGAGATGAAGAGAACACATTGCATACATAAATGCATGTACAAACACTAAAACACAACATATCACGCAGTGACATGATGGTGACATGAGAACGCCTTTGAGCTCAGGCTCCCATGCCAAAGCAACTCTCAAAGCAATGAAAAAAGCAGAGTTTGCATTCAGCATTGCAGCCGTATATTGCACATGCTCAGCAGACGCCGTCCTGGCAGGGCACCAATCCGTCATATCCTCTGTCCACGCTCATAATCTCTCTCCTGCATATCTGACGTCAACAAACTGTGCAGCAGCCTCACTCACAGGAGCTTAGTTCAGACTATTTTCTGGAAAATAGTGCCAGTGGCACGCAGGGACGACACAAATCTGTAATATGTTTCATATCTGGCTTTTTTTTTTTTTTTAATCCATTGTCCAAAAATACACACGCAGTGCGTTCTTACATTCACCTTTACATTACAGCCTGTATCTTTCACGAGCATTCTGCTGATAGACTCTTATCAGGCATGCAGCTGTACCTCTTCTGATTACGCTCAGTCCCTATTGTGATATTTGCACTTCACTGACCACGGCTACAGGATGCGTTACACAACGCTCAGCTGAGCCGCAGTAACCGTCGACAGTTGCATTAAAAATCGCACAACGGAGGGACATCACTACTAAGGTCCATTTCATTAAACTACTTGTTCATACTGCTTGTGTGAATTATAATTTAATGTGTCATGTCTGTATTAGTCAGAAACCAATTTTCAAGCCTGTCCAAAAGAATGTTTCAAGTCTCTTCCACACTGTGAGACGTGCAGCTTATTAATGAAACTCTGGCATTAGCTCAGTATCGACCGATAGCAAGAGGTTCTGGGAGCTGTATCAGGATTTGAAAAGATGGATTGCTGCATCTCTGTCATTCAGCCCAAGTGGCTGTGTAATCTCATACAGTACCAGCAACAAAGGAGACTGGCGGCTTACAGAAGTCTATGATGCCTTTTAAACAAAGCTGGATAATGCAACTAACGCGCAGATTAACCGAGACCAGATTCTGCTTTGCATTTCTAGTGGAGATTAAAGGTTTAGTTTTCACGTATACACCCATAGGTCTCGTTCACATATTGTTGGGCTTGCAGCAGTGAGTCATCGGGGCTTGGCTTCCCTGTGGAATAAAATGTTGTCTGGAAGGTTTGTTTTCCTGGGCAGATGTTTGCAGTGTCAAAAAAAAGGGACACGCTCATGAGACTCCCGGGAGAATCTCTTCACAGGTCTACACAGCAGCAGTATCACATTCGCAGAGTTGGCTCAGGATTTTAGTGGGCACTGGGCTTTGTGGGGGATTGTGGGATTGCTGTTTAATGTGATGCTTGAGGCAAAGACGCACTTCCCCTATTTCTCTTGCGTTTCCCCAGTCGTTCTCCGGCTGGAACTACCACCACTTGTCCTCTTCTATATAAGACCTTTAGCCCCGAGTTGCTCCTTGTAATTAGGAAATAGAAGCTGCTCTTGATAAGTGTCTGTTTAATGTTGTCAGTGTAAGAAAATACCTCATGTAATTGGCTATTCTAAATAGTAATATACAATTTGGTTTTATGCTTCATGTAGTGTATTTTTGTTCTCAGGTGATTGACTAATGGCATTTAGGTGTACGTATGAGGTTTAGAGAACCGTTACCTGTCGACTGCGATAGCAACCAGAGTAAAAACGGAGGCGGAGACCGATATGCCCTGGACCATACCGCTCATTTTACACACCATACTCCCAAATGGCCAGCCTGGGAAGAAGAGAGGGAAATAAAATATTAAAAACACATGCAACTTCATTCAGATGGAAATCTGTATATATTTGTATAGTACTTAAAATGCAGGACGGATTAGATTGCATGAGCAAATTTTGTCAAGTGTTTACACATTTTTAGTGCTCCTCATATACCTGTGGGGCAAGACTAACAATGAACACAAAATTTCTGATGTGTGACAGGACAAGAGTCTCTTCTCTCTCAGCACAATCAGTACAAGTGTCTACAATGCAAGTTATCTTTTGGGCAAACGTCCATTTGCGTATTATCTTAACGGCCTGTTGTGACAATAAGACAAAGATTAATGATTGCACATTTTAAACGTATGGGCAGGACGATGCTCGTTTTTCACTGCTGCCAAGCTGGCAACCGTCTCAAAATGGCATCGGCAGGAGAGGTAATTCAGATCAAGCAGTGGTCATTGGTGCTGAATGCGAAGCGAGCCGCTTCATCATTTCTGTGTTTAATTCCCCAAGGAACAAAAAACAAAACAATTAGCCAAGCACAATTGAAATGCAAGTGGATCAGGGCGCTGTGCTGCATTTGTACAGAGATTTGACTTGGCCGCATGCCATGTGGTCGGTTCAGTTTCACATCTGCCCCAACCAGTGGGATTTGGCCCCGTGCAGCTGATGGCAGAGGCAATGGACTCAGTTAAAGAGAAGGGTGACTTAGGGACAGAGCCTTCATCATCGACACTAATATGAAAGCCATTTTTATATATAAAACAAAACCTTCTTTAAAGGATTTTTCACCAAACTCAGAGGTTTGAAAGCAGAGCATTGCCTACACATCTCATTAACCACAGAGTTTTGTTTGTGCCATCTTGTCCCCCCGTACCTCCTAAGATATAATGCATAATAGCCTTTTAGAAATAACGAGTGGCTACTGTAAGATTTTGTGTTTTGTGCTTTGAAAGTTTCCTTTAACAGGAATTTCCAGTTCTGGGTGAGCTTATTAGTAGCACACGATGCCACACATCAGCAAACAAAATGAGCCGGCCAATTACATTCAAGGTGGTAGCAAGGAGCCAGCCATCATTATGGCTATGAAGAGTTCGCAAAACGAAGTCCCGCATTTCAGACGAAATTAGAGAAAATAACAGCATTGGCGCCTCTTTGGCTACGTTAAATTGTAAATGTATATGTGTAGATTCGTTTGAAAAGTGTTTCTGTCTGGTCTGATAGTGTTTTTAACTTGGGGAGATGTAGCAGCTGTAGTAAGAGCTTGCTAAGTTCTCTAAATGCAAAGAATGCCTCCTTTAATGTCTCCCTAGAATATGGGAGAGGTTGCATGATTTTCTAATTAAAAATGTCCATCTTTATTCTTAAAGTTTTAAGTGCATTTGGGGTTTTTTTGCAGTGTATGGAAAGGAGTTTTATGGCCACAGCCTGTAGAAGGACTGACTCAGCTTGTCTGTGATTTCTGGGCCGTGGAAATCCTTTCTTTGCCAGGACGGTGTGTTTCAGTTCGTTATAGAGCTGCCTAATAAAACTTTGGGCGCTCATTTGTTGAGAAACAACCATCCCAAACTGCAAGGAGTCTTTGGATGCCACATCACCACTGACGATATGTCTGTTGCCTGCCTTCTAGAAGAGATACAATCGTAATTGAACCCCTTGTTTTTAGATCTGGACTCTCATTATCCCATATAGCCTTGATTAGATGCACCAAGATTGGAACTAATGTCTGCAGGACAGTCAATTACTAAGAGGGAATTTGAGTATTCAGTCAGCTTGCAGCAGCACGTTCAGCCAGTACCGGCAGAAAACAAATAGAAGCTTGTAAAAGGGGAGAGATTTCAATGAGGTTATAAATAGCAGGAGTCATAAGTATAGTTTTATATTCTAGGAAACGCTTGTAATAAAATCCACGTGAGATGCTGGTTAGTGGATGAGAGAGTCTGAAAGCTGATGGGGGTGTCGACTGGTAACCAGCTGTGTGGCTGAAGAAATCTAAAGTATGGTGGCAAAATTTAGTCAGAAATACATGTGCTGTCTGTCTCCAAGGTGGAAGGCGTAGTGCTCCAGCTGTGCAGTGTTTTGGTTCAAATCATCAGCCCAGTGGATTTTTCTAATTGCCAGTCTGTATGAAAAAGGATATTTGGATTGAGCAGCCAAGTCTGATTTGTCTGACACAGTTCTAAACCGGGTACAGCTGTGAAATTGTTTTTCCAAGAACCTTAAAGCTCTTTACCTCTGCGTTGTTACAAATGCAATTTTGTGTAACCTTTTCTCTTCCCTATCTCAGCTTTCCGACGGAATTCTCGCCTGTTAGTTGTTTTGCCACTGTTTATCTCACCCGTGCTTTCTGTCTTCTTACTACTGCAATAATTCCAGCCTCATTACCCAGCCTCATCACAGCCGCCTTTATATGCATGGCCACTGCTTGCGTGGGCTTCATGTTGTCAGACACCAAAAGCAGTTTCCATGTTTAAAAGCAAAAACACAACAATTAAGACTTGACTTTTTTGTAAACACGCTATTTTGAAGTGCGCCCATTAAGACTTGCTAAATGAAACGAAAGCAACAAAGGAGATCGTTTCTAAGTGGATTAATTTGGGAAGAGCTGACAGTCATTTTAAATTCAAAGAGCAGTCAGTGTTAGAGTGAGCAGTCATCCTTAGCCAGCGATGACTAGTTTGAAAACAAGTGATGAATATTAAAAGAGAAGGCAGAATTGTGGAAGCAGCCGTCAAAGTTTGTCTTTTCTCATTAAACAAAAGCCACGCTGTAACCAAATGACCTGCAATTTTAAATCCCAATGGAATTCACATCATATCACCAAACAACGCCATGTCTTAAATAGTACTTTAAACCAAACTGCTCCAGTTGCAGTGTTCTACTCTATATCGCTGTCTATGATTGACTGCAATGCTGTTTAAAGCCAATTCTGAAGCCGTGCTCTTTGCTGCCGCATGTTTAAATTAAAGATGTGTTGATAATCCGAGTTTATTTCTGCTATCAGACTTTCTCAGTTGCTGATAAGCTTTTTCTGCTAATGGTCGAATCAGATCTGCTGTATGATAGCTGGTTAAAACCAAATGAGAAAAAGAAAGATAGGGATCAAATCTAAAATCAATAAAAGGACATGACACTGTAATGAAATAAGACTCCGGTTCACTTAACTGGAAATGAGCGCTGGCTTATTTGCAGATTTCAAGGCATCACTGAGCAGATTAATAAAGGACAAGGACCCTGTTTAAGAAAAGATATTACACTAATCATACAAGATGGCGCTGCCGTTTTTTCTATTACGATTGCATGTTGATAGTCATCTCTACTAATTATATAAAAGTCATCTCCCTCCAAAGGCTGTAGCTGTATATCAGTTTGCTTTAAGCCATTATTTTCTAACTTACAACACAGGTCATTTGTTTGGGAAGAAAAAAAAAAGAATGAATTGTGGTCAATTTCTGAGGCTGAGTTAATTTTCACGCTGCCTTTCCCTTTATGGGTCCACGAGGTGAGTTCACCAGTAAATATACCTTAAGCTTAGAATGCACAGTTGCTTTCTAGTTGCACTTTTAGGTGTACTATCACTGACTGTTATCCATCTTTGGACTTTTACTCTATTGACCACTGGTCAGTTTCTGACAACAGCAGTCCAATTGTGCTGGTAGCATTCAGGTGGAGGCTTATTCTCAATGCTGCCAGGATTCTTACTCAACTCGATATTAGCTTATCATTTGAATCGAGAAAACATTGTATTGTGATGAAACTTCAGATTTTACACCTCTATCATGCATTGTAGCTTGACAGCGAGAAGTGCTCAACAAGTCCATTAATTTCCAGCCAGGTTTCTGATGTGAAAAGCGGATCATTAGTGGACTGTTGTCTCTTACTGATTAAAAGAAGAAGGAGCTCCAAGATGAGAGTTTCTTTATAAATTGGCCCGGACCCGTCACACTACAACTAAATCATTTATTTTCGCACTGATGCAGTGTCCTACAAAATCGCCACGTTCAGTTTTGAAAGTTAATTAGGGGGCCATGCAGTGGAACACTGCGTGGAACCCTATTGGAATCGTGCTGATTTTATTTTTTTTTTTCCCCTGCCTTAAAACGCGTTGTGGAGAAAAAACTGTAAGACCTACAGCTTTGAAATTTGGTAGGTAGGTCCGGTACTCCACCCACTACTCAGGCAAAAAAAATTGCACCAAAATAAGCTATTTTGCATTTTTCCAAAAAAATTTGCATTTTCCTAATAACCTTTGAACTGTAGCTCCGATTCTCAAAAATCTTATATCTTATTATTCCTTGGGTTAAGACGAATTTTTTATGCCATATTTGATTTTTCGCTAATTTGCATAAAATGAAAACCCATCTTTTTCGAACTAGTCCCTGGATTTTTATCCAATCTGCATGCAACTGGTATCATTTGAATCCCAAGACGCTCTTCTTTAATTATTATCGAGCACATTTTTAATTTAGGTCTTCATTTTTCTGTAATATGCAAATAAATGTGGTGGGCTTGGCATAGGACTGCAACACCACACACTGAGTGTCATAGAAATCCGGCTCTGGGTGGGCTACAGCTTTGAAATTTTGCAGGCAGGTCTGGTACCCCTCCCACTACTCAGGCAAAAAAAACTGCACCACTCTGCCAGTTGGTGGCACTATAATAAGCTATTTTGCGTTTTGCCTAATAAGTTTTGAACCGTAGCACCCTAGATAAAAGGATGAAACCTTTCATTTTTCAACGGCTGTCCACTTCGATTCGTCAAAAACTGATAAAGCTGCAAACTGCATGGCCCCCGTAATCACTGCTTGCAGTTATATTTTTTATTAGGTTGAGCTTTTCAAGTCATTAAATAATTTCTGGATGTCCAGAATATATATTGCCTATATTTCCCCATATTGTGCAGACCTAACATCCATCCATCCTTATATCTATCAAAAGAGAGAGCAAGAGTGACCCGGCTCTGTTTACTGGATTGCAGAGTTAACAATGTCATGACAAATGACCAATAAGGATATGAAAACTGTGACTTGCCTTTTGCTGCAAACATTTGTACCTGTCACTTGCTGCAAATCAATGGCATTTTCCTGCCGATCTTTATAGGCAAGTCATAGAACTGGGCACCATTTTAATTATAAAGTCTACAACTAGGTAAACATTTCCTCAAAGAAACAGGAAATTGGAAAGGTACCATATAAACCAGCTCTTACCTTTTTCAGTAGGAAATGTTTTAAATAGGGAAAAATTGTGACTTGGTGTAGTCTCTTATGAAAAATTTGTTTGGATCTTTGCAGGCAAAAGGCTGAGGATTGTTTCTTTATCAGTATGTCTTCAAAAGAGACTGAGATTGTGAACTCTGAAATAACCACAGCTCAGACGATCTCATTGTACCGTAAATGGAAGCTGTAAATTAAGCCCAAATCTCCCTGAATAGACAATATATTCACTGTAGGTAGAGGAGCAAAGACGAAATTTCCGAGTAAGAAATGCATTCCTGCCCGGGCACTGCTGGCTCTGTTGTGCTGGCTCTGGGGAAACTGTATAACTGACGCCACCAACATTAACGGGACGCTTACATTAGAGCCTCTTATTGCGTGTTTGTTTGGGAGACAGGTGTCGTGCCGATACGAGACGTTTCGCCGCTTGTTCACTGTTTTTTTTTTTTTTTTTTTTTTAATGAAACGTTATTGTTTACAAGTTTGTGTAAGGTTTTTTTTTTTTTTTAAGAATATGAGTAATTTTGCCCTCATCTCATTGGCGTTAACAGAGTGTAAGAACGAATTGAACGTTAATGTTTATGGACGGTAGTTCGTATAAAGGCGGAAGTCGTCAAATGCGCGCGCCCACGTCGGGGGTGCTTCTCGCGGCTATGCGTGGAATTACCAAAATTAGAGAGGGGATAGCCTAACATATGAAACAGGAAAAGACTGCCGTGTAATCCATTTATTTCAACAAAGTAACTGTATTCTGATTATCACCTATTTAAACGGTAACTGTAACGGAATACAGTTACTCATATTTTGTATTCTAAATACGTAACGCCGGTACATGTATTCCGTTACTCCCCAACACTGGTTATATGTAAGCAAATTCCACTCTGTCGGTAAATGTGTGACACATCTTTGAGTTATGAATGAATGGATCTGCTGAAATGTATGGTACTTCTAGGATATGTTCTTCTGTTTCACTGTAAATGCCAAACTCTAAACATGAATAGAATATTTGCTTCCGTCCTCCCTCCAACCTCTTGTTCTTTGACATATTTAGCCACATTACATGGACATGGTTACTTGGAGCCTACTAAAGAATATAAGATGCAGAGGAAGGTAAGAGCACAAAGGGTTCATGTCCAGCTTTAGGAAAACACAGATTCTCCCAGGAATCCCTAGAGGTTCACCACGTATTGCCATGCCAGATCTGTGGTGTGCTGCACTCCCACTTTCTTCTTCTGTAATCTGTCTGTTGTTGCGTTCATGTTGTAGAACCTGCTGTACAGAGCAATATTGTGGAACATATTGACTGCGAGATAATGTCAGGTGGTGGTGTGGGAACAAAGCAAGGCTCATGTGTGCCCAACATATGGGCTCATTCTAAAAACAATATACAACATTGTAAAGGCACAGCTGATACGCGGGGTGTGATAAGGAGTAGGGTGGGCTGTGCGTGTGTGTGGGCATGTTTTTACATGGTTGTGAGGACATGAATGTCCCCTAAAAGATGAGATTTCAGTTTTTTTAGGCTTCATGATTACATTTTGTGTGAGTGTGATGGCAGTTGGTTTGTAGGTAGATATTCTTCTGTGGCCAAAAAAATGATCACAGATTTTGATTCAGGTTTGTAATTTCCTCTCAATCTTGCAAAGACGATTTGCTAGCCTTGTTTCAGCTTTTGAAAATAACATTCAGTGACTCCATCTTAGGACCCCATTCCAAATTTGACTGGTTTTAGGGTAGGAGCTATTGATTATTTTAGTAATCCATTACCCTACCACTGATTCCTTTCATGAATCAAATCATGGATAAAGAGTACTTTTTTGAAAAGAGAAGTAATGTAGCCTTTTATTTTCTTAGAGCCTTGAGCATAATTTAGAGACATTACATAATGGTCATAATTAATCTGCATTCATTCACTAGCATTCATCTTGGTTTAAAATATTAAATGCTAGCAAGGTTAAATGATAGTACACCAATTCACCAATATCTTAAACATGTTCTTGGAAAGGGTCTACTTTTAAATAGCAAAACATTGTACAAATACACACTTGAAGAAAACACAGTAAATTAATATTTGGAACCAAGATGCATGCTATAAAATTTGGTGGGTTCTGTTGTTACCTAAGAACAAATCTCAAACTTTGTGAAAGCAGTGCAAGTGGGTTTTAGGAACAGATTTGTTCATAAGAACAAAGTGAAAGTGATTGGCATTGTGAATTCATCACAGTGCACCTCAACGAAATGTGACCTCTGCATTTGACCCATGAAGCGGGTAGCTGACGTCGTCTTCACACCTGGCTATAGCTATTGTGTTAAAGAGTTTTAAGGAACCACTTCATCCCTAGCCGATTTCATTTGCCCCAATTACACCAACATCAAATCCACTGACAGACGAAATGAGTGATGCTGATTATCTCATTACTATAACACCTCTTAAGGGATGGGTTGTATTTGGCTATAACTGAACAGTAATTTTCCAGATGATGAAGTAATTTCCGGGAGCAGAAACAATGGCACATGAAAGGGTCTGAATGCATTTGACAAAGGGCCAAATTATGAAGCCTAGACTAGTCAGAGCATCTCCAAAACTGAATGGATGTCTCTAGTGTGCATTAGTCATTAATGGCAGAAAAAACAGAACAAACACTGAACCAGGAACAACGTCATGAGAGTTCAAGGCTCACTGATGCATGTAAGGAGCAAAGGCGAAGAACATTTGGTCAGGCTCCACGGAAGAGCTACTTTAGCATGGTACAGTGCACAGCTTATTGTAGGCACAACCTGGTCAGGGAGCCCATGCGAGTGTCAGAACTGGAAGGGGTGGTCTTCAGATCACGTGGATGGCCTGCCGCCTGGCACATATAGCTGATTGCACTATGGAAAGAAGACGTGCATTTCATAACATGTCTTATGTAAAGGGGCAGTCTCCTTGGAGCAGCTTGGAGTTAAGGGTCTTCTTGCTCAGTGGCCCAATGGTAAAAGTGCTGGAGGTCGGATAGCACTGGGTTGGAACATACAAGGTCTTGGTCCATAGACAAATAAACCTAACCCTAGCACTAGACCAGCACCACCCAACCTACACATTCCCTTGAAATATACAACAGTATGAAATCTGTGCAAAGAAGGTGATAAAAGAACGTTACTGTTAACACTCATTTTTCATGACCAACCAATAGAAAATCTTAGTCATTCTCTTGGAAAGGAAAACAACAAGATGCCCCGTTCCAAAAACTGATAATCAGTGTTCTTTCCATCTTTCTACCATCAGGCGACACAGAAATGATGTAACAGACCAGACTTCACAGAAGCAGCGAGACAGGCGGTGGCTGGTCTGTTGCTATTGCTGCATCACAATCAAGATGTTTTTTGTGAACCAAGTCAGCTGAACAATATAATGTTCAGAGGGCTTCTATTATATGTATAATACAGTTTGCCAGTCATTTAGACTGCAGCATAATGTGTCACATTGCGTTATCACAGTCAGCTGCAAGTCTGTCACTTCATCAGGGCAGTTCACAGATCTTCTTTGCCACAGCCTTATTCAATTGGAATATCTACAGCTTGCAACAAATGTTTCACAATAACAAAGCATTATACTGATTGAAAATAATTACATGTGGACTTCCTTTGATAGATTTTTTTCCCCCAAGAATAAACACTCAATTGCAGGCTGACAGTTACTAATGGTTGTGTAATTGCTGTTGTATATTCATTTATTTTATTGAAGTGAGCGATATTTTCTTTTAGTCTTAAGTTTAGTTACAGCTTTAAAAATGGAACACAATTTGACAAAACAGGCTACCGGTTTAGTTCTGTATAGTCTTAAAAACACTTCAAAACTGTCTCGATTATCTATTACTTATCTATAGACACATTAGTATCTATGAACTGAGCCCCCTTTCAGTAAGATCCAGCCATGAAGTGGGCCACAAAGGTTTGGCAGCTCTTCACAGTGAAAATGAATAAAGCTTGTTTGACTGGTTTTGGACATCATACTTGTAATGAAAGTAGAAAACGGACAGTAATTCCCCTACCCCTTGTCACATCTGGTATTATTTGATTCCTTGGAAGAAAGCGAATAAAAAGTGAATGTTTAAAATAGAAATCACTCTTTTCTAAAGCTTCCATGTTTGACTCCCTGCCTGTTCTTTTAATATGTTTGTAAAGCTGTTTAAAATTCAGTGTTTCTCCATGTAGATGCAGAACAAGTATTTGAACTTGAGCCTTTACAGGATTGCCTAATCTGATGTTAATTATGGAAAAGGTTAAAGTCAGGACATGGCGAGAAATATAAATGCCAGATTCAGATCTCCCATTGCGGAAGGATCCCAATGGAGACCAGCATGATTTTAGAAAGCACATTGATTTACAAAATGCATTCTGCTCTCTCTCTCGTGTATACCAGCGTCAAGTGATGAAATGATGTTTACAGTATTCATCATGCCACTGAAGTAAACAAAGTTTTTCAAAGCTAAATAAAGTCATTTATATGCCAGGGTAGATGTCTGTTTAGCCTAAAGGCATTTTTGAGAGGCAGTTCCGCTCAGATATTCGGAATAAAATTTCAAATTAAAGTGAGTGAAAATGTGGAGCACTGCACTGACCTGTTATGATATTGTCCAAAAGGGTGGTTGGCATGCAGAAAATCCCAACAAGGAGGTCGCTGATTGCCAGGTTGAGGATGAAGAGATTGGTGACAGTGCGCATGTTCTTGCTCCTCAAGACGATGAAGCACACCACTCCATTGCCCACCATACAGACCAAGAATATCAGCAGGTAAGACACAATGAAGATGGCAGCCACTGAAGGCTGATGCAGGTAAAATCCAACATATGTGATGTTGCCCCGAGGTACGATGTATTCCCTGGACACGTTGGGCAAAGTCCAGTTCTCGTCATCCACCAAGGTGAAGTTCAAATCTACTCCTACATTCATTTTTGGCCTGGGTGGAGAGGGGTTAGGTTCAGGTTTCTGGGTTTTTTTCTTGCATGTCCATACTTCAAAAAATACACTATAAAAACTTGTCTATACAATAGTAATGGGTGCAAAATTAAATTCCTCTCATTCCACTTCCACCCAAATGTATGATGGCTTTAGAAAGCTTAATCAGGACTATCATGTTTCCCTCAACTCATATATCATGTTCCCACCAACTTAATCCTATTTTTCTATGCAGTTTAAAGGGCAAAGGAAATGATCAAATGCAATTGTGTCGTTTTATTGTTCGAATGGCAGATCTTGTGTGTGCCATATTGCAACCAGTGAACTGGTTTAGTAAGACAAAAGGTGTGGTTTGCTGATGGAGTCTGTTTTTTGGAGTGTGGGATATATTTTTTCTATTCTGTATTAGCACTAAGAATAAATACATAAATAGTGCTTTCGATTGCCAATTAAGAGCCTTGTCTTTGTTTCAGCAAAGAACCTGTTGAGAGAAGGTTCTGGTAGGTGCCTTGCCATCTGAAGATCGTGACTTCGATCAGTAAAACATTTTAGTTAATTTAGAGATTTATACTAATGAAAAATTACAATTTACATAGGAAACTACATTTTTACACGTAGTCGAATCAACGTTAAGCGTTTTTGCGCGTCTTTTAGGAATCGCGCCTTCTGTGCGTCGCCCTCAAAACTATTGCCCCCCATTTCTTTGACCCCAAACACATCTCCCTTGCACTTTTTTATGACCTGTGTGTGCGATCTTATAATTAAAGGTATTTAAGCCTGTTTTCCACATCGCTGCGTGGATGCTGCGCGTTCTTACAAAATAGCGCGCGCCTCTTTAATGGAGATTTAACATCCTAGAAAAGTCTGTTTTCAAGTCTCAAACAAACCTGTGCATGGAATTAGACACAGATCTGTTGATTCGTTACCGACCAAAGGGGAGAGTCGAATTATTTAAGCAGAGAAATGCGTGACAACAGATTAAATACTGATAAGACCAATTAATAATAATAATAATAATAATAATAATAAATAATAATAATAATAATAATAATAATTTTGATGTGGTTACGTAGCATTACTAAATAATGATATCTCGATCAGTTAACTCGACTGCCACTTATAACAAGTCAGAACTCGCAGCTAAACATCATAATCATAATAATCTCTCTTACCGTGTGTTGGCGCAGGATTGATGCACAAGTTCCTTAATAAAAGCCAACCAAACGAAGCCACGCGCACTTCATCCCCACTCACTTGTGAATTATAAATAAGTAATATTTCTCGGAGCATCACGCGGCCGCCGCTATAGTGCCTCGATCGGTACCGGGTGCCGAAGGTGGATCCTCCGCGCGCAGCTCGCCATCACGGTCCGCTTCCAGAAAAGTTTGTGCGCGAAAGATGCCGCCGCTGCTGCTGCTGATGCTGCTGTGGTGTCCCGAGCGGCGTTCAAACCGCGCTGCACGCGCGCGACCCTCCGAACGGAGCCGACACACACGATCACGCGCTTTTCACTGTCACACGCACGCGCACGCACTCACAGTCGCGCCTTGCAGTCTTTGTGAAGTCCTTACCTTGACTCCCATAAATCTACAGCTACACCTAATTCTGACCCAACCTTATCCTCAGCAACCGAAAGCGAACAAGAGCGTTGGCAACACAATGTAATAATTATCTTCTACTTTCTTTTACCGTTACTCACGTGCAGAAAATTAACTTTGAAGACGTAAAATCTGACGAATATCGTGTTTTTCTATTTTGGGAGCTAATTATTAAAAACCTGCGCATACACACACACTTTACGCACAGCACCAACTCTACGCTCGCAGTCATCAGCGCGCACGGACTTTAAAAGAGGAAAACACGCCACAAAAATGAAATGAATATAATATAATATTTGTATGTATGAGTCGTGCTTGTTTTACATTTTGGACAACGCAAACTAAAATTATAGGTAGTGTGAAGCTAAAAATTAATACCGCGATATAGCAAACCTTGCCAACTAATTTGTGCGTTTGGATGAATTTAGCGGTTTTCGTCGATAGGGGGCGCTACGTACTAATGCATGCTTCTAAATGATATCAGGTACGTTTCATTGGCTAACCACTGAATTAAGTCACTTAATTATGAGATGTTTTATAGCTAATTAATTACAGAAGTTAAAACCATCACCATGAAAACATAGATGTTAGTTTGCAGTTCTAAAAAGGAACTGCCCATACCCAGTTAGCACTGACAAGCCTGGCATTTAAAGTGAAAGTGAGTGAGTGATTATCTGTCATTGTGAACACAACACAGAACAGCGGCGAACACCCTACCGTTACGCCACCAACTACCCCACAAGGTTAAGATTATCTTTAGAGAAACGCAGCACCACTTTAATTCAGTGTCAGAACTATCAAAGCAACCCTATAGTTTTAGTGTTCTGGATAAAATTTATGTGTCATTCACACCAAATACCCTTCATGAGTAAAAGTTGGAATTGGGTGATACGGTGATTACAGTTACTCCATGTCAAATTCTGTGACTGCTCGGTCCAGCAGTCATGTTTTATAGGAGCTTGCAGCTGCTGTTCAGGTTTGTAAACAAACCGTTTTAGTGCAGAAATGACATGAAAACATGCCAACTGTTGACACATGATGTAAAAATTGCTTGGATAACCAACACTGAATTTTCTCATGTAGATACTCTTCTTTTTATGAGGTTGTGGATGCCTAAATGGTTTTATGTATTAAATTTAAGGATTAGTTTTACCAAAGTGCCCCTGAGCCAGACCTTAACCCCAAGATGCTCCAGGGAGTCTGTCACTGTAATTGTGAAATATGCATAAAAGTTAAATGTAGTACATTTAGCATGTATAGCAAAAATAATCACTTTGCACTGTGCAGTGGATCTAACACATTGCTAGAAAAGGATGAGTTAGTCTGAATCAGGGCTGTAGTAATGTCTACACTAATAGTTGCTCCTGGAAGTTGCTCAATTTTTATCTTTATAAATGTTTAATGTTGTGTTTTTGATTGTATATTCTTCTCAGTGCAGCTTCTCCTTAGCATCAGCTTTAGCACACTACATAATTCTCCCTTTCATTAGAATTGTGGAAGAGATGCTTTGACCCAGGCCTCTATATCCTAAAATAATATATTCAAGCAAATTCAAGTGAAAATCTGTTTTACCTTAGTTTTCATATTTTTACAGAAGAGTATTTCTTGTTAGATTGGACTTGTTATTAGTAATCAGCTGCAGTTTTCTTCTTGGCTGTTGGTTATAGTTTTAAGCATACACATACTTGCCTGAAATGATTGGATTGTTTTAGTAAGGTGGAAAAAAAACATGAAGGGTAGTGTCAACACTGATTAATTAGCGTATTAGATTTCAAAGAAAGAAAGGCCAGCGCTGTGGGACGTGGCATTTATCACCTCTAGGAAATTACATAATTAATGTCCAGGACGTAAAATGAAATTCTGTCACATTTAACATTGTCAGTCATTCACTAGATGAAGGAGTGAAACGGCATTTGTTAAGCTTGCTGCAAGTTCCTTCAGAACTAATGTTTAGAGAAACTTCTATCGTTGTCCAAAGGATTGTCAACATAATTTGGGGGGATTTATGCAGCAAGACACAGTTGTTTTTTCTGCAGGTTGCCAAAGACAAAATAAACCTACAATACACTTTCTGCAGCAACTGACCCAGTACAAATTGGGAAGAAGAAACAGAACACAGCACAACTTTAAAATTGCAGATCTACGTTTAGGCCACATGTAAGAGAGATAAATAACAAAATAATTATACAATTAGCCTTAGTTGCTCAGGGACAGTAATAGTCACATACCTTGTCTCTGATCATGTGATAATATGGAGTTAAACCGTGATCTGTGTGATGGCTTGTTCATGGCTTAACCTGCCTCTCTAGATTCCTATTTCAGTCAGTTGCAATGATGCCTAGATTAACTGTTCCATCTTCACATTCTTCAGTATTTTTCATAAAGGACCTCTGCACAACTGTTTCGGTTAAAGACAGTGTCAATCGGTTAAGTTACAATGTGTGTGCAATAAGTCTGAAGGGGTTTTTAAATAGTTTTGAAGCCATGCAGGGTCTTTTCAAAAGCACTGCCATTGAGGTCAGATTGATGTGTTTAAGTGGCGTATTTCACGAAGTAGCCAGACTGTCATGTTGTCTTTATTTGTTTGGGTTGCGTTAATGTTACAGAGCTCAGGCCATGACCTCTTCTCTTAATATTCCACCGCTTGTTCAGAAAGCACTTCATGGCATCTTTTTTTTTCATGGGGGAGAAGTCTGTGGAAATGAGTTTGAAACCGTTTTTCACATAAAATGAGTAACAAGTTCCCTTTCTTTTCCAAAAGAACCCATGAGTAACAGATAGCTGAACTGATTGTCACTTTCACTCTATATTGTGTTCTGTCTAACAGCCTGGAAACAATCGGATTTAACTGAACCAACAATCAGGCAACAGCAAAAGCTACACAAGCAAAATCATTCACAACTAACCATGGCTATAGTATTTGTACCTGTAAATATCTTGTTTTATTTTAAATCTCTTCTTAGGAATCTGATTGATATCAGCATTGACAGTGCTGATATCGTTCGCATTAAATAATAAATGTTTTGACAAAGTGTGAAGCTTGGCAACTGGGGGAAAGTTCATGTCTTCATGAATGCCAGTAGCCAGATCTAAATATGATATTAAGATCTGGTTGATATTGCCATTATGAAAGGGTTTTGAGGCTTGATCTTATGTTCTTGGCCTTGAGGCTCGATCTTATGTTCTTGGTCTTGAGGCTCGATCTTATATTATTGGTCTTGAGGCTTGATCTTATATTCTTGGTTTTGAGGCTTGATCTTATGTTCTTGGCCTTGAGGCTTGATCTTATGTTCTTGGTTTTGAGGCTTGATCTTATGTTCTTGGCCTTGAGGCTTGATCCTCTGTTCTTGGTCTTGGAGCATGGTCCTATGTTCCTGGTCTTGAGGCTTGCTGCTATGTTCTTGGTCTAATTACACTAATTTTGATAATTACTTATCTTAGAACATCCTAAATTCATCACACATCTGAGAAACAACATTGGACCTCATTCACCAACTGTTTTTAAGAAGAAGATTGTTCTTCAAACCTATTGGTGCAGTTTTCAGAATGTTTTCTAATTTAAGATTTGCTTATAGATAAGCACCGAATTTACAACTGCTGAAAAGCAGTCTTACACCAATTTTAGTGCATTCATGTTTGTGCAAAATATGATCAGGTTTTCTTCAAGTTTGTAATTGTAATTAAAAGTCTCAACTATCCTAAGAACAAATCTAAGGAAAAAATATTAAAAAATTAATATGTTAATGTTAAATGTTGTTTGTATGCTCAATGTAAATTCTTTCCTCCACAATATAAATCATGCTGTTAGTGAGTCTTGAAATGCTATAGAAGACACATTTTGGAGCCACTTCTGAAAGCAACACTATTCTGCGGCTCCAGCCAAAGAGAGGGAGACCACAGAATGGCAAAGATTTCACCAATGAGGCTGTCAGGGTTAAAAAAGAATGCCTGCAGCATAGCTGACTGCTCCATTGCCCAAGAGAGATAACAATGCCCAAGGAGAAGCCATGGCAGCTTCTTTTGGCATCTCCGGAATATAATACATACCTGTCAAAACATATGGGATCCCCTGCTGTCCTCTAGTGCTCACAGCTTCAGCTGAAAGATTCAGTTGTGCCTCCCGACGTTTTTATTTTTGCTTTGAAGTGAAATTGCTCAGGATGAGGCATTGTTTTTTGTTTGTATGTGTCTAAAGTGCTTCTTTGAATAATCAAATTATAATGGCAGCTTTTTGTGACTCCTTTTTAAAGAAGAAATAATTTCCTGGTCGTATACCCTTTTTTAAGTGTTGAGACTGCCATACATTTTCGTGATGTCCATATGCTCGACCTCTTTTGGCCAGTTCTGTTGAATAGGGCTTTCACACCTGACACACTAACACACAAGAGTCTTCAAGATCATTCCTGACAAGCAGCAACCTTTCTCTCAACGTCTCATGCATGTGTTTTCATCAGTGGAGAATTTTGCAGCGTGATGGAGCTTTAGGAGTCCTGGGCTTCTCAGCATGTGATCTGCTGCTCCATGTGTGACTCATCTCCTTCTTCATGCTCTTGATTGTCCAGTGCCAAGAATCCCACACCTTAGGCCTGCTGCTGTCCAGCTGGCTTCCCAGAGAAATTGGAGGCCTTTCAGCTGCCTGAGAATTGGAAGAGAAACACAGATGAACAGATGAGCGAGAGGGTCTCCTCGGGTTTTGTAAGGAAGTTCAGAAGTTTGAAGTAGACAGAAGCAGCGCGTGCCGATCTCCAGGGTCGATTGTATTGATTCAACGGATAATTATTCGATTTCTGCCCATCATGTCCACTACGATACCATTTTTATTTAGTTCTGGAGCCAGTGATCAGTTTGAGACAATATCATATACAGATTTAAAACAATCGCATCAATGCATATCAAATCACAAAAAACATTTTGCAGTCCTGAGCTCAACCAGACCAAAACAATCTACTCCTTTGATAAAAATAGATCTCCTGTATATATTTAAAGTGACATCGATATAAAGTGACATTACAGTATGTGACCCTCCACGACAAAACCAGACGCTTGTCGCAACGGAGGTTTCCGAGAAAAACGACCGTTTATGTTGCATGGGGTAAAATTTTAGATTTTTTGTTTTTAGTGTTTTGAAACAGTCAAAGGTCTATACTGTACTGTTGTGAATAAATTTGGCTGAAAAACGTACCCTTTCCATCCTAAAAACGTGACTTTCTTGAGGTGAGGAATTCAATTCCAGCAGAATGTTAAAAGTTTCTGTTTTGACCGCTCTACTTCAATATTTACGGTAAATCCACTCATTGACTAGCATGAAGATATTTCTCCGGAATCCATCTCCGTCTCCCGAGTTCAGTTAACCTAACGCAGGTAGGCTATCCGTGTGGCTGTGAATGCAGCGTAGGCTACCGTAAATACAAACATAGCCGCGACCGCAGATTTCTTGGCGTGACAGGAGAAACCCGACTCCTTTGAATGTTGATATCTCAGTCATATTTTGTCCGATTCATTCGATATAGGTATCGCTTTGAAGCTTGATTTATGCCCTTTCATGAACACATCATAACTCAATTTTGAAGTGACTGGTTTTGCCGTGGAGGGTCACATATGTATGATGCCTGATCAGTGCTTGCATTTTGGATTGATGCTGTGAGCCCATTGACCAGTGTATCAATGTGAACTATAGAAGAACTATAGAAGAAACTCAATAATCCGTGCAATTTTTAACTCCTAGTGAAAGCTGATTTGCCTGCTGAAATGTGCTGATGTCAGGAGCCTAATGGCAAGGCTTGGCAGGAAATTGCTCAGGATGGCTTCCCAGAGAAGCCTTTTGTTGATTAGAACTGTGAGTGAATTATTTATGCTCCCTTAGCATGTTTGTCTCAGTTGTTGAGATCCAATTTTGTAAGAATAGAACCTCATTGAAACTCTAGTGATGTGGAAAGATTTTGAGTGTTCTGCCAAGGGACTATAATGAATCTTTGTCACAAGTCTGTTAACTTTGTGCTCTGTTGGACATCTTTTCTACTACATGAGGCACTTGTTGCAGAAATTATGGGCTTTTTTTTCCTCCATCACCATCTGAATCAAACTGAGCGGATAGTGGCTCTGTTCATTAAATTCTTTTCTAATTGACCAATTCTGTGTGACTGTTCCCTATTGTTGTATTGATATTCTATATCTTCAGGATGGAGGTTGATGTTTCTTCAAAGCAAACCTTGCTAAGTTATTTGAGTCCATACTTTGCTTTAGGTGAGTGAAGCCTAGCACCATGAGTTACTAATACTATAGGGTGTTTTTAAGGCCTGTAATTTGGCAACTGATTAATCAGTGGTTTGCCCCACGGAGGCAAAACTCTAGCTCTTGGCATGCTGACTTGCTCTCTCATTATCTTGTAAACAAATAGCCATCACTAACCAAAGGAATGGATCTGTGCTTCATATGCTGTCAGAATGCAAAAGATCTGTATCTGTATGCTACAAATACAAGTTTTGAGTTTTACATTGGTGTATAGTACTTGAGTAATTGTACTTCATGTGCTGCGAGTTTAATTTTTGAGGACTGGCATATCAATTAGCAACTTTCACTCTTGACTTGATTACAATTACTAAGAGAATCCTCGTGCAAAACTGATGACATTTCCTATACTCAGTTTTACTCTGTGTATCTGTCCTCATTACTTTTGGATTTAAAGGAACTTGTGAATTCGTCATGGCATATTTTGAAATGAAGCCAAATGAACCTTGGCCAAGTATTTCTTGCCAGACTTTTCTAATACCAGTAAGGTACCTTTAATATTTAAGTACTGTTAGCATCATCACAGCATTGCAGTTTCTTCACCATGACAGACATCCTTGTAGTTTGTAATTAGACCACTGAGAGTTAACAAGCGGCCCAATATGTGAATAGTAAAATAAATAGTAAGCCAACATCTGGTGTTCTGACTTCTTCTCTAATCCTCTGAGGAAACTCACACCTGCTGTGTGCCGAGGATTAAAAAAACATGGAACATCACTGAGAGGAGAAACTTGTTGAAATAAGCTCTTTCAACTGCGCAAGAGGGTCAAATCAGATTGTATTTCTGCACAGCATATTGAATATTGTGTGGCTAGTTTATGTCCTCTCTCTCTTTAATGAGCCCTCTCCATATTGCGCTCGCTCTCTCTCCCTCCCCCCCTCTCCCTCTGCTTCTCTCTCTCCTTGTCTTCCTCTCCCTTTGACTCATCTCTGAGTATTTTCATATATCTGAATATATGTCTGACTATATGTAGACTAGCAAAGGAAATGGGAGTTTACATATGACTTACATTTTGAGAGGGAGCTAATTTCACCTGAGGATTTTGGGGATGTTAGCAGCATTATTTTAGAGCTGTGACCTTGAAAGCTTCACCACCCATGAAGGAAAGTCTATATTTAGACATAATTATTATGAATTATGAATCAACTGACCTTAACATGGTCAGCAGGTAGAATTGAGGCTTCGTGCTGTTTTTAAAAAAAAAAAAGTTAATGACTATGATTGGAGCTGTTCTAGCGGTTTTAGTTTGACATTCACAACAGAATCTTGGAAGCTTGCGAGTTTGAATCGTTATTTTTTAAGCCCAAAAGGCAGTATTTGTACCAAGTTATGCTAGAGACAGATTGTTCATGTGAATATTTTTTTCTTTTGGGTCTGTAGATATTTCCAAGAACGCCCTTATTGGGGACTTGTAAAAATCACTCCATAACGTGATCAAGCCATAAAAGGTTTGTTAATTTATGGTAAATATGCTCTGTGGTGTGCTGGCAACCGCTCAGGGTTTGTCCCTGCCTTGTGCCCATAGTCCCTGCTACTGACTACTTCTACATAACAAATGACTCACTGATTATGCATCATGCCACTGTGTGTTTTGATGTTAACCAGAAGAGCTTCGATCTATAGGGGGCTAATTACATGTTTTAGATGATAATACAGTGAATTTCAAATATATACATAAAATATGTATATGTGCAACATTACAGGAAGTATATAAAGCAGGATAATAACACATTTTGACTGCAGTTCACATTTTTGTATGATGTGATGCTGCAGGACATTAGAAATGCCACTCGTTCTCAATTAAAATGTATCTGCAAGGCAGGTCATGAAGGAACCTCACAAAGTCTAACTTAGAAAGGCATTTAACTAGTAGTAAGGACATTACAGATTATTTCAAATGAAAAGCATGAAGGGTGAAAAACCCTGAGACAACTTTATATTCTAGTAACTGTGTTTACAGCCCCCTCATTTTGGGCACTTTGAATAGTTAGTTTAGTTAGTCTACAGCTGGACAGGGTCAGTCTTGCATGAAGCTTTTTGAATTGATTCTTAGGTATAAAATCTCAGACCTAGACAACTGCAGCACAAAGTAGTTTGCTTAAGTTTACAGAAATACCTGATATAATATTGTTATTAGTTAAATGAGTCGTGCTAAAGTAAAGCCTCTGGTGCCGTTCTGACCGCTGAATCAGAAGACAAGCAAAGACATAATTTCCTATGGCTCACTACCTTGTCGTGAGTTTTTATTAAGCGTGACACTTTTGCACAGCACTCCATTAAGGACAGTGAAGTTCAGATTCGGATCTTATGGTGTAGAGATTAAATATTAAAATGGATGATCTGGGTGGGCCTTGAGGTTTTCAGTCTGTTTCATTGAGCGCAGTGATTAGGTTCACATTTCTTTCCCCAAACATATGAGGAACAAATTACTGCAAATGGTCAAGGATGCTTTTTAAAAAGCACCATACTGTTTTTGTAAAGCCCAAACATAATTGCATATAATCGAACTGCACTTTAACAATTTGCTCTTTTCAACTATACAGAGAGGTAGTCGAGAGCCACCATTTTATTGTTGTGCTGCTTTTCTGAAGGAGTCTGTCTTACATGTTTGGGAAGCTTATGTTTCAGATATAACACAGTTGTCGGTAGATCAGGACCTTTGCACTATGATAACATGCCAAGAACAATAAATCATGTGCATGGCTGCTAGGAAATTGTAGACTTGATTCAATATCCGAACAGGTTGGAGTCATTTGAACTCTTGTCTATTTAATTATCTGTGCTTTTAGCTTTGGTTAAGACTTTGTGCTTCGTTTCCTTTACTTTCAGATTTGACCTCATTGGCATCATCGGAGATGTATTTTCCCTACAAACATGCATCACTGTAAGTCTGAAAACCAATGCTTTTATACAGTACATCTTAAATGATCAGATTAAATTGTACAAGCCTTTATCCATGTTAACTCATAAATGGGGAAAAGGTGAGAAGAAAGGCTGCTTTTTAAAGTATGTTATATAATCTGTATAATCTTGGTTTTCGATGAACCAATACTGACTATAAAGGATCTGAAAAGCGTTCATAGAACTGCTTTATTAAATTAGGCTGCTCTTATCACTTCCTTATTTTTAGGTAGCTCAGCTGAGGCAAAAAGTTAAAAAGTGTTCTTCAAGAAGTGGTTGCACTAGTACACATTAAGCCATACTTTAAGGCCTAGTTGAACATGGATGGAAGCCTAGTCTTCGTCTAAATTGCAGGGCCAATGGAGATTGACCACTGAAACGTAAAGCTCGTCTAGGCTTGGGCTTAATTATAGTCCAGGAAACTAAGTGTCCTTTATACTGTTTAACAGAATTAAGGCTGTTCATGGGAATTCTTATATAAAAGATAAGTATAGTATAGAATAGTAATTATTTCCACAAGCTTTGGGAAACAGACCAACTTTATGGCCCTAGACATGGTCTAAACCCTCGTCTAAAGTCTCCAAGTTAAATTCCTGTATGAAACAACAAACTGGACACTGGCCTAAATTTGCAAGGCACCAAATTAGAATATTGATGTAATACACATGCTGACATTTTGAGGAATTTCTTGGGTTTAACTGGGTTTATTGCATCGCAGCGATGTGTGGTGTGCATGGAGGGGAGTAAATGATTCAATGTATTAGTATTTCCAAGCCTAGACCAAAACACACAAACTCTGGATTGAACTGTTAAATGTGGATTATTAGTACAATTGAGCTCACACAGCGGAGAGGCCATGGGCAGTTATTCCTATCATTGCAGAGAATTGAACCTCTACGACCGGGCAGCACGGAGGAATTTATACCTGATTTTGGTTGGAATGGAAAGGATCAGTGAAGATCATTCAGCTGTGCTGGGAGAAAAATTCAGATATTTGTCAGAATCGTGAAGTCGGCGACACGAAGTATGATCACCTGCTGCTGAGTAAAGGGAGCCATGTGAAGGTTTTTCTCTACACAACATTTTTATAAGTAAAGAAAGCAGTTGTTTTCTTGTGCTTTATAGCAGATAATTTCACTCATTTAGCAGAAAATTGCTTATTAATGCAATGACTGTGTCTGTTGTATCTGTGTATGTTCTATGCGTCTCTCTTTATTCTGTCCATACCTAGGCCAATAATTGCTCTGCTGATAATACTTTGATACACTGGATCTCAATAAGCAGTTCACTACACTTCCTGATAATTTGTGATGTCAGTATTATATCTGGATTGACCCAGCTGTAGTTTGTGACAGCTTTGATCTTCTAGTGACTCTGGTGACTATTAGCTGTGATTAATGCATATTTGATCTTGTCTGGCTTCTGAAAACAGGGCTTTCTTTTTCATCTCGATCTTCTAGAGTGCTCTGCAGGGCAGTGTTCTAATGCAGGCTAATTGCCATCTCAGGCATATCTTTCTGCATCAAAAGTTCCTTCAGAAAACATTTTGTGGCAGCAAAAGTGGACCATCTTTTGTTGTAACAAAGCATGAGACGTCCGTGTCATATTGAATTGATTTTACTCTGCTTGCTTTATGACGTTACATTAATACATCATTAGTCATTCTCCGTCCACTTTGCTTACTAAAAGGCATGGCTGATGTCTAAATGACAGTGATAATGCATAATATTGGGAGGGAGTAATGCACTGACGCAATGTTCGTTCTTCACCTTCTTCTACCTGGTGAAGGACACCATTTCTGCATGGATAACATTGCATGAATACTGCTAGACTGCTCTTTTTACAGCCAGTGAAATGTGTTTACTATATGTGTGTTATTTGTTGTGTTATGGCGTTCTGCTTTTTTACACTCTGATCCTACAGAGGGAAGTAATTATTTTACAGCCCTGCCCGTCTCAGGCTCAGAGAAAGGTCATCAGACCCAAATAGTCATGTCCTATTTTTAACAGTGCTTCAAGAAAAGAACCAGACTACAAATTAAAGGGCATCTCTCTCCTCCAAAACGTGTTTACTTTCCATAGCTTGTTAATGCACGTGTTACTGCGGGAATGCTGTATGTGACGGCATTCTTTTATATTTTATCATTTCTTAAATGAACTTCACATGACAGCACTACAGATAATGTGTATAAAGGCAGATTTGCATGTTTTTTCCAGGGCATTGGACCATGACCTGGTCCTAATTTGTATTAATTCACATATTAACAGAGCAGTAAAGTCCTGCCAGGTTTTAGTTCTGACTTTTCACCTGTTATTTGTCCCTAGATATGTTGTGGAATTTTATGATCACAAATTAATTTTTTTTCCTTGTAGTTTATTTCTTAGTATATATCTTTATAAATCGGTATATTTCTTCCAAAAAAACTTGTGTGAGGTCTAAATGTCATCATTTTTATTGCCTCTTGATAGTGAAGGCTAGAGTCAACAGTTAGTTGTTTGTGTTGTGCAGCCGTCTGCTGGTGTCTAGAGTTCTGTTTGACTGCAAACATTTGCTCTGTCTGGATGTGTGGAGGTTAATTTGTGATAATTCATGTTTTTCCTACTTCATAGTGCAGTTGATGCTGAACAGTTGAGTTACTGAATAAGAATTACTACTTGCTGAATTGTTTACATGAGGAAAAGCATGAGGATTCTTGCTTTAATTTTCATTTCTGCTATTGTCTTTCCATCTGCAGCAGATAAAGGTATGTCAGTATATACATTCATGCAGATGTGTACAGTGATGTACAAGAATGGTTTACAACAGACTTAATGCAATAATTATGTTATGGCACGTATTGTGAATTATCATCATCATCAGTATGTCTACAGTGTTGTGTTTACAACACACAAGCAGAAAGTTAACGGACAGACATGAAATGTTCATATTGTGAGTTTATTGGTCTTTGCTCCCATATATCAAGTCAAATGAAACATTGAGGCAGTTTTCTCATGTACAGGTGACTTAAAAGTGTACTTCAAAGAGTGAAACTGCCTAGGTTTCTAGTTAATGTCATTAATGTCTAATCGTCACAGGCAAGGACTATAGAAAAGAAAAGGTCTGTGAAGTGTTCCACATTCTTGGAGCCGAGAACCTCAGAGTGGTGTAAGTAAGCATGTTTTTTTAATTACCTTCAGTCTATGCCTTTGCTGTGCCTTTGTAGACACTTCAAGGAAATCTTTCACCCACTGTTGAAGGATTGTCTTTGTCATTTCTATTATTATTGGAACTAACTGAAAGGCATTGCAGTTGTAATGTTCTTTATACTTAAGTAATCAAAGTGTTTACCTTTTGATTAGGAGGCATGAAGGCTTGTAGTAGAAAAAGGGGTCACTTAATACTCAAAGGCTCTTTTGTAATAATTTTGTAATTGTGTGAATTTTTACAGGCACAACTGAAGTAATGTGGTACTACTGCATTTCGAACTGGATTAGCGTCTTAACAGGAGATTTGTGTTGGGACTTATTTGGGTGCAGAAATCCAACTTGGAGAAAATAAAATCATCTTTCTCAGTACCGTTGAAGGATGGTAATTTCACTGATGGAAGAAAGCTAGTTGAGTGATGTCAGCTATTTTGGAGTCAAATGAGATTTATAGGATTTTAGGAAATTCTAGGAACGTTAACTTCTCATAGATGACGTTGGTGGAGCAGAGAAGCAATTGAGATTAGGCACAATGTTCAGTCTCGTACTACTTTCGGCCTGTCTGTGATACCACTTGGCTTGTTAGTCCCACTATTTCTTCAGTGCCAGCTTGTTCATGGGTGACCTCTTTCTCTTATGCAACTGACCATTCCGAGCATGCTTCTCTAGCAATTAGCTTTACGTGGTGTGACTAAAGTAGGAGAGTGTTTGCTTTGTTATTGTGGCGTCCAGTGAGATCTGCTTGTTTCATTATTCTGGTTGCCCAAGGCGTGCATAATAGACAGCTCCAGTACCGCACTAACCAGTCTTTATTTGGTTGCCCGATCTTGGACTCATCCAGGCCTGCTTACTCGCGACATCTTCTCTGTACATGTTGAAAGCTGCTGGTGACAGGATGCGTCCTTGAGTTTTTCTGATGTTGAAACAATCTGTGTCTGCGAATGGAGTTGGAGATTTTATTGACCTCAATAGATAAGATCTTATGCGTTCAGTCAATGATCACGAAACCAGCTTGCACATCTGCCATTTTCATATAGATGGCTGTACTCAAGTGCCATTAGATGATCTTCAGAACAGTTTGACCTGTGAGTGGTATTAGGGTGAGGCAATTTGAAACATTCCCTGGTGTCTCTCTTTTCGGGACTGGGATGATTACTGATCTTTTCTATTCTTTTGGCTACTCACACACATTCATATGAGCTTTGCTTTCTGAGCCATGATTGTTGACTGTGCCCACCTCTCAAATTGTGGAGTCCTCAGGTGTGACCTTTCCTGCTCACTACCTGTATCGCATGGCACTGTTCATTCCAGTAGTTCTCTTTCTACTTTCTGTGGAATTCTGCATTCAACCTTCTCTCTTCTGTGATGCTGATGAATGAATCGTAAATCCATTTCAACAGTTTCTTGTACTGAACACATTCTAAGACTGTTTCAGTAGAGCATGCTTTTGTTTCTTCCTACAGCTTGTCTGCTTGAATCTGTTCCTTACTTTTACTGCAAGCTGTAGTTGCTCTTGTCCGTTAAATTTATTTTCTTCTGTTGGAGATCCGTTGCCAATGCTGTTGGTAGAACTGGAGCTGTCAGTATCTTGCCTCTTTCCGATCTCCAAACCCAAATCTTCCAACCATTTTGGGTCCTTCTCTAGTTCTTACTTTGAAGTTGAAAGAACTAGCTGTGTAGATAATGTCCTTATGAGTGTTTCACTTTGTCATTCCGCTTCCCCTTCAGGTGTGGTTGTTGAGAAGTTTATCTGCAGAACCATGAAGTCATGAGGTTTTCGCCTGATTTCAAGGCTGTTATTCCATCAGTTAGTGACTAATAGCTTTCAGTGGCTTGGCAATGTGGCCCGCTCCTCACCGTCTGCTGGCGGCATTGCCAGAGTAAGACATCATGTGCCATGTGCCTGGGTTGATAGAACCCATTGTCAGGCCGGTGTTTTCCCGCTAGTGCCCAATATATCGATGTTCAGCCAATTCATTTCCTTTTTCATGATGTCCAGTTTTCCTGCGTTCAGATCATTTACGTTCCACGTTCCAATCTTTTCTGGGTTTGTGCAGCATAGAGTGGTTGATGCGCTGTGGGCTCCATCAGCAACTGGGCGTCCTAACGGGCTTCTCTTCCCCAGGAACATTTTGGGTACATTTCAGCATGTGTGCGTGCTCTAAACTAATTCCAGCACATAAGGCATCTAAAAAAAAACATTTTCTTTTAAATGGAGTGCTGCGAATAAGTAATACTAGCAGAGTGAGACAGCCATTTTCTGCATGTTACAAAGTAATTAATTATTTTCAGTCTGAGTCTAGAGGCTTAATTGCTTTATGTACAGTATGTAATTGTAGGTAAATGATACTGACTTTGCTCTGACGGGGTGCACATAACAAAACACAAAAATAAGCTAAAATGCTGCTAAATGTATGGTTTAAGTGTTATAGTCTGTATATGAGAGACATCTCACCTTGACGAGTTAGGCAACAAAAATACTGTAGATACTGTAATTAATCTAGATAAAATTACATCGTTGTTGCGTGGCTACATAATCTTTGTGCAGAATATTATTTTTTCAAAGAAGGTAAATGTCTATTTTACACATCACAGAAGCTGTGTGTGAGCTAAATGATGAATAAATAAAAGCAAACAAACATCCAAGAACAAGGACTAGAGTGTAACGCTGAAATTGTTGAAATCTGGCACTAAAATAAGTCCTTGATCTCTTCCACAAAAATGCTGTTTAATTGGGAAATAAGGTACAATTTTCAAGTCTGCAAGACGTTTTGAAAGCTATGTCTGTAATGAGATTTTTAAAAGAAAATGTAAACAATCTACTTTTGCCCTTTGCACTTGGCTGCTATCTGGCAAATAGGGTTTGTTGTTTTTTTTGGTTACACACAAATTTCAGTGTGGAAACCCTCCTTGAAACTGTTATGATTTTCTTCCAGTGGCACTTATAACATATTAGGAATGGATTTTTTTCCAGATTCTTCCCTCCCATACAATTTTATGAGAATCAAGTCCTGTACTCCCTGCTACCCCCAGTCCTGTAGTCTATAAGAATAGCCTAAATGGTTTAAGAGTGTATTTGCATCCTATTCAGTTGTGTTAATGAAACAGTAGGCATAGGATAATTAGCGTAGTTTTCAGGATTAACTTGCATATTTTTGTTTCAGGATTCTGTCCAGCTATTGCAGAAAAAAATTTAAGCAAATCGTCTTGTGAAATTTAGGAGATATTTTTTTCCATAACTATAATTAAAATCGAACGTCACATATTTAGGAAGCTCTAACCACTAATTCAAACAGTGGTTAAAAGTTTCCACCCAAAACAGCATTTCAGAACTTTCTTTAAAAGGCCAATTTAATATCCTGAGACAGAGCGAGATTAGAGCTGATGTCCCAACAACGCCAAGGATACCTGGTGATATTGATTTCTCAGCTTCTATCTGATGGAAGAAAATTGATAATTTTCTCCTCAGTGCGGAGGAAGGAGCACTCCAGACAGCCCCTAATATCATGTGACACAGCAATAGAACGGTTTCTGTTGTACTCTTAAACCAACTAATATTACTGTTTTAAGACTATGAATCCAGAATTAGACCAAGCAAAACGATCTGACCACTAAGAAAGTTATCAGAAAAAGGTCACACCTTTCATTCCACCTTTTCAGAGCCTCTTTTTAAAAGATACCCCATTTTAGTTTAGTATAATTTAAAATATAAATAGCTGTAATAAAAACAACTTTCCCCTTTTGTATTGGAAAACAAAACTGAAATTGCGGTTATTACATTTTTAATGTCTTCCCTATATTGAAGATCCTAAATCTCTACTGGGGAAATGAAACTAAAGTGAAGGCCTCCATGAGACGTGTGTTGGCTTGAATTGTAAGGAAATCATATCACCTATTTGTGTAAAATAAAAACGAATGACTTGCAAAACCCTATTAGAAAGTAAAATTGGAACCGACGACCTTGTCATCACAGGGCGATCACACTAACTATTACCAGTTGACCCAGTGTTCCTGCAAGAAAGTAGTTTGGAGATGTTTGTAGGCATAAGGCTGAACATCAGTATTTGAGTGCTTGATAAGTATTCGCAATTGTTGATAAACAGTTTGTTGCTGCATCTACAAATGTAAGTTAAACTTCTCCCATGCAAAGAAGAGGCCATCATATAAACATGTTTTGGTGCTCTTGTTATGGACTGAGGTGATGAGAAACTCTCCTGTGGTCTGAGGAAATACAATTTAAAATTCTTTCAGGCTCTGTCATAATCCTCCAGGCTAAAGAGAAGAGGACCATCCAGCTTTTATCAGCACACGGTTCAAAAGCCCCAGTATCTGTGGTGGTACGAGGGTGTGTCAGCAGGCACAGCATGAGTAACTTTCATCTGCCAAAGCACTGTTAATGCTGAAAGCTATTTACAGGTTTTGGAGTAAGGTATGCTGCTACTCAGGAAATGTCCATTCGAACCACAGTTCTGCCCGTATTATGGAACAAACAAATGGTGTTGTAATGGTGCTTTAATCAGCTACCACTTCTACTTCACTGTAGGTTATTATTTTTTTGTTAATTTGATTACATGAAAAAGTGTCAGTGGACACAATTTCTTCTTTTAGATTCACGGCTGTATACAGCCAGAAGTTCCCAAATGGCACCTTTGAGGAGGTGACTTGCCTGGCTGGGGAGATGATGAAACTTGCTGAAGAATGCTGTCGAGAAGAGTCAGCCAGGTCAGACTGCTGGGTAAGCTAAAGATCCAGCCAGTCTGAACATAACTTTGATGATGTAACTGTGATAAACAGGAGTTGGTTCGGACTGCTTCTTTAGAAATCACTGTTTGAAGTTCAAATGAAGGGGGCAAGGTCTTCTTCACTTTCGTGTGATTTGGTGATTCCAAAAAAACACTGTGAAATCCAGTTGCCTTTGTATTTACCTTTGAATTGAATAGACTCTGTTTAAACTCTTTTTTAGTAAATGAACACCAACCTAGAGCCATAAAGAGGTTAAGTGAATGTACTGCTGTATATGTTAATGCAGAGATTTAAGAGTTTGATCTGCACACACTGTACCGTGCATCTATATGTCAAATTGAAGCAGATTTAAAAAGATATCATAGCTGCGAAAACAAGAAATGTCCACTTCTAGCTTTGTTCCAGATAAACCACATATATTCTCACGATTAAAAAAAAAATTACCTTGAGACTTTGCTGCCATAGTTACCATTTAGGAAAAAATCACAGAAGTCTGGAACCAAGGTCTGAATTAGCTTGTGGTGACACCCTGTATGTTAGAGCTGCTTTTCAATGTTTTGCAATTTATTACAGAAATTTCATTTGATTAGTTAATGTAACGTTTACTAGCATTACAGTATCAGGTAGTCTAAAATTATGTTGTTTTGTTGTTAGGATAATTATAACAGTCTGCCTGTGTTTCTGTCCATCTGCCTGTCTATTCATCTGTTCATCAGCTAATTCTATCTATGTATTCATCCAGCCCGTCTATCTATGTTGAATATTTTCGGCCCTATCAATCTAGTTCAAATGTTATGGAACCTGCACTGAAAACGTTCACCTCTCTCTTTGTAAGGCTGCAGTGATCTCAGACAGGTCCTGTGAGAGGAACACTATGTTTGCCAAACACCCAGGCATGGAGCAGTGCTGTCATCTGCAAGGCAAAGAGCGGAGGCTGTGCCTGGCCACGCTGCGTTACTCTGAGGCCGAGCCGCCCGGCCTCCTGTCTCCCTCCAACGAGGACATCTGTACTCAGTACAAACAGCACCCCAGCGACTACGCCACCAGGTACAGTCTGACGCAAGCCATGGAAAATGTTCATCATGTAGTGGTGGAGTGGGCTCTTTCTTAAAGGCGGCCACTGACTCTAGAGGCACCAGCAGGGGATTTATTTTATTTTATTTTATTTGTTTACATCTGCGTGCTTATTTGATGTCTACTGTGTCAATGATGCAACCTGGAATTAACTTCACTCTGCACACCAGATTTTGTAGATTATACAGTTTAGCATAGATTTGGGGGTGTGTGTGTGTGTGTGTATTTCAGGTTGCATATGTGATACGCTTTTTCGGAAAACTGTAATCTATGTAAACTTTACTGCACTCACCAGATTACAGAGATTACACACAATTTTGCATAGATGTCATGAAGTGGCACATTACATGTTGTACCATGACTGATCGCTACAGTTTAGGCACATGCACAGACACAAGCATTTAACAGGCAAATTTGGTTAAATTGCAATGTGAACTCATAGAAGTGTCTAACTCATGTTGTCTCTCTTTGTTTGGGCTCAGTCATATACCACATTGTCTACAGGGGTACATCACATTTATATTTAGCCATTGATGGAAGTTCCTGCTTGAGCTTGATTGAAAAACAATGTGATTCCATGGTATCTATTACCAAGAATATAAAGAAGCGTCGCTGTGTCATCGTATTTGAGCATTTAAAATGGTCAGCATAGCAAGATTTTGTCTGCGTCTAGGCTAAATATGTCTTGGTGAACGCGGGCTGCTCTTAATAACTCAAGCTAGAGCTCGATTTATATTCAGCTGAATTAAATAGAAATGATTAGCCATGATATGAGGTGGGAGTTGGTGGCCTCTGGGCCAAGAGGTTGTGGGGTTCGAGTCCCTTGGCACTACCAATTATTGGGTCCCTGAGCAAGGCCCTTAACCCCAAATTGCTGCAGGGAAAGTGTCCCTGTAATTAGGAAATGGAAGTCACTCTGGATAAGAGCATCGGCTAAATGCCGCGAATGCAAAGGTATTAGTGTAGCCTGTGTTTGTAAATCACTGTAGAAATTAAGCTTCAATTCATATTTGAAAAAAGAATGGGATTGTAAACAACACATTATGATTTGACTTGTTGCATAGTGAACAGTTATGTTTATCACTATGATTCCTCTGAGCTCTGCAGAGATGATATGTTACTCGTTGTTGAATCTTGCTTAAGTGCACATAAAGGAGTCGGCTAAACTATGAAAAGATCAAAGCCCTCAGAAGCACTGTCTGAAAGCTGCAGTGTAAAGGAAAAGTATAGAAAGGAGTCGTCGTTTCCCGAATGATTAGTCGACTAAAAAAGCCTTTTGACAGTCACTGAAAAATGAAGACTTCAAATAATGTTCTCCATAGCCAAAAAGTAGCCAATTTATGTCACTTCATTAAAATCTCATATTAACTTTATATTCCGATAGTAACGAGTGCTAGCGCTGCTGTAGAAGGTTGGCAGCTTCTTGAAAGTGGTGTGTTGGAGACTTGGATTATTGGATTGGACTGGACTAGGTCTGGGAGTCAGAAGTGTGTGAATGCTTTACAGAGGAAGTTAAATTGAAGGTGCACTAATTAGTGATTACAGAAGTAGAACAAAATGTTGCTGTGGCAGAAAGCCTGCCTAGCAGGGATGATTGCCCATTTTGAAGGAAGGGATTTGCTGGGTATAAACTAATCTTTTTTTCAAAATTACTCTGTTCATCTCTTGGGTATCAGTGGTGCCTCACTAAAGGCATTCTTTCTGCTATAAAACTCATCTGATGAACCGTTATTTGTAATCAATGTGTTTCTAGGGGCACAACATCGGGAGACCTAGCGTTACAGCAGTAAAATGTTGCAAGTGTTTATTCTGAGTAAATGATTGTGCAAATTGGCGATGGGTGGTTAAAGGCTGCCAATGCCATTGCCGTTGCTGTGGAACAAAATGTTCAGGAATGGCACTGTGCCACTGTACACTACTTTGATTCATGCAGAATTGATTAATACTGCCATCTGGTAGTAGACTCTGTTGGAAGCATCTTTATTTAGCTCTATTTTCTTGACCACTGGGTGCCGTGTTCTGATTGATTACATCCTTGCCCACCTGCTGTATGTGTACCAGTTGTGCTCCAGCTATACTATGATTTAAGTGTATGTGGTAGTGTGTTGATGAAAAAACAATGAACCCTAGAACATCCAATTGGCCGGCCTGCCCTCGGCGTGTGGTCTCAAAACGGCCAACTATTTGCATGCGAAATGGTTTAGTATTAAGTACATCATATGAGATCTTGGAGCTTTGTTGAACACAAGGGATGCAGTCGAGCTCTTGCGCATGACAGCAGTGTTTTTGTCAGGATCCTCAGTGTCAGAGAAACCGGATGCTGGTCATTTAAGTGTGTCGCATATGTAATTATGGTGTTGTGGGGGTTTTTAGCAGCAGACGAACATTGGACTTAATGAGACTGTGAATCAGATGCAGGCTTTCCAGATGACGTGCGTATGCGTGTTGGGGAGACCGGGGATGGCGTTCCATCTGCTCTCTGGTCTGGCCACACTCTTGTCTGAGTGATCTGCGCCTGTGAAATTCACCATGTACGAGAGAGAACTCATTTGGTTTTCATAATGGAGACAACGATTTATGCACATCTCAAACAACGGTCATAAACAACATGGAAGCTAAATGTCCAAATAGCCTGCCTCTAATCTTTCAGTGAATGAATGAAATGAGAATTTAAATAGGTCTTTGTCTTCAGCTCAGAGACCTCATACCTCATAGACAAGCTGATGCTTTCCCTGTAAATTTATAACCTATTCAAAATATTCATCAAATAAGAACAATAGACGCTCACAACTTCCACCAGCTTGCAATCTTAATCATATCAGTTACACTTTATTTTCTGCACCAATGACATTCATCTTTACTTCCCCTGTAGATTTTTATATTACAACATGTAGCCCAACTGTGTTTATATATGACAAAATAGAGGGGGATGTGGTCTGTTAGCTGCACAGGGGTGACAAGTAGAAGTGTGAACTGGTCTCACGATTCGATTACGATTATCAGGTCGACGATTCGATTCAGAGCGTCCCATCAATTTTTTTTACTTCATATTGCACGCAGATTGAGTACAGCCATAGTTACTACGGGGATGTTCTTTTACTTCGAATTTTTATGTCACAGCCAGAAAATCACCAAGCAGTGTTATTATGATGTAATCCAGGGGTTTTCAAACCCTGTCTCAGAATCGTCCACGTCTGCTTCGTGATGCATCTATTGTGTGATTAATTTCAACACCACTAGTGACAAGCCATGGCAAACTGACAAAACGTTAATACTGCAAATGTCATAACGTCCTAACTTAGCTTTCACTTTGCCAAATGTGAGTACCGTATACAAAAAGATACATTTCCATTTAGATGAGGTAAAATAAAATAACATATTACACATATATTTCATTTCCACAGGCCTAGGTCTATTATGAACAGACAGAGACCTGTGGAAATGTAAACTCTAAGGTTTTATGCATTACTTTGATTAGTTACGATTACATGTCTGCTGGCCTGTAATAAGCATGTGCAATAAATATTACTGCTGCCTTTCCCTGAAGCCATTGCTCCGCATTTGGTAAATTCCCCAACTTTGGGTAATAGGTTGGACAGTCAAAAACTTCTAGCTGTGGGGGACATGCCCCTGTTTTATTTCTGTTTTGTTCAGGTGTGTTTATTTTATTTATTTTTCAGTCCTTAAAAAAGGTCAAATGCCATCTTACTGCACTTTTGGATATGCACATATCTAATGTGTACATGCATTTATTTTCCCCGTTCTATCCTCATCCCGCTTTTTTAAATGTCAGATTAAAATAAAACAAGGTAACCCTCTTGAGCTCTTTCAGACAGTTTGGCAGAATCACTAAACTTTTTTTTTGCTTCAAGTCACCATGAATAGCATTTTTTATCTCCATTCATCTTGCTTGTCTTTCTTTGCCAGCACATGCTTCTAAACGCTGTAGAATTGCTTTAGTTACAGCTATCTTTTGTTAAAAACATAGAAAAACTACCAAGAGAGCTTCATAAAATCGTGTGCGTGCGTGTGCGTGTGTGTGTGAACGAGCATATGTGTACTCATAAAACTATAATTCTACTGATTATATTACTTGGTATTTGTAGTTCTAGTTGCAAATGATGATTTTACTATGATACCTGCTTATTGAAAAAGTCCAAAAGTGAAAGAGCAAACGATAGAAAGAAAGAAACATAGATATACTCATAGATACACTGATGGATGGATGGATGGATGGATGGATGGATGGATGGATGGATGGATAGATAGATAGATAGATAGATAGATAGATAGATAGATAGATAGATAGATAGATAGATACTTAGATAGGTAGATAGATACTTAGATAGGTAGATAGACAGATAAATAGATACACAGGTAGATAGACAGATACATGGGTAGATAGACAGATACAAAAGTAGATAGACAAATACACAGGCAGACAGATAGAATGAAAGATGGATGAATAGATACACAGGTAGACAGACAGAAACATGGATAGATACACAGATCGATACATGGACTGATAGATCGATAGATACACAGAAAGACGGATACACAGTTAGATAGACAGATGGATAGAATGAAACAAAGATAGAAGTAACAGTTATACTGAATAATAATATGAATAAATAAACTAATGAAATTATATGACTATATGATTAAAAAATAATAATATAAGTATACTAATATACAGATAATGATATAGATAACGATCTAAATGCAATATGAATATACCATATCACAATATGACGGTATAGATAATAATGATGATAATAAATTAGTATTAATTTATTTGAGTATATAACTATTATCTATTAAAGTAAATACCATTACATTAAACATTACAGTGATTTAAATCCTGCAAAAACTGAATGAAGATGGCAGAGCCACTAAAATGTGTTGTGGCAAAACTACTGTTTGAACATAATGTCGAAGGAGAGTTCACCTTGTTTATCTGTCTGGCACTTTCTTGATTGGTGTCTCATAAGTCCTCGCTGTGTCACTCAAAACCCCAAAGCAAAACAAAATAGTTCATGCAGTTCCTTCAGTACAAGAAGTAAAATTCATAATCAGCTTAATATAGAGAATTTAGGAGCAGTTAATAATGGAGCACATGACGTATGAAATCATACAATGATGTATTACCGTCATGATGGAACAACTCTAATAACATTAAAATATTTTTCTGGTCCTGATCAAATCTGCTGCTAATAATAAAAACACTGCTTGTCTGCATGCGTTTTCTCAGCTGCTAGACTCAGACGCGGTCTCCTTCTGTGCGTGCTGGGACACAAGATGGGCAGCCGCAGTCCCACAAGGCTTTGTACACACATCAAACAGCCTTGTACACATTGTGCAACTTCACACCATTCCCACCTAAAGAGCTTCTGGTGAGGAGCGAACAGTAGATGCTGTAGATCAGCTGTACAATTCTGAACACGGAACACAATCGTAGTGTCCCTTTAGATGTGTAATATTTTAATGAAAAGCATGGGGCTTTGAATGCATAGTCCATTACCAAAATGAAAAGATACAGAGACATACATGAATGAGTAAAAATTGGTGTTATTGTGCAGATTAGGGAGGGCAGAGCTGATGAAGAGCATAGTTCCAGGATGCTGGCTTTACTGTCGAACCTCTCTGAGGTGTCCGGGGCAAATCGATGAAACACGTGAGGGGGAGGTGCCCACCTGAAGACGCTTTGAAGTCTTAAAGTCAAAAGGAGGGATCAGAGTGCACAGTTTAGGCCAGACATCTCTCGCGGGGGACTGACCGAGGACCCCTCCTGGGAGAGGTAGCATCATATCAAGACTTGATTTATAGCAGGAATGGTCTGCAGTGTTTTGGTAGCAGTGTAGACTGTACTGCGTGTGAAGTTACAAAAATCTCCAACTCTCCCCTCAGTGGAAAAAGATGATGTTTCCCTTTTTGTGGCTTTGTGAAGACGTTTTTGTCTGAGAGGACCGGTCCTCATAGGGGAAAATGTTTTTAAAAAGTTAGATGCAACATCTTAGTTACTGGCTATAGGTTACTGAGGCTAAAATTAGTGTTAGAGATAGGTGTAACTATAGTTTTCATTTTGTTACGTTGTAGCTAAAACTTTTTAAAACCTTGTTTTACTCTATGAAAAAGCCGTCATGCTTTAGGAAAATATCAAATTCACCCTCAGGCATCTTAACAAAGCTGGACTCGGTGTGTAGATGGTTCCAAAACACTGCGGTATTAAGCATTACTTCCTTTAAGCTTTAATTGCCTCAGTTCATGCTGCTGGCTGTTTGCCCACATTCATATGCTAAACATTTCACATGAGCATTGTCTGATTTATCTCACAGTACAACAACAACAAGAAGCATTTTTTAGGGCGTAAACAATCCTCGTGCATGGTACAACATACCTTCTTGCCACATTTCTGCTAATGTTGGCTATTACTGAGGCTAGGTTTAAATAACACTGCTTTTTCACACAGGGATTATAATGGAGAGAAATATAAATGTTTCACACCAACATTACCATAATGCATCTCCAAAACAAAAAGAGCGCTTTCAGTTTCAGATGTTTGAATTGCAGCTCACTTGGCCCAACTAATTAATCAAATGCAAAAAGCTCCCAAAATCAGGCTCCAGTCTTGGTTTTAAAACAGTGAATTCTGATGTTAGTTCGGCTTGAGTCATAAGTGCAGAATAACTCTGAATATCTCGTTGATGGTGTCTCCAGTAACAGCTTGATACTTGGCACAAAATGAACTGACAAGCTTGGCGTGAGTTTGCTTCTTTCGGTACTACATTTTAATAATGTTTACATTATTATTCAGCCTCAGATATTGACTTGCTTATTTACTTTCTCACTGGTGGTCTCCAGAACAGTTCTTGTAGATTCCAAAGTTCTTGTTCCTTCCAAAGGACTTTATTACTGTAAAATAATTAAGGTGGTGGTGGGATACTTACCTGTGGCTTGAGATGTTTAAATTGAACCTACTCTCTGTACCTACGTAAGATCCTTCACCGTAAGCCGCTCGAGAAATGAACGTCTGCTGAATAAGAGTGTTAAGAGTGTCTGCTAAATGTCATTGTCAACACCATGTAAGAATACATCTTTCCACTAGAACAACAAAATACAGTGGCACCTCGGTTCTTGAACTGCTTAGACACAAACTGTTTGAGTATGAACGTGCTGGAACAGTATTTTAGGATCATAAAAGTCCGAATCTGACCATGTATTGTACCCTTCGACTCGACGCCTAACAAACTTAATTGACGTCTCTATCTGGCTAACACAGAGCTGCTTTGTCATTTCACACGTATGCTCCAAAAAAATTGGAGTCACATGGACCGCACTGTTTCTCACCGAATCAAAAAATTCAGCACTGAAACATTAGTTTTGATGGAAATAGTCAGAATTAAATTGTTTATTTTGTACCAGCCGAAAAACAGCTTTTCTTAGATAGAAAGTGGGTTTTATGAGTGAATGTTTTGGGGCGGGAAGCAGGTTTATTTTTTATGACGTTAATTCTTAAGCAAAGTTAACTTGAACCTTTTTGGAATTTCAGCCGCCTTCTGGAACTGATGAGTTGGAGTACCGAGGTGCCACTGTATTTTACTTGAATAAAAGGAAAGCAGCGATCTCCGGTGCCTTGAATAAAAATTTATTAGCATCGGTTTACAATTGAGAGTTTACAAAATTGGCAAGATATAGGGTGAGTAGGTTAGGTCATCATAGGTTAGGTCATCATAGGTTAGGTCATCATATTCATCCTGATTTTCCCACTCAGACGTTTAGACAAAAAAAAAATCCATTCAGAATTAGTTACCCGCTGGAAACAAGCGCCTGAGTCAGAGCTCAGTAATAGCTGCATGAAGCCTTTCCGCTCAGCAGTTTTCTGTATTCACTGAGAGTGAATAGCATTACCTGAGAATGGATGACCCTAATAAGACCAACTTCTTAAAGAGTACAAAGGAGGCTCATAAGTCTAAGCTAAGCTGGCTACACATATCCAGTCTGCATCCTCAGCCAAACGGGAGCCACATTATTTATTGACATGGCCCTGCCCTATAATAACCTCTTCACTGATTGCAAATTCAAGGGGCCTTATCTTGGGATTATGAAATACTACTGTGAGATTGGTTCTGGAAAACAACCAAAGATGGGTCAGGAAAAAAATATGCTGTGTTTCTACCACATTCGTGCTACAGAATTATATTTTTTTATTTAACCTTTTTTTTTTTTTTAACCTTTTTTTAAATTAGCCATATCTACATCTTGCATGAGCAATTGTCAGCTTTTGTTCCCCATTATATCCGAACTTAATGAAACAATGTTAATTTACTTAATTAAATTGAATGTGTTGTAATGAGTTGGAAATATTTTCAGCCTAATTCTGTCGGAGTATTGCTTCGCTGCTTTCACTTTTTGTGTTGAAGGAATGGATGCACATTAACTCTCTTATTCGGCGGGCTCCAGCCCTCTAACAAGGGTGTCAGAAGCTGCTTTTTTGGTCGATGTGACTTGGAATGAACCCACTGAAAATCTCCAAGTTTCTTAAAATGCGGATGAGACATTCCTCACTCAGTCCCCATTAAAGATGATGGTGGTTGCTGCAAGCTTTTAGCTTTGTGCATGTGCAGTGACATTTTCATACATTACCAGACCTCCTGCTCTGCAGAGTCTTCCACTTTCCTCTAATGGAGATAGAAGAGCATCCTTTTCATCAAATGAACAAAAAAAAAAAGCAGGCTTACCAGGGCTTTCTGGATCATCACTGTTTACTTATCCCACTAAATCTGACAAGTAAACTAGTGAATCCAGAGTGGAGAATCTACTGTCAGTCCGAGTCAAAGAGTGTCCAAGTCGACGACTTGTCAAAAGCTTCTTGAGAAGGAGGAAATCTTCCCTCATTGTGGCGAGGAGCCTCAGGCTGCCAAGAGACAGTCCTCATAAATGAAGCGAAGCAACATTAGAAGACGTTAAGGATGAAAGACATCCGGACTGTTAAGAAAGGAGCAGAACGGTGAGACTGCCTGTCTAGTAATGATATAACCAATGACTGATACCACCGCTGCCAGGATCCTGCTGTCGAGCCTGGGCACCAGTCAAAACCCACCATCTCCACGACGAGGTAGCTCCATCCTGCAAACCATAGCCTGCTGTTTCGGAACAGATTTTCATTCAGACTCAACGTGTTCGCCAAGGTCCGTAAAACTCACAAGGCCAACATTTGCATACCTGGAGAATGCCGTTTTCAACTTCTTTTGGTCACATCATTTGAAGTGGCCAACAAAAAATTACTTTGGGGTTAGCAGGGTCAAATTGCGTACTGGCTACTTACGGCTTGAACTGTGCTGTGCTTTTTCTAGGTTCATTTTAAAAATCCTTTCACCTGAGTTTGGCTCTGGTCTCTCTCGCTCTCTCTCTCTCTCACTCAGACTCTCTCTAGGTACTCAGCTCCCTGGTTAAATGTTATATAAGACATAGTAGCGTTTTTTTTCACATGTCAAAATGTCATTCAATGCATGTAAAACCCAATTATCTTGCCTGTTTCTATGTGGAAAGCAACACACACACCAGGCTGTGAGAGGCATTTTGCCCCATAGTAATGTGTATTAAAAGCAGGTGGAGGTGATAATTGCCTCTGAGGCTGAACGTTGTCTCAATCAGCACGGATATTTTCGGTAGCAAGACATTTCTGCCTGTGAAGGTACACAGGAGGGCACAGTTGTGAAGCAAGAAAAATAACAAGCCACTGGCAACTTTTGGAGTGTTTAATTGGTTTGTGGTCTATCGGTGGTTTAAAAATCCATAGACCGATAAAGAGACAGATTTTTTAGATTCAGACATGAAGGAGGTTGATGCTAAATAAGTCATGACTGCTCTTTAAAAGTTCTTCAGTGGGAGAGAAAATGGTAGAATTAGTCTTATATGCGCTGATTATTTAATAAAGGAACCGTTGCTTGGAGAAATGTGAATTTCCCTTTTGTATTGGCTATCACAAAGCTTTCTGAGTTTACCTGTGTTTCCACTAGATGGCGCTTGTGCGCTTAGAAACTCGCTTATTTCGGTAACTTTTTATTAGTTTAATTTGTATAATTTTATATTTTGGTTATTTTATAATGTGTACTGTGTTTTCTACATGCAATTGTTGTTTACTCAAGTAAGACTGATTCATTCTAAGAGGTTTTTGGTTATGTTATTTTATTCCCATCACGCCTTTGTTTGGCACTTCCTGTTTTGGTCATCTGCATGAAGAGATGGAAGGACGCTATCCTTGAAAGGTTTAAAGTGTCTTTATATACAATTATAAGCCATCCGATCAAGAAACTTAAGGATATATCCCCCTCTCTTAGTTCACAAGCAGGCAAAAGTGGTATGTGGATGTATTTTTTGTTCATTTACGAGTTTAAAGTCGTATGCATGTTTTCAGTCTAATTGAATGTGTGACTGATGTTTGTTATATACTCGTCCTGTTTATTTAGTTCTACGGTGTTGGTGTTGGTGTCGATGTCCGTGTCGATGAGTGCATTAAACATCTGTGAAAGGAACCTCAGCCTTCGCGTTGTGACTAAGGGCGGCATACCTTTTCTATCACGGATCTTTTCTTCGTCTGTGTGTTCCTGATACCCAAAAATAAATTTTTGTGTTCCCTTACCAATTGCATTGTTGGAAAATGTTCTTTAATACTCACTCACTGTTCTTCTTTCTTCCTAGGTACGTGTACGAGTTTGCCAGGAGCCATCGGACCATTCCGGCAGGCTTTATGCTTAATGCTTCTCAAAATTATGTGAGAATGGCAGAGAATTGCTGCAACCTCAATGCCTCCAACTCCTGCTTCTTCAAAGAGGTATTGCAGAAAAGCAGCATTTTTCACTAGATGGGGTTTGAATACTTTTGTGGAAATTCTGTAACGGATATAATGTGTGTGATGGACATCATACGAAGTGACACTAAACTGAGCCTCCAGTGAGCACGTGCATCACTGCGCTTATTAATAACTAATGAAGCAGGAGTCATTATTCATATTGTTCACGTACTGTCCCTGATGATTAGTTGGTAGACAAAATAAGTGTACACGGTCACAGGTATCGTTTAGTATTTGATGCAATTATAATTATAAATAATAAATATAGCCGCAGCTGGAATTAAGTGGAGTTCAAGCAAAAGTCACAAAAGGCAGCACAATAGCTGCTGATGCAGTAAGCGTTGAAGGAAGCAGTCAGTGAGTCAGAAGCCAAACTTAGCAAACAATCACAAAAGGCTAGATTATGACATTGCGTAGCGTTTTTGCGCCCCCTATTAATCACACAGTATCATTGTATATTTCCCTAGTCCATGTCTTAGTTTTGATTGTTTATACCAAATTAAGCAGTGCCCCCACTATTGTTCATTTGGCACCACTGATGCCAGCTCCAAAGATGGCCTTTTTGCTTATTTTTTCCCCCCCAACGCTAAACGTCCACTTGTGATGTAAAAGCTGACCCTGGCTGTGCTCAGCAAAACAAAAAGCAATTACAGAGCTTCCAAGTGTCCTTGTGGACGGGAGCAGACGAGTGTTGCTGAACTATTTTGTAAAGCGTAAAAGGTGTATTTCATTTTGAGCTGGCACAAAAAATCAGATTTGTCTGTTCTCACAGATTTCTCTCGAGTGTTCTGCCATCGCACACACTGTACCTGCATCAGTAATGACGAGGCGTAGCTTCACACCAAACGGGAAGGCAGTTTAATGAGCCGTATGTTGCGCTGTGGATATGAGAATAATCATTTCCCCGTTCAAGGAAATCTTTCCTCGGACCATCGACAGCTACAGAGAATGTAAAACTTGAGTAATTGGCCTGCTGGCAAAAACAAAATCTTTAATTTCTCTTGTCTGAAGTTGCTGTTTATTCCCTGAAGGTACAACTTTCCCATCCATGTTGCTCAAATGAGAGTGTATAGTTGATGGTGTATTTGTCTTGTTGATATTGTTCCCCCCCTGATCTCAGACAGCTTTAGGAGCAGCACCGTAACAACAAGAGGAAAGAGGCTTGAAAATGAAAGCGCTCCCCTGCTATTCACAGGCAGATTAAAGCACGAGCACCTCTGAGTAAGGTCGTGTTGTCGGCATGCACATTAGAGCGAGGGCAGTAATTATTTTCTGAGAATCAGATAAAGGTGCGGGAAATGCACAAGAAGGAGAAATACTCACATTAACCACTTGTCACTTGCCAGCGGGGCAAATGTGTGATTGGATTAAAATGAAGGAGAGGAAAAGCCTGCTCTGCCCTGGCATTAGCGCACACACGTACAGAGGCCAGTTCTGCTTAGTGGGAGGTTCGCCTGCTTCCAGCACATTGTTGTACGAACAGCAGAACCCGTCAGAGCTTCCATCCATCTGCTCGCTGGAGCCAAAGCCAGGCCGCACGCGCCAAATGTCTTAATCATAACGCCGTCAGATTGTAGTTTAGCAAGAAAGAGGATTAACCTTGCCTTTGGAGATATTTTTACTCTACATACACTACATGCCAAAAATGTTGGCGTTTCAGTGGGCGTCGTTTTTTTATAGCGGTAGGATTTGGCCCCTCAGTTCCAGTGAGAGGAACTCTTAATACTTCAGCGCACCAAGAGATTTTGGACAATTTCATGTTTCCAACTTTGTGAGAACAATTTGGGGACGGTCTCTTCCTGTTCCAACATGACTGCGCATCAGTGCACAAAGTAAGCTCCATAAAGACGTGGATGAGCGAGTTCGGTACGGAGGAACTTGACTGGCCTGCACAGAGACCTGACCTCGACCCTATAGAACACCTTTGGGATGAACTAGAACCTTCTCGTCCAACATCAGTGTCTGACCTCACAAGTGGTCTTCTGGAAGAATGGCCAAAAATGTCCATAATCGTCACACTTCTCCACCAGCCTTCCCAGAAGAGTTGAAGCCGTACAGCCGGCAATAAAGTGTGTATAGGATATTGACTAACAGATGACGGGTAGGAGATTATCTAGGTGTAAACCGAGGAACGAATGGTACTGATGCTGCCAGTGCTGGTGATGGAAAATGAGGAAGAAACCAAGTAAAGTTTTGTTGTTTGCAGCGGTTGCAGCACAGAAGCATAAACACGTTCCTGAGATATCTGTCCAACATCTGCAACAATCAAGTCAATCTGAAGTCCTACCAAACTGGGTAAGTGGTTCAGTTTAACGTCCAGACACACTGTTTACCGTGTAGTGGCTACTGACCTTTAAAAACGGATAAAGGGTTAGTTCTTCTGGTAATACTTTGAGATGCAGCCCTTTTACTTTCAGTAAGTGTCATTTGACTTCATTTTGGCCGTATGGCACGTAAATCAACTTTTCCTACGTCATTGTAGACTGACTGCATATTTTGGAAACCTCCTGAGAGTCCCTTTCGAAGAAGCGCTGGCCATTTCTCAGCATTTACAGTCTGCACTGGAAAAATGTTGTTTACAGCGACAGCCTAAATGCATAATCGAAGAGGTAACCAGAACAAAATGCACAAACGGCAAAGCCCTCGACCAGCATTCACAAACACACCTGAGCCCAATTTCTTTGGACCTTTACAAAATGGGTCCTTCAGGTTGGTCTGTAAGTATTTGGACACTGATAGTTGAAGTACTGCAGATTGAACTAGCAGTGCTAATGAACCTGTAGCTGACAGTTATTTTGTTTGCTAGAGCGCCTAAAAAAATGCAACATGATATTATTACTGAATTAATATTAGCGTGCAGAAATGTGTTGTTTCTATCATAGAACAAGAATACCTTTTTGAAGACGTCTAGAACAAACACAAACGTCCATTTCTGTGTTTCTAAATAATGATACGTACTGCTTTTGCAAGGCATCAAAGTAGAAACGTTAGCGATAATGCAGATTTCCTCTGTTGCACTTATGTTCGCAATGTAATGTTGACATCAAATGCTAGTAGAAATCAGAATTCACCACCCGACTTTAGCATCTCATTTATCTGGCGAAATGTTAACTTTATGGCCTACTGCCGACCGCGCTACACATCTAGTACGAATGTGTTTGCGTTGCTATGGTGTTAATTGTCCCTAGCAAAAGCAGTTTTACTAGTGCACCTATGAATCGTTTGCTGCGCACAATGTAACGCCAACCTCTCTCGTGAAAGGTGAAAATCACCTTTGAAAGATGGGGGCGTTGTGTTGTACCTTCCAGCCCTAATCTCTCTCAGCAAATCCATTCTCATTCAGTATGCCATGTTGTGATCATGCGGCAGTTCACCAGCCTTCAGAAGATCCTCTGTAAGGAGTCGATTGTGGGAAACATGTCGGAGGAATTCAAGAGGTGCTGTAGCAAATCCCCACTAGACACCCTGACCTGTGTGGACAACCTGAAACGGCAGCCCGAGAAGTCTGCGGACGCGATGGCGCGAGTGCGGCTGTGTGAGACGGATCCACCGAACGGCACGGAGAGGTACTCGCATCGCATCGCATCTCTCAGCAGGAATTAAGATAAAGAGCATCTCCAATGCAGGAAAAGAAACACTTCAGCTCATGATTTTGCTTATGTGAAAGTGTCAGTTCTCATGTGATTTTCATTTCAAGATTCATAGTCACGTGCGTGATTATACGAGTGCAACATGCAGTGAAAAATGTAAATCTGGTCCACTTAGAAGACTGTGCAAGTGAAGTGGGTTGTACAGAAGCTTAACCTGATAAATAGATGCACATTTCAACATATGAGAGCCAGCCAGAGGAGTTTAGTTTGAGTTTGATCTCTTAAGCGTCATGTCCTGGTTGACGATGTTTATGAATAGAAGCTGTCATTTGACTGATTTCAGGAGGTGGATTAATAGAACAGAGTGCTTTCTCTGCGCTTGTTGCTAAGTTAAGAAAAGCGTCATCGGGCACTTCCGCGTTCGTTCCTATTTCATGTAAACATTGTAACGCGTTCCTTAGTCATGAAGGCACTTATGAACGCTGACGCTCGAAGGATTTGCTTTTTGGTGGACACAGACCTTTACCGTGGCGGTCAAGTTATCTCACAGCACAATCATCCGCTCGTAAATATATTTTATGTTTAATAAGGTGTTTCCTCAAGTTCGGCGTTTTGCTAGCCCCAGTTCTGCCTTTTGTGTGGCGAGTGTTGCATGTCGCGCTGTCTGCGCCGGTTTTAGCAAAGTGCAGGCACACAGCTGAACGCTTTCGACTTGTCGCCATGTTTTCAGATTTCCGCGCAGTTTCTTCACACGAGGGGTTTCTTCCCCTGGCAACCGTTGTCACGGTAAACAAAACTAACACTACAGCTTAAATAACAAAAAATATTTTTATAAATATCTGTTTCTATCCTGTTGCTGCTGTAAATGTAAATTGCAATGAAACGATGAGATAAATTGAATTGTTGATCAACTGAAACCTTTCACCCGGTTCCGCATGTCCCGCTCAGCTTGCGCGTGTCGCTGCTGACAAGCGTGTGACCGTACCGAAATTTGCCACCTTTTTATTTGACGTGAACCGATATCCGGCAGTACCGACGTCAATCGAGGTACCCAACCCTACTGAACAGCACTTTAACCCCCATGTTGCTCCAAGGAGAATTAGGAACTGGAAGTGGCTCTGGATAAGAGCGTCTGCTAAATGCTGTAACCGTAACTGACAGTTACTGGGGTGAGACGAGTGATCCTGGTCGCTCGGGTCTTTCACCTACTGTAGCAAACGTCCTGGTGTCATTGTGTGGCGTTTACCAGACACAAATCATTATTTCTTTTAGATAATATAGTAAATATTCAGCGCCACCAGAGGTTCATTATGAACTGAAACAAGTGTAAAAATCATCTGCACCCCACGTTAACAAAGCCGTCATCACAAGCGTTCTTGTCAGTTTTCTTCCTGACTTAATCGTGAAACAAAATGCTCATGTTCTAGACTCAGTTTCCACTTTGTTCCTCCTCCTGCTAGGCGTGTAAGTTTCTAAATCTCCTCTTCCTTCATCAAGTCCACAGCGAAGCCTAATTAGAGCCTCTGATACATCATTCATCAATAGGCCTGTTCCTCAAAGAGAGCGGATCGAAGCTTGATCTGTTTCGCTGCAGCGGGCAGCGGCTAGAGCGTACGAGACTGGCCTCAGGTCAGGACCGAACCCTTGCTCCCAGTATTCAGAGCAAATGTGCGCAGCTGATAAAGCCACTTGTGCGCATGGGAGGACAAGAAAAGACGAGCCCACGCTGGGAGCCTGGCAGACTCACGCAGGGGCCATGATTAATTTACCCCAGACCGTAATTAGATGGACCATTGTGCGGGGCTTACCTTCGAGAGCGGGATGAGAGGAAAAATCCTCAGTCATCAGAGTTTCTTGAGGCATCTTTTGAGGCTTGGCTTGTGTGGATGAGTGCAAATCTTGTTGATGCTTCTGTGTGGTGTCACGGGGTAGAGAATAATCCACCACAAGAGTGCGGAGCGGTGTTCAATTTTTTTGTGGGACGGAGAAGATTTGCTTTGATTTGGTTGGAGATTTGACTATAATATTTATAATATCTTTGTATTACTTTTTTGTAGAACTTGCATTATTCTATCATTTCACTGTCCAACATCACCACCTTGTGCCAAGAACTCAGAAGTGAGCCTGAACCCTTTGTAGATGGGATAACCGCGGTAATTTTACGGGTGTCTTAGTGGAGGGGAAAAGTGTCGCTTCCATTCAAATCACATCACGAAAAGCAGCAAATATAACTTGACACTTGTAACCCTGAGCTCAGCCAGACGTTTACATGAAACAGTCTTCTCTTTTGATAAAAACAGAGCTCCTGTTCAGTATAAAGTAACAGTTGATATTGTAGATTAATGGACCTTTTGCTCACTGCATCTGTGTATCTCAGTCAATAGTTTCTCCTCTACTGACAACAGCCTAATAGTAAGATTTTTGGCTACCAGAGCAAATCTGCTTTCAACTCGTCATTATGCAGTCAGGTTTACGTCCTGCCTGTTTCTTTAACCAGACGGACCAAGTATTAGTTCCAGTCCACGTTCATTTCTCTCATTCACCGAAAAAAGATCAAATGGTGAATCCATTGTTAAGCTCCGTTAGCCTAGTACTTTAAGTTGTTCGTTTCTGTAGCAACCTTTAGAAAAAAAATCCAGATTCATTAAGGCGAAGTCCTGACTCGTACCGGTAACCACGTCTGAGAAACATTATATAAGTGAAAATTTGCATTCACATTTTGTCTCATCGTGTTATACCTGTCATAACCATCTGCTTTAGTGCATTTTTGACAGAGAGAACGGAGCTTTTTAATATTGTACGGGTGATCGTTAATTCAGCGTTTGTCTGTCTAGATATTTATTCCAGATTGGAGTGAAGCAGGTTTCAGTCTCGTTGCCGGTGCTGGCAACCTTCCAGGCTCACATACGAGGCTCGGTGGAGCCCTGCTGCTCCAACAGCAGCGACGCTGCAGCGTGTTTAAAGGAAAAGGTGAGCCATCGGCGGTTCTCTCGTGCTTGCTTTCTCATCGGTACTGCAAACGGACACCAAAATTGGGATCATCTGAAATTACGAGAAGCAGCTAAAATATCACGACATTTTTATTCCTGTGCTTACGCAGACTGAATTATCGAAGGCGAAAGCATCTTGATGATCAGTGTTTTTAATTCCTGATCATTGAAATGATGTACGCGCAGATCGACGTTTCATTATACCTCCAATGGAGGGCGTGACGTGCCGACCGAGCTGCTTAACTCGTGTTTACCGTGAGCAAATCAGTCGGTACATAAAACTCTCCATTAGAGGTATAACGACACGTGGATTTATACATATGTCAATTCAACCAATATTGGGGCTGAAAAAGCTCATTTTGAAAGGGTCACCTCCTTTTCCCGAAGGCAGAAGTTTAGCCCTGTTGTTTTTCCAGTTCTAAAACGTCTCAATTTTTTTCTGCAGAGTTAATATCAGGTTAGCGAGCAGGGCTGAAGTTATATTCTTTATGACGTACGTCAGCACTGCGTTGGGCAGATTCCGGCTTGAGGCGTTTTTCTTTTATTTATGAACGTGACAAACTGTAATGAATCTGCCAACAATACCAACTACAAAGGCACGCAATGCGTCTGTCTGCAGTCCTGCCACATTCATGCTGATGGCAGTTATTTGCACAACAAATTAATTCCTAGTTGAATTAACAGGCACCATGCTGCTCTGCATCGTTCTTTGGGCCGTGCAATAATTCAGCCTCTAAACCCCTGAGGAAAGTCACAGCCTTTTGATTGTGATTTAACTTTCATTTTCTCTGAAATTTCTCCAATTACCTGCTTAAGCACTTGTTATGTCAGGGTGTTGGTGTCGGGCTAAAGACTAACTCCCGTCATTAACCATGCACAGCTCTCACACTCGCTTAACATGTAGCTCTATTTAAAGTGATTTCCAGACAGTGGACGACACCTCTATGTTCGAGTTTCTACGCTGCATAGGCGCCGACGCCGTGCCGAGGGCCGTCATCGCAAACTTGGCACCCTCTAATCTCTGTCAACGGTTGACATTAAATTTCGATGAGATGAATGCTTTTGTTTCCATTTTTCTTCTGAGGGTCCTGCAGCTGGAGTGCAAGACTTGCCTGCAAATTACTTTATTCTCTTGGTCTTTGTTATCTTGCAGGAACAAGAAGTGGAAACGACAGAAGCTCTACTGTCCAAAGCGGACAACTTTTGCTCCCAGTTCTTTAAACTCGAGCTGCCTGCGTTCAAAACCATGTGAGTCCCAATGAGCATTTACATTACACTGAATATGATATACCAGAGTCCATTTTTATGAGCATTGACAGGACGCCCACCACCTTTTTTACGCAATGTGTATTTAATAATCAACTCCGTTAAAAGTGCTGCCACTTTTTAATTAAATTTTTAATATGAAGTTATCTTCTGTGCTTGAGAGCATTCACTTGAACTCTTGTTAAATAACCTAGTGACTCAAATCTATACTGAAATGTTTAGAACTTTGCTGATTTTTGACAACGGTAGCAGGTGGAATCTTGTTTGTTCAAAAGTACAGTTAACTTTAATCAACACAAAAGACACTAAAGCAAATGTATTTTTTTGTATAGTTTATTTTACTTTTAGCTTGGCTTTTAAGCAGTGACAGAAGCTAAAATACGTGCATTAGCACTTTCCTGTGTTTGCCCTTTCAGGCTTCAGCGCGAGGTCCAGGGGGAAGGAGGCGAGACCCGGAGCCAGGTGTGGGTGGAACTGGTCACCAAGTGCTGCTTCCAGCACTCCCCGCCGCAGCTGTGCCAAAAGCTGGTGAGTGCCCTGACGTGGCCGGGCCTGTTGGAAAAGAAACAAATTTACTCCAACAGTCAGTCTGTGAGCACTTGAGTATGACTGTATATGTACGGGGGCACAGATGCTGCATGCGCACGCACACGGCCTGGGTGACATACATTTGTTCTCTGTGCACTAACTGACATTTTTGTCTAACAGGGTTTGTTAGTGTGTAACTAAGTTTGCTTTAAGTCCAGCTTTACAGATTGAAGAAGAGTCTGAAGAAGAGTCGTGGACTACAGAGCACTGTCACTCTGGCCAAGAATGTCTGCTAAATGCTGTAAATGTACTGATACAATATTTAACGCTAGTTTTTTGAAAGGTGTTACTCATCAAACTTTGCTGTTTATGCATGCAGTTATTATGCGCTGTATGTGAAAATTGAATATCTGTATGATATGGCTGCAGGAATGCATATATTTTCTGTATCCTTGCATTTTTGTACTTTTATGCACGTGTTTGTATGAATCTATATGTAACTCCTGCAATGTTGACTTTTCTATGCATGTAGGTGAGTAATTATTGGCTGTTATTGGTACTAGATGTGGGTAGGACTCCTCTAACTATTGCACTTACAAATGCCATGTTTATTCATTTTGTTTGTACTAGAAAAACACAAACATTTTTGGCACATTTGTAAGACACAACTGTACTTCAAGCATGTGATCTTTAATTTGTAAGTAGATTCATTCACCAGTAGCAATTACCTTGAGAACTGTTGCTAGGATTTGCTAGGATTTGGTAGGATTTAGTAGGTATTGGTAGGATTTGGTAGGTATTGGTAGGATTTAGTAGGTATTGCTAGGACTTGGTAGGTATTGGTAGGATTTGGTAGGTATTGGTAGAATTTGGCAGGTATTGCTAGGATTTGGCAGGTATTGCTAGGATTTGGTAGGATTTAGTAGATTTTGCTAGAATTTAGTAGGTATTGCTAGAATTTAGTAGGTTTTGGTAGGACTTGGTAGGTTTTGCTAGGATTTGGGTAGGTATTGCTAGGTTTTGCTAGGACTTGGTAGTTTTTGCTAGAATTTAGTAGGTATGATGGTAGGACTTGGCAGGTGTTGCTAAATTTAGTAGGTATTGGTGGGGTTACAGTGGGTTTGCTGGGATTTGGTGGGTATTACTTCAGGTTTGCTAGGACTTGGTAGTTTTTGCTAGGATTTGGTAGGACTTGGTAGGTTTTGCTAGAATTTAGTAGGTATTGGTAGGATTTGTCGGGTATTGCTAGGAGTTGGTAGGATTGTGGAATGACCCTTTAAATTTAGTAGATATTGCTTCGGTTGGTAAGGTTTTGCTAGGATTTGGTAGGATTTAGTACGTATTGCTAGGACTTGGTAGGTTTTGCTAGGATTTGGCAGGTTTTACAAGGATTTGGTAGGATTTAGTAGATTTTGCTAGGAGTTAGTATATGTTGCTAGGACTCCATGGTATTGCTAGGATTTGTGGGTTTGCTAGGATTTGGCAGGTATTGCTAGGATTTGGTAGGATTTAGTAGATTTTGCTAGAATTTAGTAGGTATTGCTAGGATTTAGTAGGTTTTGCTAGGATTTGGCAGGTATTGCTAGGATTTAGTAGGTGTTGCTAGGACTTGGTAGGTTTTACTAGGATTTGGTAGGTTTTGCTAGGTTTTGCTAGGATTGGGCAGGTTTGCTAGGATTTGGTAGGATTTAGTAGATTTTGCTAGGACTTGTTGGGTTTTACAAGGATTTAGTGGGTGTTGCTAGGTTGGGTTTTCTTCTAGGATTTGGTAGGTTTTGCTAGGTTGTGTGAGAATATTGGTGTTGGGATTTGGTGGGTTTTGCTGGGATTAGTAGGATTTGGTGGGTTTGCTAGGATTTGTTAGGTTTACTAGGATTTGTGGGTGTTAATTGGGATTTGGTGGTTTGCTGGGATTTGGCCAGGTGTGCTAGGATTGGGCAGGTTTGCTAAGTTGGCATGGAGTATTGCTGGGATTTGATGGAGTATTGCTGGGTTTTGGTAGGTTGGCGGGTTTTGCTAGGTTTGGTAGGATTTAATGGGTTACGCGCTGGGATTTGGCAGGTGTTGCTGGGTTTTGGTAGGTTAGTAGATTTACTGCTAGGATTTGCTTGAGTGTGCTAGGTTGAGTAGGTATTGCTAGGTTTTGGTAGGATTTGGTAGGTATTGCTAGGATTTGGCAGGTTTTGCTAGGATTTGGTAGGATTTAGTAGATTTTGCTAGGATTTGGCTGGTATTGCTAGGATTTGGCGGGTATTAGGATTTGGTGGGATTTGCTAGGTTTGGTGGGATTTGGCAGGTGTGCTAGGATTTGGCAGGTATTGCTAGTTTGGTAGGATTTGCTAGGTTTTGGTAGGATTTGGTAGGTATTGCTAGGATTTGGTAGGATTTAGTAGATTTTGCTAGGTTTAGTAGGTTTTGTTAGGATTTGGCTTGGAACATTGCTGGGATTTGTAGGTTTGCTAGGATTGTGGCGGGTTTGCTAAGTTTGGTAGGTATTGCTGGGTTTTGGTGGGATTAGTAGATTTTTTTACTGGGATTTGGTGTTGGGATTTAGTGAGTGCTGGGGTTAGTGGGTTTTGGTGGGACTTGGCTGGGTTGGCGGGTTTTGCTAGGTTGGTGGTATTGCTGGGATTTGGTGGGATTTAGTAGATTTTGCTGGGAGCTAATTAAATTATTACTAGGATTTAGTGGGTTTATAGGATTTGTTAGGTATTCTTCTAGGATTTGATGAGTGTTCTTCAGGATTTGGTAGGTTTTGCTAGGTTTTGCTAGGATTGGGCAGGTTTTGCTAGGATTGGGCAGGTATTGCTAGGATTTGGTAGGATTTAGTAGGTTTTGCTAGAATTTAGTAGATTTTGCTAGGATTTAGTAGGTTTTGCTAGGATTTGGTGGAGTTTTGCTAAGTTTAGTAGGTGTTGCTAGGATTTGGTAGGTTTTGCTAGGTTTTGCTAGGATTGGGCAGGGTTTGCTAGGATTGGGCAGGTAGTGCTAGGATTTGGGTGTTGCTTCTGGGTTTTGGTGGGATTTAGTAGGTATTCTTCTAGGTTTAGTAGGTTTTAACTAGGATTTGGTAGGTTTTTGCTAAGTTGTGGGTATTTAATTGTTAGGATTTGGTGGGTTTTGCTAGGTTGTGAGTATTGCTTCGGATTAGGCAGTTTTTGCTAAGTTTAGCAGGTTTGCTAGGATTTGGTAATTGCTGGTTTGGTGGGATTTGGTAGGTATTGCTGGTTTGGCGGGTTTTGCAAGTTTGGTGGGATTATTGAATTTTGCTGGTTGTGGGCTGGGATTGTGAGTGTGCTGGGATTTGGCAGGTGTTAACTGGGTTTTTAATTGGGATTTGGTGGGTATTGCTGATTTAGCGGGTATTGCTGGGATTTGTGGAATGCTAGGTTTTGGTAAGTTTAGTGGGTTTTCTTGGGTTGGCAGATATTGCTAGGTTGGTGGGATTGCTAGGTTTGTTGGGGATTGGTGGGATTTGGTGGGTATTGCTAGGTTGCTTGGGTGTTATAGGATTTGGTAGGGGTTGCTGGGTTTTGGTGGTTGGCAGGTATTGCTGGGATTTGGCAGATATTGCTAGGTTTGGTGTTGGGATTTGCTGGGTTTTGGTAGGATTTGTTGGTGTGCTAGGTTGGTGGGATTTAGTAAGATTTTGCTGAATTTAGTGGGTGCATAGGTTGTGAGTGTTAGGATTTGGTGTTGGGGATTTGCTGGGTTTGTTGGGATTTGGCGGGTATTGCTAGGATTTGGCAGTGTTGCTACGGTTGGTGTTGGGATTTGCTGGAGTTTTTAATTGGGATTTGGTGAGTGTACTTTAGGTTGGTGGGTTATTAGATTTTGCTAGAATTTAGTGGTTTTGGTGGGATTTAGTAGATTTTTGTAAGTTTGGCAGGGTTTTGCTTGCTGATTTTGGTAGGATTTAATTGGGTACTTTGAGATTGGTAGGTTTTGGTAGGACTTGGTTAGGATTTGGCAGGGTTTGCTAGGATTTGGTAGGTGTGCTAGGTTTACTTCTTGGGACTTGACGGGTTTTGCTCTAGGATTTGGGTTTTGTAGGATTTGTGGGTTTTTGCTGGGATTTGGCTTGGTGCTAGGTTTGGTAGGATTTAGTAGATTTTGCTAGGTTTTGGTAGGATTTAGTAGATTTTGCTAGGATTTGGTAGGTATTGCTAGGATTTGGTAGGTTTGCTAGGATTTGGCAGGTATTAGCTAGGATTTGGCAGGTATTGCTAGGATTTAGTGGGTATTGCTAGGATTTGGTAGGATTTGGTAGGTATTGCTAGGATTTAGTAGGTGTAGTGCTAGAATTTAGTAGGTTATTGCTAGGATTTAGTAGGTTTTGCTAGGATTTGGCAGGTATTGGTAGGATTTGGCAGGTATTGCTAGGTTTTGGTAGGATTTAGTAGATTTTGCTAGGTTTTGCTTGGTATTAGTAGGATTTGGTAGGATTTGCTAGGATTTGGTAGGTATTGCTGGGATTTGGCAGGTGTTAACTGGGATTTGGTGGGATTTGCTAGGTTTGTTGGGATTTGGCAAGAACTGTGCTAGGTTGTAGTGTTGCTAGGATTTGGTAGGATTTGCGCTAGGTTTTGGTAGGATTTGGTGGGTATTGCTAGGATTTGGTAGGATTTAGTAGATTTTTGCTAGGTTTGGCAGGGTATTCTCTGGGATTTGGTGGGATTTAGTAGATTTTGCTAGAATTTAGTAGATTTTGCTAGGATTTGGCAGGTATTGCTAGGATTTGGTAGGATTTGCTAGGTTTTGGTAGGATTTGGTAGGTATTGCTAGGTTGGCAGGTGTGCTAGGATTTGTTGGGATTTGCTGGGTTTTGGTAGGATTTGTGGGTATTGCTGGGATTTGTGAGTGTCCTTTGGGATTTGTGGTGGGATTGCTGGGTTTTGGTGGGGGATTTGTTGGGTATTGCTAGGTTGTTTGGGTTATTAGATTTTGCTACAAGTTTGCTTGGGTTTTGCTGGGTTTTGGTGGGGTTAGTAGATTTTGCTGGGGATTTGGTGAGTTTTAGGTTGGCAGGTATTGCTAGGTTGCTTAGTGTGCTAGGTTTAGTGGTATTACTAGGTTGGTAGGATTTGGTAGGTGTGCTAGGATTTAGTAGATATTGCTAGAATTTAGTGGAGTTATTGCTAGAGTTTAGTAGGTTTGCTAGGTTGTGAGTGTTGGTGGGATTTGGTGGGTATTGCTAGATTTGGTGGGTTTTGCTAGGATTCAGGCGAATATTGCTAGGTTTTGGTAGGATTTAGTAGTTGCTAGGTTAGTAGGTATGCTAGGATTTGGCAGGTTTTACTAGGATTTGGCAGGTTTTGCTAGGATTTGGTAGGTATTAGTAGGTTTTGGTAGGATTTAGTAGATATTGCTAGGACTTGGTAGGTTTTACAAGGTTGGTGGGTTTGCTAGGATTTGGCAATTATTGGTGGGATTTGGTAGGGTTTTGCTAGGTTAGTGGGGACTTGATGGGGTTGGCAGAGTGTTGCCGAGTTGTAGGTATTGCTGATTTGGTGGAGTATTGCTAAAGATTTATTGGGTTTGCTTCTAAGTTTGGTAGATTTTTACCTTTCTAGATTGTTAGTGTTAACTGGGGATTTTGGCAGGTTTTGCTAGGATTTGGTAGGTATTAGTAGATTTTGCTAGAATTTAGTAGGTATTGCTAGGATTTGGCAGGTATTGGTAGGTTTTGGTAGGATTTGAAATGAATACTTCTAGGACAGTGGTTTTAAGGGTTGTTGGGTTTGCTAGGGTTGGCAGGTGTGCCAGGATTTGGCAGGCCAGCTATTAGGATTTGGTGTGGGTGTTAATTGGGATTTGGTGGGTTTTACCTGGGTTAGTGGGACTTGGTGGGATTGGTGTGCCAGGTTTGGCAGGTATTATAGGATTTGTTGAAGTATTGCTAAGATTTGGTAGGTTTTGCTAGGATGTGGTAGATTTTGCTAGAATTTAGTAGGTATTGCTAGGATTTGGCAGGTATTGCTAGGTTGTGAGTTTTGCTAGGATTTGGCGGGTTTTATTTTGGGATTTGGTGAGTGTGCTAGAGTTTGGTATGTTTTGGTGGGTTTGGTAGGTTTTATAGGATTTGGCAGGTATTGCTTCTAGGATTTAGTGGGTTTGCTTAGGATTGGGTAGGTTTTGCTAGGATTTGTAGGGTTTGCTAGAATTTAGTAGGTATTGCTAGGATTTGGTAGGTATTGCTAAGATTTGGCAGGTTTTGCTAGGATTTGGTAGGTATTGCTAGGATTTGGCGGGTTTGCTAGGATTTGGTGGAGATGATAGTAGATTTTGCTAAATTTAGTAGGTATTACTGAAGTTGCTTGAATTGGTGGGTTTTAATTGGGATTCAGTAGATATTGCTTCTAGGACTTAGTGGGTTTTACAAAGGATTTAGTGGAGTTTGCTAGGATTTGGCAGGTATTGGTAGGATTTGGTAGGTTTTGCTAGGATTTAGTAGGACTTGGTAGGATTTGGCAGGTAGTGCCAGGATTTGGCAGGTATTGATAGGATTTGGTAGGTATTGCTAAGATTTGGTAGGTTTGCTGGGATGTGGTGGTTACAAATTTAGTGGAACCAGTACTTCAGGATTTGGCGGGTTTAGTGGGATTTAACGGGTTTTGTCTAGGATTTGGTAGGTTTTGCTGAGTTTGGCAGGTGTGCTTTCAGGATTTGGTGGGATTTAGTGGGTATTGCTGGGATTTGGTGGGGATTTAGTAGATTTTGCTAGAATTTAGTAGGTATTGCTAGAATTTAGTAGGTTTTGGTAGGACTTGGTAGGTTTTGGTAGGATTTGGCAGGTATTGGTAGGATTTGGTAGGTTTTGCTAGGTTATTGGGACTTGGTAGGGATTTGTAGATATTATGGGATTTGACGAATATTGCTGGGATTTGGTAGGTGACCATTACTAGATTTGGTGAGTGTTACTTTCTAGGATTTGGTGGTAGGTTTTGCTGGTTGGCAGGTATTGCTGGGTTTGGTGGGATTTAGTAGATTTTGCTAGAATTTAGTAGGTTTTGGTGGGATTTGTGGGTTTTTACTGGGATTGGTAGGTATTGCTGGGGTTGGCGGGTTTTGCTAAGTTTGAGTGGGTTTGCTGGGATTTGGCGGGTTTTTGCTAGGATTTGGTATGTTTTGCTAGGTTTTGGTAGGTTTTACTAGGATTTGGCAGGTATTGCTAGGATTTGGTGGGTTTTGCTAGGATTGGGCAGGTTTTGCTAGGATTTGGTAGGTTTTGCTAGAATTTAGTAGGTATTGCTAGGATTTGGTAGGTTTTGCTAGGTTGGTAGGTATTGCTAGGATTTGGTATGTTTGCTAGAGTTTGGTGGGTATTGCTAGGTTGGCGGGTTTATGGGATTTAGTACTTGGGTATTATAGGATTTGGTGAGTTTACTAGGTTGGCAGGTATTGCTAGGATTGGAGCAGGTTTACTGGTTGAGCGTTTTGCTAGGATTTGGTGGGTATTGCTAGGATTTGTGGGTTTGCTAGGTTGTGGGTATTCTTCTAGGTTTTGGTAGGTTTTATAGGGATTTGTGGTGTTGCTAGGTTAGACGGGTTTGCTGGGATTAGACGGGTTTGCTAGGATTTGGTAGGTATTGCTAGGATTTGGCAGGTTTTGCTAGGATTTGGTAGGTATTGCTAGGATTTGTGGTATTTTTTGCTAGGTTTGGTAGGTATTGCTAGGATTTGGTGGGTTTCTAGGGATTGGTGGGGTTTGCTGGGACTTTGGCAGGTGATGGTGTTGTTGGGACTTGGTGGGTTTATATAAGGTTATTGAGTTTTGCTGGGATTGGCAGATGATGGTGGGGATTTGGTGGTTTTGCTGGGATTTAGTGGGACTTGGTGGGATTTGTGGGTGTTACCCGGGATTGTGAATATTAGCTGGGATTTATTGGAACATTGCTAAGATTTAGTGGGTTTGCTAGGATGTGGTAGATTTTTTGCTTTCTAAATTTAGTAGGTGTTAATAGAGTTTGTGAGTTTTGCTTCTAGGTTGTTGCAGGTTTTGCTAGGTTGTAAGACCTTGGGATTTGGTGGGATTAGTAAGAATTGTGCTTCTGGGATTTGGTGGGATTAGTAGATTTGCTAGAATTTAGTGGGTGTGCTAGAATTTGGTAGGTTTTGGTAGGACTTGGTAGGTTTTGGTAGGATTTGGCAGGTAGTGGTAGGATTTGGTAGGTTTTGCTAGGATTTAGTAGGACTTGGTAGGATTTGTGAGTGTGCCAAGTTGTAGAATGTTATGGGATTTTGGTAGGTATTGCTAAGATTTGGTAGGTGTTACTGGGATTTGTTTTGCTAGGATTTGGCAGGTAGTGCTAGGTTTTGGTAGGATTTAGTAGATTTTGCTAGAATTTAGTAGGTTTTGGTAGGATTTGGCAGGTTTTGCTAGGATTTGGTAGGTATTGCTAGGATTTGGCAGGTTTTGCTAGGATTTGGTGAGTATTGCTAAGTTGTGGGTTTGCTTTAAAGTTTGGTGGAGTATTGCTAGGATTTGGTGTGTTTTGCTGGGTTTGTTAAGGTTTTACTAAGTTTGGCAGGTATTACTGGGATTGAGCCTTGGGGTTTTATGGGATTGGAGCGGGTTTGCTGGGATTTGTTGAGTATTGCTAAGTTTGGCGGTTTCTTTTAGGATTTGGTGGGTATTGCTAGGATTTGGCAGGTTTGCTGGGATTTAGTGGAGGTATTATTAGTTTTTACGCTTTCAAATTTAGTAGGTATTGCTAGGATTTGGCAGTATTGGTAGGTTTTGGTAGGATTCAGTAGATATTGCTAGGACTTGGTAGGTTTTACAAGGATTTGGTAGGTTTTGCTAGGATTTGGCAGGTATTGGTAGGATTTGGTAGGTTTTGCTAGGATTTAGTAGGACTTGGTAGGATTTGTGAGTATTGGGATTTGTGAGTGTGCTAGGTTGGTAGGTTTAACTGGGATGTGAGGCGGATTGCTGAAATTTAGTAGATGATTGCTAGGTTGTTGGTGTGCTTCTAGGATTTGGCAGGTTTTGGTAGGATTTGGCAGGTTTTGCTAGGATTTGGTAGGTTTTGCTAGGATTTGGCAGGTATTGCTAGGATTTGGTAGGATTTAGTGTTAGATTATGGGTTTGGTAGGTATTACTGGGATTTGGTGGGGATTGAAGTGGATTTTTTCTAGATTTATTAGGTATTGCTAGAATTTAGTGGGTTTTGGTGGGACTTGGTGGGTTTTGGTGGGTTGTGGAGTGATGGTGGGGATTTGTTGGTTTTCTAGGGGTTAGTAGGACTTGGTGGGATTGTGAGTGTGCCAGGATTTAACGAGTATTACTAGAGTTTGTAGTGGAGTATTACTAAGATTTGTTGAGTGTTACTGGGATTTGTGGGTTTGCTTCTAGGATTTGTGGTGTTGTTGGGATTTGGTGGGTTTTTGCTGGGATTGTTGGGACTTGGTGGGATTTGGCAGGTGTGTGGGATTTTAACCAGGTATTGCTGGGATTTAGTGGAGTGCTAGGATTTGGTGGGTGTGCTGGGATTTGGTGGGTTTTGCTGGGTTTGTGGTGTGCTGGGTTTGGTGGGATTGGCCTTTGGGTTTTGCTGGGGATTTGGTGAGTATTGCTGGGTTGTGGGTTTTGCTGGGATTTGGTGGTATTGCTAGGATTTGGTATGTTTATAGGATTGAGCCTTGAGGTTTGCTAAGTTTGGCAGGTTTTGCTAGGTGGTAGGGCTGTGCTAGGATTTGGTCATTCATTCTTCTAGGATTTGTGGGTTTTGCTGGGGATTTAATTGGGTGTTACTGGGATTTGGTGAGTGTGCTAGGTTTAGTAGGTTTTAATTGGGACTTGGTAGGTTTTAATTGGTTGGCAGGTGGTACTGGGTTTGCTAGGTTGGTGAGTTTAGTAGAACCTGCTGGGATTTGGCAGGTATTGCTAGGATTTACTTGGGTATTGGTAGGATTTAATATTGGTGGGATTTGCTGGGTGTGCTGGGATTTGGTGGGATTTGGTAGGTGTGCTAGAGGATTTGAGTGAGTGTTATGGGTTGGCGGGTTTTGCTCTGGGACAGTGTTGGGTTTGCTAGGACGGTGGTTTACAAGGTTGGTTTTACATGGATTTGGCAGGTATTGCTAGGATTTGGTAGGTATTGGTAGGATTTGGTAGGTATTGGTAGGATTTGGTAGGTATTGGTAGGATTTGGTGGGTATTGCTAGGTTTTGGTGGGATTTAGTGGATTTTTGCTAGAATTTAGTAAGGTATTGCTAGGTTAGTAGGTTTTGAAATTTGGGATTGATGAATCATTGCTGGGACAGGTAGGTTTTCTAAGGTTGGCAGGTGTTACTGGGATTTGTGGTATTGCTAGGATTTGGTGGGTATTGGTAGGTTGGTAGGTATTGGTGGGATTTGGTGGGTATTGCTAGGATTTGGTAGGATTTAGTAGGTATTGGTAGGATTTGGTAGGTATTGGTAGGATTTAGTAGGTATTGCTAGGTTGGTGTGGGATTTGGTAGGTATTGCTAGGATTTGGTAGGTATTGCTAGGATTTGGTAGGATTTGGTAGGTATTGCTAGGATTTGGCAGGTATTGCTAGGATTTGGTAGGATTTGGTGGTATTGCTAGGATTTGGCAGGTATTGTAGCTCTGTACCTTCTATTATGTACCTCAGAGTACCTGTACCAATACCTGCTAACACTAATATAGATTCATATACCCCTACAGCTCCCTGAAACACCTAATGATAGTAGCTGCCTCGGTTCCTGCTCTACCTGTATACAAAAGATTTGCGTTACTTCCTGGAGCTAATGAATTATTACTTGCTTCAGGGCAATTTACTTACTAATGAAAGGAAATGCTTAAAATATTATTTCTTAATATTCTGAAAAGGTGTCAATAATTTTGTCCAGTTTTAGGTATTGAATGTCTCAGAAATGGGTGGTTTTTTCTCTCCGTGCTTTTTCAAATGCAAACAAGTAAACATGACAATACCAAAGCATTTGTAATTGCAACAGCTTTCTGGAAGAAGTGGAGCGTTATCTGATAAATGCAGGGGAGACCATATTTTTGGCCATGACTAAATATGCACGGCGCACTTTCTCTCACACACACACACAATTATATATAACCTCAGGAGCTTTACATACATCGTTAAAGAGTTGGTCCCAACAAAAACTTTTGCATACAAAATGAGCTATCCACACATGTTAATAGATGCAGCAACTAACACTGTCACCAGCACAGATTATAAATTGCATAATTATAAAATGGCTCCGATGTAGCTACCAGCTTTTACATTTAGTATGAGGTTATTTACATTTTGTGGTAAATAATAAAGACAAGAAAGACAGTTCACTCAAAAGCATATTTTAATAAATAAGTTTCTTCTTTGCCTTATCTAGCCTTACGATGGCTCCTGGTTTTCTGATGGTACTGAGAAAATGGTAACGTACCATTATAGCAATATTATCACAACCACGCACTCGATTCTTAATTTTGTGCTCTCGAGTTTCACATTTGCGCTCGCGACTTTGAAATTTACGCCAGCAAAATTTTTGCAGCGAGCCATTTTCCGCGCTCTAGTTTTGGCGTTTATGTGACAGCATAGGGCCATTCTTCTAGCTGTCCCTGAATGCTATTGCGCAAGAGTGAATCTCGCCAGAGTGTGGTGTATTGGTGCACTCTATTGGAAAGCGGTAGTATTGTACAGGTAGAAAGGAAGGAAAACGTCTCACTCCGTTTAAAAATATGTCCGGCAACAATTATCGACTTATCGACAATCAAATTCGTCGGCGACTATTTTTATTGTCGACAACGTCGAATAATCGTTGCACCCCTATTTCTTAATGTGGGATTTTTTTTCCCACTGAATAAATGCACTTGAATTAAAGGTTGGATTTTCCTCTTTTTTCATTGTGGTCCTATATTATTTAGAAAAAAACTGAATTTATTAGAAGCTAAAGAACACATCTTAACCAGGGGTGCCAATAATTATGGAGGACAGTGTATCTCAGGTCTTTTCATCAGAAAAGCAAAGTCTCATGGAGAAGGTTACTAAAGCTGAGGTGTATTTCACATCTTTCGTTGGTGAACATAACCTGTAGCCACACTGGCAAGTTATTTAGCAAAATGTTTCCAGACTCAGATATAGCAAGAAATGATGCATGCTCTTCCACTAAGACAGCAGCTATGATGAACCTGGCACTTGAACCTGAATGTTCAGAGGATATGTACAAATTAATCCGGACAGAAAAACGGCCATACAGTATTTTGGTTGATGGAAGCAATGACATCATGCGTGAGAAGGAATGTGCCATTTTAGTCAGGTACTACAGTGAAGCACAGCATAAGGTGCCAGTTGGATTTGTGGATATGCCAGTGTGCAATGACGCCAAAGCTGACAATATATTCAACCGTATTGCATCATCCATGCATGAAAAAGGCTCTGAATGGTCAAACTGCATAGGATTCAGCAGTGACAACTGCAATGTCACGATTAGCAAAAACAACTCTGTCTTATCAAGAGTGAAAGCACAGGCCGCCCATATATACAGTGTTGGCTGTCCTGGTCATTTGGTTAACATATGTGCCAAAACTGCTGCTAAAGAGCTCTCAATGTCACCTGGAGACCTGCTAACTGACATCTACTACTACTTTGAGAAAAGCTCAAAAAGAAGAGAGGAACTTAAAGTTTCAGGACTTCTGTGATGTAGCCCAGCAGAGAGTACAAAAGCACTGCGCTACACGATGGCTTTCTTTGGGAAAAGGTTTGGACCATCTGCTCAACCAATGGCCTGCCTTTAGTTCTTATTTTGAATCACACAGTGAGAATCAGAAGTCCTGTGATACTCAGAAGAGGCTGACAGACCCCACTATGAAAATTAACACTTGCTTTCTTCACAATGTCACACAGTGTTTTGAGAAATTATTTGATTTGTTAAAACAAGGCACCAATTCTTTACAAGTTAAATGACAGTGTTGAAGAGCTCCCACATGACATAGCAAGCAGATTTATTGTGTCAAAGGAGAGAACAGAAAGTGCAGGAGATAGATGTGTGCAACCCTGAAATTCGCTGTGTAGATGAAGAGCTTTTTGTTGGGTTCTTGACAAGGAGGAGCGTTCTGTGTCAGGAGCTTTCAAAAATTGCTAAAATCTGCAAAGCAAGCAGCCTCAAAATACAATGAAACCTTGCGAAAGACAGATGAAAGGAAATAGGCCTTGGCTAAAAAACGGTGTTCTAAAATGTAACGGTAAGAAATGAAAGTGGAACACGTACATCTTGTCCTATAAAGTTACTGAAAAAGAATTCTGTTCTGTAAAATGAAGTTTGTCGAAGTTACATCAATCTGTGCAACTCCCTTCTTACCGGGTGGGGGGCTAAGTTTTTGCAGGTTGGGATGTCTGAAAAAGTTAGGACATCCCACTAAATATTTCATTCTTTATTAAGAAACATCAACGTATCAATATCAAATCTTCTTCCAGATTATATCTATAGATAAAGGCAATATAGCATCTTTTGTGCTAAAACAAGAAAAATTATTTTTATTTAATTTATTTAAATGTCTAGTATTTCACTCATCCTATGAGGTTAAAATGATTAGAACATTCTTACAGAGCTTTTTGGTGGAACCAGCCTTATTTAAAACTTGGACATTTAATTTGGTTTGCTCTTAATTGTTGAAATGAGTGCCTTCACCATGGTGAGATCCAAAGGGCTCTTTGAAGTCTTCAGAATGACAATTGTTGATGCTTATGAGTCTGAAAAGGGGGATATAAAAGGTCTCAAGAGATTCTCAATCAGCCGTTCTACTGTCCGGAAAATAATGTACAAGTGGAGAACTTTTATAATAACTGCCAACATGGCCAGGTCAGGCCGTCCAAGCAAGTTGGGTCCAAGAGCAGACCGCAAGATGCTAAAAGAAGTCTCCAAAGATCCTAAAATGTCATCACGGAAGATACACAAGGCTCTCACCAGAGTTGATGTAAAGGTACATGCATCTACCATCAGAAAGAGACTGTATACGTTTGATTTACAGAGGAAGAGTGCAAAAACGAAACCATCAAGGCAAGACTGCAGTTTACCAGAGACCACTTAGACAAAGACCAGGACTTTAAGAACAGCATGCTTCGGACAGATGAATATAACACTGAATTATGTGTAAAGGTCGACAGGTTTGGTCTAAACCAAAGACACCTTTGGAGCAAGTGAAAAACTCATACCCACTGTGAAACAAGGAGGTAGAAATGTCGTGGTTTGGTGCTGCGTTGCTGCAGCAGGACCTGGTCTGGTCACCATCGCTGAAGAGGTTGTGGATCTTGAAACAGGCTGTGCATGCCAGACACCCATCAAACATAACACAGCTTGTGCAATTTCACACTGAAGAGTGGGGAAAATGTCTGCCAGCTGATGTCAGAGCTCATAGATGGTTATAGAAAAGGTTATTTTGGCCAAAGGGGGAAATATTTACATTTAGAGTGTAAGATGTCCTAACTTTTTACGCAGTAGGAATTGGCATCTTAGTTATTTTTTTTGCTAAACAAATTAAAACCTTTATCTATAGATATAATCTGGAAGAAGATTTAATATTTAGTGGGGTGTCCTAGCTTTTTCACATGACTGTATATGTCAAATATCACGTTCGGACGTTTAAATTATCACATTTTACACGCTCTAACGTGACATATTTAATTACGGCGTGGCAGCAATACGCTTCTGTGCAGAGGCATGTGCGCACACAAACATAAAACCAATCAAATATAACTGCAAGCAGTGATTACGGGGGCCATGCAGTTTGCAGCTTTATCAGTTTTTGATGAATCAAAGTGGACAGACGTTGAAATATGACAGGTTTCATCCTTTTATCTAGGGTGCTACGGTTCAAAACTTATTAGGCAAAATGCAAAATAGCTTATTATAGCGCCACCAACTGGCAGAGTGGTGCATTTTTTTTTGCCTGAGTAGTGGGAGGGGTACCAGACCTGCCTGCAAAATTTCTAAGCTGTAGCCCACCCAGAGCCGGATTTCTATGACACTTTGGCATAATACAGCCAAATGAAGACCTAAATTAAAAATGTGCTCAATAATAATTAAAGAAGAGTGTCTTGGGATTCAAATGATACCAGTTGCATGTAGATTGGATAAAAATCCAGGGTCTAGTTCACAAGAGATGGTTTTCCATATTATGCAAATTAGCGAGAAATCCAATATGGCAGAAATAGATGCGAGGGTCTATAAAGATTCGTCTTGACCCAAGGAATAAGATGGTATATGATTTTTGAGAATCAGAGCTACGGTTCAAAAGTTATTAGGCAAAACGCAAAATAGCTTATTAGCACCACCAACTGGCAGAGAAAGTGCAATTGTTTTTTTTGCCTGAGTACTGGGCGGGATTCGGACTGTTGGAATTTCGGGGGAGTGGCGCAATTTTTTTTTCCTGAGTAGTAGGAGGGGTCTCGGACCTCACTGGCAAATTTCAAAGCTGTAGCCCACCCAGAGCCAGATTTCTATGACACTCGGTGTGTGGTGTTGCAGTCCCATGCCAAGCCGAGCAGATTTATTTGCATATTACAGAAAAATGCAGACCTAAATTAAAAATGTGCTCGATAATAATTAAAGAAGAGCGTCTTGGGATTCAAATGATACCAGTTGCATGCAGATTGGACAAAAACCCAGGGACGAGTTCAAAAAAGATGAGTTTTCATTTTATGCAAATTAGCGAAAAATCTAATACGGCAAAATAGCTTATTTTGGTGCATTTTTTTTGCCTGAGTAGTGGGTGGGGTACCGGACCTACCTGCCAGATTTCAAAGCTGTAGGTCTTACCGTTTTTTCTCCACAACGTGTTTTAAGGCAGAAAAAAAAATCGGCACAATAGGGTACCACGCAGTGTTCCACTGCATGGCCCCCTAATAACCATTAGTTTTAGGTTGTAGTGAAAAAGTAGGTAACAGTAACCGGGCAGTAACAATGATAACTCTTCTAGCTGTTCTGGAGGAGTGCAAACTATTTGTAATAAAAATGCGAACCAGCAACGACGACAACGATATTTTAGATGGTTTGAGGTAGTATGAGAGCATTACAGATTTTGGGAAGGCACTAAGATGGGGGACTTTGTCTATTTGTTGATTGCTATTGCTAATTATTTCTATTGGCTGGTCGAAATCTTAATCTGGAACTTTAAGAGACACTTTTCAGACACAACTGTTGTCCTGTTAATGACGTTTGCCGGCTCGTTCCTGCGTTACTGGCCATGGCCGCTAGAGGGCTAACTGCTAATGTTAGCTTGTACGTCAGCTAGGTTAACATGTATTATACCTGTTAAAACACTTTAATCTTGTTTAACGCTCTACTGACCTGTAGAAATTCCTCATAAAGACCGGGTGTGGCTCCTTAAGACGCTTGTCCAGGACAGCCGTGTTACTTGAATTCGTCGCCTCTACTCTGCAGCGTGTTAGCGCGTAGCCTCGTCCGCGTCCTCAGACTTTTCCTGGTCGTTTGCCTGCAAAATACAGCAACACGGCTCGTTAGCGTTTGGCATTTTCGACTTAAACTGCTCTCAAAACCATTCAGCAACAGCACTTGTGATTTTTACCCAGCTATGCGGCGAACAGCAACCGCAGCTTCTAGTATCATGATGTTCTCCTTCAAACATGCCGCTCTCTCAGCGTCCGAACCGCTCTGAGCATGCGCATTCGCAAACCTCCTCGCGCGACGCATGCGCATTCGCAAACCTCCTCGCGCGACGCATGCGCATTAGCAAACCTCCTCGCGCGGCGCATGCGTCAACTCTGGTTGAGAAACTTCACAAAAATAAGCGATAACGGACAGTTTAAGGCAAGAGTGTGTTTAATATGGAAGTCTGTATTCGACACGTAAAAATGTCATTATTAAGATTTAAAAAGACAATTCCATGAGTGTAATTGCAGTGATTTCTCCACTTGACTGCTGCTTTAATACTTGCACATATCATTGACAACCGCATGTAACTAAATTGTAAATTTTATTTCTACATCTAGTTTAGAATTTATATTTTAGTCTATTTATATGCATATTTTATGTGCCTTTTTGTACTCTGTAAAAACTGGAGTCACGTCATCTCGTCTCTATATGTACATGTATATATAACTGAGATGACGATAAAGTTTGACGAGAACGTGTCACATTATTACAACTTAGTTTTTCATAACGACAAACTCTAAATATTACCTCTTACTTTTGTCATAATAATGTGAAATGTTCTCATTATTACGACTTAGATCATTACGATTTGTTTTCTCACAATGACGAGAAAATTGTCTTATTATTACGACGTAATTTCTCGTAATAAAAAGAGCTCTTAACTTCTCATAATAACGAGAATCTCTTATTATGACCTAACATCTGAGTTCCCCCTGTATATTACCAAATGGGAGTGGTGTATCACAGTATTTTACAGCCAATATTACATAGAAATACAAACAGATCAATGTGTTTAATCTGGTATTTAGGAATTACTGGTTATGTAAGAGGTCACTTTACTCCCAGCATCACGAAAATCTGTATATAGATAACTGTAATATAATTTAATGCCTTATGAGCAGTGTAAAAATACCCGAATCATTTACATTCTTTAAATACATATTTCAGCTGCTACCGAGACCTAAACGATTTGACTGACACAATATAAACAACAAAAATACTAGAATTGTTTGAGTCACAACTGAAATGCATTTTAAACTACAGATGTAACCCATAAAAAACACCATTTCAAATCCTGAGTTGAAAATGGAGAAACACAGCCATCTGCCGGTGGTTCATAATTGCAACATGTACAGTACATACTGCTAACTCTTCTACATGGACAATTCCTAAAAAGCAGTAAATACAGTGTCTAAACCCAAATCCATCTACAAGTATTACCCAAACAGAACACCACTATTGAGATCTGTATGTTTAGTAGCAAGAAATGCTTGAAACTGTATAGAGCACGGACCCTAAGAAAATGGAGGTGAGGATGCTGACGTTACCTGATGGTTCATGAGCTTCCTCCCGATGCCTCCACCACGAGGCCTGCCGCTGGTCACCTGGATGCCGAAGTTTCACCTGGCCGTTCAAATCCTTTATAACACGTCATACTTGGATCACCTCCTGCTTATCCTCCCACAACCATGAATATCCACCTCAATGTCCCCTTAAGCTACTTGAGCAAATCAGCGACCCTTACACACTATTTCAACATGTTAGAGCTCAGTTTTGAAAATCATAATTATGTTCATCAACATCAAAATCCTCATTACTGTTCAACCTTCTTACCTCCGTGTCTGTGTCCTTTTGTTTCATTTAAAATGTGCAATTAAATGTTAATCTTTAGGCACACTTTATTCATATTACTTCAGTTGTAAAGCTGTTTATTTGCTTACTGTCACAAAATCTGATCTGAAAGCTGCCATCCAATACATGACACCTGCTGAAAACACTGCTCTCTGATGCAACTGATGCCTGATAAATAAAACCGTGAGCTCTAATGCAACAACAGATACCTGATGAAACATTTCTAGACGGATTGGTGGGTCAGCTGGATGTAGAATTTCTTAATAATTAATTAGGCCTAAACAGTATCTCACTAATGTTTAGTTTAATTAAATTATATCCACTTCTCTGGTTACTGAGTAAAATCAGACAAACTGCTTTGTGTTACTGGCCAAGGACTAATGCAGTGGCAGCACTAACATTTTTTATAGATTACTGTGTTTGCTTTTAATACGAATAGGAATGACAAGATACAATTACAGGTTTTAACCGATTTTAGTGGAGAAAAGAAAAAGTGTATTATTTGAACAAATTATACGGGTTAAGAAAATGTTTAAAACAGACCTAACCCAACTGATCCCACACTGGACTATAACAGCATAATACATCCCTATTTCCAAGTAACCGGTGGTGTTAGGTTTGAGTTTAATTGTTCTTTACCAGAGTGTCAACTGTGTGTCAGTCATGAGCACAACATCTAGTTAACTAGACAGAAAATACAGGAGGAAGAATGGGGCGGAAAATGTACTTTTTATCAAATGCATTTCAAATAACACAAAACAGGCTAAAGTTATAGCTAAAAATAATGAGACAAAGACAGAATGCAATCAATTTGGTTTATCTTTTAATATTCATTTCTTTTGAAAAATATAAATTCTAAAATAATCACTTCACCTTTGTGATCTAAAAAGTCACAAATTTGTGATCCTTAACTGTTATCATAAAATCCAGTACTATTAATAGATGTCCGATTCGTTTAAAAGATCTACAATTAAGCCCAACACGTCTCCGCAACAATCGTCAGGATTCTTCATCGGTTCGCACTAGACGAATCCCCAAAACATAAGTTAAAAATCATTCATATACACGGTTATAACAAGTTGATCATTTTTACAGAACTACTGAGTTTTTTTTCTTTTCACGGAATAAAAAAAAAAAATACAAGGACAGAAAAGAGTGAAAAGGAAGAGAGGGAAAAAGGCTGAAGGATCACTCATACAGGCCATGAGTAGAATGTGTGAGCCTTATTGCGGTCAGTGCAACACTGAAATCTTTCCCTTTTCTAGTTCTACAACCATCTCGCTTTGCATGATGGTGTCACATTGTTCATAGGTTATGATTCTCAAATTATTTTTTTTAATTAAAAGTGCCCTTCAATAAGACCACTGCTCAAGTCATTAAAGCTTGTAAGTAACCTACAAAGCAATACAGCGCTCAGCCCATAACTAGACACTGCTCAAATAATGCACACGATGGAAGTGGTTCGCGTTAATTCGGATAAAACCAGTGTTCCGTGTTTTTACTTGTATTATTGCCATCCTCAGTTAAGTCACTTAGGTCATTTACGCAGGAAATGCAGCTCTAAAAGGAAAAGCAGGAAGCTGTTAATGGCAGACAACCAGAAGTGGTTGCAAAAATCTACAACGTGAGCATATTATTGCAACCATAGTGCAAACTCAGAAGATAATCGTCGAGTGAGATTTTAAGTATACTTTCAAATATTTGTAATAGGGGATCAAAAATATACCATAATACTGTATTAAACGTACGATTATAAAGCTACTCAGGATCTAAACTCCACTAAAAGCTTACAAATATCTAGCAATATATTATTTGCTTATTCTGCAAGTATTGTTCTGTTATAGAATACAATGCATCTCTTCGATATTTTGATCAGGAGGTACACTACCAACAGACATGATATTGACATTAAAATCCCATGCTGAGCAAATATAAAAATCAACATTTGTATTGTTTTGTTTCCATCATTGTTTGACTATTTACAGAATTCCTGCCATCTAAAATAAGAGGTAGAGCTACAAAAAGTGTATCAAAATATTATCTTTCCTGCTACAGGAAAATGCAATTACAGTAATTCCTTATACAAAAAAAAGAAGGAAGAAAATAAAACATCAGTTGGAAAAAAAGTATAGATATGCTGGAACGGGGTGAGTCCTTCCCCACGCAGTAAGGGAGAAAATTAAACTTCTACAGCATTTACCGTTGATCAGCGGAAGAGTGAAGGGATGAATTGCATAGTAGTAAGGAAAGATGACGTCGGCTAGTGATCTTAATGTTTACGTGATGGACGACCACGACAAAGAACGAAGCGAAAAGAGAAGAATTAAAACAGCATCGGAGAAGAACTGAGAGGAGTCTAGATGCTCAAATCGTCTGAAGGTGAACAAGAAGTCCGTTCACGTTCCTTTATAGTCGGCCCTCGACTTCCCCCGAGATGAGGCGAAAAAACGGAATCGGCTTTAACTGACCATCTACATTTAAGGAGAGCTCATTCTGTAGATAAAAGACTAAAAGAGCAGGTAGAGGAGGGGCTACAGCGACGTCTCTGACCCTCGACTCTTCCAGAAGTATCCCTCGTCGTCATCGTCCGGGTCCATGTCTATTCTAATTTGAGGCACATTTAACGGCAGTCTCTCTGGACTGGGAAACAGAGCAAACAAGATGGACTGAGTAAGTGACAAGGATAAGCACCAGAACTGCTGTTTTACACCTGAACACCCCAAAGTAAGCCTGTGGCTTCATCTTGTACAGGAAGTGTTTCAAATGGAAAAATTACCTCATATATTAAGGTTAAAGGACATCTTTTGAGAATAAAATGGCAGAAATGGATAAAACACATAAATGTAAATGACACTGGTAATGGTTATATTACAGGTTTTGATTTAACAAGCTAATTGTAATCGTATTGTTTCACCCACAAGCTATTTGTTCTTATTTATTAATATATGCTTTAATTTGTTTTTTGAAACTCTAACCATAACTATGCATTTCTATGTTTGCTCATTCTATTTAAGTTTTTATTTAATCCTGAAATTTCCAATTGCTCTCAGTCTGGATCCGAGGTGGACAGTAACAAAACACATTTACTTGAGTACTGCACTTCGCTTGAGTATTTAACTTTTCACTCTCATTACTCGTTACTTTCAACTCCGTGGACAAAGTGGATGTTATTCCCCTTTTCTAAAATGTGATTGTTTCCGCAGGTGACACTCTCTCAGTAATCAGCAGGCTCACGTCACGTCTGTAGACTGGAACTATAAAACCGAGTTCAGACAGTTTTGCTTAAAACATTGCTGCTGTTGGGAAGTCATGAAGCTAGAGGTGTAGAGCTGGGTTTTAAGCAGGTTGGAGTGTGGATTTGATTTTCTGAGCTGCATTTACAGCTATTGCACTGTCCTCCTGATTAACAGACACTTATACGTGTGCACACACTGCCAGAGCTGAGTCAGAACACTACCGTGCTGTTTTGTGGGGGTGTGTAGTCTTACAGATAATTTAAAAAATACACTAATCACTGGATTTTTTTGTCAGTTCGGGTTGTGCTTCATTATGTGACATTCCACCAATTCTTTATTCTACAGCTTCTAAAAGCGAGTCAGAGACATTAGATATTGTAAGTGCTGTGGTAATAATTCAACAATGTGTACTTTTTTAATGCTGAAGCATTTTTTAAAGCAAGTACTTCAGTACTTAAACTTAACTAAAAATCTGACTGTACGACTTTCACTTGTTTTGGAGTAACATTTGACCAGTGGTGTCTGTAATGAAGCTACTTTGCCCACCTCTGGTCTGGATCCACATTGGGTACATTAAAGCAGACTGCAGCGTAATAGCCGTACAAGGAAAACAAGACTCCTCAGTGCTGCCAGTTGGGGGCATAAGTGACATGCATTGGCACCGGAGGCGGCATCTTCCCGAACCAACAGCGAAACCTCAAAGCTCCCTCTTCACCTGGAAGACGTTGGTACTCACCTTGACATTGGAGTGTCCTGGTAGTAGTGCAGCTTCTCAGCATGATGTGTATCGTTCAAGAAATGAAGCGGTCTTTTCTCCTGCACAGGAGGACAACCAGCCGTTAGGACTGACACATGCAACATGCTTCATGTCCGGATACACACATGCAACACACATAACCAGGTCATACGCAGCGTAAGAACACAACAAAGCTACACCGAAAACAATATGCAAGCAGGTTAATATTGCAGTTCAGAAGAATCAAACATGCATGCAGGTCCGTTTGAATCACATGATTACATTAGTCATATTGAATGCTACAACGTCTATATCTGTTTTGATATAATGACATGAGTGATCAATACGATTAGATCAGGCCTACGCCTCGTTTTTAAATATACACTCATCTTACATATACGAGTGTGGAATCTCACCGACAAAGTGATCAGCTTTTGGTGACATTTGCCAATTTTACCGTTATCGTTACCATATTCACCGGCCAGCTTTCTGACCAGAGGACCCTAGCCCAGCTGGTACTATTTAGCTGGCGGGTGATTCTAAACAAAGCAGGAAAAATGTCATGATAGTGTGTGAGACCCTCCAGGATTTCACGCTGTGGCGATCACAACTATTGACGCAAATTCAGCCAGCTCCCGCAAATTCGTTACTAGCGTGCAATTTTGACCAATTACCGCAAGTCTTCTGTGCAATTTTTAACCAATCATTGTCGTTTCCCGCAAAACGCTGGGCCATACGTCAGCGAACTCACTTCCTTGTTACGTTTAGAAGAAGCAGGAAACGTGTGTGATTAAAACGCCTCAGATTTACCTTCAAAAACAACTGAACGATCAAATGGCTAATTAAAAGAATAGTTTTTTTCCCCTTCATTTTAATTAATTGTTAAAGAATCATTATCCACAACTTTGAGTTGCTCCCACGACTTTATTGCAACAAAACGTCTAAAAACGCTGCAACTTTGATAGCAATTTTTTTTAGAAAAGCTGCCGCAAAAAAGGCCCGCGAAATCCTGGAGGGACTAGTGTGTGTTGTCGGTAAGAGCGTCTACTGCACAGGAGCTCTGGTTGTGTTTTTAGGCAAGCATCACTGCACGGTTGAAAGTGGTCAAGATAAGTATAGTGAAGTAGCTGCTTAGTAGAATTAGACAGACAAAAAGTAGGATTAAAAGAGAGAAACAGCTTCAGGCCACGCTAAGAAAGAAGAGCAACTCTAATCCCTGGTCAGAGAGAAAGCGTTAGTAAAAGCACGCGGCACGAGCAGAAGATGAGAACGGAACAGACGGACGGCATGCTGGAGACTGGACAGAAAGCAGGCTCGATTTGGAAGGGGCCTGAGAACGGAGCTGAGAGACTCACTGTCGGAGGCCTTATCCCCTAAAAAGGGCTCCTGCTCCATCATGTCCAGGGGGATTTTTATGCTGGGGATGGTCTCGTTGAACGGGCAGTCGGACTGCGGGGAGGAAAAGGGCTTGCTTGAGTACTGGGTAAAGAACTAAGTGCAGACCGCCGCGAAGGTGTGTGTGTGTGCTGTGTTAACGCTTGAGGAATGTTTGAGGATATTTGGTCCCGACTATATAGTCACTTACACGGCAGACCGAAATCAGCAAGTCAGGAAAAAATAGTGTCGCACTGTTTGCGCTGCAAAGCAACTCAGAACTGACACACCGGACACAATCAAGGGACCAGTTAGGACTGATAACAACTCGCCGTCCCGAGAGACTCCGAGGCACGGACGGGCACAAAAGAGAAGTGCTGCAATAACGTGGCTTTAATAGAGAACTAAATGGGAAGTGACAGGTGTGCTGGCTAACGCAGAATCCCCTCGTGCCCGGGCCTTCCTCTCCTCGGCGGAGACGAGACGCGCCGAATGATGAGAGACAAGCAAATTTAGCGATGTGACCTAGAGAACGCCTCGGCACTGCGCTGTATCCCACTCGGATGATGCTGCAGTTCTGTCAACGTAACGGAGAGGATGTAGAGGAACACTGTAAATGCAGTGGGGCGTGACCATTATAATTGGACCATTTCAAAAGGGAAGAAAATAATAAGACAAATGCACTGCGATCAATACAGCCCTGAGGTCACGGGTAACTTTCTGAAAAGTCTCATAAAATGTGTATAAAATTGAACAACTTGGGGCTTCCGTTATATAGCGTTCAGTATCGTCATATATTTTACCGCAATAATAATCTTATGGAGAACCTGTTCGCTACAACAAATGTTTTACAGATACTTACATCATCGGCATCGCTGTCTATGCTTCCATTTTTCTTCTTCTTCTTTTTCTTCTCATCTTCCTTCTTCTTCTTGTCCTTTTCCGGGATGACGTCATCCAGGAAGCCGAGGTCGTGCTGAGAGAACACGTAGTCCATGGCCTTCCTTACGGCAACCAAAGCTAGAATCTGGCAACATTATAGAAATGTGTATTGACATGTAGACGGCGAATGCTAGACAGAGACATCTGACGTTTCAGTGCTGCTAATATGTCAACAAAAGAGAAGAGAAATCACAGATACAACACTGGACAGGAGTGTTCAAAATATTCTCTGGACTGTCCTTTAAAACTGAGTAATAATATTGTTGTTTTGACAAATTATTTCATCCAGAATATATATTACATTTTGTCAAAGTAAACTTTATTGTCATCTCTGCTTTATATAGTACAGGAATACAGAGAGACGAGGCGACGTGGCTCCAGTTTTAACAGTGCAAACGACGAAGAACAACATGGCGTCACATCAATGCCAAAACTAGATCGCGCAAAATGGCTTGCCGCAAAAAATTCGCAGGCGTAAATTACCAGTAGATTACGGACGAGCGGCTTTTTTGCTCGAGTGAGATTTCTGCGTGCGCGGTTTGAAAGGGGGCGGGTTTTGGCAGTTTGGGGGCAGGGTTTTGGCAGCTTCTGCCTGCGAATCCTATAGGCCGATGGCTCCTGGTCTTGTGATTGACTTGTGTATCTGTGTTTATGTTGAATTGGGGACAGACAAGTGGGCAAGGGGAGCCATTGATTGCGTGCTTATTAAACGTGTAAGACTTAACTATTAAATTATAATTATAAGGTTGATAAACTATAACTTGCGTTTAATCTACCTGTCGCCGTTCCTCTTTCTACGTCATCTCTGGTTTTTCTGTAAAAACTGTCTGTAGTGTGCAGTCAATCACAAGACCAGGAGCCATCGGCTAATAGGATTCGCAGGCAGAAGCTGCCAAAACCCCGCCCCCAAACTGCCAAAACCCGCCCCCTTTCAAACCGCGCGCGCAGAAATCTCACTCGAGCAAAAAAGCCGCTCGTCGGTAATCTACTTTGCGCGCGAGGACATTTAACATATCGAGAAGAAAAAAAGACATTCGCGGAAAAATACAGTTCGCGCGCAATATTATCACAACCGCGCACTCGATTCTTAATTTTGTGCTCTCGAGTTTCACATTTTAGCGCGCGACTTTGAAATTTACGCCCACAAATTTTTTGCGGCAAGCCATTTTGCGCGCTCTAGTTTTGCCATTGATGTGACGCCATAAACAAGGAACAAAGAACAAATAAGGCGCATAGAGTAAACAGTACATAAATAGAACATAAAATATACACTTTAACTATGTTTTCACTGATTTAAATACAGACTGAGGCTCGTTATCATAATCCCATAAAGAAAAAACAAACTCACTAAGCTTGGGCTAGAGTCCCATCATTGCAAATAATCCATTTTAATCCAGAACAAGGCTTTAACCTGCAGACTACTTCACAGATTAGAGACATGCAAGAGAGAGCGGCAAACTCACCATGATGGGGAAAATAATGGCCGCCACGGTGGACTTGAGGATCCACAGCAGAGCCAGGCACAGCAGCTGGACGAAGGTGAAAAGGTGGACCTTACGCAGAGGCACGTGGCGCAGGTAAATCAGATCCGGCTGGTGCTTGGCGGGCATGAGGAACAGCTGCAAGCGGTCCATGAACTGCACAACACGTGGGCATCATAGAACATAGTCAGACATACAAACAGCACTTGATGAAATGCAGGTTATAAACAGTGAGAGCGCATAGTTCAATTTCACATTATTCATCATGAACAGACAAAAAAAAACAACTATGTTACAGTTAGACCTGAGCAATTACACAGAGTGCCACAATTAATATATCATTACAAGGGCTGCACGATTCAGAAAATCTCACGATTCGATTCCGACTCTTGGGCTGACAATTCATTTCAAAATCGATTCACGATTCAATACACAGATGAATTTATTTCCAGGTTGCTGTTTTGAGTTACTTTTCCCATTTGACTGTAGCAGATCAACAAAAACATCACACTGAATCAAATGTAGTTTACAGAATAACGTAGGCATACTGACTGCATTTCCGTCATGCTCACTCACGTGAAGAAGGTCTATTTGGGCAGATTTTGACATTGGCGAGATGAACTCGCGTCGGAGGATAAAGTAAACTAGTGCCATTAGGTTAGTTGAAAAATAAGAATTGATTTTTTGGAATGCATGAATCGATTTTGATTTGACAGAGAAAGTTTGATTTTTTTTTGCACACCACAATTAAAAATATCTGTCAGTTGTGATCATGCAGATGGGAGTTGGTCGGACGGCGGCGGTACAGCGTGTGACTGACCTGCACTCCATTGAGCGAGGCCACCCCCATGTACAGGAACACTCCGTAGAGGACAGGCATGGGGATGAACTGTTCAAAACAAGGAACAATGAGATAAATTAAGCCACATTTATTATAACATTTACCGCTGCGATGCAAGCAGCATTTCATCAAGAACTTTGAACAGCAATTTATGCAATATTTACGAATGATGAAGAATCTCAGAGCACTTTATAGAGACAACGCAGCCACTTCAAGGGGTCATAAAAAGCTACCATAGAATTCAGTTCGAAATATGGAACAATTAGGGCGGCCAGATCTGAAAGGGTTTCGGTGGATCATCTGAGCAGGACTTCAGGGTCCTTTTCCGGCTCCTTTAGAAAAACGCAGAGATCTTTTAGGAGCACAGGGCCCCAGTTTTACATCGCATCTGAAAGACACTGCGATCCACAGATCCCAGGAGAATGTTCCTCTACTAATCTCGCCAACACCTCTAATGTCAGGAAACGGCCATTCCAGTGGGTCTCCCGTCTAAGCACTGACCAATTCTGAAGTTAAGGTTTGCGTTGGGGATGAAGAGAATGGCCAGGATTAGGAATGAGCTCGGGTGGGATGATTTGGGGACAAAGTCGGGGAAGCGAGATTGAGACGGCTGGAACATGAGATGCTGAGTACATTGGGAAAAGGATGCTGAGGATGGAGCTGCCAGGTAAGAGGAGAAGGGGAAGGCCTAAAAGGAAGATTATGGATGTGGTGAGAGAGCACATGAAGGTAGTGGGTGTGAAAGAAGCTGAAGCTGTAGAGGACAGGCAGAAGTGGAGACGGCTGATCCGCTGTGGCGACATAACGGAGAAGAAGCCGAAAGAAGAAGAAGGGTCAGTGGCAAATTGCCAGATACGTTACCTGCCACAGAGTCAGCATTCAAGTAACCAGACATGTAAGGTTTGTTTGAGGATTTTTCACTTCTGTATCTATACCAAGTTATAGTTTTAACAGGTTTCTGGGTAGCAGGTCACTGCTAATGCAGTAACAGCTCTTTTAGACAGATGTCTAGGTGTGGGTACCGAAACCCGGTACTAAACGGGCCCCGGAACTACATTTTTAAAGACTGCAGTATCGACAAGCTCTGGCGTTAACACTATCAATTTTGCTACTGGAGAAATTGATAAATCAGATTTTTTGTTTCTGCATAAACGTAATCTTTCCAGTTTATCTGACTTGCTTTGTTACTGACTAAGGCGTTAATCTAGTGCGTTATTTCGCGTGTACACACGGCGTGATGCATTAATTACGTATTCCAATAAGAATACCGTTAAAGTACCGGATGGATAAGCAGTGCCGGTAAGAGTAGTAGTACTGTTAAAAGTTTAACAGTACCCATCCCTACAGATATCTGATGTTCAAGCTTACGTGAACTGCTTGCTGTCTGATTACATACCAATATATGACTAAGAAGAGCACAAGGTGTCAGCTGTTCAACTATTCATGACCATGGGGAGGGACAGACAAAAAGGTTGTGACTGATATTTCACAATGTAGAAAGTAAAAGCCTATTCATTAGCTCAAGAGCAAAGACTAAAGGGTTAAAATAAAGGTTGGTCTTCAAATTACTACACTAGGATTGTGGTATACAGTGAAATGTGGCAAATCAGAAGAGCCACACTGTGAAACCAGATCTCAAAAGAGAAGAAACGCTGCAGTACCTTGAGTATAGGGGACATGAAGACTGAGAGGCCGGTTAGGAGGAACACACAGACACCGGTGACTCTCTGCTCTCTGAAAAACAATTCAACAAAAACTGTTAATGAAAGTATAATAGTAATACGTGACCCTCCACGGCAAAACCAGTCGCTTGTCGCAAATTTTCAAAATTGAGTTATTGTGTTTTCATGAAAGGGCATAAATCAAGCTTCAAAACGATACCTACATCGAATCAGTCGGACGACATATGACTGAGATATCAACATTCAAAGGAGTCGGGTTTCTCCTGTCACGCCAAGTGAGAAACGGAGAAATCTGCCTTTGAAGTTGACTATCGACGTAGCGCTCACAGACGCTTGGTGCGGTCGCGGCTACGTTTGCATTTATGGTAGCTGCATTCACAGCCACACGGATAGCCTACCTGCGTTAGGTTAACTGAACTCTGGAGACACGATAGTCAACGAGCGGATTTACCGTAAATATGGGAGTAGAGCGGTCAAAACTAAAACTTTTAACACTCTGCTGGAATTGAATTCCTCACCTCAAGAAAGTCACGTTTTTAGGATGGAAAGGGTAAGTTTTTCAGCCAAATTTATTCACAACAGTACAGTATAGACCTTCCACTGTTTCAAAACACTAAAAACAAAAAATCCAAAATTTTAACCCACGCAACATAAACGGTCGTTTTTCTCGGAAACCTCCGTTGCGACAAGCGACAGGTTTTGCCGTGGAGGGTCACATATCCGATGTAAATAACTCCCTATCAGACTCTGTTGGCACATTCCTGGTAAGTATTTTTCACGAGTCTGGGGACGATCGTGTTTGTGCAGCTTACAGCTGCATCAATAACGTCTCCCCCGAAGGCTAACTAAATAAGCAGGTTTCTAAACACGAGCTGCCCCGCAGCGCCCGACTCGGCAGCGCGCCGGCAAACAAAATCGCCACTTCGTCCGCTCCACGCGTAGAGGAAAGGCAGAGGAAGCATCCAAAGTGCAAATGAAATCTAATTTTAGCTGTCACATAAGCAACTGTTCTCCCTTTCGGTCAGGAAGACGTCACAGTGCCACAAGGGGGCACAGGACAACCACAGAGCTCCCAACTGCCACGGAAGAGGCTCGGCTTTGGCTGGTCGGAACTCACCTGACCCCCAGAAATTTGGGCTGCTCCCCAGGAGCCGAGGTCTCCGTCTCCATCTTCAAGCTGTCGATGTGGGCGATGGAGATGACGGTGGCGGCCACGTACCAGGGCAGACCCATGAAGGAGCACACGGCCATCAGTACGGCCACCCAGAACAGGTCCAGATGGTAACCAGCACCTTTCTAGAAGACAGGACAGGACACTTAGTCAGGTTGGTGCGCCGAAGGTTCCGAAGACGTGTGTTAACAAATCAACATTGATTTCGTCTTTTAACACCTGTTTCAGAGATAAATAATCTGTACTTTTGCAAACAAACATCATAATCTGGGTGTTATATGAATTTTCAATATGATGTTATTAATTTAGCCATGCAGTTGTGTAACCTCAACACTAAAACGTTCTCAGTAAGCAATGAGGATCCAGGTACTGAGACAGAGGAGAAACCCAGTGATACACAGCAACTATCACATTACAGTGGCCAAAGAAAAATGAATGGATTGTTTCTTGACGTCTGACAATTGATGCTTTGTTGGGGCTCTTGAAAAATCTGTTCACAGAGGGGGCAACAAAGAGGTCGGTTGAAGGGACTGGTGGGACAAAACAGGAAGACAGGACACAGTGGAGCAAAAAGACAAAATGTAATGCTGTGTATCGATCTACGGTAATGCTTTCACAACGGAAAATATGTGACTGCACGGCAAAACCAGTCGCTTGTTGCAAATTTTCAAAATTGAGTTGTCATGTTTTCATGAAAGGGCATAAATCAAGCTTCAGAACGATACCTATATGGAATGAATGGGACGACATATGACTGAGATATCAACATTCAAAGGAGTCGGGTTTCTCCTGTCACGCCAAGTGAGAAACAGAGAAATCTGCCTTTGAAGTTGACTATCGACGTAGCACTCACAGACGCTTGGTGCGGTCGCGGCTACGTTTGTATTTACGGTAGCCTACGCTGCATTCACAGCCACACGGATAGCCTACCTGCGTTAGGTTAACTGAACTCGGGAGACGAAGATGGATTCCGGAGAATCTATCTTCACGCTAGTCAACGAGTGGATTTACCGTAAATAGTGGAGTACAGCGGTCAAAACAGAAACTTTTAACATTCTGCTGGAATTAAATTCCTCACCTCAAGAAAGTCACGTTTTAGGATGGAAAGGGTGAGTTTCCACAACAGTGGAAACTTTATTCACAACAGTACAGTATAGACCTTCCATTGTTTCAAAACACTAAAGACAAAAAATCCCAAATTTTACCCCACTGCCGTGCAGAGTCACATATCGTAGCCATCGTTCTATATCGAGAAGTGACCAATTTGAAATCAGTCGTCATTTACGGCTCAACTTGATCTGCTTAGCATCCGAGACTTCCTGCATACAAGCTGCGATCGAAAGAAGCAGATCGTTTGTGAGTGCGCTATAAATAAGCCGGGACTGCCTCAAACGGGTCTGGCCTGCTGAGTTTGCCTTCGGCTCGGCGGGTTTTTCCTGGACCTTATAGGAGGCTCAAAGCGAGCGCGCTAAACCGTCCGGGCCGAGCGCCCACTGCCCCGCGGTGCCCTTCGGGCGAGGCCTTACCTTCAACTTGTGCTCCTTGCGATTGACGATGACGGCTGTGATCTGCTGGTCCATGAAGAGCAGGATGGTGACCAGCAGCGCGGGCAGGGCCGATGCCAGATACACCCACCAGGGGTTTCCCCCGAACGGTGGCACGAACCAGCCGCGCAGTGGACTGGTTGGCTGCGAGGAAGAGAGATAAGAAGAGTAAGGAGAAATAATCCCTCTGGCACTGGATAACCTTCCTCAAAGAACTGAGGTAGTGTTTTTCCATAATTGCTCAGCCCAAAATTGAGGCCCACCTTAAATTCACTTGGTACAATCAGCTTGGGCGTGTCGACTCCTACTAAAGCGTCCACGCAGCAGAAAATCAGGATGGCCAAAATAATGGCAAAATCACTGATGAGTTTCCTCACCTAAGGAGTTTTTAAAAAATGTATTATACACAAATAAAGGAACCTTTTACTCCACACTTTTTATTCTTATTAGTGCCTCCAGTTCTGATGCAAAGGCGCACACGAGCATCGTCTTACCGTGGTGGGGAAAAAGCGGCTGGTCTTGAACTTTTTCAGACACATGGAGCAGGTGTAGGTGCCGAAAAACAGGATGAAGGACATGAGAGTGATGTCGGGCACGTAGTGGCAAGCCTTGCCCACCAACTCGCCGCCGTACTTCAAGCATTCCTTCTTTGAGAGCGAGGACCAGGTAGCGTTTAAGGGCTTATTGGAAACAAATCATACATACATTTCTGGTCAAACAGTGGAAGCCATAACGCGTTCCAAGTTTTTAAGTGATCCTTTGAGGCAGTGATGTTGTTATGAACGAAAACGGAATTATCCTCTTACCCTCCTTCTCTCACAGAAGCTACTGAACTATTGAAACAGATTGTGATCAGATTGCGATCTAAAGCCGTGAGCTGAGGGAGCCCATTGTAAGTGCTTTCCACACATTATTACCAAACGACACTGACAAAATAACAGGTCGTGGGATGAATAAATACTCATAATACAAGAGAGCAAATTCCCTCCGAGTCGTGAAGTAGGGGTTATTTTTTCCCCCAGACGGAAACAAAAAGAGGACTGTTATATTAAAGATAACAGTAACTTTGTTCATTAAGACAGCTCTACTGATATACGACAAAAGTCAAAACACGAGGCAGAACTTACTAGATCGGTGTAGTTGTAGAACCAGACGGACGTCCCTTCTAGAGGATCACTGAAACCATCGGTGGTGTTTACTGAAAGGAAGGGAAAGCAGAGACATTACAGAAGAAAATGAACTCTTCTTTCGACTTTCTATTAATTCTATCGCTGATATGTTTTTAAAAAAGCACAGTTGGCAACCTAAACTTCGACTGCGGGTGCCACAATCGGGCCCACGGTGGCATTTTAATGGAGCTCAAAAGTAGACAATTTGATAACACAGCTCTCTCCTCTATCTAGCGCTGATTAAAGGAAGCCATCGATGCTTTCTGTGGGTGAAGAGCAACACATGGCAGGTGTGGCATCCCACCGCTGTGTACCATATCCCAGCATGCCAGCCTTCCCCGGTATTCATCTCTAAAGAGCTTTCTACACTCTAGGCTCCTTATAATCGGGCCTCGTTTCCGCTTTGTTGTTTTTCTCCCTGTGCCGTCTGTCCAGGAGGGCTGCGTGACGCCATGGGGAGGGCAGAGAACCTCTTCAGGGGAAGGCGGAGGGTGGTGGAAGTGGATGGCAACACACACACACACACATAGCCTAACACAACAAACATAGGCAGCAGCTGCTACATACAAGAGAGGAATCATATCGATATGCTGTCGGATGAGATGCTTTTGGAAACTCTCAAGGCTTTCTGCATATATTAGATCCCCAAATAGAAACAGTACAAGGATACTGTGCTGTAACTACATTTCTAAAGATCACAACAGCTGCATGATATGTTCTTGGACAATATGACTGTGAGCTATTTATTTACTAATTCTTATATTTATAGCGTGGCTGCTCATGGAACAGCACACACATTTGAAAGTGTATGGCGTTCGCCCCACGATCGGAAGGTTGCCGAACCGTTAAAGGTACCACTGAGGTGCTCATGAGAAAGGTGCCGTCCCCAAGCCCTGCTCCATTGGCGCTGCACATGTCAGCTGTCCACTGCTCCTTCGTGGATGGGTCAAATGCAGAGGTCCCATTTGGCTGTGGTGCACTGTGTGCTGTGCTGTGTTCACAATGAAGCACAGCACAGTACAGAGTGCACCACAACCAAATGTGACCTCTCCATCCGTGAAGGAGCAGTGTTTGGGGACGGTACGTTGCTCATAAGTACATCGGCGGTACCTTTACCAGTCCGGGATTCGAACCGGCGAGCTTCCCATCACAAGGCAAAAGCCCTTACCGTTACGCTACCAGCTGCCCGTTGGTCGTGCTGTGTGACACCCTCTACGAAAGTGCTGTTTAACGCCAACTCGGCACGGTACGGTGTGTTATGTTTAGCTCCCATGCGCCAGTGGGGCTGACAGTCTAAAAGCTTTTTTCCACCTAGCATCAGCTATCCAGGAAGAGTTACCCGCCACGACTCGGGAGCCTAGGATGTGATTGAAAAGTGAAAATCAAACATTAATGCTGGCTGTGTTAATTTTTTATGCGCCAGCTGGAGACCTGAATATCTCAACCTGTAAACCTGCAAATTGAATCCAGTGTCTCTCTCCCTCTCTCTCTCTCAGATTGGTTTGAATGAATCAATAAAAGTGTGAAATGGATTTAACCCTGTGGGTTTCTAGAAAGCCCAGATTTCATAAGATGACATAAGTCTAAGTGTTAAAACTATACTTTGGAGGACATATTTGATGGGGAAAGTTATGTCAGTTTCTGCTAAATCAGCTTTGCTTCAGCGAGTAAGCACTGTAATATGCATCAGTATGCTGGGGTGTTTTTTTGCCAGATCAGCAGCGTCTTTCACTTTAAACAAAAAGTACTGGAGTCACTCCAGCTTGACGGTGACTCCCTGAGTCACTGAGGTCTAACTAAAGTACCTTCAGAAATTTTCACATCGCAAAATATCAGCATCTCATCTGTGCTTCACTGAGTCTCTGTAGAGCCAAAAACTTACTTAGTGGCAAGTACACACACTTCCTACCTATAGTGGGCGCCATGCACATGCAGTCGTACTGCGTGACGTAATCGAGCTTGTAGTCAGAGTTAATGGGGTAGTAGTGGGCCAGCTTCAGCATCTTCTTAAAGGCGTCGTAGATGAAGATGAAGCTGATGAGGGAGGAGAATCCTTCTTCTGTGAAGCGGGTGAAGTACTGCACCAGGAAACTGGCATCGGTGGCCACCAGGATCAGGCAGAAGAAGGCCGACCACAGGCCGATCCACAACCGGAACTCCAGGTAGTCAAACTGGTTGTCTCTAAAGGAACCAAATTTGGTTTAGAACCTAAGGTGGTGGCATACGTATATGAAACCCTCTGTATATCATAAGACTAAGTTCGAATCTCAGGAACCACTGTTGGACCTCCGAGCGAGGCCCTTAACCCCAGGTTGCTCCTGGGAGACTATCTCTGTAATTAGGAAGTGGCTTTGGAGCATCTGTTAAATGCTGTAAATGTTGCCCGGATACAAATGAATGAATCATATTTTAATAATACATAATTTACATCTAGAATGCCCTGGTTCATTATCTGGGTATGAGACATGTTAGGTGCAGAAAGAAGGACGGCAAACCTGCTAAAATTGAATAGAAGTCTCTCGAAGACGAGTACGGGCCCCGTGCTGCTGAGGATGGTGAGGGGTTGGCCAGCAAGGAGGCAAAAGACAGCTCCAGAGATGGCAGTACCCAGAAAGCTCTCCAGCACCCCCTGGGGAAAGGTTGGCATGCGTTTGTGGAAGGTGAGGTATGCAGCGAGTTGCAGCTTCATGTCGTCTCACCCTGACCCCGTGTGGAATGTGTGTTTGGTGGGAGTAGAAATCCAGCAGTGGAACTAGAAATGATTTCTGAAGGACCTAATCAAAGCATTTAGTCCTGATATGTGGTGTGGGAGAGACTGTGGTTTGTTTGATGTGCGTGATGAAAGCATAGAGGACTACCGCTTCTGTCATTATGCGCTACTGCTCATGAAAGTCCTTCAGACTTTAAAGGACGTCTCTGCTAGTTATGCGCTTTGTCTACTTCTCGTCCCTAAGGTAAAACATTGATTGGTCGCTGCTTCTAGAATTAAAGTCACTCTGTCTGGCTGCAGTCTAATATGATCAGCTCGGTTACACAGTGTGACCTTGGGTAGATCTGTGGCTAACCAGCCTCTCACCGGAGTGTAAAAACGCATTTAAACGCGTGCATTAACTTTTGTTATGTGTATTATGAACTTGGATCATTTGTGAGAAAACGACATTGTAATAGCCACAAAAACATTCTTACAAGACCTATATCAACTTGTCTTTGACAGAACTGCCAGGAGAAAACTTAAAATCCTTAGATTATATGAAGTCACAACCCCCAGATTATTTAAATGTTTGCAATTCTTAACTCAAATCCAAGTACGCCAAGTAAGGGCCTGTGTCCATAGGCTCCCAGCGGCTATTTTTGCCGCAGCCCTCAGAGCGCTTCAACTTGAAATCCGTTCAACTTTTAGAATAGCGCTGGGCTCGTCAATGTCACTTCTCTCTTGCTAGCCAATCAAAATCGAGGAAGGGTCGGAACTTACACACCCAAGATCCCTGGAGCTGAAGAAGCTTGTTTTGGATTTATTTACACAGTTTGAATTAGGCAAAATGCTACAATTATGTGATCAAACCCCTAATCAACTGTGTGTGTGTGTGTGTGCCCTGTAATGTGTTGACGCCTGCCAAGGGTTGGTCCCCGTCTTGTGCCCGTAGTTGTTGAGATAGGCTCCGGTCCCCGCAACCCTGATTAGGATTAAGCGGTTCGGGTGATGAATGAATGAATGAATGAAAACACCTAATCAGTGGTTTTCTTCCAGCTGTTTGCTTGCACGTCTCAAAGTCATGTGAGTATCTAGTTCAAACGCTGCCGCTAATGCAGAGATGCGACTTCTCTCCACTGTAAAGATAATCTCTTTTATGTCGGCTGAACTACCACTCTCAAAGTTTACATGAAACAGGAACGAATGCGGAAGTGCCCAATGACGCTTTTCGTAATAACGAAAAGAAAATCGTGTTTGGTGGGAACAGGCCATTATAGAAAAATCCATTATATATTCACCTGCATGTTGTCCGTGGCATCCCCGAGCAGTCCTCCAAAAGTGATGGCGTTGGTGACAGTTCCCAAATAGATGAAGAGGATGGCAGATAAAGCCTGAATGTGCAGCGCGTCATAGAAATCGCTGGCAAAGAACGGGACTTTCCTCTTAATGTCAAGTATAAGGCCTCCACAGAATCTGAAAAGGGATTTTAGTTGATTCACTTTCAAATGATGGACCGATATGGTACCTGAGGGTTTTATTTTTACCTACTGTTTATTTCTGAGGCTACATTGTAGAGCACAGATGTCAAACTCAGGCCCGTGTAATAATATTTGGCCCTTGAGATAATACCAAATGTCTACTAGAGCTGGCCTGCCAGTAGACAGCGCATGCACCGCTATTACTACAAATCCCAGAATGCTCTGCTGGTGCGCTGGCGCGTCAATCACGACCCACAAGCGCCCCCTCCTCTGTTGACATTCAAGCAACCTCAAGCTGCCAGTCGCATCGAGCCACTGAAGTTTAACTCTAGAAGGCTACAAATAGAAAAAGTGGCATAAGATTTTTTCTTTAAATTTTATTTAGGAAATGAATGCCACAGATGTTTTTTATTTGGTATTTAATTTTATATGTGTTTATAGTATTAACCTTTGCTTGTTCAAAATTTAATGTTTAAGCAAAAGCTAAGTTTGTTTCCATATGAAAAGGTGATATATGTGAAGAGAAGGAAAAACCTCCTCGATTGTAGACATTTTTTTCAATAAATATCAAGGCTGGCCCACGACTTTGTTCAAGTTTTTAATTTTGGCCCACTGTGTATTTGAGTTTGACACCCCTGATGTAGAGCAAAGCATTTTTTCAAATTGCTCATATTTTGCAGTCAATAAAAATATATAAAATGCTAGGTTTCCAGAAAATTCAGATATCATAGTTTAATATGATCGGCTCAGAGTTTTTAGTAAGAAATTCTAGCAAAAGACCAGAAACAATAAACCTAATATGACACACAGTCTCAATGTGACTAAATCATATTCACTTGAGTTTAATAACACAGATTAAGAGCACGCTAATGGGATCATTTGCATGCCATCTTGTCTGATTTTTTGGGGTTGGAAGGCTGTCACTTTGTGACGGTACTGTACAATGGATCTCTTCCCTTCAAGCTAATGCATTTAAGCTCACTGACCCGAGAAGGGGACATAATCGAAAAGAGAGGAACATTTTAAGCCACTCAGGGACTCACCGCCCCGTCTTTTTCAGCTCTTCTCCGACCGCGTGGCCCCCGCCCCCGTGTCCCCCGTCGTGAGGCGTGTCCCCGTTCATCTGCGTGTTTTCCCCTCCGGCATACATGTTCTTCCTAGACAACACGCACCAACCGGGCAGGCAGGGGACATCGAATCGGGGAGAGTCAATATTAACAGAGTTTTATACTTCACCTGAAACAAGGACGAGAAGACTTTTTGGGCCAAATAATTACCACAAATTTGCCTTGTCTACATTTTATAAAGCTATGGAGAGAAACTAGATTTATACCATGAGTTGAGAATGAGACCATCTGTAGCGTAATGACCAGCAGTCCAACGCCTCAGCATCTTAGCTTCACATGAGGTCAAAGAGACATAACACAACTGTCTTCTTAGCAGAGAACTATGATTTTGAACCCTATATACAACTGACTAAGGACTTGGCAAAATAACACGTTTTATCCACTGTGGCTAAATCCAGAAATGACAGAGATACTCATGAAATATGTCTCAGTTTCATATCTCAACTTCCACAGATATGGGACGGGATTTTGCTCTTGGAACTCTAACGTCCTGAAGTGTTCACTCCGATCCTAATCTCACTCCTGACGCTGCTAATCTGGGGTGTGCTTCCCAAAAGCATAGCTGCTAACAATGTTAGCAACTAACATAGCGTACATTAGCAACTAAAATAGTGTTGCTAACGTAGTTAGCAATACGTTAGCAACTATGCTTTTGGGAGACGCATCAGAGACTGAATGAATATAAACACGGCATGATACCGCTTTTTTATGTCTGATGCAGACACTGTTATTGTAAATTTTGAAAACTGACAATACGATACAATAGTCTTTTCAAATAAAAAACAAAAAATAATGCTTCAAAAATGTCTGAATACATGACTGAGATTATTCTGAAATGCTTGACTTAAATACTGTTTTCCAAACTAAAACAATCTAATTATTACACACCCATATGTTGATGCTAAATTATTTATTATTAAAATAACATCTCAAAAATTATTCCTTTAAAAACTTCTGTAATTTAGTGACGGTCCCTAACCCTGTGGCGCTAAAACCATCAGGAGAGATTGTGAGCGAGAGCTGGTGGTGTTAAGGAAATTAAACAGTATAATCTCGTGATTTGCTTTGGGGGTTGTAGTGTGTTGCGTTGCTTGTTCTGCTCAGTGTCATATCAATATGTAGGAACTAGTGTGAATGTCGAACAATAAACCGGCTTTACCGCAGTAACACTTCGCACGCATAACCAAGTGAGCGTGCGCGCATTTACAGATCGGCTCCCTAGATCGTCCCAATGCCACTGATACACGTTCAAGCTACTTGAGTCGTTACCGGATTGATACAGATCCATTTATCAGATCGGTGAACAGAAGCCAACAGAAAACAAGAAAGAAACTGATTCTGCACCTTTTGTCTGAAGACGGGAGAGATTTTGGGGGCTCTATCCTGATGGTAGGGTCCCATTCGCCAGGAGGAAGGACGATGACCTCATCCAAGAATTCGTCAATGCCAGCGAGGAGGTCTTGTCTGTCCTTGGCTTTGTACGCGATGTCATGGAAGACCTTCACAAAGAGCGTGCTGATTAGTTGCCGAGTTTTAAGCAAAGCCTTCGTATCAAAAAAGGAAGGTTTGAGATAGCAGAAGAGTGACAGCCCGTACCGCCCATATGCATCACATTCATGTACTGCAGACAGTGGAATTCTGTAGATACTGTTTAATAAACTCCAGCCTGTTGCTTACCTCATCAGACATAAGGGTGGCAATCGCTCTGCCAATCTCATGATAGGACTTGGCCTTGCCTTTGGGACCCAGGAGAATAAACAGGAATCTGATTGGGGGAAATTGTTTGTGTTTTAACATTAATAAGGGATAAAATGAAAGTGAATATCTCAAATAAAAAAAGATGACAAGGCAGAACGGAGGAGACACCAAAGCCCTCTGGTGTGTGTTTGTCATTTTAAATGTTCCCCATAAACATATTTCTTACTTATGACATGTGTATGAGATATACAACAAATATAACTGACCCGTCTGCGAAGGAGCAGTGGGCAGCTGACATGGGTAGCGCCCTTAGAGCAGCACTTGGGGACGGTCCCTTGCTCATGAGTACCTCAGTGGTACCTTTACTGGTCCGGGATTCAAACCGGCGACCTTCCCTAACCTAACAACTGCCCTGTACTTATACTCTGTATATTACATACATTACGTTCTATACATATGTATACTCTAATCTATAGATTTAGATACAGAAAATCTCTGACTTTTGTATTAATCGTTAAAGAGACTGCATGACATACATCAACAACTCTTCAACTGCGGCTTAATGGTAAACTGCTCAAATTTGTGAACTGTTAATTTATTAATTATAATCAATACAGATAGGGTCAGGAATAAGGGTTTATGTTAGATTAGATTTTATATTAGGGTTAATGTTACGATTAAAAATAGTTATCACATACTTTTAATGATAAATATTTGACAGGTCAGTGAATCAATTGATGTACCTTTGCTGACATTACAAACAATTTACTCATAAATACTTTATTAATATGAATATTATATATTATACAAAATGAATTATTACGTATGAATTTAATAGTTATACCAGGGAAATCAGAGTTACATGGACTAAATATGCCAAAAAACGATACATAGCATTGGAAAAATTGCACTGCAATTCTGTGAAATAAATTGTGTTACATTTGTTTTTAACTAAACGACTTGAACAGCTCTGAAATGAATGAATACTTCTAGGATGACTGGGGTGATTTAGACGGGGAACCGATACGCAAATACAAAAGAGAACATTTCCTTTTGCAAACACCAAGCTCAGCTGAAACTCTCCTCTCTTCTCCTTCTCGGAGCTTCACGCTGCGCTCGTGTGTGAGTGTGGTGTGAGTGACAACAAGGCCTCAGCGTTGACTGGCTACTACTCGTTTGACATATAGCCAATCAGAGATTGTTGTGGGTCGGACATCGAGCACCGAGTCGAGAGCAAACGGCAAAGGGAGAAGAGACGGCAGTGGAGCCACAGTTGTGCACCTTATAATTACTTTATATCGGTGACGGTCTAAAGTAAACAACGATACCGATAATCGCAAAATGCCTCATATCGGCCTGCGATAATCGGTTGACCCTTAGCATTGATAAACGCGGTCAAAAACAATAATAAAAATAAAAGTGTGGAACTTTTTGAGTGCAAAGCATCTGTCTTGATTTACCTTTAATTTAAATCAAATTGTGTCGTATAAGTCGTATAAGATGATAACTGGGTGAGTGTTGTTTTCGCCCCATGCAGAAAACCTTTATATATATATATATATTATATATATATATATTATATATATATATATATGTTTTGACTGTTTTGTATGGTTAAAACTGGCCGTACCTGGTTGGAACCGGCACTTCAGTTAGCGCTCCCAGCATGACGGCCTGCTGCAGCCTCACAAAGGCCACGAAGGGAGCGTCGAGGAAATCCACCTCCCCGACCAGCACGTTGGAGGCCTCTGCGTCTCTGGGCAACTTCTTCATGAACTTATTCTTCAGCTGGACAGACGTGGTGGAACGTTTTAATGAAGCCGGCAAAGTTGGAAAAAGATCTGACATTTGAGTGCTAACCGTCCCATCAAACAGCAGCTGCTGCTACTGGTCTAGATGCCAAAGTGTGACATTAAGAGAGGAAGAAGTAATGCGGAGAGAGGAAATTATGAGGAAGGATGGCTGCATGTGGGGCTGCTGGTCAGCAAGCCTCTTCTGTTTTATCCAACATACTTCTCCTGCCTTGACAAAGGAACCGGGGTGACTGAGACAGTCCTACTAAATTAAGCCGTTCTCGTTGCCAGTGCTGCTAGGATATGGAAGGCCGAGATCAAAGCTAATTTTCTTACGCCGCTACAGAGTGCCAACCTGAAAATGTACAAGGCAAAGATAATTAGCACTCCCCCTTTCGCACGACTATGTTGGGGGCTGTTAATTTAACACTACACCGAATTTTGGTCATTTTTTAAAACTTTCTGCAGTCCAATCGTTTGACAAAATTCCATCAAACTGAAATAAGGAATTATAAACCAACTTTTGAACTAATATTTACATTATTATTATCAAAACTAGATATTATTAAATTCATTTTAATGTTAATAAACCTTAATACTTTTTTTGATTTTGTAGGATTATAGTCAGGTGTATGATCAACCAATTATACCAAAAAGGCGCTAATGATCATCAATGTCACACGAAGGTTGAAACATCGTCATTAACTGGAACAGAAACAGCTGTGTAGGAGACTTAAAACTGGGTGAGGAACAGCCAAACTCTGCTACCAAGGTGAGGTTGTGGAAGACAGTTTCATGTCATGGCAAGATTGAGCACAGCAACAAGACACAAGGTAGTTATACTGCATCAGCAAGGTCTCTCCCAGACAAAGACCTACCAGCCGAGTTCCTTCAAAAACTGTGTGCAAGTGTACCTAGAAGAATTGATGCTGTTTTGAAGGCAAAGAGTGGTCACACCAAATACTGATTTGATTTAGATTTCTCTTTTGTTCATTCCCTGCATTTTGTTGATTGATGAAAATAAATGATTAACACTTCCATTTTTGAAAGCATTCTTTGTTTACAGGATTTTTGCCTAAAACGTAAAAGATCTATTTTACTGTAGTACATTTTGAGCATATTTTATTTCACAATATCAAATTGTGTATTTAAACATTAAGATTCATTTTTCCTGTGTGTAAGCATTTTTTAGAGAGGTTAAATATAACATTAAATATAATAAGAAACAACAAATCCTTCTTAAGGCAATACAACGCTATGAATGTCAAACACTGGTTCTTCTCGCTTGCACCATCTAAGCCTGGTCTCAAAGCAGGATGAATGTAGTTAATAGTGCATTAAAAAACTGCCATAAATGTCAAAATGAGCTGATATGGGCACTACTAGGTTACTCATTGACGGGAGAAGCCTACAGTGGAAAAACGTTCATTCTCAAGCGCCCAAGGTCATTCTCCTCAAGGACACCAGGTACCAGCAATTACTGTACCAGGAGGCAGACTGTGATTTTCCTTCAGCTGGCACAGTGTCACTGTACTTTGACATGCGCGGGCTGTAGAGCAGCATAACACACAATTTGACGCTCGAGTATCCCAGCACTATCATTTGTTCGTATTTGTGTGGACTGTTTCTCACGTTCAGAATCTACTCTGGAGACCTAAAGCTCAAAACCAGGGGGGGAAAAGAAAAAGTGAAAAATCTCAAAAAACTACAAAATCATCTTTAACGGAGAATTTTCATGTGTTCTTTCATATGAATATCTTTAAAGAGCATTACAAAACATATGAAAAAGAGAACATTTAAATAAATACACCTTAAAAATGAACTAAATAAGTTCTAACATTTGAGAAATGCTCTATTAAATATATGATTGGATTTCACCAAGTTTTAGAAAACAAAGTTAATCAACATTAATTTACTTTAACTTGAATTTAAATGCTACTGTATTAAATAATACATAAAAATTAAAATGCTGAATTTTAATTAACAACATATATTGCATAAAATGTATAAAAAACTTTTTAGTACTTTAATACTAATACAACTATTTAATACTATTTAACTATTTAAGACAAATGCAGTATTACAAGTTATTTTTAAATTTGTTTAGGCTCATTAAGATTGATATGAAATTCTTGCAATGACGTAAATTGTGTAAATATTAGTAGGCAAGATTACACTTGCCTACTAAAATGAGTACAGAGCCAGTTTCAAACGTTTCAGTCACACACGACGTTATCAAAACATTCCACTATATGACCATTAAGGAAACTACACTTTGAGATCTGACAACAAAATAACGGCCCTCATAGTTTAACATGAAGGATTATGAGCTCACCTCCCTCATTCAGGGATTCAAAGCAGGCCGGGGTAATAACAACACACACTTACACAAAACAATCATTTTAACTAAGACCCTACAACATTGCACACCAAACAGCGAAGAACGTTTTGGTGCCCCTAAAACATCAAACGGGGCAAGGGGAAATCCGAGCAGCACCAAAAATCTCTCAAAATGTATTCAGACTTCACTTGAAATACAGTTGTTCTTTCTTCTGGTCATGAAACAAGATTCAGCAGCAGCTTCTATTCCGCTGGATTGTAACTTTCAGCCTAAATCTGGATATCACAATTACTGGGGTCACCTCTGTGTGTTTATTATTACCACTGTCCACTCTGAGGGTTTATATTGCTGCCTGGGTATTATTTTAATACCACACTGCACACTTCTAGAGGCTGCATAGTAATTAGGACAATATTTATCAGTTTAATGATTGACTGTAGTCTGCACGTAACAATTTAAATGTGACCTGCACTTCCATCAACTCAAGCTGACGCCATAGGATCTGGAATGTAGACTATGATCAATGACCTACCGCTTATATCCATTTTATGCATGTAATTCCAATTCCCCGTCACCCTGTAATCGACACTGTTAAACACCGGATTCCACAAACGTATCACACCTAGGAATTTAGGAATGAGGTGGTAACATCCTCTCGACAGGTCTCTTTATCACACTCTCCCTCCACGTGACGCCCAGTGCTGCCTTTTGCCAATCCGTCTGCAATCCCAATCTGTCCCAATCGGTAGAGCCTCATCCTGGACATACCAAAAACGCCATACCATCTCCTCCCGGTCCTCGGACGCTGTCAAAAGCTGCCTGATCCAACAGAGTCAGCATTTACATTAAAGGCATTTAGCGGACGCTCCTATCCGGGGGTGCATTTCGGTAACGTACAGGACGTTAGTTGCTAATGTAGTTAGCTACTATGCTTTTGGGGAACGCACTCCTGAGTGACTTCTGATTGGGATTAAAAGTCTTGCTCACGGAGCACTGAGCCTTGCTCATTCAGGAATAGTAATGAGAAACAGCGTGTTCTGAAAGGGACTGAAATAGAGGAGGGGGTAAAAAGCAGGTGAAAATGCCTAATCTGAGATGTATTTTCAGCAAACTACTTCAGAGACATGTTTAGGGGAGCTATTGTAACTTGGTGAAAAAATTTCTAATATGGGACCTTTAGCATTTAAAAAGATCTTGGAACAATCATCTTGAAATATGGCACGGTGGCAAAAAAACAGCCAATTTTTCTGGGTTGTGGGTAATGCATTAGATAGGACGAATGCCATTCTAGACACACTCCAATCCTCTATTCACTATTATTCCAGAAAACGGCTAGGCATTTCCTGTTGAGATTGCGGGCCGCTATCTGCTTTATATTCGCCCTTGGGTGCTGCTTAGTCATCCTTCTGTTTACGTCCGAGATACACCAAACTTTCCTGGTGTGCAAATGGTCGAGGAACAATTTGTAGTTAACGGCAGGGTTGTTTTATCTCTCTCCCACATGTGATAAATGATCTGTGCGGTGATAGCGTGGCGAGAGCTCCTAGTGCTCTTTGGACTTGTTACTTATCTGAAAACAAGGTTAGGTGAAGCGGCTCAGGGCTAACATTGCCGCACATTGACATCCAGAGTTTTTACAGTATATAGTAGTGTACAAGAAGTGCTTGTCCAAATATGAAATCAACAAGGGCAAAACGGACGTACCTGGTCCTTCTCTGGTTTGTCGGAGATATCATTCATGCTGCTTGACGTCAAGTTTCGATGTGCAGTGGTGGGACTACCTGAGGAAAATCAGCATCCCCCCGCAGGGTTAGCACAGTAATCTCAACACTCGTTGTCAAAGAACAGAAGAGTACAGAAGAATAAAAAAGAGACAGTGGCCCATTCCACTCTGCATGCTCGATTTAGGAGAAGTCCGTAAAGCAGAACCCTAACCTGATGAATTTGTAGTAGACGTAATGGAACGTAGGGTATCCTGAGCAGATACACGGCTGATTCTACTGAATGAAAGACCAGTTTAAAGGTTTGTTTTCCGACATTCTGCCTGTTGCCCAAATTGGGGAATTTCATACGAGTTGACGAGTGCCACGCTGCAAATGGTACAGCGTCGGTCTTAAGGACAAGGCCGAAAAGCAGAGTTCTCCTGACGCCACTGTGCAAACATCCACTAAACTTATACTAGCAGGTACTAGCAAACACAAAGAAAAGGTAATAATGGTGCGGGTGTCAGTTTGATGCAGAACAAAAAATAAACAACTGCGAGAGTGTTTTTTAAAATGAAGGTGAGATTCAGGCCATCTTTGGAGCATTCGTTCTACCACCGTTTCTAAATCTGATCAAAATCGTGTTGATATGTGGAACTGGTAATGGAAAATTCGGTTACTTAGTGACAGGATAAGACGTCCTTGGGATCTGATCCTACTGGAGTTAAGATCACAACAATTGTAGTATAACAATTACACTACACGGACTATAGACGGAGATTAATATGATAAAGACAATATGAAGCTTTGTTCTACCACAGGGGACGAGAACAACACATGCACAACGACTGGGTAAACTGGCGGGACACAAACGGCGCACATAAACCATGTTGTAAAAGTGATGAGCCGTTTGAGCCATCACTTTTAAAGACAACATTCACAGTACGAAGGGACGGAAGAGTCGAGCAGACACATGGGTTCTAGTCTGGTTCAGTCATGGCCGAACTTACTAAGCCATCCCGTGCTCGGACTTCCAGGGGCTTGGAGCTCCTCCTCAGAGGCGCGAGCTGTTAGGCAAGGCACTGAGTTCTCGAGCGGACTACGAGCTTTAAGAGGCAGAAGCAGCAGGGCAGCCAGAAAAAGAAAGAGAAAAGGAAGGCATGAAGAAACGTGGCCCCAAAAAGGCAAAAAGAAGCGTTAAGAGTTAGTTTTTGTGAAGAAGAACGTGAAAAGTTTGCCGTTTCGTGTTTATATACGGTAGAGGAAGTAGCTTGTTTGATGTTTCTTAAGCTAATCATCCCTTGTTGCACTGGCAAACTTTTAGAGTTTTGCATGTTTGGTGACCTTGGATCGCCCTCAGCGGAAAAAAAGTTCAAAGTTCAAGTTCCACCAAGCAATAGAGGTATAAAAGCAATATAAGTTAATAATAACTACAATATATATAACCTCATAAAGATTTGTTTCACACACATTCATAGAAAACATTTATCTTGGGTGTGTGGAGTTGTGAAGTCGCCGTCTCTGATCTGAACATACTTTAACTAATCCATTTTGTTTAATCTTTGATATTAATGACAAATGTATTAGCAAAAGGCTAATAATTCATTGAGGATGATTAGCCGTACATAACAATTTACTTCCTTAACATCATGAAACATCAACTGCACCACTTAATGATCAAAACCACATATACATTTCATTAAGACATATTAAACACAATCGACCCGCTGACGAAAGTGAGTGTATTTTTTAACTGGGGGTGAAAGCAAACAAATTTTGCTTGGATAAAGAAATGACCTACGTACAATTCTTTAGTAAGTATATGGTGAGTGCCGGGATTTGGTGAATATGTTTGTTAGAAACACACATAACTACATTTTAAGTCTCATCAAGCATCAGGATGAGCCTTAAAGTCTATATGAGCCACACACAGTCGTGTGTCCTTGGTACCGAAGCAACAGTAAGACAAAGACAATTTAAACAAACCATAAATGAAACTATCAACATTTATGTTGGAATAATTAGAGATGCTACATTGTGTTATGACTACAGCACTGATCATGAAGAGCTGCCAATGTGTTATTCAGAGCCTCCAGGATTTCACGACGTTGCGATCGCAACTATTAACACAAATTCAGCCAGTCCTCGCGAGTGCATTACTACTGTGCAATTTTGATCAATTACAGCAACTTTTCCGCAATTTCTGACCAATCAATCAATCAATCTGTCATTTCCCGCAAAACGTTGAGCCATACGTCAGCGAACTCACTTCCTTGTTACGTGGGAACGTGTGATAAAAACGCTTCACATTTACCTTCAAAAATAACTGAATGATTAATGGTTAATAAAAATAATAGTGGTTTTGTTCCCTTCACTTTATTTCATTGGGGGACAAAATTGGAAATTTTCTGCAACTTTGACTTGCTCCTGCAACTTTTTTGCAATAAAACGCCTAAAAGCACTGGAACTTCGCAATTTTATAGAAAAGCTGCCACAAAATCAGGCATTTTAGGCCACAAGAATCTCAAAAAAGGTCTGCGAAATCCTGGAGGCACTGGTTATTAGGCTTGTTTAATTCAGTTTCACACAAAACTGCTAAAAGTTATTTTTGAGGTAAATCTCTCTGTCTTGTAACACTGGGGTCAGATCCACTGATTCATCACTTTTCAAATATACTGGAAAAAATTAGGAGCATTGAGATAAAAATCCTTATTTTAAAAGGTGAATATCAGTAAGATGCAACAGCGACAACAAAAGAGAAAAAAACGTTCTTGGGATTTTTAAAAAACTGCACCAAACTGGCACCTGTATTACCATTATCCGTGCTGGAAAACAGCCTACTTGCGCTGGAAACCGTCCTGCCGATGTCGGCCAGGGAGCGCAGGTTGGATTTCTTGGTCTGGTGACGATGCTTTCTTAGCAAGGTGTACGTGACCTTATCCTTCAGGTCAGGCTTTAACAAACCAGTCTCTATCTGGCTGTCCGTAATCATCTCTGAAAGAAAGATGGAAGGTGGGGAAAAAAATCAGCTCATTCTCCTTGCTACGTTCATAGCTGTATACAATGAAAATGCAAATATACTGTTAAAAATATTTAGACGATTAAAATGTAAAATATTGAAAATATTCGTTTGATGTTGTTTACAGTGAGTCGGCAAATGCGGAGCCGGAAAAACATCCCTGGCTCTGGCATGTGACTGTCATGTGGACGGTCCAAGATTCTATTTTTATAAAGAAGGTCATTGGCCTGGACGAGAGGCTTCAGCCCCGGGGCCTTTTTTTGTGAATGGCCCAGTGCCTGACAAGTAAACCTTCAACTGGGTTCGAACTTAAAAGGAGGAGTTCTTTATATTCCGATTCAATAAAAGCTAAATAAATAAAATAAATATTCAGGTCATGCCATTCTCATCATTTCTAATTCAAAAGAAGGAGCTCTTCGAACTCAGATTCATTAACAAATAAATACATTTATGGACAGCGGCTTGTCTAGTGTGATGTAACAACACTTTTGTGAATAGTTTATATTGACACTCCCCCCTCTTGACTCCCTGTTAAAAAAATATCAAATCAAACTAACTGTGTTCTAAACAAGTTCCATCGTCCGTATCTTGTGTATTGCCAGGTCTGAATATCCCTGTAGGAAGGACTTAAAAGTGGATCCTTAGCCTTCACACAAACAGGATGTACCGACAATGCATCATCGCATCAGAGGAAGTTTAATAGTAATCTATATACCAACCCGGCCGACCTTCCACTTACTCTGGCTCGAGTCAACATAAAGGAAATAGACGTGAGGAAACTAGGAAGCTCTCTGCCTGGCCTGAATGGGTTCATCCACCCGGAACGCTGGCTTTGCGGTCGCACTGGGGGCCCCAAAGCGAAGTGTATTAAATAGATCTATAAATAAGTCCTGACATGGAAGTGGCTGGAAACTAAGTAGATAGGCAGCCTGTGGAGTCGCACATCATATCAGCAATCTTAAAACACTTCTGGCTCTCCCCTTTACGTAAAACGTCAATTTTCACACAAAAATGCCCCCAAAAAAGAACGGGAACTCTCCCTATTACAACCTCGGTTGATTGCGGTTTAAGGTTAGGAGAAATTGTTTTGATACACCCTTTTTACCATAATATATATTTCCACTAGAGGTGTGAAAATTCACTGGTCGCACAATTCGATTCAATTACAGTTATCATGTCAACGGTTCGACGCAATGCAATATCTCAACGTATCCCAACCATTTTTCACATTTGACGCAGACTGGGCAAAAATCACCAAGCAATATCATTATGATATGTGGCCCTCCACGATAAAACCAGTCGCTTGTCGCAACAGAGGTTTCTGAGAAAAATGACCGTTTATGTTGCGTGGGGTAAAATCTGGGATTTTTTGTTTTTAGTGTTTTGAAACAGTGGAAGGTCTATACTGTACTGTTGTGAATAAATTTTGCTGAAAAACTTACCCTTTCCATCCTAAAAACGTGACTTTCTTGAGGTGAGGAATTCAATTCCAGCAGAATGTTAAAAGTTTCTGTTTTGACCGCTCTACTTCAATATTTACGGTAAATCCACTGGTTGACTAGCGTGAAGATATTTCTCCGGAATCCATCTCCGTCTCCCGAGTTCAGTTAACCTAACGCAGGTAGGCTATCCGTGTGGCTGTGAATGCAGCGTAGGCTACTGTAAATGCAAACGTAGCCGCGACCGCACCGAGCGTCTGTGAGTGCTACGACGATAGTCAACTTCAAAGGCAGATTTCTCCGTTTCTCACTTGGCGTGACAGGAGAAACCCGACTCCCGATTCATTCGATATAGGGATCGTTTTGAAGGTTGATTGAAGCTTGAAAACATAATAACTCAATTTCGAAAATTTGCGACAAGCGACTGGTTTTGCCGTGGAGGGTCACATATAATTCATTATGGTCTGCCACTGCATCAATGCAGGATCGTTCACATCTGCATCAGGATGCATCGATTATCTGATTAATTTTAACAGTTGTTAAATTAATTTCCACCCATTGTTACACAGGGTCCAAAAAATGCCTCTGTAAAAAGGACAGGGAGTGCACTTATTATCATGGTTGATTAAGGGTTACGGTACTCTTGATACAACTTTTATTCCATATTCTACATAATACAGTTGCAGCTATAACAGCTGGGATTTGATTACTCAACTGTATATTGTAGTCTGGGGAACCACGAAGTATACAAACACCAAAATCACACACAGCTCTACATGCAATCAAACCTCTATAATGAATTCTTATTACGTCCTGATTAAGGGTCAACCGATTATCAGCGGGCCGATATTAGACATTTTGCCCATTATTGATATTTAATTGTGGTTCTTTCTTTGCTTCATTTAATGTCCCGCCCACAACAGTCTCTGACTGGCTATATGTCACATGAGCAGTAGCCAATCAACGCTGACGTCTTGTTGTGACTCACACCACACTCTCACACGTGCACAGCATGAAGCTCCGGGACAGCGGGGAGTTTCTAAATTTTGAGAGAATTTCTTCTTTTTTTTCATATCGGTGATCGACTCTGTTAACTATCAATAATCAAATCGATATCGGTCCTGAAAAAACAATATCGGTCGACCTCTAATCCTGTTACTTGAAAACAGCTACTTTAGGACGCAATGGGGCCCCATCTTCAGATCCTGATCCGTTCTTAAAAATGACCTTTTAAGAACTAATAGTGACAGTGTGGCTTCACAAAGCACGTACCAGCTCGTGCTCCTCCAGTGGTTCCATGGCTTATATTATATAACGGACCCTATATTTCAATATACATTTGTGTCAGAAGCACATACTCACCCACAACCTGGGGCAGAGTGGTGGCCTCCAGATCCAGCATAATGGTGCCTTTCTCTATGCAGGTCCTGAGTTCAAAGAGACTGTGCAAGGACAGTGTGGCCACGTGAGGTTTGCTCCATCGCTCACCGCCTTTCTCCACCTTTTCCTCAAACTTGATCCACCTGGGAAGGGGCAGGAAGCGAGAAGGTGCTCTCAAAAGTAAAGCAACGCAAAGATTTTAAAATACGAGCCATTTTCCGTAAATGCACATACGCTTTCAAAGCCGTTTAGCGTCCACGCCTTGTTGAATTGGATTGAAAGGTACAAGCGATACATTATATATTAATAATTTGTGGTTCAAACAGGTTTTTACGGATGGGCTAAATTACAGGTGTCGTAACATAAATTTCCAAGCTAAATGCCAGTTGCAGACTCGGCGCTGGACTACAGAAAACACTACTTAAACAAGACTGCAATCAAATAAGCGGTAAGCCAGTGAGCTCCAACATCTCAGCGTCTGCACTGCCTCAGCCAATCACAGGAGCGATCCAGCAAGAAGAAGCTGACCACGCAAACCCTCCAACAGGTAAAATATACACTGCTCAACCTGTCGCACTAGCCAGTACTTTGATTTAAAAAAAACTGTAAACAGCTGCTACAAAAAATTAGACAGTAACTGGCATTGTAACATCCACTCTCACCGACCTGCCAAATGCTGTAGGCTTTAAATAATAGCTGGAGAGGACACTTAGAGTGTTAACATGCTTGTGTCCTCTCCTCACTCAGACACCGGGGCAAAAAGATTAATGGAGCATGTAAGCTTTTAATTTTATGTTTTGAAAAATGAGGAGCTTTTGTGATCGTTGCTACAGAGATACTCTATCAAACACTCATCTCACGCCTGACAGGTTCAAAAAGATGCAACTGTGATTAAAAAATCTGATTGTTAAGTTGTTCTGTGGTAGTCAAGCACCAAGCCTTACAGGGAAATTGGGCATAAAATGTTATTCAGCAAGATTACTATAGCTAGCTGCACTGGCACAAAGCTAAGCTGGCATCTTGCCAAGGACTTTTGTGAAAACCTTCAAGTGCTGCTTCACCAAGTATGTCTATCATTTTAGATTTCTGTGTTAATTACTAACTTATTTACTCTTAAAAGTGATAAAAATACTGTTGTTTTTTTCAGTTCACTTTTTCTCAAATATTTTACAAAGATACAATATTTAAATCTAAAAGTAGTGCAAATAAGTGCCTATATATTCTCCACTTCTTGTTTCTTTCAACCTTTATGAAGCTTTCAGTGAGAATTCAGGATGAATGAGGGGTGTAAAGATACATCGATCTACATCGATTCAATCGTCACACACCCCACCCCGTGGAAGAACGTGAAACCTACCTGGCCGTCTCCTTCCATTCCATTTCCTGACCGTCCACAGACAGCAGTTCATCCAGCTCGGTGAAAAGCTGTGGAGGTGCCGGTCCATCGTCTTCCTCCCCCAGCATAAAACGGATGCGCTCGGCGGCCGGAGAGACTACGAGAGAGAAAATGCTGCGGGTCAAAGGTTGAGGTATACGGCCGGGAACCTGCGCCTTGCCTTCCTCCCCCAAGCCATTGGGCCTGATCTCAGCTTTAACCGGGGTAGACGGCTCAGGAGGAAGGGGGATCGTCACTGCAGACAGACTCTGCTCCTCATCTGTCTTCTGGTCCCCGTCTGTCTCGTTTTTCTCCACGTTATTGTTGTCCGGCACGCTCTCTGGGTTGTTCTCTGATATCTCCATCCTGAAACTCTCCCGGAATAAGTTTTTCTGCCCAGAGAACTGGACCTGACTTGTTGAGGATGTGTGAGAGAGGGTTGGAGGTCAGTTTCACAATGCCCCCCTGCAACCAAGACGCACTCGTGCATTCATTAGAGTCCTCCGAGTTGCCCGCTGTCCTCTGTCCCCCAAAGCAATGACACCCAGGTAGCTAAAAAAAGGGGGTCCCCTCGTCCCCTGACGCCACACAGTGGCCCCCCCCTCTCCACTGCCCCATCAGCAGCCCACTCTGCCATTGGTCCGCAGACTCTGGCATCCGGCCCTCGGCCCCTCATTAACAATTAGGAAATGTTGCACAAACTGTTCGTTCTTCAACAGAGGGGCTTTGCTGCTCCTTCTCAACTTGGCTTCTAATTTGAATATGTCAGACATTATAACTCACAGCAATAAAATACAGGCAGGAAAGGCATATTGAAGTGCACGCAGTATTTAGGTTGACATCGTTTCCTAAAAAAACGCCTAGTGCCCAGTTTGAAATGACAGACCGATGACGCGAAAAACAAACGCAACTGATCAAAAACAAAAGATGTACACAGGCCGACCCTTGAGGCACATCAGAAGAGATCGGGGAAGGCACTGGAAAATGCACTTGATGGATATGGAGCATGGCTGTAAGACTCCAAGTTGGGTCCGTAACTTGCTTCTTAACCAAAATATTGTATCATGTATTCTCACGATACTTTGGCCTTAGCGTCACTAATACTGCCAGTAGTGAGGAACATTCCACCAAGCAATTCTACACCTACACAGAAGCGATCACTAAAAGGCAGACTAGCCGGATAGCACGGCAGCTATTAACTCCTCACTGGTCTTTCTGAGTCTTTATTATGACACGATCTTTAAATGTAATGCCCCAAATCTGCAGATCAAACAGTGCTACTATAACTGTAATCTTAAAATATTTACTGTAATGACTACATACATAACGCTTTTGCTTTTAGACAATTGTTGTTATTTTTTAGTCCAGGGAATGTGAACAAGAAACACAACAGCTGTGAATAATGAACAGACTTCATTCTTCCAAGACCTTGGAGAGAGAGGAACAAATAGAAACCACTCCATTCTGCAGTTCAGGAGTCCCGACTACACAACAGAAGACAAGTCTCTGACTGAATATTCATGTCACACGAGCAGAAGGTCAACTGACGCAAAAACTGATATTTGTGGGACTACTGACGTTCTCATTCACGAAAATATATTCACGTCAAACTTTGAAAACTTCACACTTTCTTTTATTCCCCAAAGCAACTTTAATGATCACAGGAGCCAAGTAGGATCCTTTCACAAGAGAACTCATTTGGTTGCTTAGTTGTCCCCACTCTGTTCCACAATGTCCCCACAACACTGCGACCCTGAGCTGCATACAGACGACCCTGCTGGGGATACCGTGTACTAAATCTCGAAAAAGCTCCCCACTCGCCCGCCCCACTCCCCAGTTGCTAAGTGAGGGTTCGGGGAGAAAGACGGGCCGGGGGGAAGGAGCCAACGGGAGATGCATGGGGAAGTTCAATATGGGCGAGTGAGCAGAGAGAGTAAGCACGAAAGGGTGAGATGGAAATGAAAATCGCATCGCTCAAACACGTTTTCAAAGCTGTGGGCTCTGTCGCCAAGAGCCACAGGCCTGCACAAAGGGGACTTTGTCCCCGAAACTGGGGGATCATGGGAAAAGCAAAGGGGGAAGGGGAGGGGGAGGGCCACAGCCCAGTAAAGGGGCTTAGTTGTGCAGCCACTTCAAGCTGGAGAGTTTCATTCTTGCTAACCCAGAGATACAACATCTCCGGTAAAGTACGTAGCATTTGTGGGATCTTTGTGCGTCCTTCAGATGAGAAGTGCTTCTAGATGAACGCTAGTAAACATTCAGTAGATAAAGCAGGTGGAGGGAAAATGAAATGGGGTTCCTGGAGTGCATAATGCTGTCATCACAGGAAGCCTTCCCTTTTCAGGAATTACCCAAAATTCAACCAGTAATTTGGGTAATTTCTGTTTAGGATTTACCCAAAGGCAAAACAGTAACTATTGGACTGTGTGTTGGAACACAATGGGGTAAAGTTGAAAGCTTTTTGTCTTTGAAAGAATGGAACGTGATGTAATTGGAAGTAATTTGACTTCTGAACAAAGAATGAATTATCTCAGGAATCTTAGGAAGAAATGTAAAATTCTGAAGTAAACTGAAATGATTGACTGAGACCCCGTTTACACATGGCCGGGCATCTGGGGAAGCGATGATAAGTCCATGCGTTTTTACCTTCCATTTACACGAAAACATAGGTTTAATTCACTGAAACTGATTATTTCTGAAAAGTAGAGATTTGGGAAAACTCCTTTTTCACATCTGCATGTAGACAGAGGGAAAGAGAGCTTTACGTTTTCAAACGTCACAGTATGAGACAGAAAATGCATTAGTGTCAGGTGCATGACAGGAACAGGAAGTGGTGTCATGGGTTGTTTGGTTTTTTTCAGGATTCTGATGGGCTACAATGACTTCATGCTTCTCGTTAGCTCTTGCTGTGTTCATGCGGATGCGTGTAAATGAATACTTTTTGGAAAACGATCAAGGATATTATTGAAAACGGAGAGGGGGAAATAGCTGTTATAGTAAATACCCGGCTACGTGGAAACGTGGCCTGAAGTAAGCATTGCCTAAACATTACTGACAAACTGGTGTTTATCCGATTGGGCCGCTTCTTCTTGCCTTGCTTCATGAGGAACGCCAGTTCTAATCGACTAGTTACACAGTTTTATGTTGTGGAACTATTGGCAACTGTCTTTGCAATGAATCTTCCTTAACCGAAAATCCCGGTCCTCGCTCCCCAACCTGTCAGAAAAGTCTGTGTTTCCCAGATCAAAACTAAACCAAGAACAATTACGCAGGACAGGAGCTACATACGAAGCTGAACGGTAAGCAAAAGGACTATTCACATTAGTAGTGGCTTAACACCGTACATCTCCCTGCTGGAAGCAACTAGGACAATCTCTCTGGCTTTGTCGCACATCCTGGCACAGGACACTGACTCGAAGGTCACGGTGAGCCACATATCAAGACCACAAAGAGAAGCCGAAAGTCACTTCCGATAGTGGTTCACATTCAGTGAGTAATTCTTTTTAAAGAAGAAAAAAAGCAGATGCGTACAGACGCAACAGCTAAAGAAGGTGCAGATGTTCAGTGTAAGGGCCAGTAAAGTCATAGCACAAAAGCTGTAGAGCTCTTTAGCACTCTGTTGGGTCCACTTACAATTAGGTTTAGCCTAATGAGGCCTAATCACTGCCTCCTGAACTGATTCAAAATAAAATCGTATCACGGTCACACTTTGTCATATTGAGGTCCCGTACACACATAGCCGGGTATTTATAAAAATTGATATTTTTTCTCCTCCGTTTTCGAAAATAACTTCGTGCACTGCCTCACAGCGAGAAGGTCCTGGGTTCGAACCCCGGGGGCGGCCTTAGGGCCTTTCTGTGTGGAGTTTGCATGCTCTCCCCGTGTTCGTGTGGGTTTCCTCCGGGTGCTCCGGTTTTCTCCCACAGTCCAAAGGCATGCGTTATAGGTTAACTGATGACTCTAACTTGGCACACGAATCCGGATGAATATCGCGTCGAGAGCTGCGTAGAACCATGTCAGCCAATCAGAATCCTGGAAACAAACATCCGGTTACAATGACTTTTACATCCGGTTGCTTTGTAAACAATGGCGAATAGAGGGCGAATGCTTCGTATGGACAGATAGGGAAGAGGAGTTACTTTTAAACGTTAGCAGGTGCAAACAAGCACAAACAGCTTGAATAAGAGAGAGGAGAATCCCCGTAGTCGGAGTGAAGCCGGAGTTTTCAAAAATAACCGGTTTCAGTGACTGAAACCTCTCTTTAGGTGTGGACGAGAGGCTCAACCGCATAAAAAGTATCCATTTTTATAAATATTCAGCTACTTGATATGGAATGGTGGCCTAGTGGTTAGAACACTCGCCCCTGGACCAAGAGCTTGTGGGTTGGAATCCTGCCTCCAGCACGACCATCACTGGGTCCCTGAGCAAGACCCTTAACCCCAAGTTGCTCTCAGGGAGACTGTCCCTGTTATAAGGAAAAATGGAAGTCACTCTGGATAAGAGCGTCTGCCAAATGTTGTAAAGGTATCGTGAGGAAACTTGCTGTGTCTTTGTAACTCCGGAGCACCAATCTGTGCAAGAAACCGCAACGAGATTTTCACTTCCAGGAAAGTGAATTTCACTCTTATTGGTAGCCCAATGATGTAAGTACCACATCTACCACGCAACCAATATAAGTGCCTCCGATGATGCAGTTTAGCACCTAGTTGTACAAAAACATGGTTAACCTCCCTGCTCAAAAACAGTCATTTCCATTTCATCTCTTCTTACTTCAGCAAATGTCCAGACAGGCTTTCTAGCCACAGCCCTCTCACTGTTTGGGTTTCGGTGAATAGTGGAAGAGAGCAAAAAAAGCATACAGAAAACACATTTGAGGTGTCACATGCCTGTGATCAGTGACTCTTGTCTTTTGTTTGGGACACAATGGAGCCTCATTCAGACTGGCGATGGCTCTTTCTGCCCACAACTACCACCCCGACTATCGTTTACTCACTTCCTGGCGATGAATAAGGTTCGAAGTCTGCATGAAAATAGAACAGTCAAAACCTCAGCGTTTGACCTCTTGGACTTGCCTCCCAAAATTATTTTTCACAAAATCTGCTTTGTGTAAAGGCTTAAGTATACTGTAAGGCATTATTTGCAACATACAGTATGTTTGACATAATCATTAAGAAGAAAATTTGTGCACAGAACTGACACCAGCCAAATGGCAGCAATAAAGCGCCTGCATATATCTGATGTTTTGGGCAATAATAGTTCAACTCGGGTCACTTCCTCAACTACAGTTACTTTATGATGTTAATTAATAATTAACATTTTGGATTTCTAATCAGTGAATGGCAGTAAGAGGAAAATACTAGACCATTATACACATACACACATATTTAGAAGGTCCTGGGTTTGAGCCCTGCTCTCCCTGTGTTCGCGTGGGTTCGGTGTGTTGGCGCCTGCCCAGGGCTGCTCCCCGGGATAGGCTCCGGTCCTCCGGTCCCCCCGTGACCCCAGCTGGGATTAAGCGGTTTGGATAATGAATACATGAATGAATGAATATACAGTATACACTGATGGTCGTGCAAAAAAAAAATCAAATCGCGATTCTTTCTCTGTCGATTCATGTTCATGCATTCCCCAAAAAAATCGATTTATATTTTTCAACTAACGTAATGGCACTAGTTTACTTTTTCCCCCGACACGAGTTCAGCTCATCAATCCTATAGATGGCGCAATGTGGATCTCTGCTCAGATAGACCTTCACGTGAGCATGAAGGAAACGCAGTCAGTATGTGTACATATGCGTTACATTTAGTAAACTACAGTACATTTGATTCAGTGTGATTTGTTTGGTTGATCTGCCACAGTCAAATGGAAAAAGTAACTCAAAACTGCAATCTGGAAACAAGTTCATCTATAAATTGAATCGTGAATCGGCTGTAAATCGCATATGAATCATGAATCGATTTTGAATTGAATCGTTAGCGTAAGAGTCGGAATCATATCATGGGATTTTTTTGGATCGTTTTTAATCTTTTTTAATCATTTTTAATCGAGGCAATGTTGTCAATATGGCAATTTCCAGTCTTGCGTTGTTGACTGGACTGTATTATTCTGTATTATTTATTATTTTAAAATGTCAGTTAAAAGTAATTGCACAAATAATATATGGTGCATTTATACCCTCCAAAGTTCATTTCTACCTCAGCGTAAAGCCGGGGGGGGGTCAAATGAACCACTGCATGTAATTCCGTCTGGACCCACATCTGACATTTGAACAAGGATTCCATATCAGCAACCCGGGGAAACCAACAAAAGGTTGAAAAAAGAGGGCCATACGCAGACTCGTTTTAAATCAGGGTTGTGAACCAGGAGAATAATGAACGCTAACGGAAGCTTCAATCCTACAATCCTATCATGCTGGGCTGCTGAAATGTACCACAACCAGATATACTTTGAGCGGGATGAAAAGACAACACGCACACAAAGCACTGCTGATTTGACTACAGACTACAGGCCAAAATGTCCAGTGCCCCTGCGAGGTTACTCATGGGTCCTCATGAACAGGCTGCGCTTCTTCTTTCATGTGGGTGAACATGTGCAGTGAGGCTATAAGCGCCTGTAATCCCAACCCCACTCGAGTACTCAGGGGAAACCGCATGTACGCACACAAGATACCACACATGATCCAATACATATGTCCCAGTTCCGAAAACACTTCCAGAAATCAAAATTTCTCCCAGATTATTAAGTGTAACAAACGAACATTACTTAAATTGTGCAGGTTTATGCAGACGAAGCAATCCCTGGTGTAATCCAACAAACATGATTGTGTAATACTGATGCAAGACATTCATAATATCCATAATCCTGGATTACATACCTTTATTTGTGGATTACTATTAGCAAAACCAGCTAAGTAATAGTTTTAACTTTGCTAAAACTGGATTCCCAATTTTGCACTAAGCAGCATCAAGTGGTTCTTGAAATTCTCTTTACTTCTCAGCTATGTAGTCATTCTCAGCTGATGGTCGTGCACAAATCAGAAAATCTCAAATCAGCTGAAGACCGAGCCATTATTTTCCACTCTGGACCTTTCTAATTAGTAATATCCCAAGTAGAATCAACCGTATGGCGAATAAGGAGGTTAGATTAACTAATTATAACCTGCAGTGGGGGAAGAGACTAACTGCCCGGGGAGAGGATTACCACGGGGCCGGTTCTCTTGCCTTCTGGTCTGCAGGACATCCTGCTCAGCCCTGACTGGCTGCGACTGCATTAATGCACTTTAAATGCTGAGGCGGGGCTGAGGAAGAGAAAGGGGCGGAGCTCTACACATAAAAACATAACGTTGCCAATTCCAACAAACGAATGCTGAAAAGCAGGAAAACAACTGGGAGGAAAAGATTGCTGAGCTTTTTATGAAGGCAAAAGACTTTGTCTGAAAATTCTGCTAGAAATCTTACGCAGCAGTGGCCGAATTTCCATGCAAAAATTTTCATTTAGATTCCGTCCTTCACATGAACTTTGAGAAATAATTCGACTTTCACCTGGTTAATCTTTATTCAAGTATAAACCAGATACGCTAAGCCATAATGGACTTCATCCTCTGATTGCCGAGAGATACGTGTTAATATTTAATAAATAACTTTAATATTAATTGTTTCTAATAGCCACTATTAGCTTCTTTATCCCAAGGTGATCTGCCCCTCTCATTTGGGTGGGTGTACACCTGTTTTATGGGCATAACTAAACAGTAAAACACGTTGAGTAACCAAGTGACTTCCCGACACATTCACTTCACATAAACACTTCCATCCCTTTCCAAAAACCAACACGTTACGACACTACAGCCACAACAACCTCGTCCTGATTACGGCATTATTCATAATTATTAGCGGCAGAGATGAATCAACAGACCACCTTCACTAGACATATTGTCACAGCTTAAAATGGTTAACACCAAATCCCAGTCATGAGATAAATGGTTCATAACCTCATTTCACCATAATACACAAAAGAGCTGGGGCATGACCTGGTGGCAACTTCACGGCAGCGTTTACAAATCTGTTCTCATGATGAAGTCTTGATCTGATTTTGTGGAGTTTAAGGTAAGAGAGCGTTTCCACCTCAAATCGGGATGCAAAGTAGACATCCTATACATCAGGGGTCGCCGACCCGTCGATCGCGATCGGCCTGTAGATCTTTGAGACGTTCACGTTAGATCCCCAATATAAAAGGAAAAAATATATTCAATCTCGCCTGATTGAAGCAGAGCAGGTTCTTATGGCTCGGCTCACTAAAAAGAGCCGGCTCTTTAGGCTCCCGAGTGGCTCCTCAGTTTTTTTGTTGCGTAAATTAATTTATTACCAGAAATGATATAAAATCATGTGTAAAATGAATTACTAATGTACAAAACACACTTTATATCAAATGTTTATTATTTATATGGCTTATTATACTCAACATGGAACAGAGTGCTACAAAAAAATACATTTTAACATCATAAAAACAAATACCCATGTCAACTTGACAAAGATCCTTTCTTCTGGTTTTTGCTGTCTTTCTCTCAGTGCTACAATAGGTGGATCTTGTCTTTCACCAGAGCCGAGGTCAGGGATCTTGGGCTTGAAATGGTTGGTGACCACTGCTCTGGACCCATTAGAGGATTTCAGACGGCAGGTTGTAATTCTTCAAATATATATCAAATTATATGCAAAAAAGAGTTTATGAAGTTTCATAATATTTCTTAAGGGGCGACCGATTATCCGGAGCCAATATAAAGCATTTATTGGTGGTATATTGATGGACCTCTAATATTCATATTCAAATTGATTATTATTTTCATGTCGTTAGTGTGCTGGGAAAATGGCAACTGAGACACAACGAAACCACCTAGCCTTTAATAATGCATGATAAATATTAAATAAGAAGAGAAAGTATTGAGAAATATTACGTCATCAATAAATGGTAACCACAGGGCACATACCATAATTTCTCTCAGAAATACGTCTACATGGAATCTCGGCACTCCAGAAAAGAGAAAGTGTAGCGCACCGCCTCTCTACACACTGTGCTGTCTGTTCATTTCAGCTGATTAGAAATATTCCAGACAGGCATCCCTTAACAATCTCTCGCAGAAACCAAACAGTGCCTGCACAGGAAAGGACTGCCTCCTTATCTTATCTGTAAACACTACGCTTTAGATGCGAACATTGTGTACATGTGTCAGATTACTTTATCATAAAGTTTAGACATCGGGCATTAGGCAACACTGACATAACTGCACCGGAGTCAAAGCTTGAAGACGTCCCTTTTAGTTTTCCTTGAGAAAGCAATAATAATAATAGTAAAGGCACTGAAACTGAAGATGCCAAAACACAGGTCTGAAATCTGCTGCTTTACTTGTAGTTCTAACCGAACACACAAGTTCCAGCACGTAACCGAATCCTCCACAGTGTCCCAACAGACGCACAATGGCAGATTTGTTGGGCAGTGAGAGAAACAGACAGAAAACAAAAGATTTTCTTCATGTCCAAAAGAGATGGGGTAATAAGGGCTGCAAGACACACCAGAAACTATCCCGAACAATAGGACAAAGAGGAGCTTGGGCTGCTGAAAATATTCAGAAATACTCATAACTTGACTTCTGCTCAAGGGCCAGTCACGACAGACAGAGCATAAATATTTGCAGCAGGCAATGCTAGTTTTATCTACTGTTATAAAAACACCAGTCTTCAGGAGGATTCTTAATAACATATGAAATAGGGGTACTGTAAGAACATATTGCAATCTATTTGTACGCACACGCTCACTTGGTGATGCGTGCGAAGCGTTACTGCGGTAAAGCTGGTTTACTGTTCGACATTCAGGCTAGTTCCTACATATTGATATGACACTGAGCAGAACAAGCAACGCAACACACTACAACCCCTAAAGCAAATCACACCATTATACTGCTCAATTTCCTTAACAACACCAGCTCTCGCTCACAGTCTCTGTGTTCCTGATGGTTTTAGTGCCGCAGGATTAGGGACCGCCACTAAATGACACAACTGTGTTTAAAGAATCGGTTTTGAGATGTTATTTTAATAATAAATAATTTAGCATCATATGGGTGTGTAATTATTCGATTGTTTTAGTTTGGAAAACAGTGTTTAAGTCAAGAATTTCCTAAAGCACAACAGAATAATCTCAGTCATGTATTCAGACATTTTTAAAGCATTATTTACCGTTTTCTGGGTAAAAAAGACTCAGAGACGGTACTGGATTAGTATCATATTGGCAGATATCCACATTTACGATATCAGTATCGTATCGGACATAAAAAAGTGGTATCGTGCCGTTTCTCATTTGTACTCAAGACTATTTTTGAACGTCACCACTTAGTAAAGTGCTGTTATTTAAATCATTGCTGCCAAAAAGGTCCAGAATGGCGTGTGATTTACGTTGTTTTACTCCCTAACATTGCAGCTCATGCGCATGTGGACAATGTGACGATGCTGCAACTTAAGCCTTAAGTAAACAAGTTCTTTTCCATTAAATATGGCATACAGGTACTGTATACGTGCAGCATGCCAAGATGTCTGCATGAACCCTCTCGTATCCACGCGGTCAGTGTATAAGACAACTGTTTTTGGGCGAAACTCAACATCGGTTTTGCAGCTCCGTTTTAAGTAGATTTACTATTTCATTTGTGGTAGCTTATAATAGAGAATGACGGATAGCCACAAACAAGCCTCCAGATCAAAGATAACAATCAGGAAGTAATCCATCTAAAGGCAAAAGGTCAGTATCCCCTCTGTCAACAGGCTTCTGACCACAGAGGGCAAGTGGCAAGGCGCCAGCGCACTGTTCACCCCCACAAACTGGTAGTAATCCTCTCCCCCACAATAACAATTTCCTACTGAAACTCTCTCCTGTGTACTAAATAGATGACACTGAATTTTTGGTGCACTGAAAAATGTCCTGGTCCACAAGCATGTCTTTGAAGCATTTGAAGGCCAAACAGGGTTGAAAAAGAGTAATAACTGCCATATTGCATCTATACTGCTATATATTTTTGACAATATGAATATTGCTTTTTGTTACGTTCAAATGGATCACAAATTCCGTGCTCAACAAAGGTTGATGAACAACATTTTTTACATCTACCATAAATGAACGCAATAACGCCAGCACGACGCACTGTGCAAGAATATCACCGTCGTGGCTAACACTTGTAATCCGCGGTGGCAAAGTCTCACGTCTTTCAGTGAAGCCTCCAACTTGACCACACAGTTTGGGACACTAGGTAGCATAACATGAGCGGAAGGTCGTCTGTTCAAGTCCCATGCCGGTAAAGGTACTACTGAGGTACTCTTGAGCAGTTGGTACCTTCCAAGAACTGGTCCCCTGCCCCTTTATGGACATGTGGGCTCACAATTCACTTCAAAATCGATTCACGATTGATAAGCGATTGATTCGTGATTCATAAACAATTCACGATTCAATACGTAGATGAATTTGTTTCCAGGTTGCTGTTTTGAGCTACTTTTCCCGTTTGAATGTGGCAGATCAACAAAACAAATCACACTGAATCAGATGTGGTTTACTAAATGTAATGCATATGTACGCATACTGACTGCATTTCCTTCACGCTCACGTGAAGAAGGTCTGTCTGGGCAGAGTTCCACATTGCACCATCTATAGGATCGGTGAGCTGAACTCGTGTCGGGGGAAAAAGTAATGAAGTGCCATTACGTTAGTTGGAAAATATGAATCGATTTTTTGGAATGCATGAGTCGATTTTGAGTCCACAGAGAAAGAATCACGATTCGATTAGATTTTTATTGCACACTCCTAGTCACAAGATTTATTTGCTCTAGCTTTACATGTATTTGGAAGAGAAATGGACTATAAGGTACTGAAGTACGTCACTGTGGATAAGAACGTTTGATAAATGCTGTAAATGTAATTTACTCACATTGTGCACAACTGACCATTAAAAATAAGTGTTAACTTGTTTTGGGGATTAACCGGTGATATTATTTGAAGGAAAAGTGCAGCTCTTCTGTCGTACTGTATTTGCGTGTCCTTTATATATCTTTTCTGACCAGGGTGAATGGTCAGCAGTACAGTAGGGCTGAGGAGCGCCCCGAGTGTCCTGCTGAGTGAAAGCCTAGATTGCGCCTGAGGCCACTTTCCATTACCAGATGTGCGCAGCGAGGGGACGGTGAAAGGCAGCCAGAGGTGTCCTTCCGGTTAGCGCGAAGATTCGGCCTGCTTCGGTCCACGATAACTCCTCATCACTGAAAATGTATAACACTTCATGTTTTCCCCTCGCTCTCTCTATCCTTCACTGCCCATCCGTCCTCCCTCAGGCAGCCATCGTTAGGAAGCGGTTAAAGCCTCGCCACCAAAATCAGCAGAAACGCCACCTAAGTGACGGCCCTCGGGCTAAAGCTCGCTCGCCATTAGATATCTCAGTGGTGCGCTGCTCTGTGTGACTCACATCAGGCAGTCACGGCCTATTTCGAGAGGCTATTACTTACACGGAACGGCCTTTCGCTCCTGTCTGTCCATACAGGCTCGTACGCCGGTGGGGCAGCTCCGGATATCTGTCCTGACTAAGTACAGTCAGCAGCCTTTTGATCCTGCGGCTGTGTGGGACCGTGTGAGTGCGTGTGGTTGTGTGAAGGAGAAACGTACACTAATGTGAGCCGACGCCACTTTGGCAGGCACTTACTGAGCGGTTTGAGGATGCTGCTGCTGGCCTCCTCTGCGTTCTCCGTGTCCGACCTGTCCAAGGCGTTCTCCGTCACTTTCTCCTTCCTGTCCTTGTGCCCGGCGCGGCGGCGGTGGCGTCTCCGTCGCCTGTAGCTCTTGGGCACGTGCACGCCGATGTAAAAGGTGTGATGGCCTGAGAGAGGGAGAGACAATGGAGAATCACTGGAAAAAGAAAATGGAGCGGCATCTTCATCTGTCATCTGCATTTTAAGAATGACGTCTGCAAGTTTACAGAACGTTACCAGGCTATGGGTGTTCACCATGGGGTGGAAGGCATTGGGCCTGGCCGTTGGAAACGTAACGGTTAGGGAGCTGGCCCCGTGGCCAAAAGGTACCACTGAGGTGCTCATGAGCAAGGTACCGTCCCCCAGCACTGCTCTACATCTGCCCACTGCTTGCTCTTTCACAGATGGATCAAATGCAAAACCCCATGTTCTTCTCACAGTGTGATGTGGTGTGTTCACAATGAGTCACTCTATTATGCGCATCTTATTACGTACATGTCTGTGCAAAAACATTAGCTTTTCTTCAATTCTACTGCTGTAAACAATTTAAATATCCCACTCTGATCATGATCTGATCTGACACGCCCTTTAAAGACCCTACAGGATTCAATAACGTTCGTTTTATTAACTGACGAGAACATTGGCACAACTCTTAAAATCATTCTAGTGAAAATATATTGCACACTTGGTACACGAATCCTCCGCGTAGGGAACTGAATTGAGAAATATCTCCTGGAATTAGTCTATGACTAACCTACAGAGTTCGGCAGCAAAGTTGTTCATGTTCACATATGAAAGGACGTGGAATTCCCCAAATTAAGTCAAGCTTCACCCTCACGACAACCCGACAAGATGCTACGAACTGCATGCAAAGAGGAGGACGGAGGGGGGGAGAGAGATGAAGAAAGCGACCCAACTAGGGTCTATAATAACTATAATTTCTAAGTTGTTTTAATAATAAATAATTTAGCATATGCATATGGGTGTGTAATTATTAGATTGTTTTAGTTTGAAAAACAGTATTTAAGTCAAGCATTTCCTTAAGCACAACAGAATAATCTCAGTCTCAATCTCAATAAGTACAATGTATAAGTGCACATGTGCATATATGTGATTTTAAAATAACTGAAGACTGGACAGGTCGGAATCACGTGACAACACATGCAGTCGCATTTTTAGGAGACTAAATAAAAAAAAATATTAACGGAATTTTTCAAACGGTAATAACCAATAATCGATCAAACTAAAATGATCAATCAGAGGTTCTAAATGTCAGTTCTGATGAGTTTCCCATTCTTAGCTGTCTTAAAGGCAAAGTGTTACATCACAAATGTACACATCGCTCTCATTTCATGGAATCTGTCTGTAGATCAGCTTCAATACCAGACATAAATGTGTAATTAACACGCGCTGTTACTGCTTTCAGTCACCAGAGAGACGCAAGTCTTCCCAAAACACCTTGAAGGATGCTGCAGTCCATCAAGCACACTGTGTTTAGATTAACAAAATAAAGTTTTGCAATATATATATATATATATATATATATATATATATATATATATATATATATATATATACACAAACACACACTGTATATTACATGTCTAAGTATATTTAGCAGAGAACTTTTACAGCAAGTCACTTCCACGACAGGAAACGTCCAACAAGACACGGAGGTCAGGAAAAGTGTGTCAATTGTTTCCTTGTGGTCCCCTGGGAGAGACATTTGGTGCTCTTACCGCAGCAAGGATGTAAATAAATGCCAACCACTTCCTTAACGTAATTTATACAGGAAATGGCCTCAGCACTCAGGAGGACAGCCCAAGAGAAATGGCCTGGTCCTCAACAGAAGGGTTTGCAGCAGACCGTCAAGCCAAATATTTTGTCTGAGGACGGCCTGCAGGTATCTGTGAACTTTCGGTGTTTAGGTCCTTCTCGGGAAGGCACGTCCCGTCCTGCCAAGCCCACCTGCCTGCGGCAAAGGAAACCGCGGCACGCTCGGCGCTCCATTTTGGCACGTGGGTCCGAAACGAGACGGCGATATGACTGTTTGACCTCAGAAGAAATTAATCTCTCCAATGTCAGGACGTGCTGACTTAGCAAGGAAGATGAGACGAGATTATTTAACAAAACACACTCCCCGCTGAGATCTTCTGTATTTGAACGGGGCATGCAATGGAAGTTCCCTGCTAACCCTGCTATCTACGTTCAAGAACAAATGATCACACCAACAACGAACGGCGTCGTTCTTCGGTATTATTAGTTGCGTGTGTCGTAAAGGCTGCTCTGGCATGCCATCTGTGTCCTTCTCAATCAGCGGGACGTTCCTTCTCTCGGTCAGACAGCACATTTTTTGAACTCCAGTGCACGTGACCCAGCGGGAAACTCAAAAAGACCACCAGAAAACAGCACAGCTCCGTCCCCGACTGTTGTTTCTGCTATGATGGTTCTCTGGACATTGTCATATTGAGAGGTCATCTACAGTATATGTCACTTTATTATTTACAAATGTAGCATCGATGCAGCATTTCCCAAATTACCACCTGCACTGTTCATCTTAATGTGCCGAAAAGAACAGCTTAAAAATCAATCTGATGGGCTAAATGCTGTACGTGTGAACAATGTAAACAAGTTTGGATAATGCAGAATGCTCAGAAAGTAAGGAATGCTAGCTTGGGAGCTGAAACTATTCCCCGAATCACAGCCAGGATGACATAGTCCAACTTTTAAAAGGCTATTGCAACGCAAATTGAGAGCAACCCTCAAAGACCTAAAGGTTCTCCACAAATGTCTTACGTTTACGAAGCATAAATACAACATTAAAACTGACAGCAACTGGTCATAAGGGTCAGTGGCAATCCTGAAGTTTCTGAAAATGTTCACAAATGGTCACTGGGTTCGTGCTTTCCTCAAATGTAATATAAATCAAGTTGTCTTTACCTCAGCTTACAGATACAAAAATCTGAATAACATCTCCAGTCAATTCAGACATATCTACCTCCCAGGTGTACAGGCTGCAGATCAGTTGATCAGTTAAAAATCTCAAAAATATTGATTCTTTTGATTCTTATTAATTATGACACCATTAAAACACCTGATTCATTGCTGTGTTGACTTTATTACTTTATCAAGACTCTGAAGGCCAGTTTCCCAGTTGAGGACTAAGCCTAGCCTTAGACTAGTTTTGCCTGCACATGGTAAACCTCCATCACTACTTCAACTTAGTCCAAGACTCTGCTTAATCCATGAGCAAGAAACCAGCCCTGAGAGTTTAACTTAAGTGTAATTCTGATGTTGATCTATTTCACAGCCCCGTTCTCCAAATTCATGTCTCATTCCAAGTTTAGGCCGCACATTTAGATTGACGCACGGTGTTTTGGCTCTATCTATTTCCTTTGATTCGCGACGTTTTTTCAAGGTTGCATCAAGACACAGACAAACCAGGCTCCATCGCGCTCACACCGAGCAAGAGAAATTGGATGCCGGTTAAAAATGAAAAGGCTCTTGGCGGGAACACGATAACCAATATGCAGCGTGATTGGCCTGGAAATGAAAAAAGGCAAAACTAAGGAGTGGAGCTGACAGAGAGGTAGTCAAACAAGGAAAAAGGGAGTGGGTGGTGAAAGCGTAAGAGGAGGAAAGGGAGAGGTGAGAGCGAGGGTGGGAGCCCACAATCGCCTGGCTGCCCAGCTTTGTATCGGGCTTCCTGTGCTGTGCGACGGACCTGCTTCTGAAAGGCCATAGAAAGCACGCTGAATTGCACTGGCACACAGTTTGTCACTGGATAAAGCCAATTCGCCGCGTCTGCCCGAGCACTGCGGGCTGCCAGAGCTCAGCACCTCCAGTTACCCCAGTAACAGGGCTGCTGGGACACCGGGTTCCACGGGGCCCAACACAGCCGCGCGCACCTCAACCAGCATGCTAATGCAGCCACCCAGCTCAGTACAGACATTAAACGCTCAGACGCTGCTTCGCTGTGTCCTGCTTCAGTATTTTCAAATATATATATTAGGGGTGCACGTTTCAGAAAATCTCACAATTCAATTCGAATCCCATTTCCTAAATCGAATCATGATTCATAAATGATTCACAATTCCTAAGCAATTGATGATTCAATACACAGATGAATATGTTTCCAGATTGCTGTTCTGAGTGTCCCATTTGACTGTGGAAGATCAACAAAAACATCACACTGAGTCAAATAGGTTAGTAGTAGTTTAGGGTTGGGTTATGAATCGATTTTTGGAATGCATAAATCGATTTTGAAACGACAGAGAAAGAAACGCAACTAAAAGAATTTGCACACCCCTAATATATATACAGAGTGGCTGTATGTAGACGAAACGCAATTTCTCCGCAACCAGTTGACAATTTTCAACCAAAGTTTCAGTTTTTACGGGCTAAATATTGCTTATCAATCATTCTGTTATCAATCGCACTGTTAAAACTGCAGCCACGTCGTCTCGTCTCTCTATGTATCTGTACAGTATATAGCAGAGATAACAATAAAGTTTACCTTGACTTGTGTTACTGAAACATTTTCATCGCTTTAAAAATTACAGTATTCCATACCATGAACGGTCCAATACTAGTTACTACTTGCAGACGTTTTTTAACATCTGGTCTTTGTTTGTTGAGGGCAAATTCTCACTGCACCCAAATAATTATGACGTCACTATGTTCTTGTTTCAAGTAGTCAACAAAAGTGTGTGAACTGATTTGTTCAAAGAACACTGATGAGCTGAAGAAAGTCTTGCAGTTAATATGAGATCAGGTGACGCAGGATTCTGTCAATAAGGCCATACAGGGCTTCACAAAAAGACTTCGAGCTTTTGTAAGGGCTGGGGGCGGACACTTGAAATAGACTGTTCAACAGATTTGGGGATTTATAATGAAACGTATTGTTACTTGACATTGAAAATTACGTGTGCCTGTCCATTCCTGTTTACGTAAATTTGAAAATACAGCATAGAATAGTTAAACACTCGTTATTTTAGATACAATTAAAATTTCTCAGTGAAATTCTCAGGAATTGCTGAAAAGTGTCTGACAACTTCATAGAAACGTCTTTACTGGTTGCAGAGAAGGTCCATCTTGTCTGGTGGGACACTTTTTGAGCCACCCTGTATATATTCTAAACATACTATTGCAGACATATGTGTGAGTGATTATTTTGTCGTTGTGAACACAATAAATCGTTACGCTACCAACCGTCTGGATTATAATGAAGACAAGCAAACGTCACAATGAAGCAACATCTGCTTCAGTATATTTCATATATTAAAAAAAAAATTGATGTCCACATTACACTGGACAGTAGCAGAGCAGAGGCCTGGGTGACTAAAATGTGACTAAAATTCTGTCCATCATAAGAGTGTTATATTTTAAAAGCCATCACTAGGCCCCGGCGTGAGGCCGTCAAAGCCCAAGCTGCTCCAAGTCACTGTGCTTAAACGCTGCTGTAAATGCCCTCATTTTCAGTACAGTATAACCACACTCCCATGAACAGTACTACCATCATCAGTGCAGCTGTATGAGTGAGTAAAAGCCTACTCTGGTGAACAGAAGTGCAGAGATTTAAAACTCAACAACAAAAGCTGCCGTACTGAGAAGTCCCTTAAAGCTCAACTGCTAGGAAATGCAAGTTGCTTTCAAAACGAGAGCCTGACAAAAAAAACTCAGTTCTCATTTTGTGATTATTAGAGGCTTAATGCCAAAACAAACCATGTTGCCAAGAGTACTGCTAACGTTGACTGCATTTTTATTGCTCATATCCAGAGTGACATACTTTCCAGAATTACAGGGACAGCCTCCCTGGAGAAACAACCAGGGGTGTCCAAGAAATCGAATCGAAACCCAATTCTTTCTCTGTGGATTAAAAATCGATTCATGCATTCCAAAAAATCTGTTCATATTTTTCAACTAACGTAATGGCACTCGTTTACTTTTCCCCGACACAAGTTCAGCTCGTCAGTCCTATGGACGGTGCAATGTGGAAACCTGCCCAGGTAGACCTTCTTCACGTGAGCGTGAAGGAAATGCGGTCAGTACGTGTACATAAGCATTACATTTAGTAAACTACTAAATCTGATTCAGAGTGATGTTTTTGCAGATCTGCCACAGTCAAAATGGGAAAAGTGACTCAGAACAGCAACCGGGAAACAAATTCATCTATGTATTGAATTGTGAATCGTTTATGAATCGTGAATCGATCCTGAATCGAACTGTGAACCCAAGAATCAGAATCTTGGTCAGGGTCTTAAATAAAGACAGGCTAGAAGCTACAACCTTTTAGTCCGTTGTTGAATGTCGACACTATCATCCATCATAATTAGCTGTATTAACTTAAAAAACAGCTATTGTACTGTCTTCAGCATTCGTATCATATTGAGAACCTTATTATAAATGATACACGACAACTGATTAAATAAACAGAGACTTCCTTCTGAAGCACGGCCCACTGGAAGTTCCTCCACACTGTAGGATGTGTGTGTGTTATATAATGCTGCTGTACAGTTTTATTCTGCATTGTTCTACAGCAGCGTACGTCTCTGCGCTAACCTGAACTTAGCCCGGACCTCTTTGGCGCTGACAATAACGTGACTTGAGAGGTAAGTAGAACAGGAAGCTTCCACCAAAAGGGATTTACTCCTACAACCTGGGAACATTCGGCTTCACGCCGGCGAGCGGAAGTGAAAGGGCTGTGGGAGAGTTCAGCAAGAGGTGAATGAACTGCGCCGTACGGCGAGATGATGCTCCATGGAATCACTCAACATTTTAGTTTGCCAGTGCATATATTTTTAAGGGGAAAATGACCAAAAGCTAGTGGTGTGTCCTGATCCTTCCTTAAAGACTTCATCAGTGTTTTTACTTGAAAACATTTTAACGTATCCAAATGTACATGTAAATACTATTCCTCAAGAATACAATTAAACACCACAAGAAAGTCTGGCTTTCTGGAAGCAAAATATAGAGTAAGCGTAGGTTGCTCAAGACTTCTGCACAGTGCTGTACATATTAATACAATAAAAGATATCAAATCACCCTCTCGTCTGTTAGAGCTAATCCCTATTTAGAACGTACAAATCATTCTAGATTTACAGAACCTTTTTTTGAGCTTCTAGATAAGGTTCACAAATTACGGCCCTAGAAAAGCAGGCTCAAATTTGAAGTGTAAATCACTCTAAATCAGACCAACAAGGGGTTTGCAACTGGTTCTGTCCCACAGTCCGTGTGTGTGAGTGGGCAGGTGTTATTTTTTTTTAATATATATTGCCATTAAATTCATTCAAAATAAAGAAATAAATAATTATTTTAAGGTGATTTCAGTGTGGATTGCACGTCACAGACCACCTGCACTGCCTCCGCGGATCACCGGTTGAAAACCCCTGCCATATGCTAAACACGCCTACACACACTTTGAAAATAGTCCAAGCTGTCGGAGGCGGCCAACTAGACCAGCAGACAGTTAGTGATGTAAACACAACGTCATGTGACACCAGCTCACACCACCTCAACACAGGGCCAATTAACTAGTACTTTCCAAAACTAATTAAGCTACCGGATTTGACTAAAATATATGTATTATTTCAATCATAGTTACTAGTTGAGTTGTATTAATCCTTGCTGTAGGACAAAATAAAACCTGTTAAGAAACAGAAGTTTGCAGTCTTACCTTCGACCTCCTCTTCGTCGCACACGTGCTTGAGAAAGGACGCCCCTCGGTCCAGCACCGCCTCATCCTCCATCCTGTAGTAGTAGAAGAGGAAGAAAGACTGCTCACATTTTTCTTCTAGAGACAGCGTCGAGCCGTAGCGCCTGGTTTCCTTCACCTGCAGTATGTTGCTGCTGGCGCTTGCCATCTTTCCCAAGTTAGCCGGAACAGCTAACTAAGGGGGAAGCTCTGGTTCCGGATCCAGCCCGATTCGGGTGGGAACCTATCGGAGCCTAACGGGAACACGCTCGTCGACCAAGCTACTGCCCTTGTGGGGTGACACTAAGAGGTGGCAGGTAGCCGCTAGGAGGGTAATCCGAGCTGGGGGGGAGGGGGACTAGGGCAGGCTGAGTGTACCTGCTAGACGTTAATTGACTTTGATGGGCCGGGAGGTGATGGCCGGCCAGCGCACAGATCCCAGATCAGCCAAAAGGGGTCACGGTGGCCGGTGCAACGGGGCCATGTGGCTGGAATACGTGCTAAAGCGGTGCTCATTCAAACGCCTTACATATCAGCAACTTCCTCTTTCTGGCCTAAATAGACACCTCCACAAATACCGATACAATGATCAGCAGGTCCATACGCCTCGATTCAAATTGAAGACGTCGATCAGACTTCATATATATTGCAACGTCACTTTATGTTGAGCAAGACGTCTATTTTTATTAAAAGAGAAGGTTGTTTTTCATTTAAACACCTGGATGAGCTCAGGAATAATTTTGTAAATTGAAATGAGCAGAAGTGACTGTGTTAAATCAGCATATTATACTGTCTCATATCAACTACTGACTCCTGCACTGAATCAAAACAAAAAACAATATTGTATCAGGTTCGATTCCGATTCTTGGACTCACGGTTCAATTTTCAATTCATAAGCGATTCATGACTCACTACAAAGATGAATTTGTTTCCAGGTTGCTGTTTTGAGTTACTTTTCAACATTGTGCCATCTACAGGTTTAGTAAGCTGAACTCGTTTTGGGGAAAAAGTAAACTAGTGCCAATCGTTGAAAAACATGAATCGATGTTTTTGGAATGCATGAATCGATTTTGAATCAACAGAGAAAGAATCGTGATTCGATTCGATTCGATTTGTTTTGCCCACCCCTAGTATCGGGATAAAACTTGTGATATACAACCCTATTACATAGCAGCATGCAATCGTCCACCCTCTAAGCATTAAGATAAGCTTATTTTGGGGGTACAATATAGGAGGCCACGAGAGGACTAAAATATATTAAATTCATGTATGAGGCATTTCTTGCAGTAAATAAATGATCAATTTTTTCCAATAAACAACCAAAATAAGTGACATTAAATGTGAATTGAGCTATTTTTCCCCCACATAAAAACATTTTATTCTTATAGCATGGAGGTTTGTTACTATATTGCATTCAGTCACATACCTGTGTCCTGTAAAACCACAGAAGCGTATAAAATAATTAGATTGATCGTTAGAGATAAAGTTTTGAGATAACTGATTTGAAGTTACATTGCCCAGTCCTACTTAAATCCACGCAATTCACAGTCTTTTAGGGAAATCTATAAAATAGTATGGCCAGTTAAACACATTTAGAAAATTAGCTCCTGGAAAAAAAAGGACATTGAATAATGGCTATTTCAGGTTAACGATGCAATCTGCATAGAAATGTCTTGGCACACACCCTCGGTTGGGTGCAAAGTAGCTAAGTGATGGTTGTTGTAGGGTTAGGGGAGGGGTGAAGCCATTTGCCCTCAACAAACAAAGACCAAAGGTTACTGCTTCCTTGCAAGGTGTGACCAAGAGAGAGGGGGGCTATGCAAAAAGCTCGTTTAAAGCCATTTCTGACGACTGACTAAATTATTTTGTGCAAATAAACAATTTTCCCCTTTAACAGTAAACACACCGTCTCCACCCACTCCCTCAACGTGAATTGGAAACACGTGTTTGTAAAGGCATAAATACAAACTAAAGAAATCAACACAAACAGGAAGGACAGAGCGAGTTTGTATGATAGCTCTGCTTGGCCCTCTGAGATGCATAGTGTCATAATATCATCTCAACCAGATGCAATCAGGAAAACGGAAAAGATGCCAACTTCTACCCCAATCACATCAGAATCACATCTCAGATTGCTAGGGGGGGACAGTCACTGTGAACACACCACAGCAGGCACACAGTGGGCAGCTTTTTGACAGCACCCGAGGAGCAGGACGGTACCTTGCTCATGAGTACCTCAGTGGTACCTTTACCGGTCCAGGACTTAAACTGGGTGGTCAACTCTCTAACCGTTATGCTACCAACTGCCCAATAAACTGAGTTCATAAACTGTTTCTGGCCTAAATGTAACAAAACCCCACAGAGGTTAAAGCCTAGAATTTTGGTTTTTGAGCTATCTAAGTCACGCATATCACAACCAAATTAGCACATAAAAACTTAACAATACCAACAGTCCATGGAAACAGTCACACATGCAACATCAATGCAAATAAACTCTCATTCTCCTCTAACTGACTTCTCTGGGTTAACCTGATCAGAAAAGATACTCCTGCTCTAAAATCATTCGAGCATATTCAATTATATGTTAAAATATTTTGGGAGGTTCAGATATATGAAGTTTTGCAGATTTTATTTTACGGTGGAATCACAAGACACTTGAGTGTTACTCAGGTGTTAAAACAGCTCTTCCATGTGCCGAAGAGGTAAGATCTATTTTCCTCAGAATTTGCTATTTTTTAAATATTATTTTATAGTATTACTTGTCAAAAAAATAATAATATCCACTATTTATGCAATCAAATTTTGCATTTCATTAAGCAACCAGGTGTGTTCTAAACTTCCCTCTCCCTCAGAGACTTTTTATATGAGGCCTCCCCTAACATTCTCAGTGTCTGTCTAATAGCGGGGGAGGATAGAGTGGGAGAGAAAGAACGAGAGCAAGAGCGAGCAAGCAAGCAAGAAAGAAAGAGAGAGAGAGAACAAGCAACAGAGAGAGAGAGAGAGGTGGGGGGAGGGAGGACAGGAGGGAGGGATGTCACTCCCAGAAACTCCAAAGCCAGATTGGCATGCATGTTTTTGCTCTTTGATTTGAGTCAACAAATCAAATTTACTGAGTCAAAAATTGTTACTAAAATTTTATTTCCATGCACAATTGTACATTTTTAAATGTGTGTTTTTGCTAACTTCTGGTACAATTTGAGAGTGCATTTAACAACACTGCAAATGTTCATTATCATTTAACCACCAGCCATACAGCCATTTAAGGATGTCAGAGATGACAGCTGATAGCTTTACGTTTAGGGTGTTGCCGTCGTGACCGGAAGGTCGCCCTGTTCGACTCCCGGACCGGTAAAGGTACCACTGAGGTACTCATGAGGAAGGTACTGTACCCAAGCACTGCTCCGTGCACGCTGCCCATGTCAGCTACCCACTTCACGGATAGGTCAAATGCAGAGGTCAGATTTGGTTGTGGTGCACTGTCTGCTGTGCTGTGTTCACAATGAAACAAATAATCACTCATTTAAATCTCTCAGTGCTGACTGAACTAAGGAGGAGGAGGATAAAGAGGAGAAGGCATGGGACTTTAGTTAAGAAACACTGGCTGGTGCTGCCCCATCTAACACTCTGCCACCCCGAAAACTCCATTGCCACCTATGGAACGGAGACAGACACAACAGGCATTCAAGAGATCCACAAAAAGCCCACCACTGTCCCTGCCGGCCAGGAAAACGCGCTCGTTCAACTTGCTAAAGATGAAGTGCCATCTCTGGTCAAAGGTCTCAGATCACAATGGTCACCTGTCTGCTTGTTATTATTTCTGAATGTTTTAAATGGTTAATTTCTGTGGGGGGAAAAAAACATGTTTAAACGCCACACTTTTTAAGTTTCCCAAATGAAGCAGACATTTTACAGGTGATTTATTAATGCTATACTTTAGCACTAAAAGCACTGAATATGAAGAAAAAAAAAGGACGAAGGGGGAAAGGGGCCAGTCCTAAAGAGGGGCCTTTTAGTGGCTAATTCACGTTAATTATTCAGAATGTTGGTCTATTTTGGGAGGTTTAATTTAAATCACATCTATATAACAGTCATTAAAGTTTAAACGGTGTACATACACACTCTTTAAAAAGTGGGCCAGTCCGTACTAACGTTAGCCATAAAGTCCTCAACAGCTTTTTAAGGGAGAAACTAATTTTCATTCATTTTTACGAAGCTGATTTTTTCAGATCATATTTAACCGCGCAGAGTTTCAGTCATGAAATCGGCATCACGGACAGAAGAAGCCTTTAAAATGTTTCATTAAGATTTAATTACTCTAACTTATTGCTGTGTTTCTGTGTGGAAACGGTAATGGAAACAGAAGCGCTTCAGCTTGACTCACTTGTGCTTGGCGCCGCTCATTTTCACCGCTGTACCGCCGCTGCTTCTCTCCAGAGGATCCGCACGTCGCTGCGCCTGAGTTTTGTAGAGATTTAGAACACTTAAGTCACAATTTTCCAGATGCCCGCATCTCTTCCCTATCACAACATCCCTACATCAAATATTTTCCATAAGCCAACAACAACAAAAAAAAACACTCAGGTGCTGAGAAATGATGCCAGAAATGTTCTGGCAAAAGTGAAGCGGGGAAGAAAAGTTTGCCAGAAGATGGGGGGAAAATGGCCACAGGAAAATACCTTGGCTTGTCTCTCAGGTTTGTCCTTGTTTATGCCGACATGAAGGCGTGAGGTGAAGCCGGAGAGCTGTACGGGACTCACTGAAGCCGCTTCATATTTTTAAGAGCCCATCGCGTCTCCACGTCACGCCCAAAAGTGGGAGGTGAAAAGCCGCTTCACCTGCGCGTGTTCTGTCCTTACAGCGGAGCAGCGTGGGGGTCAGTTTATCAAAAATAAATAAATAAACTATCCGACAGCTACTTTTGAGTTGGTTAATGTTTCAGTGCGCATCTTAAAGTTGAGCATCAGTAACACTAGGTTGTGTGTGTGTGTGTGTGTGTGTGTGTGTGTATATATACACGCGGCCGTCTCTTCTAATGCCGCGCGCGACACACAGCGCCCCCTACAGGGAATAACGCGCCTGACGTTGGATTTCGATCCTCTTCATATTGATATTTGCTGTATAAAACGAGGCACATGATTATCACAGGTTCATTTCTTTTAAGTATTAGGTTAAAATAATATTCTGTTGACTTATTTATTAAAAAAAAAAAAAAAAAAAAAAAACGTTTAAATGACACTTACCGTGACGAGGGAGTGATCTAAGCAGTAACCATGAGGGAGAAAAGGTGTAAACAATAATGTCGTGTAAAAACAGGAATAATAAAGTGGCGAAAGGTCAAATAGTTTCACGAGGTCGTCTGTCAGAGAAACACGCAGGGAGGTGTTGTGTATGTGCCTTGATCAAAGCTGGTTTTGTGGTCTAATCTAGTACATGGCCAGATCTAATTCACTGAGGGACAGTGAGTAGGTCTCTCTGAAGGTCAGCTATTTGTTAGCACTACTTTCCCTGTGGGAACGAACACACACACACACACACACACACCCCATATGTGCAGGGAGGGCGGGTCATAGATGGCAACATCAGCTGTTCACAAACACACGTCCATAAAAGACAGGAAATTAATAATTTAATAGACAGTCACCTTTTTACAAGTTATTTGGTGTAACAGATATACCACAAGGCCTACTGCAGGTGTGTGGTGTGTGTGGACTGGAAGGGGGAGTGTTTGATCCATTTTTCACAATGTATTTACTCTTAAATTGACTTCTGTACGAAATCAAATGTAAGAAACAGTATGGAAAACACCATCATATCCACCCAACCATGTGTAGTTAATCTGCTTCAGACGTAGAGAGAGAAAACAAATCATTAGCAAACCATGAACAAAACCTCAACGCTATTAATTAAGCTCTGCAGCTCATCTCGTCTAACCTACTGGGATTGTAGGACTTAAAGTTGCTGACCTCACCACAGTTAAATGTCACCAAAAGATGGAGTAGTTTTTTTAAAAAGTGGCACACATCACGGTAGAAGTTTTGTGTGTGAGCACGTAGGAATGTGTGCGGAGGAAATGAGATGAGTCTGCTAAACATTAAAATCTCATGCATCTTTTACTCACAGGTGCTTAAGCAAAGACAAGATTCCAGGTTTTACTCAATGTAGCTGTGACTGACCTCAAACTCAATTCCAGACGCCATTTTTGCCATTATTGTGTTCACGCTCAAACCTGTATGCATATCTTTCATTAAATATGTTTCACAGTTTACATTAACATATTCCATCACACTATTGTATAGGATCCTCTCTTGAAACACAAGGACTTCATCTCTTACAAGGAATAATGAAACGGTTAATGACATCTCATGAGCATTTAGCTTAAAGCCACGATAACGCAGAGTTAACCCCTGCTACCTTTCAAAAATGCATACAAAAAGAAAAGCCAACTCCATCATTGAAACAGCAGATGGTGAATGATGTGAATTTAAAATTCTGATGATGCAACAAGACTTTCCAACAAACATGCTGCAGAGCCCACCCTCAAACATATATATTTAATATTTTCTTTATGCAGGTGGAAATAATTGACCCTGGGCCGCATGTATAATGCATCTCTGCCAGGTGTTCTGTACAATACTGTATGTATAGTAGGGGTGTAACAATATTCAGCTCACAGTTTGGTTGGATAGTTTGATGCCCTCAATCTGATCAACAAAGCAAGAGTAGAAAACCTAAGATCTCAGTTCTCCTCTATTTCTAACTAGACATTCAAAATAGCATTTTTTTTATTTCCCCTTAATCAGCAGACTCCAGCACAAAAGGCAAAAATAACATCTCAGCAGAGGTGCAATGATGGTCAACTTGTGTTTTTGTTCGATGTACTCAAAGTGTCTTCAATCAAGTAAGAATGAGTACAGTTCTTATTTATTCCTACTTACCTTTAGATACCTTTCTGCAGTATATATTGGGCAATTCAAAAATATAGCAGTCTCTTCCTTTAAAAAAACCTGCGTATTATGTATGCACATTATAACACATCTCTAATGTACAGGTGCATTGTCTGAGAAAATCAAAGCAATGGCTGAAACTAGCTATTGGTTGCCTTCCCTCCGAACTTATTTGTCTATAAATAAACAATCTTCACAGCAAACCAGGGGGACAGTAAAGCTTTTTATCGTGTTTTATCTACTTGTTTGGAAGAGCGATTTTCATTGTAGAGTGTCTAGCGTGGCACTTTTTATCCAAGGCTGCCTCAGTGCCGTGTTTCATGTGGGAGCCAGCTTTCGTTTGAAGTGAAGACTTGTAGACTGACGGTACTTAATGGAAATACCTCGCCTCATGTCTTTCTGCCTCTCTCTCAAAGTGGGCTTTGCCTTTGAGGTGTTGCTCTTATGTACCCCAACTCTGTCTAATTCCATTTACACGAACTGCTTAGCATGGTGGGCCGTTTCACTTGGAGCATGGGCACCTTTGGAATTAGACAGTGGCCATCCTCATCATTGGTTACCATAGTTTTAACCATCCAAGATGCCGCCTTTCAAACCGTATTTTTGTTTATTCACTAACAAGTCAGGCTAACATGCATCTCTCTTTAAAGGCAACATGTAAAATCTCTGAAGAAATTCAGAATAGTTGTTGCCACCATCTATCCACTAGATTTAATTGAGAAGACTAGAAGACTATCCACTAGATTCAATCAATTTTTTAACCATGATTTAACAACTTGCTTCAAATTTAAATTCCATCTTAAAGAGCTTCATCAAGACTAGTCACATCAATGCTTAAAGGTTACTTCAAGCCTTTCAACTCAGTGATGTATTTCTACTCAGTTCAGTGTTTTTAAAGGTGGACAAAAGGTTCCGTACAAATTGGAGCATGTCCCAACAGCATAAATAGAACAGTAAGTGAATCAACAGAGCACCAGAGAAAAGGCAGCTTGATTTCCCACAATAATGACAGCACATATGGAGTATGATTTTGAGAGCTATTGCCTCCTGAAACACAGAGATATGACCCCTTCTGCAATGTGCCACAGCAGGTTGTGGGAAGAAGTGGGACACACAGTAGTTGTGTTATGTTCTCTCCACAGTGCAAACCTGAAAACAGAAAGAAATAACCAAAGACAAAAATTATCAAACAAATTTCCATAGCTCCATTGAAAACAAAGGGCAAAATAAATAACATTTGCCTGCACAACTTCTTATAATATGAATTGTGGATTTAACAAGTGCAGCACAAGTGGTTTGGGCTTTTTCTGAGTTTCAGAAACTGATATAACGAAGACTACAAAACATGAAAGTCCCACAGGACCACCGTGTTTGATCCTTCTTCTTAATAATGGATGATCCCCAACTGAAAGAAATCAGGTTATGGTGTAAATAGCAAAGAAGTCTGTTCTAGCAAAAAAGCATTCAATTCTCTCCTATCTGTCTAAATAAACTGGATCTTCTCTGTGCTTTGGGCATTACCAAATATTTGAAATGATTAAAGTAAACATATTTAAATATTTTAAAGTTTTAATTTACATCGGCTACAACTTGATCTTAGAACATACCCTCATAAAGCTGTCTGAGTTGATTTCCAGGGAAAAGGCCAATTTCCATAAAAATTCCTTTTGCTAGGAATTCTGGAATTACTGTCTCTGATCTGTCTCTCTTAAACCTTGACCTTTGTTCGCAAACTTTCAGATGGACAGTTTAGAACAGCTGGGGTCTTTAAAGGTTTCTTTATGTTTTTACAGAAAATACAGAAAGCGTGATCTTCCATTATGTTGAATAAAGTAGCTCCTGGGTTTCAGTCCCTGAATGACCAATGACATTCAGTAGCAGAGGAATGAACAAAGACTCTAAAGACTCAAATAAGAAGCAAGTGTATTCCAAAATGTGTTTTTATCATCTTTTTAATCTATTTGTGGCAGGAAATACACTTACACAGTTCAGAAAAAATATTAAGCATGAAAAATAAGACCACTGTTGGGTCCCTGAGCAAGACTCTTAACCACAAGTTACTCCAGGGAGCCTGGGGGATGGTGAGGGTCATTGTAATTAGCAAATATAAATCCACTTGGAGCATCTGAACAAATACTGTAAATAGAAGGGTCAAAGAAGAGTAAATGAGACGGGTCTACTTAAAATTGAGCAGGACAGCAAGCGGTAAAAAAATCTTTTTACCGAAAAACTCAGGTATAGGATAAGACAAAAATGGATTTCACACATACACCGAAAAGGTCACTCGAGGTTTTCTGCGAATCCTCCATGAATGACGCACTGAACAGCCAAATATTTGTGAAAAACAGAGAGGTCGCAAGACCCCAAAGTGCGAAACGTCCGTCATTTTGCCCAAGGTTGACCTATGCATGCTATTTTCCACTCAGCCAGTTCAACAGGCCCAGAGATGTAGTAATTGCTGATCAACCATTATCCAGAAGGTCACAGGTATCCCACACTTCAGGGACTCTTAATTTCTTACTTAGTCTGTAGTGGCTTTGCCTGCTGTTTTTAATACTAGTCTACATCGAGTTAAACTGTTACTCAAAGGATGTCACAGCTGGGTTCTTACAAGCTCTTACTTAATGCAATAAAAACAATGGAACTTTATCCGAGTTTGTAGGCGTAAACCTGTTACTACTATGTGAAGATTTTAGTCCCAACTTAATAACACATGATTCACTCCAATTTAGGAAACAGATTTGTTAGATTATGGAACTGAATTTAAATGTTTTATTCACCACTTTGGAAGATATATTTTCCATTTTAGTTCCTTCCAAAGTGTTTCTTATTTCTCTCTACATATCAGTTCTTCTGCTGATCCCTCTTTCTGCCCTGCACTACTCCCGCCATACTGTTGCTTACTGTGGGTCCACAAGGAGACTTTTTAATAACATTCCAAAGCCAGTGATATTTGGAACAAAGATATTTTGAACAGAGGTTAAGGGGCCCCAAGGAGTGTCCAGTCATCTTCAAAGCTGCCCGACACACTGTGTGCCACTGGCACATTCCAGGGCTCAGCGCTAAGCAAGGGAGCAGGGCAGGATGTTCCAGAGCAGAAAAGTTTAAATCTCATACAGTAGAAAAGAGAAACTACATCACAACAATACTCCTCAGACCAGTTTTTCATGCCCCCGCTATCCAAAAGTTTTACTTACACCACCACATTTATCATCAGTTCTGTTCTTGATGCATGGAGCTGCACTTGGGCAAATGAAGAGGGCAAACAGGTGTACCTGCTATATGTACTGTATGTATCCATATTAAAGTATGAATGGCTATGGAAAAGAGCTAGATGCTGCGTGTTGATATCTGGGAAACATGAGAATCTGAAAGGGGATCAAGCACTGATTGGATTTATTTGATTGTTTGTGGATTTGATTGTTTGTTTGAGTGTAACTTGCCATGAGAGGTTGAAAAGAATCTCCCATCATGGTTTTGTGAAGCCCTTAAACTTCCCGGACCTGGAGGAGAGAAGGCCCTGAATGCAGCTGCTCAAGGATGGAGCATTTTGTATTTGACATCATATAGTTCAGTTCAATTTGATTTGTATAGTGTTCTTTACAACAGACATTGCCCCACAGTGCGGTCAAACCCCCAAAACATGAAGCGAGTGCTTAAGCCCAGTACAGATGTTATGAACGGTGTACTGTCTCCACCTACTGGCCAAATGACAGGAACTATTAAAAATGGGACAGGCACACACAATTTCCACCCCACCAGTGAATCCCTTGGGGGGAGAGAGAGAGGGGGGGGGGGAAGGAGAGGGAGAGAGAGGGGCGGAGTGTCACGATGTTTGCGGAGTCTAAAATAAGAACAGGGGTATTAGCGAAACTGCCATGTATCTGCTGCAACCCACTAGGACACGATGCAAGCACACAACAGAGCTTGTCAACTGTTGGAAGTGTGAAGCTGTGACCTGACATTCGTCCTGCTAGGCTGTGCTGGACTCATGCTGCTAACAGTGACAAGCTGGTCTAACAGACCTGAACTGGACAGATGTGACCTTATAAAGCTGAACAGCTCCACTTCACCAGAGCTGGGAAACAGTAAGTTATATTAAAAGTTGGCTTCCAAAATATTGTAATTGTATACTAAAAGCTGGAGACCTGCATAGCGCTATAGGTCCACTTTATATATATATATATATACACACACACACACACACACACACACAGACACACACAGACACACACAGTACTGTGCAAACATTTTAGGCAGGTGTGAAAAAATGCTGTAAACAAAGAATGCTTTCAGAAATATAAATAATGATTGTTTATTTTTATCAATTTTCAAAATGCAAAGTTAGCGAACAAAAGAAAAATCTAAATCAAATCAATATTTGGTGTTATTACCTTTTGCCTTCAAACCAGCATCAATTCTTATAGGCACACTTGCACAAAGTCAGGGATTTTGTAGGATTATAGTCATTATATTATTTTGTAGGATTATAGGATTATAGATCTGTGGTTAGTTCTGCAAGATGTTTGGAACAACCTACCAGCCGGGTTCCTTCAAAAACTGTATGCAAGTGTACCTAGAAGAACTGATGCTGTTTTGAAGGCAAAGGGTGGTCACACCAAATATTGATTTGATTTAGATTTCTCTTTTGTTCATTCACTGCATTTTGTTGATTGATGAAAATAAATGATTAACACTTCCATTTTTGAAAGCATTCTTTGTTTACAGCATTTTTTCACACCTGCCTCAAACTTTTGCACAGTACTGTGTGTATATATATATATATATGTGTGTGTGTGTGTGTGTGTGTGTATATATATACACATATAGGTTCGACCGATTATCGTGGACCAATATTAGGCATTTTGCCGATTATCGGTATCATTTTTTAATTTTGACCATCACCCATATTCAGTAATTACAAGGTACGCTACTGTGGCTCCACTGCCGTCTCTTCTCTCTGTGCCATTTGCTCTTCACGCGAAGGAGATGAGGAGTTTCAGCCGAGCTTGGTGTTTGTAAAATTCAAAATTTTGACAGATTTTCTTCATTTTTTGCATATTGATTCCAAATATCGGTTAACAGCCCTGTTAACTAGCAATAATCGTCCCTGAAAAACCAATAGCATTTGGTTTATTATTTTTTTCTTTTTAGTTGTTGTTTGTTGTTGTAGTCATTGATTGTTGTAGTTTCATTGTTCTGTGGTCCCAGCACCCCCTGTTGTTTTTGTCGTCTGTATGTTCGTTTTGATTGCTTATTTTTTTAAAATTACTGTTATTATTGGTTATATTTTTACTAGAGGTGTAACGATACATTGACATTCAATGATCAGTTATACTATAGCATTGATCCAAAGACGACATATGAATTGAACATCACTTTAAGCTAACGGGTTTATAATTATTAAGGCACTAATGTGACTAAAGGGAATAACAATGTCAAATGATTGTTTAGTTGCTGTATGTCATTATAATATAAATGGAATTGAACTTGCGTTAAAACAAGCAGGTGATATTGTCTCATCACTGGCTCCTAAAATGATAGGACTGTGTGGCTACTGTATCTAACAGTTAATTGAATTGAAATATTGTATTGTGATGAAACTTGATTACAGCTCCTACAATTTATTCCTAATATGTTTCTTGACACAAATTTCTACAGCTTATATTGCTTAACACACAGTGTACTTACCAACACTTTACATTACTCACACTTCCTCCTGTTCATGGAGCAGTCCTCGGAGCAGGTCATATTTGCATTTTATTGCAAGTTGTAGCCGTATAACTGACCTCAAATCAGGAAAGCATGTGCTAAATTAGGTAACAACAAACAGTCAAACCACCACAAAAAATACAGAAATAACTAGAGTGTTTGACTACTCATAAGGAAGGAACAAACGCATAGGCAAACTAGGTGTTGAAATGAGTATGAGGTGGAGTTTAGATCTTTAAGTCAACAAACCTACTTCATCAAGTAATCATCAAACTCCGAGCACAGCCGAGTTGAGCCGAGCGAACAAAACCTCCCTAAAGATGAATCCCCTTACCAGAACACTAAACAAACCGAGGGAGCTGGCCAGTGGCGAGGGATGTAATGAAGAGGCCATCTGTGAAGCTGCTGTGTGCCGCTAGAGGCAGCTGCGGTTGCAGCAGTGTCCACCAGATGGCAGGACCCGACGCGCCATCATTCACTGGGAAGTGCAGTGATGACCAGATGAGTGGCAACCCATTTAGCATGGATAATTACGCTCAGCACCTCAGCTGTTTGTTTTTCTGCAGTAGTAAATCTAAAAATAAATGAACAAATCACGACTCTCATAAGGTAAATATGATGTAGATATGAAACGTAAAAACACTAAGCACCTCGAGTCGCATTTAAACTAGTTCCAAATTTGCTTACTCTACCATTTACACCAAGATTCAACAAAAACACGTGGCAGGAAATACTGGTCAAACAAATTTTTATTATACTATAAACAGCATTCAGTATTGTACCACAAAGTCTCGCAAGTTAAGCATTTCATCTTATTCCCTCTGCATATCTAATCTTGTGTACATTATTTACAAGTTTCTCATATAAAAACGAAAGTGTGTTTGATCACTGCTGATATGATCTCTGGATATAGTTTTGAAATAAGTTCTGGCGAGAAAGGCAAGCAAGATCCTAGCCATTCACTAACATTCATAAAACTGACATTCACTGGGGAAATCCAAATCAAGAACAAATGATATTTTCCATTCTATTGCAGTAGGGATATATATTTTTTCCCAAATAATTGATAAAAATCTGCTTTTGCAAGCCGTCATATCAAACAAATCATTGAAGAGGTAGCTTCAGTGGACCCCACAACCTCTTAATATGCTAGCTCAAAGTGCAAACAACAAAACCCTACCAATAAAACATAAAATTAAGATCTTGTACAGTTTATTCTTCAAATGTTTACACATCATATATTCCAGGTATGATCTCTTGTGTCATACGTCCACTTGCCCCTGTTTAACACGGGGAGATTTTTAGTCAGAAGACGGCAAACTCATTGGGATAAAGTACAAAAATCTGATGTAAGGAAGATACCTGCTTTCTATAATGTTTCAAACTGTGAACTTGGACAAGGCCCATGATGGGTTGAATATTGGCACTGTCGTTTTTACTGCCAAAACTCTGTGTCTACAAGCTTGGTCTATGGTAAGAAGCTCTAATTAAAGACTGATAAGAATGCAGATTGCATAGTAAGATTATTAGCCCACTTCCCTCCCCACCAAAAGCTGAAAAGTCGTCCCACCCACCATTAAGAGAAACTACTCAAAATCAGACCGTTCTACATGTAACTACAACTTATTCGGTATTTTCTTTGAGTTACTCTAATGGTATGGTACAAAGTTTAGGTCAGGGCAACTCCAGGCCCAGTGCAAATGACAGATTTCTTTGTGCAGCACCACTACGACTAGATCAAAAGGTCATTCGAAGAATAAGAAATGGTCAGGCTGTGATGAGAGTAACAATGTCCAAACGGTCAGAATCCCAAGAAGGGAGGTAAATGCTGAACTAAGTGACACCAAGACTTGAGGGTCTAAATGCTTCATTCATTACGTCTCTTCCCCTTCCGGCGAGTCACGAGCAACCCGAGACTTCAGTGGCATGTTCGGAGTCAAAAAGATGTGTTATATGATAGTAGTGGTACGTTTCTTTTGTAACACAGCAATTACAATTTGTGGGTGGACGTACATCAGGCACTTAACGTAGACGCGATCGGCTTTGAGAGAAAACGACAGAGGGACGTCGGCGAAAAAGGAGCAATCGATACCTAAGAGGGAACAAATTTCTAGAGGACTCTTCTAGAACATCTCAGGAGTCAGACCCACAAACCTTTAAAAACACCAAAGCCAGGCTGCTTGTGTACAGTAATGAGGGGGAGAAAAATGGGTCAGAAAGTAAAATACGCTCCGTCTTTATCTGTCTTTCGATGTCAGCTTCTCAATCAGCTCCTGGAGAGGCGCCAATTCTTTTCTGTCAATCAAATTGAACTCCTACAAAACAAAACAAAACAAACAAGACAAGACAAAAGAATGAAGGGGTGTGACCTCCAGAAAGACAAATGTTGATTTAGTTCACCAGAAGGGAAATCAAAATGTAATATTATGGCATGAGGTTATTTTGCATTGTTGCAAACTTTCTTCAAAATAATCATTAAAATATTTGTACTGTAACTGTAAAAAGTTAGTGACTATTTTTATTAGGTCTCTAATGTTTCCTTCTTTTCAGTTTGTTAATTTATTAGCTTTCTTTATCCCCTGATCTCACATAATATTGCTATCCAAGAACTTTCAACATTTTAGTGGCCCACATAAAACAGTTCATTTAAACATTCGCAACAACTGGCTTATTTAACCGTAACAGCGGGCACGTTATGTGTGTCATGTGCTCAAAAATGTCTACTTTTTACACCTCATTATCTCATATGTAAAACCACAGCTTCACAAAACCTTCAGAGCTGTCTAAAAATAAAGCAAGTTAAAGGCCTGGTGACATTCATTTATGCGGAACATGCTGCTACCGTATGCCTTCTCTACTCCGATATCAGGTTCCACACCGGATTTGCTCACCTCAATGACAAATTTGACAGAGATGTGAGGAGTCTTTAGCTCTGCTAAGCAAACACAATCTCACTCTGCCTCACACACACATTCACACAGACCTGCACAAAGAAGATGAAGTGTTTGAAGGAGGTGTTGAGATGGGCCTCCTCCTGCAGCTGGATGACCGAGTCAAAGTGCTGGTGGTAGATGTGAGCGTAGACGCGGAAAAGACGCTTGAGGATGGTCTTCGCCACAGACATGAAGTTCTTCGGGAAAGGGACACCTAGGACGAGAAGTCAAGGGAGGGCATAAGAGTTCAGATCCCTGTTTATTTCTTCAGATTTCTTTTCCATAATCAACATGTGTTATCATTCTAAAAACTAAGGCTTGGAGTAGGTGACCAAAAAAAAAACCTGCAGAAGAGATTTCAAAAGCTTCAGTTTGATGTAAACAATTCACTCTGGGTGTGTATATCTAGAGCCAGAAAGAAAGGTGTGAGCACCTGCCAGTCAAGTTCAGCATATCAGCACCATAACAATGACAAGTGACAGCAACAGCAAAATACAAAGGAAAAATGCTGATCAAGCCCAATCGAAAGACTCTACTAACAACTTCAAAACTAAAAGCAATAAGAAGCCAACGCGGTGCAAGTGTGCTTTAGAAATAGACACAAAAATAAAAGGCGTTTCATTAAACAAACTAATTCATTAGCTTAACATTCCACTGGCATCACTAAAGCTATTATGACAAAACAAACTAAAACCATGCACCTATCATCAAGCTTTTGGATTTAAAAAAACACAAGTTTTGCAGTAGTTTTGCAGCTGTGACATGAAAAACTTCATGTAGAAAGACTGCGCTGAAGTGAATGGGCAAAAAATGAGGGATGACAAAAGTAAGAAATAGACGAGTGCGGCTCGAAACATATTCAGACGAGCGTTCAGTGAAGTGACATAAGAACCGTGTTGACTGTTGGACGTAATCACACGAAGGAAAGCGTTCAAGTCTCAAATCCCATGTACTCTTAATGGGAGATAATGAATGGGAAAAATAGGCGAGAGGACAAAAAGGACAAAAAGGACAAAAAGGACAAAAAGGACAAAAAGGACAAAAAGGACGAAAAAGACGAGTGTGGGTCATGGCAGTTATAGCTATGAGGGCCCTCGAATCATGTCACATTCGGTGGCTTTGTGAAGAACGGAATAAAGTTTTGGGCACAAGAACTGTAGGGGTAGTAGGGGTCAGAAAGAGTGTGTGGAATAAAAACCAGATGACGACATGCAATCGCTCACAAAATAAACAGCTCATCACCACAATTTTGTCCAGCACTTTGTTTTAGTGAAACACAGAAGAACACATGGGAAATTAATAGCTAAACCAAAACCATGCACAGCTAGCAAATTTAGTCATTTAGAAGAAGAAGATCCTGTGATTTATAAAGGTGACCATAATGTATTTACTCAACATAAAAAGAAAAGGACTCAACCTATTTTTGAGGGGAAAAGCGTTTCATCATCAAGCTGGTCCTGGACCCAGGTCATCAGATAGTCAATGTACTTAGGAGCAGAACATTTGATGGGCTTCTTAATGTTGGTTCCATCAGCCCAGTGGTATTCATATCTGAGGAGAAAAAGCAACATTTTAGCAGTTTTCGATGATATTTTAGTCCAATTTTACTTGCATCAACGCAGTAACACAGCCAGAGGCCGCTCATCCGTGCCGTTCGGTTCCTTACTTGGGCCCAGCAGACATCAGCGGGCAGCTTTCCTCAGTGCAGAAGTCTGTGATGGTGCCGTACAGCATGTTGATCTGATTGAAGAAGTCCACAGCTGGAAGTAAACAGCACGGGGAATTAGATCTTGCAGCACAAATTTTCAAATCAAATTTTTTTTATGCTTGTTCTGTTGTCATTGTTATAGTCTGATGTCTATAAGTCGAGTCTCAAGGCAGGCGAGTCATTAAAGAGCCGTGAGATATGACCAAAATCTCATATTCCGATGTCATTTCATATCACGATAACGATATATATCCGAGTATAGTACATTTTCTGTAAATTCAGTAGAACCGTCACACAAATCTACCTTCAAGTGCACTCGAAACACTCCGCCTAAGCTCACGTGGAGCGCCAAAGGTGCCACAATTCGCCTAGTTTTTTTTTACGTAACTGACAGTAAAACACTTGCTTTTTTCCACCGCTTTATTACTTAAAAACACTCTTAATACCTGGTGCTTTTTACACCACTCGTAACTAGTGGTCAAACGCCGCTTTTGATTTTGTAAATTGCTTTTTACGGCGCTCTAGTAAAGTGCCTTCAAGGCAAATTATGGCACCTTTGGTGTTCCAAAGTCGAGTTGAGCGGGCACAGATACGAGATTGTTAAATTTTGTGAAAACTAACTGCAGTTGCCCCATCTGTAAATAAAACACGGGAAACAAAAATATACTGGAATTTTCACTTGTACCGTGCTCTATCAAAGCAGTGATGGAAAATTGCTATAGTTTTTATTTCTGACCACTCATAACTGAGTCTGAGTTCCAACACTGCCTTTGAAAACATCTAAACAGGTTGTTTGGTCTGATCAAAATCATGAATTACACATATTTTAGACAATGAGCCTTTAGTATTTCATGGCTAATTACCACAAAAAAAATAAAGCGATTATACAATGTATTACATGACTATAAATAATAACTAAACATCCAAGTCAAATTAAATAACTAAACACACAAAACCTATCAGCAAAAACAGGGAAGAGTTTAACACTACAGAGCAAGAGATAAACACCGGCATTTCAAAGCGCCACGTCGCCGACCCTGAAGCACAACGTATCATTTCAACTCCCTTCTTCGAGTCTCATTACAAGGCAGGGACTTCAAAGGGTCACCTGTTGGCGTCTAACACAATGCTAAACGTGAAAGAAAAATGGAGCCTTGGGCTTGATTTCAGACCCCAGTGCATGGGATCACATTTCCAAACAACAACATGGCAAAAGCCGCCTTTACTAAGCCTACGGTCAAGTCGGCCAATGGCACGCGCACGTTTCCAACACCTGAGCCCTAGTAAGGGCATCGCTAATAAGACTCCACGCATGTTATCTGGAGTATCCTTCTCTTTAACAAGGCCCTAGCGTATGGGATTAAGTCATGCTTCGTTGCGTGGCTGCAGTTAGACGAAACGTGAAACCTTGAATGTGTCCCGCGTGTTAGTGCCATCGCTAGACTGCATTCTACTGCCAGGATCTTCATTGTTATGTAAACAAGGCCACAACCAGAAGCAACAAGGCTCTGCAACATAAAAGCTCTCTTAACTGATTAGTAAAATAGTCAACTCATTTACTAATCGGTTATTCGTTTACGGCATTATGTAAACCGATGCGTCCGGCACTTCGCTTCCCATAAACCCAGTTTAAATGAAGAGTCTTAAACAGGAACAACCGTACGACTTGCGTGAAACAACCAGGGACAACTGATATTTCATTCTCAATCAGAGAGGTTTAAACAGATGACCGTTATCTTGCAGTGGTGTTTAGAGGAACTAGACGAGGGGAAAGCAGGCAGAAATGACAAATATAAAACTCATTGTGATTTTATGCTACTGAAGTGAATTGTCAAACTTGGCTAAGTCTCACATCTTTCAGCAAAGGCTCCAACTTGGATTTACTGTCCCGGGTTAGACTGAGAATTCTGTTTACTCCCTGTCCATTCATCGTCTTGCGAAAGTCGGCCAAATTCTGGATGGGGCAACAGGCCACTGAACCATGAAGAACATCAATAGAATTGCATTATGTTGTGTTGTGTTTTGTTTTTTTTACATAAGATACACAGCATCAAAAGGCGCAGTGGCCCACGGTGCTGCGTATGTTCACTGAGCCATAAGCACTAATAAACCCAGCTCTGTCCTACACAAAGACTCAGAGACTCAAACGCTAGTCTGGGGCTAGAGCGATTCTAACAGCGTAGTGAGTGCTGACGGGTTTGATGTTGAGGCCTAACGGGATGGAATCTTGCAAGTGTGACACGATCAGTCTTCCCTTCCGCTTGAAAGGGAACAGTCTGGAATCCAAGACGTTCACCTGCTGAAAATAAGTGATCTTCCAAAGAAGGTCTCACATTTCAAGCTTTGTGGTGTTAAAATTCATTACCGTTTCTCTCGGACACACTGTTTTCCTGGACACTTTAAATCAGGTCTACATTACTACGTATACGTATGGAAGTTATACGGAACTTCAGTGAAACTTTCACAAGCAAAATCTTGTGTCTGTGCTCCACGCATACTCATATGGAACGCCAAAGGTATCACAATTCACCGATATTTTTACACAGTTACCAGTAAAATACAATTTTTGGTGTCGTTATATTAATATTAAAATCCAGTTTTTTGTTTTTTTTTAACAACGTTCCAATACGGTGCCTTTAAGGCAAACTGTGGCACCTCTGAGCGTAAGGGCAGGCAGATCTGAGTGTTTCGAGTGCACATGTAGGCAGAGTTGAGATTTCCACTCCGTGCTCAGAATTCAGGCACAAATATAATGCCGTGGTATTCTCTGTGCCTATATCCACTTGGCGACTACTGCAATCCCTCATCCAAAACATGAAAAATCCAAAATAGTGCTGTAAACAGTGTTTTTTGCAACACCACAAAATAATCAATAAGAGTATAATATTAACGCCCAATTTGGACTCATTTGGCCTATAACTCATTTTAGACTCATTTCTGGGAGAGAGCTATGTTTTTCCACATCAGAGTCGGGTCACAATAACACGGTGAACACATGTTCTACTCAAAATGGCTGTATTGTGAGTAGAATGCTGGTTGTTTTTGTTATTTATCAGCTAAAAATGAGTTTTGTCTGTAATAAATGGGAAATTTGGCTGAAGTGGAACGCTTTAGTGAATAACTTTCTTACGAGAGTCGCGCGCACTAACAAACAGCATTTGTTTACATCGCAAAAAATGTCATTCATTACTTCAGTTTTTGTGACGGCGAGACATGGCACTAGTTCTTGCCTCAATATTCTTCTTTTATGGTGGTCGGCGTCCAGCTTAATGGTGCCTTACTGTCACTGCGGCTTTGGTTAGCTTATTGTACGTATGTTCATAAGAACGTAGACCCTAATCAATTACTAAATTAGTTGCCAACTAATTAAATAAAATAGATTTTAATTGATTTAACCGATAAGTTGTTGCAGCGAGAATCACATGCAAATCTTGGAGGCCTAATATTATAAACATCAATATTTGCTCAATATTAATTGTTTGCACTTGTTCTCTATGTCATCTTTACTTGGAGAAAAACTCTTGCGTAGGGGTAGACAAAATGCGAAAGCACCCAGCCCTAATTTTACTCAAATCCAGACAAACAAGGTCAGATCTATTGTGGCAAGTCTTCAGGGTCAAGAAAACAAGAAGCAGGCCAAAAGCCAACTCAGAAAGCCGACACAGCAAACTGTCAAGCACAAAAGAGAACAGAAACCGGCCGCAAATCTAACTGAGCAAAAGAGCCCAGAAGTGGAATGACCGGACGTTGGGCGAGATCACATGATGCTTACTGTTGACTGCCACCCATTCGTTGAGGTCCTCCCCGTCAGGGAGCATGACTGCCATGCGCAGGTTCCCGCTGCCCAGCGTGGCCTCGGCATGCTTCAGCAGTTCGTACTGGTGCGAACCCTCAGGGATGTTCTTCTTCGGCTTGAACGTCTTTGACGAGCGACTTCCACTGTTGAGAGAGAAAATGAACAGACAAGATGTCAAACATGAAAATAACGATGCAAAGCTTGTGGAGTACACACAGTTTTTGGAAAGATGATATTTCCTTGTATACAAACTGGTTTGGTAAACTCATTTACCAAAATTTTCTTAAATTTGTTTAAAACTGAACAAAACCCAATAACCTCATGTTCTGCACAAGTATGCATGCAATACAACTGGCATAAAAGTGCACTTCAGCAGCTGTAGATTCTTTTTAGTTAGGAACAATCCTTAAATAAGAAAACACTGGTGAACATCAGAATCTTTATAAAAACTGCAAAAGTGAGTTAAGAACAAATTTCCTTTTAAAAACAGTTGGTGAGTAAGGCCAACATTAGGACAACGCCACAATTTTTATAGAAACATGACCTAAACCAACACAGAACTTTCATAACATTACTGAGGAGCAGTTTGCTTCAGCAGTTTTTTTTTTTTTTTAAACATAAATGAAAGAAGCAAACCGCGAAATGTCTATCATATTGCAATAACTTCTTTCCCACCTTTCTCAATCAATACATTCACACAAATTCACTGGGTCCCATTGAGACTCACAACTTCCAACACAAGCCCAATCTGACCTTGGATTTGGATGCAAATATAACATGCCTGGGGGCAGCTTTAACTTCAGGCTTGAACATGCTAAACGGAGCAAAAGGCACCGTCTCGCCATGTGGCCTGAAACCGTAAGACCGCAATATATCTTTCTGTTACTGCCATGCTCATTGAACAATCAAATCATATCAAATTTAGCAGAAAATCATAGGTGTACAAACATGTACAATCAGGCATTCCAACATAACACTTATTGCAGACTATCCGTATAGAGCTGCGAAACGCTGAGAAAAGATTGGCATCGACTTATTTTCCGAACAACGCAGTATAATAAGTCAAAACTAACAAAAAGACTTGAAAAGCTCAATCTGGAAGGAGTCCGTCTAGAATGATAATGGTGATCAAGCAGATGAGCTTTCCTTTTGTATCAGGCTGCGAAAAGGTTTAAAGCGTGAGCTCATGAACTCAAAAACTTCACAAGCCAGCAAACACACAGAGTGGAAATAAGGGAAACGTACAGTATGTGTGGTGTAGAGTGACATTTAAGCAGCAACCTGTTACGCATTTTAAAAAAAGCAATAATGCGGAGAACATGAACATCTCTAGCTGAAAGCAATCCATCTTTCCTAAGCGGGCCTGTGAAATAAGTGTGTGGATAGGAGAAGGACTTTATATTTGGCTGCATTCTTCGCCAGAGCAAATGCAGCTGATATCAGACACCAAACTCTCAAGCCTCCTTCCAGCCCCGCCTGGCTTCTGGAAGCAGGAGGAGGAGGAGAGCCGGGTGACTCACTGTTATTTTTATAATGGCCTCTAGCTAGGTGTTTGGGTGTGAAAACCATCAGAAAACACCAAGACATATTGTACTCTACAGGCCCGAAAACACGGAGAGGTTCTACTGAAGTGTTAATGCATTACCAAATTAAATGACATCTGAATGAAAGATCTCAACTACGTAAGCACAGCTTAGTCCTAACTAAGCACATCTACTTGTGAAACTGGCCCACATGATTCACCATCTTTCAAATAAAGGAAATACAGATTGTTTCGTGTTGAGTGACTACACACAAAAAAGATGACTACAAAAATTCACGCCACAGGACAGATCTAAACATGTCAGCATGAGTCCACAGATTTCCTAACAATTCCGCTTTTAAAGAGACCTTGCAAAAGCCTGTTGTAAGGTGGTAATAAAAGCACTGAGGAGCTTCCACTTCCATGAAACTAAAGCCAGCAGGCAAACAGAAAGAGATAAAAGCAATAAAGGAAACTGCCACATTTAAGAACCACATTCTCGTGTTTTGTGTTCTTGAATTCACTCTAGATTGATTGGGGTGATTTCACAAGGAAACACAACTTAAAAGAAAACTTACTCATATCATGGACGTCTCTGAAAAATCTGGGCAAATAAGAACCGATGCGTTTTCTTTCCATATCAAGATTCAAAAAGCATGACCATTTTTGAATTTAAACCTTCGTACTTGACATTGCATAGTGCCGTTTGTTGCCAAGAAGCATTATTAAACATGTCATAACACTGTGAATTACACAGTTATAACAACTGGAAACCCACAAGGCAGCATAAATCGTCAAAACATCGGCTCAAAACTCCCAGATCTAGACCTTGATGAAAGAAGCTAAAGAGAGCATAAGGCTTTAATGTAGTGTGCAACAGGGTCATTTCATTTACAAGACCATATTAAATTATTCTCTCTCTTAAGTCCTTTTCTACAGCATTCCCAGGATCTGTTTTGTTCCTAGACAAGTTCTCATTTCACGACTTTGGTGGTGGCTCTCGCCGTCACAGCTGGTGAGACAGAAAACATCAACCTCTCTTCCTGTTCACAGAAAAGCAGAAGCTGAAGAAATGGCCAGTTTCTGCTCAACCTTCAAACTCTTAATACTTTTAAGACTTGTGGAAAAAATCCTTAAGGTCTCTGTCCTTTATGAAAGACACCGAACCGCAACCTACTTGCCTCGTTATAAGACGCTACCACGGTTTTCACCCGCCGGTAGCTGTTCTAAACGCGTACACAGACGTCAAACAGCCGAAAATAACCAGAGCAAGTTCCTCTCGAAGACATAAATAATGAAAGAGTGGCGAATGTGGTTCTTATCGCACCTCGGCACTGTTAGCTAGCGAGCTAGCGCCAAAGTTCACCCAGCAGCTTTTGTTTAACGTTAGCTTGCTGGCTAAGTGGCTCGAACCAATGCGTGAGGAGAAGACAAATCAATCATTTCGCATTTCGCCAAGCTTACATCCTCTCTTACACAAACGAGTTCGGCAGAAAGTCTCTCGTCACGTCGATAAGCTCAACCGCTGCTTCATAATTACTCGCTAAGCAGGTTAGCTAACGAACAGCAAGTCGGCAAGCAAACGCTAAAATGAAAACACAGTACTTACAATAAAAAACTCATATCTGGAACTGAAGAGGGTTATTCACTTGAAGAAGCGCGAACAAGTCCGTAATTGCGCAGGGAACCCTTCGGAATACTACGTCGTTCTCGTCTGGCGGCTCCGAAGGCGAACATGAACACAGCTGCAGCAGCGGTTAGCGCGTCTCTCTCCAGCAAAACTTCTCTTTACTCTGAGGCTGAGTCCTACATCGCACACTCTCGTACTACTTGGTATGTAGAAATTCATTGCGGCTACAAGCAGGGCGCTGTTTCATCATACTACGTAGTATGGATAATGTAATGTTTTGGAACGCGCCCCAAAGCCGAGCTCTGTACAGTGTCGCGAGATCTTGCACCGAAAGCAGATACTTCCCTTCAAGCATTATTTTTTTGCATATTTTAGTTGAGCAAATTTTATACGTTTACTAAACAGTTTGTGAATAAAATGATAAATAAAGTAAATCTTCACTAAGAGGCAACGGATACTCATGTTGAAGTACATACTAACAGTAGGGGGCGATATCGCGGGAGGAATTAAACTTACACACATGAAGCCAGCAACCTCCATGGCGAAGTAAAACGGAAGTAATTCACGAGTGTTTGTTTTCAACATAAAAGTCAGCGAGCCGTTCAGTATCCCAGAAACACTTGATTCTTCAAGATGTCTGTAATGCCATTACAAATTGAGTTGTGAAAGTCCTTGTGGCACATCATCTGACCATACTGTAGCATTATGAGAATGTAATAATTATGAGAGATTAAAAAAAAAAATGTAAATACTGCTGACTGAATTACTGACTTAAAACTTACTCAATAAGTTTTAAGTTACTCAAAAGTGCTTAAAAGTCTTGTGGAAATAATATAGGGTAATGGAAGTCTTGTAGCAGATGCGACAGGTTCAAACTTGGTCATATCTAACCTTCAATCAAGGCAACCCAAATTAGTTCAAGGAGACTGTATCTGTCGTTTGAAAACATCATTAACCCTGGATGTGAAGCATATTAAAGGGGCACAAATCACCTGATTTGAGTAGAGATTAGGCCTTTTCATCACAACTCTGCACCCTGAAAACTTTATGTGAAGGAGGGTAGTTAGAGATGAAGGAAGAACTCCATCACTGGACATTCATATAAGTTTCATCAAATGGACACGGTCACGTGTAGCAAATATACACATTCAACTTATATGCTGTTGCATATTGCCAAGTGAAACATCAACAAGCTAAAAGAAGTCCAGTTGCCTTCAGTTCAAGCTCTCAAGACGGGAACATTTGGCAGACATCTACTGGGACTACTATTTTGCTGAGCGCTATCGGAATTGCCGTTTACTTCACTCCGTCCTCCCCTGTGGTAGGTCAACGTGCTGGTTTGTGACCGGGATGCTGTAGTTGTGATTCGTGTCTCCTCTTTCTCTCTCCGGTGAATTTCTAGTCTGGTGTCCGGAGTCATGGCCGCTTATGGCACAAGTTTGCGCGTCCTACCGCTCGTACGCGTGCTGTGCGGGAGACAGGCGGCGCGCGTGCAGCTGAAGGTTGCGATGCGCGGCGCGTGCGGCTCTCCGTGGTGCGCGAGCTCCGCACCCACGCGTCAGATCACGTTCATGTGGCGGTCGCACCGGAGAAACTTCACATCAGAGGTGACAACAAACCCACATTCCCGAATGTTACAACGCGCTCGCCTCTGTTTTTGCTTTTAGTTTCGTTTCGTTTCGTTATCCACTAACGTTTTAATCAACTACCACTGCACTAACAGACTTAAATGAATAGCTGCTGTTTCATTAAGGCCGTTGCTACTAGGGTTGCACACCACAGATTCCATCACGATGTGATATTATTTCCATTTAACGGACAACGATTCGATCTCTGCCGATATCACAATGTCTGCTACGATACCATATAGATCCGATTCCATTCAGGCAGTGATGAGTGTTGCTTCCAATATGTAAATAACATTATAGATAACTAGTTAGTAGTTACTTCAAAGTTCATTTAGCATCGATGCTTATTGATCACTAAATCGATGTATAGTTACATCCCTAATTGGCAGTTTGTACCCTACCAACGCGCAATTAATGTGGTTGTAAAACAGAAGTTTCATCGCAATATGGTATAAAGCCTTGACCGGTTAACCAGTTTTCCATCCTGAGACCACTTTTGGTAGGACCTGATGACTGCAGACCGGGAACATCATATAAAAGCTGCAGTTTTTGTCTATGACCCAGTCGTCTAGCTCTCTCAAGCTCGTTTTATATTATTATCATTTATGTTGTCATCCATTTCTCATTTTTTAAAAGGTCATTTATCATCTGTCAAAGCACAGACACGAATCTATCAACAATCCACCTGGTGTGTCTTAACTTTTTATTCAGCCCTTTTTGTCCGATTTGTAACACCTAATGGTTTGTCCTAGTCGCCATATGAAGAAGACGAGTATCCACCTCTTCCAGAGTACCGTTCGCTCAAGCAGACAGACAAGAAGGAAGTGTTTATCGTCCGCGTCAAGGGCCTTCCCTGGTCATGTAGGCCTGAGGACCTGCTCACGTTTTTCTCTGGTACGTTACAGCTTCCTCTCATGCAATATGAATTAGTTTTCATCAGAATGTTTAAATTAACATTGGTCTGTCCTAGTTCTCAGGGCACTTAGCTGTACTGAAGTGTGTCTGTTCATCTAGAGTGCCAGATTCGCAGTGGCGTGAACGGAATCCACCTCCTGCACAACAAGGACGGGAGGCAGAACGGTCAGGCCTTCATCGAGCTGGAGCACGAAGTGGACGTCCCCAAAGCTTTGGAGAGACACCGACAATATATGGGGAATCGCTATGTAGAAGGCAGGTGCTTTTATGTGACTGTTAACTTGCTAAAAATCTTGGTAGCTATTAGCAGTTGCCATTAGGTAGTGGACAGTAACATTAGCTAACAGAACTTAGATGGTGAGTGATGGTGTGATATTATGTACTGCAGTGTACGAGGTAACAAACAGCGACGCAGAAGCGATACTGAAGGGCGTGGAAGAGAGTGCAGGTAGCGACACGGTTGTGCGACTGCAGGGTCTTCCCTTCAGCTGCACCGAGAACGACATCGCCCACTTCTTTTCAGGTGACGACACACTTCCCCTTCCAGACAAGCCCTCTGCATTAGAACCTCCGACTGACTGTGCAATGACCCGCTCTTTCAGGTCTTGAAATCGCCAAGGACGGGATCACCATCGTGACGGACCGGCGCGGGCGAAGCTCGGGCATCGCCTATGTGGAGTTCACCTCGCGGGAGATGGTGGACCAGGCGCTGCTGAAGGACAGGGAGGTCATAGGTACCAGGTCAGTCCTCTTTAGGGAAACATGGAACCAGAGCATATTGAAGCATTCTTACATCTTAAGGATCTAAACGTTGACCTCCACAGGTACATCTTAGTGTTTCCTAGCAGCAAGAGTGAGATTCAGACCCAGAACGGAAGAGGAAGGGAAGAGAATTCGGCCACAGTGTTACAAAGGCAAAGGAGTAAGTCAGGTTCAATTCCTTTATTAAGAAGAAAGATTAACGATTACCTGTTTTGGGTATTGGGGAGCAGATCACACGTTTCAGCCCAATATGATATTATATTGATTCATTGGACAACAATTTGATGTGCTGATATCAAATCTGCTATGATACGATTTCGACTCAATTCAGGAGCCAGCAATCAATATCATACGCTGTGACACCTGGTGAAGTGTCACATAACAAACGAAGCACTTATAATTTCATAAAGGTTATGAGTGCTTGAGATGAAGGCAACTGGACCTATTTGCTGACCCACCATCTAGAACCCTCTACATAATGACCAGTGTTGGGGAAGCTGCTTTAAAAACCGGAACCTTTTCAGGTTATAAGCTTCTGGTCAAAAGTAGATAAGCTGCAGTCATGCTCATGTTTAATATAGTAGTTTGGTACACTTCAAGCTACAGAGAAATAGTAGCTATTTCACAGCCACAGATTTGTCTTTGCCAAGCAGAACTCCATCTCGCAGCTGCCAGGAGTGTGCTGTGATGCATTGAGCTTTGTGCCACGCAGACACAGGAGCCAATCAAGATGCCATTTTTGCCCAGTTCAACACCAATCAGAGACGCATGGTGGTTGAAAATGCCCATCTTTCGTTTTGCCATGCTACTTCGGTATTTGTAAAATAATAGTTAATTACTGAATTTTATACGCGGCTTTACTACAGCTAGGCTCCTGAAATAACGTGGTAGTATCGCTGCTTTTAGTAAGCTAAACGTCTTCCAGAGCCTAAAAAAACGGCCAAGTACCTTCGATTCAAGCCCTGAAGACAACCATGTTTATGACACAATTCATGATGTGGGGAGTAATATCTGATTGGTGTCTAGTTTTATATCTTTTATTTTATACCACACCATCTCTCATCTTACCTCTTCCCACTTGCAGCCGGCGCCGTCTCCGTACCAGTTCACCACATACACGTGAGGGGTTTGCCCTTCCAAGCAACAGCTAAGGACATAGTGAATGTAAGACTTAAAACTTCAGGGTTTGCTTTATTGCTGTCCCTACTACATGTCATACCTTATTGTTGGTTTCTGTGGTCAGTTTTTCTCCCCCATCAGACTGTCGAAGGTGCTAATCGAGTACGGCCCCGACGGGAGGCCCAGCGGGGAAGCGGACGTCTACTTTACGTCCCACCAGCACGCTGTGGCAGCCATGTCTAAAGATCGGGAATACATGCGTAAGTCCCACTGCTTGTTTAAACGACAGGTCCTGCTTAGAGCTTTTACACTAAATAAGAAGTGCTTCTGTGGAACCAGGTTCCAGTCAGGATCAGTTTCGACTCCATTAGGGCTGGGCGACGTGAGCTCGAATCAGGATCATGATTAATTGCACGCTTTACCTTGATTACGATTAAAGAGCAATTAGTTTATTACCAAATGGCATCACATTACTTTTTTTTTCCCCCATGCAGAAGACCGATACATCGAGCTGTTTCTCAATTCGGCAAAGGAGGAGCGCTGAAAAGTAAGATTTGCTTTTACAAGTTGTCTTTTCTAATCAAATAAACGGTAGATTCTCTTATAACACAGTGTTTTTCCTCCCTGACAGGTGTATAGCTGTAAAAAAAAATTGTATAAAGCAATTCTGTTATTTAAATGAGAAAAATGAATCATTAAATATCTTCATTAAATAGTACATTCCTTTTCTTCTGTGTCTGGCCTTTTTGTCCTCAAGAACTTGTTCATTTATACCTACAGAATAAACCTCCAGCCAAACACCATAATTACCAGCTGAGCACTTTTCCATCAAGATACGTTTACACAATTATTTATTAATGCGTTGTTCGACCCGAGTACATTCAGCATTCATTACATTCATACAGCATGATAAATCAGAATAAGTCTAGTTGTCCATTCCACAGCCCCAAATCGTGATAAATATGCAGATTTGATTCTGTAAAAGATTAAAATTCATTCATGATAAAAAATAATAAGTGCTCGGAAAAGCACAGGCATGTAAACTCACTCCGGCTCAGTAAAGCCTAAAGCGTGATTAAGCTTAAGGTGAAAACTGAATAAGGCAGATCTTAAAATCCTAGCACAGGGCTCCAGTTTATTGGTGTTATTTTAGAACAAAAAGAAGAAGAAGCATAAAACAGCTTAAAACAATCTAAATGAAATATTTCACCCCAGAGCCTTGTAGTAATGGTTTGTCTTGATAACTCCAAAAGAAACTATGAATTTCACAATAATACCTATATATACTGTAGTACAAGGAAGTACAGGTCCACTTGGTGGACAGCATCATTCATCTGATACTGAACATCAATGCCAACATGTAAAACTCATCCACACGCTTCACGAAGCCATCCCTTTCTTGCCCCCAAAACAGAGGAGGAGAGCTGATGCTGGGCTTTCCTGGTGGAAATGTGCCCCCCGCCGCGGGAGCTTCACGACGGGCTGGAGGCGTACTGCTGCAGCAACTGGGAGTAACACGAGTCACACACACGCTCCGGGTGGATGGAGGAAGGCAGCGGGAGTTCGCCGGCCACGCAGCTTTCACAAAACTCACCACCGCAGTTCTTACACACCCGCTGGAAGAGAACGACAAAAATACATTCAATAAAATAATAATAAACAGTGTGGAGTGAGGAGAAACTGGAGTAGCGATCTGGCTAAAAAAGTTCACATTTCGATGGATGAAAATCTGCTGCAATTTTTGGGAAAAGAAGGTTTTCAATAAGAACATGGATGTAATGAACATTGAAAACTAAGTACTGATGATGATCAACCGATAGATTTTACTGGCATGCTGACCTGTTATGCAACTCATTTTGTAGGGTTTGGTTTACTGAGTATGATCAGAGACTCACTAGAAACCACTAGAGCATTATGAAACTACGTGTTTCTGACTTAATGAAACAGGATCATATATTTTCCACTCTCTGATCGAAAGCCTCATTAATAAGAAAAATGTAGCACCTTAGGCCTGGTTAATGATTCCGGCTGGTTACACATCACACAGATGACAGGCTCCGGGTCTTCAGGAACTGACCGGTCCTAATCGACGGGAAGCGTTGGGCATTAGGGCATAAGGTACATCTCTAACTTTCACACTTGCAAAAACGATGGGTTGTCACGCTCAGAACCAAGTCCCGTTTACAGAGGCATTTCAGCATGTACGCACTCGGACTGGGGGTCTGTAAGCAAAAGCCATGAAAGTTGCTGCTAGCTAGCACTGTGTTCCCCCCACCCCCCCTTGTGTTTGTAAGTAAGTGAAAATAACAGAACTGTTTATACTCTCCCATATTCTTTTTATTTAGATTTTCTTTCCTGACGTGCTGGAGTTGACATACAATGAGGCCTTTTACTTCGCTGGCGTGTCTACATCGTCGGCCGTTCCCTTCATGGCTCGCCACAGGGAATCATCATGTGCAAACGATATACACCAAATGCCCTTCCTGATGATGGGCTGTATCAAAGATTTGTGTAGTTTTTGTTTTTTTCTACATATAAAAGCAGTTACCTGTTCATCTTCATGTGAAAGTGACCTGGAAAGCAAAATAATTTTTGTTGGTTTATAAAGAGTTCAACGTTATTTAATCCATTTTAATATTAACAGCTTATGACTTGTGGGACTCACAGACTGGAGCTGAGACTGGTTTTCTCCTCCAGCACATGCCGGAGTGCATCGTTCTCCTTCTTCACCGTTTCCAGCTCCTAAGTGTACAAACGGGAACGAGGTGAAGCGTGTGCAAACTGTAGCTCTCTTAAGAGAACAGCAGCAACTGGTCAGCTATTAGTCAACTGAGTTCTCATTCTGAAAACGGGCTGCTGCTGTTGTACTTTATTTTACGTTTAAATTCAAGCAGGACAACGCTGTTTGGTTATGAAGAAACGTTGGTAACTTGTGGTTTGTTGTCTTCCTTATCTTTGCCGACAACCAGGACAAAAGGAACGTGAAACCTTGGTGAATGGACAACAGAGCAGAGTGCAGTAAAGAGCAGGGGTGTAACGACGCATCAATCTACACTGATATAATAATCAGCAAGGCCATAGCGTCCCCCGAAAATGAAAACAGAGATCTAGAAAGAGTGAAAGCGAGTGATTATTTGTCACTGTGAACACACCACAGCACAGCACACAGTGCACCACAACCAAATGTGACCCATCCGTGAAGGAGCAGTGGGCAGCTAACAAGCCCCCGGGGAGCAGTGCTTGGGAACGGCACCTTGCTCATGAGTACCTCAGTGGTAACTTTTACCAGCCCTGGATTCGAACCTGCGACCTTCTGATCACGGGGCGACCACCCTACCGTTACGCCACCAGCTGCCCCGATCAGACATCGTTCATATTTTAACATCACTTCATAATGAACAGGAACTCGATTTTTATTAAACGAGACGATTGTTCTTCTTTGAAATCCCTAGTCGAAGTCAAATGGTATTGTAGTTGCTTTTTGTGACTTGACATGAATTGTATCAATGGTTATATCAGCATATGATATTGTCTCGATATCACTGTATCAATCGCTGACCCTCGAATTGAGTCGAAATCCTTTCGCAGCCACTTCGGCTAATCGTTGTCCACTGCTTCGATACAGTAACCTATTGTGATGCAACCTGTGTAATTAAAAAGCTAGTGAAAGTGAAGCGTCACCTTCCGGATCTCCTCCACCTGCTGCCCGACATCTCGTTGTGGAGGTGTTTTCCCCAGCAGGCCGTCCGAGTGCTGACCTCCCCGACGCTCCCTCTCTCTTCTCAGCTCCTGCTCCAAACTGGCCCTGTCCCCCCAAAAAACAGTGTAAAAAGGGCGAAGTCACATGCTGTCTCGGTCTAAATCTCCACCGATACCTCTCGCACAGACCAAAGCCACTCTTATTTCATTCGCTTTGCCCATTCTACTGCCACAGCTCCGAACTAGAGCCCTGCTCACTTTTTAAGAATGATTCCTTTTGTAAGTTTTCAAAACATTCCCAGCTGATGGGCATCTTTATGAAAAATTAATTTAATGCAAATATCTAAAAAAGTAATACAAAAATACTCCCCCCACACTCAAGACTGCTTAGTCTGACTGGTGGACAGAAGCAGTTGAAAACCCCTGGATTATATCACAATGGCAATGCTTGGTGACTTTCTGGCTGGGCCATAAAAAGTGTAGTGATGTGACTGTAGGACAATTGATGCGATTCATCGTGATGGATCAAGATATCGTGTTGAATCAAAGCGTTGAGCTAACAATCGCAATCAAAACGAATCGTGAGAGCAGTGAAGGTTCACACCTCTACTGTTTAATACCTGTGGTTCCGTAGCTGCTCCACCTCTTGCTGCAGACTGGCAATCTTGTCCCCAAACTCCACCTTGAACAGCCTGTTGGCCTCCTCGGCCAGGTCCCTCTGCCGCTCCGCCTGCTTAGATCTGGAGTCGAGCCAGATGAACTCAATGAGGTAAAAAGAATAAGAACTAAAAATGCAATGGAGGGATGAAAACCTCTATAAGGCAAAACTAGAAATGGAGAACTGAGAGGAGAGGGAAAAGCTGGAAAAGGAGGCGGAAGAGGCAAGGCACGACTGACGCAGAGAGTAAAAGAAAGCCGAGGAGTCCGAGTGTAGTTTTTGGTTGTTTTTATTATGCTACTGTACTACAGTTTACATCTATTGTTAAAGTCCACGTACACTTTCCATCGTTCTGTTTTGCAATATCCTCATACACACTCCATCATTTCATCGCCACTTTAAGGAGAAGCTTGAACTCGGAAACTCAGTATTATTTTTGAGGTTTCGCACGTTTTGGCATCGATTCGGTTTTCAAATTGCGCTTTAATTGGAATCCAGGCACACGAATCCTCCACCAAACAGAAAGCTCCAGGAGAAACCTCCCGAGTGTATATTGTCATTTGGTGCTCAATTGCATAATTCGATTTTGAACGCGGGCGATTATTAATCCACACTTGTAATAACACTACATGATGTCCACAAACGTTTTCAGCTCCGTTATATCACGTGATTACGAACTCAAGAAAAAGGAATTATTAAGAAACTAGAGTGAAAAGAGGCTGGGTACATTTCTGTTTAACTAGGATTCTTAGTAACTGTAACTGATTTAAGCTTTCGGAGGTGCAAGGCGTCGTTTTTGAACAGCATCAACCTTCGAGAATATCCTTCCCGTTTGCTGACAGAGACACTGCAGTGCTAACAGAGAGATGCGCTTGGTTACGGTCTAAACATTAACAGCTGACCCAATCGAGTCGTTTGCAAACCATCCCAACCTGCCGAGCTGTATCTGGAAAAACACAAAGACATAGAGACTAGAGAAAGAGAGAGAGGAGCCGGTTTAGAGTATGCTATTCAACGTAAAGGCGCAACCCACCCTCCCCTCCATCCCGATAGAAAATAAAGACCCTAGACGTTTTCTCTAATATGCAAAGTGGAATTGAAAATTTGCACGGGTGAAACAGTTGTTCGACATCTGCTAAAGAAACTATTGCTGCTTCTGCAGCAGCTTCTCCACGGCTGAACTCAAGGTTCGTGCCTGTTTGGCCGAATCCTTCTCACTGGAGGGAGCGACGGAGAAGAGAAGAAAAGGAGAATGCGGCATGAAAAATGAAAAAGGGCCGAACAAAAGACAAGAGACAAAGGAGAGGGAGAGAGGCATTATTTTAGGGAAAAGACTGTAGCAGGATCAAGGAAAAAGACTGGCTGCCTGAATCAGCATTAATGTCAATATTAGGGATGCGCGATAATATCAGCTAACCCTTATCTTAGATTCGCAACTATATTTGTGACCCTCCACGGCAAAACCAGTCGCTTGTTGCAAATTTTCAAAATTGAGTTATGATGTTTTCACGAAAGGGCATAAATCAAGCTACAAAACGATACCTATATGGAATGAATGGGACGACATATGACTGAGATATCAACATTCAAAGGAGTCGGGTTTCTCCTGTCACGCCAAGTGAGAAACGGAGAAATCTGCCTTTGAAGTTGACTATCGCCGTAGCACTCACAGACGCTTGGTGCGGTCGCGGCTACGTTTGCATTTACGGTAGCCTACGCTGCATTCACAGCCACACGGATAGCCTACCTGCGTTAGGTTAACTGAACTCGGGAGACGGAGATGGATTCCGGAGAAATATCTTCACGCTAGTCAACCAGTGGATTTAGCGTAAATATTGAAGTAGAGCGGTCAAAACAGAAACTTTTAACATTCTGCTGGAATTTAATTCCTCACCTCAAGAAAGTCACGTTTTTAGGATGGAAAAGGTAAGTTTTTCAGCGAAATTTATTCACAACAGTGCAGTATAGACCAGTACAGACCTATAGCGCTTGCTTCACTTAGCGAACGGGCTGCGTCCCGAGCCGCGTACTGCCACACTTAATAGTATTAATAGTATGGTAGGTAAGGCGCTCTTATCATACTTTTCTATGTGGTAGTATGCATCTCAGGAAATAGCCGGGGTTGTAGCGTAATGGCTCTCTACACACTAGGTAGTGCACATGGAGTGCCACACGCGCCCTAATTAACTCAGTCAAAATATCTTGTCTTTACGAGTTCAACTCTGCCTTACTCGTTTATCGGCATCGGCAGACATACACATTAAAAAACATCAGACATCAGCATCGGCCAAGAATTCCCATATCGTGCATCCCTAATCAATATTTTTTTTGACACACATATAAGCTACAAACTTCTAAAGCTCAGCATCAGTGTGTTTGTGGGTGTGATATTAAGCTCTTACCTGTTCTCCAGCTGTTTAATAGTGGCTCCCATCTGGTTGGTTTTCTCTTCCAAGCGACTGATTACCTCGCTCTTCTGTTTCATACTGGTCTCTGAGCTCTGCAGGTAACACACACACACACACACATCATGTAGTAAATATTAATCTGACTTGTTCCTAAGATGTTCCAAGTTAATAAGTCTGCAGCGGAGCAGCCCATATGCTCCAAACTGTGATTTAACATTTACATTTCCAGCATTTAGCAGACGCTTTTATCCAGAGCGACTCACATTTTCCTAATTTCAGGGACAGTTCCCCCGAGAGCAACTGAGGGTTAAGGGTCTTGCTCAGGGACCCAGTGTTGGTAACGCCAGAGGTCGGATTCGAACCCACAATCTCTTGGTCCCACAGCGAGTGTCCTACCACTAGGCCACCAACACCCTGCTGACTGAACATTTCCAGCAGTTTGACCACCGGTAACTGGTCCAGACTGGTTTCCTTTGGTGTAGCCATCGGCTAGTTTCCGACTAGGGGTGCGACAAGACACTCGGCTAACGAGGCGATACACAAGACTGGGTTAACGAGAACGAGACGAGATTTTACTACTACTTGAAACTTATGACAGGAATATGGACTTTTATTAGACTGAAAGACATAAAAAGAGTCCTCATGCATCTCTTCACACCATTACTGTACATCAGCTTCTAACGGAAGTGTAAATCATCTAATTAGACCATCAGATTGTACATTAGAAAATCAACATCTTCATTACAACACTTTAGAGGCGTAATCCCTGCTAAATGAAACATTTAGGGAACATTAACAGATACAATGAGATTAGGGTACTGGCTGAAAAAAAAAAAAAATCTTCAAATAACCCACAACTCGTCTTCTTGTTACCTATTTTTGTGTCGTACTGCAAACATTTGTGCTGGTATTCAGTACATAAACTCCAAACAACATTAGCCACCTGACTGGAAACCAAATCACATTTGGCACATTTATAACGCAGTACCAAGCGGAGTTAGGTCAGGGGTGGGCGATTCCGGTCCTAGAGGGCCATAATCCAGCACGTTTTTTCCCCGTGATACCTGACGTCAGAACATTCACGCCAAGTCTCGGGTAGATATTCATCAGGAGACACTCGCTAGGTAGGACGGAAAACCTCCAGGACCGGAACTGCCCACCCACCACGCTAGATTTTGCTGGCCACTGCGCGCTCAGAAGTGTGGCGCCAAAATAACGCGGCACTATTTCACCAGACGGATTTTCACCTCAACGAGAAACACTGCCAGGTGGGCTGCTACCTGTGACTTGTGCGAGAGTTCCTGGTTGAGTCTGCGCAGGTCCTCCAGCTGCTGTCTGAGCTCCACCAGCGCGTCGTGCTTCTCACAGATGTCCTTCTCCAGCATCTTCATGGAGAGCTCCATCTCCTGCCTCATCCCGATCTGCACCTCCAGCTCTCTCTCCACGTCCTACACGCAGCGCCATCAGACAGAGGACCTCGCTTTTATTTGGGAAATTTTATACATCACTGAGCATTTGCTCTTCCTTTTTCCTTTCATTCATTGTTTACGTGCGACAGCTCCTAAAGTTAAACTAGAACAGCCAAATTTGCTAAATACCATCAGAACAATGAAAACTGCGCTGCGCTCTAGTGACTTGTGAGCAAACGCCGCTTTTTGTGCTGCAAGGTGGTTGTAAAAGGCGACGCTTTTTCGGCGCTCTAGTGCGGTGCCATTAAGGTGAACTGTGGCCCCTTTGGCGTTCCATAGATCTGAGCGTGAGGGTGTAGGCCGATCTGAGCTTGAGTGGAGTGTTACAAGCGTGTGTAGGAGCACAGACACAATATTCTTATCCAGTCGACAGTGAAATACCTGATATACGGATGCCGTTTTTATGCTGTTAAATGCCGCTCTACCGCAGCTTTTTAGGCACTTTTTACAACACTCTAGTGGCGTTCCATAGATCCGAGCGCGAGGGCGCGGAGTGTTTCGTGTGCGCGTGTAGACAAACTTCTGCGTGAGCTAGATTTTGCTTGCAAAAGTTCCACTGCACGAATTAAGGCACAAATATAAGAGCACAGTGTGCTCTGTGCCTACATCCACGTGGTGCCGTGGTGACTACTGCAAACCCTCATCCAAATCATGAAAATATATTGCCGTAAACAGTGTAGTTTGCCACACCCCAGAATAAACCATGCAGTATAATATGAAACATATTTAATATCGTTGTCCGATATATATCGTCATATCGCACAGCCCTGGTTGCATTCCATCGGGTGCCTCTACATTGTCCAAAAGCATGAATTTAAAGTAAGTATTCATAAGTAATATTAGTAGTTTGATGTTAATCTAAAGTCATTTCACTCAGTCCTGTGACGTTGTCATTTCGATGTTATTCGAAATGACTGCCCAAAACACCGCTTAAGACAAACTAGGTGAAAAGAAGAATTTCACAACAATAAAACAGACAAGAGACTGAATCCTAACTGACCAGCCGGAGCTGAGTCTCCTCTTTCAGCTGTTTCCGAGTCTCTCCGAGTACTTGGCCGTCTGCACTTCCGTCTGGTCTTGAGGCCTTCATGAGAAAAAGAACATAAGACTCTCACATCACTCGGTAACTGGAGACACAAAGGAACAGCTGTGTCTAATCGTGCTGCGCGATACCAGAAAAACATGCAATATGCGATAACATCTGGAAATGTCACGATGACGATACAATTTGCAATAAATAAATCCATAAATACTTAAGTATATAATGTTGTTAATGTTGCTCTGCTTTGGACTCATATGTGCAAACATAGACCCCAGATAACGAGTAAACGGTCACGCCACACAAGCCATAGAGTAAGTTCGCTCTGAAAGCTCCTTGAGGCAGCTCACGAGGCGGGAGTGATGCGTGAAGGACTGCACGCCACCTTCTGCTGAAGGTGCGAAAACTGAGCTGATCACAAGCATGCACAAGGAGAGAAGAAGCGACGTTACCTTGCGACTGGATTCCACCAGGTAAGAGCTTTCTTCCTTCACCCTCTCCACCTCTTCTTGCAAAGTGATGATTCTGTTGTTTGCGACTGCAAGCTGCAATTTAAGAAAAGAACCCAGTTTGGCATGTCAGCGGCAGTACAGTACGCTCCCGACTCCGTTGACACCGTGTATCGTTCCACGCCCATTAAAAAAGGCACTGGAGCGACATTTCCTAGATTTGTAAGCCGTCACTTAAGCCTTAAAGTAAGATGGAGTTGCGTTTTTACACACCTCCTCTGTTAGTTTGGTGTTGGACTTTTCCAGGGCGTCCACTTTGGCTTGGAGGTTGTTTACAGAGGCACTGTGAAACGGAAAGAAACGCTGAGACTCATCCTCTCCAGCCAAGCCAGAAATCAGAAGCAGAGACGTCTGGGAGTGTTAACGTACCTTAAATGCCTGTTCAGTTCCTCGACGTAGTTCTTTTGGTCAAGGATTGCAGTTATTTGCCCGTCGCTGGAATGACAGAACGGCCATATAAATAACTTGATTAATAAGGGTCAAAACAAGGAGAAATGATTTCATTTGGACTAAAAAAAAAAAAAAAAAGAGTAACTCACCCCTCTGTGCTCTTGCTGCTGTGTCCTCCGTCTTTTAGATACATCGAAAAATCAATCACCCCCACCTGCAGAGACAGCCCAAATAAACCCTTAAGTCTTCAAGTGAAGTTTAGAGCTGATTCTTGCTTTGTAGAGGGTTGGAGCTTCGAGTACAGTCGAAATCTTGGACGACGAATCGAGCGTCACATTTTATACGAAAAATGACAAAACTGCATGGAGCGCAATGGAGTTTCCAACCAAGTCAAACAATTTGTTACTCAAACAGTATTATGGACCATGAACCTCAGAATTCGACCGTTTATTCTGTACTTCGACCCGACGCCAAATAAACTTGTATGATGATGTTTTTTTTACATTGATAGGAATGGGGATAATTAACTTGAAATAAACTTTTTGGAATTCAAACCGCCTTCTGGAACTGAGGTACCACTGTATATACACAAAATATAGCAAACAGAAATCTACTTATAAGAGTTATACTTCAGACAGTGACCGTACATCTGCATATTATAGTAGAAACTATGGATTGATTATTGTAGAAGATGATTTCCGATATCGAGAAGTGTTGCACTGTCATCAGTGACCAAATCCGTTATTGTGATCAGACGTTATCAGACTTTAATAAAGATACTGTTAATATTTAATAGATTCTCTCTTTTGAATTTTCACATTGAAACTGTTGCAGATCTTGTGCACATTCAAGATCGTTTATATATTGTTTATTCGATGTGCCTTATTTGTTCTTTGTGCTGTTAAAACTGGAGCCACATCGGTCCGTCTCCCTGTATACCGTATATCTTCTAGTAGTGGCCCGTCTCTTATTGACGCCCGTTTCCAATAAACGCCGGGTTTGAAGAGATGTCGCGACAAATAGACGCCGGTCTGTAGTAAAAGGTCACGCTGGTGGCATCATTGGCAAGAAAGTTCAGTAGACGTCTACCGTACCTGTTTTTCATGCTTTAATAATACCGTACTGCTGAACTGATCATTTCATTCAATCCTGAAATGTTCATCCGGTGTTGTTGCCTACATTTTGTGGCCGTAAATACGGTACCATACCGTATTTTACTGCCAAATGAACCCTGTTTACCCATCACCATTCCGTCTGCGAGGCGAATAATAGCCGGTCTCCAACAACCGCCGGTCTCTTTTAAACACCGGGCCGTCCGAATAATTTTTTGAATTAACGCCGGGGCTACTATTGGAAGATATACGGTACTTGTACAGTATATAGCGGACGCGACAATAAAGCTTACTTTGACTTGATGTGTGCATGAAGACGGGAAAATGAATAAAATCTAAATAAAAGCCCAGTCTACAGGGAGCGCTCGTGAAGGCGTCCAGACGTAGCTGTATCATCTTATATGCTTTAAAATAACGGACTGTGTTTGTTTTCCTGCACAAAACAGTGAACGAAATGAGTAATATCTGAATGAAATGTTGCTTTGAGAGGTAAACACTACTGAATACAATACTGCATTCAAAAACGTTTGGAACACGTCTGTCGAGTCCTCTAAGGCGATTGTGGCCGTCGCTAGCGGAAACATGGATTGGATGTCTTTTTGGATGTCTACAAAAAGATAACCATGTGGTGTTGTAGCACAGTAGACAGCACATTACAGAAGCCACTGCACTGAACAACACTGCAAACCCTGTCGTCCTTAATCCTTAGTCCTTAATTAATCGATTACGGTCTCCCACTGCATCGATGCAGAATCGTCCGCCTCTGCACCGCGACGCATGGATGATGTGATTGATTTCAACACCCCTAGTGTGTAATGCATTATAAACAGCTGACCTGAGAGTCCAAGTCTTCTCCTTTCATACACAGGTTTGCATCAATGACATTCAGGCCCACCAAGAGTCCAGCAATTACCGCTCCTTCCTCCTCCATCATCAAAGCATTGGGCTCATAGAACTCACTGTCAAAGGAGAGGAGAGGTAAAGAATTCTGGAGCAACTTCCGAACCGAAAATCGGATCTCATAAAGGCTACAAGAAATATTCGGCTCACCTTAAAAGGTCCTTTCTGTTGATGATGGTCTTCATGTAGTCAGAGAGCTTCTTCTGCATCAGGGCCAGACGTAGCCACGCTCGGCCTCTTCCCAATGGAGTTCTAAAAAGTAGAAGAACTCTATTAGTTCAGACGCCCTGAGAGAGGCCAAAGTGAAATAGACGCAAGACGGAAAAGACGGGTCTTCTCACTTGAGCCCAGGAAGATCCTTGACACTGGCCGTGATCTCCCCCGCTTCTGGGGTCAACTTCTCCACCAGCTCCAAAGGGCCCCAAAACGACTTGTTCTGCCCCAGGAATGTCTTCTTACCTAATTCGAACGGAGAAGTCACGTTAGGCGGACATCAGACAAAGAAAGGCAACGTTGGATGTGCCATATATCTTGGAGCATACTTTTCAGCCCGTGTTTCAGACAGTGCTCCATCACGACGAAAAACTGCTGCAAAGGGGCGTAGTCCGAGTCTAGGGTTCGGCCCAGGTTGAGTGCCGACTCGATCAGGCCTTTGATGCTGAGTTTGGCCATGTTCATCAGGTTCAGCCTCTCGATGGCAATGGGGTCCTTGGGATCTGAGGGTGAACGACAGCACGCACACAAAGAGAAAAAGAACAGTGGTCAGACCGCATACGCCGCGAGAGCGTCTATCCACCTGCAACCGCTTACCTTAAGACTTTTGACGTGCGGTTTCAACGCCTGCCTGAAGACAACCTTGATAAAGGAGAAGTTAGTGTCATAACAACCTTTCTAACCCTGCTTGCTTTGTTGTTTGTGGGACGTCTTAGTCTTAGCCTCCAACACATTTCAAATCAGCGGACGACTGCTCTCTTTAGTCATCCGCATCGGGGCGATGCTGAGATTTGCCCGATATTTGATTTGTACGTCCGCGCTAAATTGGGCGTTTGCCTCACTTACCGAATGTGAGCTCGCACATGGGCCGTGTCCCGAGCCGCACACTCGGGATACTTAATAGTATGGTAGGTAAGGAGCTCTTATCATACTTTTCTACGCGGTAGTATGCACCTCAGGAAATAGCCGGGGTTGTGGCTCAACGGCTCTCTGTGTACTAGGTAGTGAACATGGAGTGTCACGCGCTCTATTTGACTTGGTGCACTACACAGGAGGGGGGAGTGACTTTTTCTTAAAATGACATAAAGTGAAGACAATATGAAGACAACTGGAAGAGAAAACAAACTATATATTAACAGTAAGTTGACAATTACAACTTAGCGGCGCTTTGCCAAGCTTCACCCCTTTACTCTTCTGAATAAACACAGACAGCCTTACAAGCAAACCATCTACCATTTAAATAAGGCACCTAAACAACTAATTCCTGAGATATCTCAACCTTTGCATGCTGCTCTTGCCTTTTCACCTGTCACATAAATAATCTGCAGTGACATCGGAAATTAAAACGGAACTGACGTTTGTGGACGGGCTGTCACCCCTCGTGTCCCAGTCTGAAAGTCAACTAGACAGATCTGATTGGATGTGACGCACAAAATAAACGACACAAAGCCGAATGCTAGCATGGCTCATTAGTATTTGCGGAGTCTGCAGACTGTGCCTCGACAGAAACTTACTGCACCACCTTGTTTCCAGATTTTCTGTTGCATTCTATGCGCAGTCCTTTCGAGTGACGGGAAAATTAGTAGTGGACTTGCAGCGCAGGATCCACGTCCGCCGAGATGTCCAGGCGGCAGACTACGTGAAATGTTTTCAAGACTCATCCCGAGTTGTATAAATTGCTCAGCTGCAACAGAGACCCTCATAAAGCAGAATTTAGCCTAAATAAGGATCAATGGGTACAAATCACAAGACATAAAACCTTGGAACCAAACCTAAATACAGCTTCTGATCACAAATCCACAAATGTTACAATAAAAATTTACTGAACAGAAATCAACCTCAGTCACCTTTCACGTTTAACAAACGAGTCGTCAATTAACTATCTATTGTCTTTTAAATAAGAGTGTGTATTATCTGTCATCCAATACTTCTGATCCAAGGTCCAGTTACATCATCATTACTGGATGCTTAGGCACAGCCTGAAACAAAAATGTAGATCTGACTTGTTTCAGTCTTTCTAGTTTGAAACGTGGAAGTGTAAATAATTACATAATGTAGTAAATCTAATCAAGCAAAGTAGAAAGGAAAAAAAGAGCACAAAAGTCTCACATTTTTGCGATGTTCACATTCTTCTAAGCTACGCTGTAGGTTACGAATACATCAACCGTGCTTAACGTCTGTAAATCGAGCTGTCAGCCCCTGTCTCCAAACGACAGGCAGCACTGCAGCAACGGGGGTCAAATGAGGCAAACAGAGCGCCGGGACTTCCGTGAGAAACAAACAATGAAAAAAATGCCTGCAGGAACTAAAGTGCAGAGCCGCAGTGACGTGGAGAGCGAGTGCGAGATGCCTAATACCTACAACACCATGCAAGTGGCAGGAAAAGTCAGCCAGAGACGATGGGGTGGGGCAGAATGAGAGACGGATCGAGGGAAAAACAGATCAGACACAAAGAAGGGCAGCAAGCTCTAGCTAGCAGGATGCTCGGCTATATTACAACAAATCTTACACTAGGACTCTAATCATCTACGACTAAGAGACATAGGAATAGACGGATAAAAAGATGAGGGAAACAAAAGAAGCATGACGGAGACAGCCGGTGAGAATCAGCTTGCGGAGCAGCCGTGCCGTGTCGATTCTGTAGCTACCGTGTGAAAAGGGGAAGGGCTGGATGGCCACCGACAAGTAAATAAATAAATCGGCCGTCCTGGCTTTCAGATGGTGACCGGTATGGTGGGAGTGAAAGGAGAAAGCGATGCTGCCATACGCACCTTTGAACTCATCAAGCATTTGCATTTGCTCCACCAATTCTGTGAAATCCTCCCATGAGTCTTTGCAAAAGGCAATGGAGAAGAATAAAGAACAAAAAAAACAAACAAACAACAACAAAAAAGAAAATTGGTTCCATGTGTTCCATGCATTTCGTGGGTGTACACTAAAGCAACTCTCATAATAAAGCAAGCCTCGTCGTGAGACTAAGACAACGGACACGTTAAGCCATCGCTGACTCACACATCTAATTGTAAAACTGAATTGTTACTGTGAGGCAAAACGGAAAACAGTAAGCGCCTCCTGAACGCTCACCACCATGAAGGCGGCACAAAAGTGAGACAAAGAGTGATAAAACATTGGATAAATCTTTGCCTGTCCCTGCGCTTCATGGCATTTTTATTGATTTTAAAGGACCAGGATAGCGATAAAACTGACACCTGGACACAGCACAAGGACATACGTTTTACCGAGAGACCTCATTCTAAACATTCTAATCAAAATGACTTTCATCCCATAACATACACGAAAACAAGACATGCACAGTGCAGATTTATGTAAAAGAAATGTACATTTCATCTAGATAGACGCTTTTGTTTTCATATTACTGATGCAGGCAATACAGCTATAAAAAAATCTAGGGATGCACGATAATATCGGAATCGTATCTGAATCGGCCGACAACAGGCGTCAGACCGACGCTTAGATTTCCCCGATATTTTCAGCTGATATTTTATGACACATTTATTGTACATCATAAAGGTAGCGCTTGTGCCAGGGATGATCCAAAGCCCGAGGTGGGATTTTATATTTGGCCCGCGGCTTCTGTCTTAAAATGCAAAATATCTTGTCTTTCGCTCTGGACTCCGTCTTCCTCATTAATCGGCATGAAAATCTCGGACATCGGCATTGGCCAATAAAAAAATGATTCGACTTATAGATAAAAATGACTTTCAAAAACGTTTATGGCTAAAATTGCTGTTTTGTTACTGTAATCTAGCCATTTTCTAAAAGTATTTAAGAAAGTAACCGCTAACATCTGAGCATGTAAATAGCCAAGGGAATTATGTCATCATACAGCAACAAAATAAACTCAGGGGTCTCGATATGAAATAAATATAAAATTCCAGCTAAAATCCAAACGTAACTCAGGGGAAACCGGCTCATCTCACAGTCTATTTGCCCTCCTCAGGTAACACATTAATCCTGCACTTTTATCTCCACACCAGTGGTAATGTAATTCCCTCCGCGCCGCTTCCCAGAGTAAATGGCCTGCAGTTTGTTGGGAGCCGCCTCACTGGCTGGATTATGTGTAAAATCAGGCCATGAAAGGCCTTCGCTGGAGAACTGCTGAGTCAAACGCATTCAGACAGGCGTTACACACTCGGCAGTGCAGGACGCTCCCACGCCAGCGCTGCTGCGGAGAGGGAAGCCGAGCGCTTCACTGATCAGAGTTCTGCTTAAGCGTCCAGCACGCTTCAGCAACGCCAGCATGTAGATGCCTGGTTACGTTTTGGAGGAACACTTTTCCGACGCGGTGTAAACGCATCGGCAGAAAAATCTAACCAACTGGAACCCGATCGATAAATCGACATGACAATATTATCGGCCGATAAACGAGACAAATAGAAACACATGGACAGGAAACTGAATCCTAGCAACATGTAGTGAGTCACTGTCCACCAGAAGGAGAACTCTACCTGTGGCTTTTCTGTGTTTTTATATATTTGAGGATATTTATCTTTATTTTATTGGATTTATTATGTATAACAACAAATAAGGCTAACTATACTATGCCATGTTGTCCTGGTAAGGACTCATGATGCCACTCTCAGATTTTTTTAAATGATCCAAATAAATTGTAGAAATTATTTTAGCATAAATGGAATAAATCGTACAATAGTCAGGCTCTCTAATTGAAATTAAAGCTAAGCAGCATTACACTCCTGCTATTTTAACATTTTTGATTCAAATATGACCTGTTTTAATTATTAACCAGGAGAATCAATGATGCAACTGTTTTCAAACTGGATAAAAAAAATAAATCAATGTTCACGTTGGATGGATTACTTAAAAATAGTGGTAAATATTTTTATACTGCATATATTTGTTAGGAATGGAATAATATTTTTACTTTTAGATTTCAAATATTTTACAGCGTTACTGGTTCTCATTACGGCCCAAACTCCCACACTATTCTCTTCAACTGGAAGAGCGCAGTCTCGGAATAACAGATGCTGTCATTTAGTCATTTACCCCGAGGCCACGGGTTGCATCTTCCTGTGACCATTGATCACAAGTCAACACAAAACAGGCTGACGGTCCCCACCTCGTCTCCAGGGTAACGGCCCTGCTGTCAGTCTCTGCGCTTCCTGGTGCCATACGGAGAGTCAGCAGGGTTAACCTGCCTTTAGACTAACGTCGGTGATTATTACAGTTCCCAGAATGGCAGTGCTTTTTTAAACAAAGCAACCACTACAGCAATGAAGAAGCGAGGCTTAATTTGTGCAACGCGACCATAATTTCATCACGACTAAAATGAGGAAAAAAATGAAGAGTAGAGAACAGTGTCTGTGCTACATTTGTATTAGTCAGTCTGAGCCCAAACTCGGTCCAAATATGTTAAACAGACAAAGACAAGACAGTATAACAGCAAAATGATAAACATAAGAGGATTTGTGGGAGTGAAGATAATATGTGGAAGCACGTATGCATGCTAAGCATGCCTTTTTCATGGATCTGTCTAAATGTAGCATCAAGTTAACGCTCCGTGTGTACAATCCATGCCGGACACGTTTTGATGACAAATGAGCACCTTCTATCGACCATGACGCAAAAAAAAAAAAAGACACACACTACTTCCATGAGGACTGAGGAACGTTGAGCGCATGGCGACGGATGGCCCAGGCCAGAGCCGTCCCGCTAGCGCCTACCTTCATGCGCCGGCTCGGGGTCAGGCGTGAGCGAGATGTCGTTGAGCTCGCGCAGGCACAGCCATTCGCCGTCCACCGAAACGCGGAAGTTGCAAAGGTAGATGGTCTCCCGTGCGGCCTGCGTGATCTTGTCCGTAGTGGGGGTGGGAGCCTCGCTCTGGGGCGTCAGATCCGACATGGTGACTCAGCGGAGAGACGGAGGTGGCGGCGGCGGCAGTGGCAACGACGACGATGACAACAACAACAACAACAACGTCACCCTTGGTCAAAAGAGGAAAAAAGCAAAGCTGGAAATCGATTCGAGAGGCTGGTTGCACACAAGAAACCGTCCTCCGCTATAGCTGCTTCGAGTCCTCGCAATGGAGAGAGAAAGGAGGAAGAACGGAGAAAGGAAAACAATGGGAGGAGAGAGGGCCGAGAGGCGAAAGGCAATTGGCAGTAGTCGCCGGGACTTCTATTCTTCGTGGGTGGGAGCACGCAGCTTTCCTCCCTCCCCTCTTCTTACCCTTACCCTCCCCCGTGAATGAGCGAGTGAATGAGAAATCCGTTGGGTGGAGGAAAGAAAAAAGGCTGCCCTGCCCACCGGTCTGCCTCAGTGAGGCCAGAGGATTGAGATGCTGTAAGTGGCTGAACGGCAGAGCAACAATCACAACCGTTTCTCTCTCTCTCTTTCTGTCTCTGTGCACAGCCCCCGCTCGCTGGATTGGCTGTACGCACTGCAACCGAGTGGGTGTTGACCAAGATGGCTCCCGTGATGCTGAACAGAATTGTGGGAGTCACGTGAGCAGATGATGCAGGCGTAAAGAGATTGGCTCCCCAGGGGCCAGAGAGGAGCGATGCACGGCTGCGCTCATCTGTGATGCGCTTCTGCTTCTCCTAGCAGGGAGAGGCAGCTGGAGAGGTGAAGACAAGACTCTACTAATCAAGCCCGAGGAGATTCTGGGTGGTGTGTACGGCATCTAATCGCCGATTCAAAGTCTGTGTTGGACGGCAGCAAGACAACTCAAGACGTTTAGGCCAGGTTCTAAAAATACACTGTGTATTCTGACACCTTTCTATCAGAACCAGCACTAAAATTTTCAGCAATCTCCATTCGATCTGACAAAAGAAGGTGCTTAACGTTGTTTAACCTGTCAGTGGTGATAATGTTACAGATGATTGGTGTTTTTGATCAACTTTTAAAGCCCCACTGACAAATCAGTGTGCTGATATCCTCAATCAATATCAGCACACAGATTTATCAGTAGGGCTTTAATTTAGTTGGGCATTTTCCAAACCACACATCCTAATTAGGGTTGTGGGTACCGGAGTCCATCCCGAAACAACAAACACAAAAGTGGGGGACCAACCCTAGCACACCAGGGTACACACCAGCTCAAACGCACTCACACCAAAGGGTAATTTAGCATAGTCGATCTTTAAAAACTTACTAATAAAAATGTTAGAAGTGAAAAATGTTTGTTTTAGGGCCAAAATCCAAAAATCTATCTGGTTATAGTAACTGTTACCACATTATTACACCACAAAACCTCAAAAATCTATTTATGGCCGTAAACACAAAAAAACATCCAAAGTCTCCAAAAATATTCAGTCGTATTTGTTCATTTGTTTACATGCCATACAAAAGGAGCATAAAATTAACTAAAGCAAAGCAGCAAAAACTGTCAAAAAATAGGCAGTGCTACAGCGTGTTCACAGTTTTTAGTAGGGTTGAATAAGTTGCAGTTCTGCTTCTAACACCAGACCTCTAAACACAGTTTGGTTTCTCCATCTTACGCAGTTTTTAATTGCTTGCTTCTCTATGCCACAGGTAAGAATTACATGTTTATAGATGTAACAAATGACAAGCAACACTGACACACTGAATCATAATGATTTTAAGGGCGTTATTTACACACAATTTGACTAGTATTTCCAGAAATAATAATAACAAAAACACAAAGCTAAAAAATGTTCTAGTAAGCAGCTCTTTATCTTGTGAACATTCCAGCAAGGGAGCCACCCTCCTAGTACAAGCCTATAAAGTCACTATGAGAGACAAGTCAACAGGAGAAAGCTTTTTTACTGCAAACTGAGAGCTGTGTGTTCTCCTGCATGCATATGCAGTACAACCAATCAATATCCCAATATCCTGTAAGGTCAAAGATCATCAATTCCTGAAAAACAGTCAAGCGCTTAACAAGTGATGACTGACTGTGGGGGTTCAGAAGTATTTTGGAACATGTAGTTTGAGAGAACAGGTATTACATAAAAGATTTTCTTTGCGCATTATAAAACTGACTGTCACCTATGAAGTTCTAAACCCAAAATGGCTTTTACAGTGATGCGTGTGTTTATTAAGGAATGGGAATATCAAACAAATCATCTGGGTTGGTGATTGATTTATGTGTTTTTAAGGTTGGTTCATCACAGCCATGCAACCTAAAGGCTAAACCTAAAACTGAGCCTTGCTTTCCATGTGACTTTTTGGTTTTATGAGGCATACAAACAGAGGTATACAAATCTGGCTTAAGCAAGTCAAAATCATGCTGGCTTTTCATTCCACATGACCACTTAATCACAAGGATTATGTCTGTGTGTTAAATGGATGGAGCAGAAGTCTGGAAAAGACCTCAAAGAACATGCCTCAATGAACCTTTGTTATTATAACATCTATTCAAGATTTTCTCATTGTAATTGCTTTGTCATTCCATGACAAGGTAGCTGAATCTGTGTGATTTTCAGGATGATCAGAGACTCATCTCACCACAGTAACACAGTATATGTTCAACTCCTGATTAAGCAATCTGGCCACAACAGCGAGACTCAGGAGTAGCTTCTGTCCTCAGGCCATAAAACTTAACAACCATGACACTACAGATTTCACGTTTTAGTAACTGAGCTCCTCACACACCCACCTCAGGATACCATGCATCACACAAACACAAGTACACATGCTAATAGACATGGATTTATTATTATTATGAAGTCTAATCTTACATTTTTATTTTGGGAGATTTTTTAATGTTACTTCAGGTCAGCATTTTCTTTCATAGGAGTAAATCAGATTGACCTTACCCTGCATGTCAAGCTTGCATTACTATATAAGTGATCAAAAAGTGAGATCTTGAATCTTCAACAATATGGTGAGAAGGGTTTAGATGACACTGAAGAGGTCAATACCTACTGGAGGAACAAACACAGACTTTACTCTGGCTTGTCTGTTGTTGACATTGAAATATAATCCAGCACTGCACCCAGAGCAACAACAGCGAGCAGGCTAACAGAGCAGAGTGACACAAACCTCGAAAAAAATCTAGCCGAATATTTTTATTTTGGGGGGGGGAAATGATAAGATTTAAACTGGATTTCCGCGCAGGACAAAACCCACGTGTAAACACTCCCTTTAAATCTGTGGAGGGCCTAGGGTTTTCCAGCACCTTTATTTAAAGACATGTCGTGTTTACGCAACAACTAAACGACTCTGTTTGACAGATACATTGCAAATCACACGAACCATCACCATTTTGTAAAACTAACTAACATCCATAGGACTACACCCACACAAGTTATAAACTTCTGCGGCTGACCCACTCTTGGACTCAAAATATGACCAGTGTTGAAAGCCTCAATCATACTGCACGTCTTATCAAAGCTGAATAGTTTGACTTAAATTCGTGAGGCGTGTGAGACTGCACCACCTTGACAAACCAGCAACAACAGCTGTAAACAGTGAACACCAAACAATTCAGTAGGCTACGATGGTTCCACCAAACAGATCCACTGTCTTTGCTGTAAGTCAGTCAAGAGTGTGTTAAGTTAAAGAAAACATCCTTTACATTTTTAACGTCCGGCTATCGGCTCATCAGCGAGTCGATCTTACGTCAACTTTTGAACGACTAATCGATAACGTAAACATTCCACAATTTGGGTCTGCACAAGCGTACGCGTGTTCATTCCAGTAGGACAACAAGGAGTTTTTAAGACAAGTAATCAGTAGACACTCACTTTTCGGCTTGGTGCATCGTTCTATGTGGAAGGCGAACTGCACAGCTCCGGTAGCACCAGGGGCAGGGGCGGCAGCAGCGGCGGCGGCAGCAGAAGAGGGCGGCTGCGCTGGAGCCGAAGCCGGAGATGAAGGCGCGGCGTCTCGGTTAGCGAACCGCACGTTAGCAGAGTGCAGCGCCTCTTTGAAGAAGATGACCGACGTGGGAGAAAACGACTCGTCCGGGCTGCTGTCCACGTGGCCGTTGTTGTCGTCGCGACCGTGGGGTAGCGCGCGCTCGCTCGACGCCTGCAAAGTCTCGCCAACTTCGGCGCGCGAGCACTGATCCGCCATGTTTACGCGGCGCTCACGTGACGCGGCAGCAAGTGGAGAACTTCACGAGCGCAGCTGCCCGAGTTTCCTCCCTCATCCCTCTCTTCTTATCTTTCTCTTTCTTCTTCTTCTTTCTCTTTTGGTGGCTCGCGGCGCGCCGTGCGAGCGCGTGTCTTCACGGTTTCGGTCCCGGCCGTGTTTTGACGGCGCGGCTCTTCTCCAATAAGTAAAAACGATAAGTCCGAGCGGTGACGTGACGGTGCGTGACGTCAGAGTCGTTAAAGGCGCAGTGGTCCATTTCACCGTCAGCTGAGTCAGCAAGGTGTTAAACACATTTCACACGTGGTTTTACCTGGGTTTTGCTATTTTGTTAAACTAGTCGTTGATTTAAAACGTTAAAAGCAACAACAACAACAATAATAATCATAACCAAAGAGACTTGTTCACGTGTTTTCTCCTCTTTTTTTGTTTTTAAGTCTTTAAATTATCTTTATGTAAACGAATAGTTAATTAAATTAGATATTAATATTAATATTAATATTAATATTATTGATATTATTAATATTAATATTAATATTAATATTAATCATCATCATCATCATCATCATCATTATCTTCATCATCAGCTGTAGCAACATCACATCATTTGTTTACGTCTGTTTTCACTTCGGCTTAATTTTAAACTCCGGTACCTATTATTATTATTATTATTGTTGTTGTTGTTGTTGTTGTTGTTGTTGTTGTTTTGGAGGAAAAAAAAGAAGAACGTTACATTTGTGTCTTTCCCATAATTCCTCAGTCCCACAAGATCACTTGACACTGAGGCAGCAATATCTATTTCAGTAATTATTTTACACAGTCTTGCAAAACCATTTAAAACATTACATTTCTAACAAGAGAACATTGACCCAACGAAAATAATGTTGAGTGTGAAAAGTTGTCTAGTCGAGATTGTCCACAAGTTGGCGTCCTTTGTCTAATATATGTTGCAATCTGTTTTTACTGCGGTTTAAATTCTTTTATTGATTTCTAATTTTAAACGTCTTCTTCTTTCTTTATTATTATTATTATTATTATTATTATTATTATTATTATTATTATTATTGTTTTGAGGAAAAAGAAGAACGTTACATTTGTGTCTTTTCACAATTCCTCAGTCCCACAAGATCACTTAACCCTGGGGGGGCAGTAATATTCATTTTAGTAATTATTTTACAGTCTTTACAAAACCATTTAGAACATCACATTTCTAAATAAAAGATATAACATGCTTTAACATTTCGACTTTCCAAAGACGTAACTGACCATAATCATAAATATGTTTGGGAGAATGATGAGTAATCACAATAAATTTGCTTGGTTATCAGTGTTTGTTTGTCTTTGTATCAGTCATTGGAAGGGATTTGTTTCTACCCAAAGCCTTTGTTAGTAGTTTCACGTTTTTTCATGTTTTACTCAAGGGTCACTCAATTTAAGGACTAGAGCAAGAGTGGAACTAAAATACTGACCCAGCGTGAAAAAAAAACCATTGTTGAGTGTGAGAAGTGTGAAAAGTTGTCTAGTCGAGATTGTACACAAGATGGCATTCTTGTGTAACATGTGTAGCAATTCCTGTAACTGGATCATTTCTTGTAGGCTTTTTAGTGAACAAACTTAATCTACAGTGCATTTTCAAAAGCCTTAATGTTCTGTTTTAGGATTTGATCGTGGGAACATGTGCCAGTGCCAGTTGGAAAAGAGGGGTTTCTTCTTTTCCTTTCGTTATAAATTTGCTTCGTAAAATGAATGCACTCACCTTTCCAGACATGATGCTATTAATGGGAATAGTTATTGATTGCCCAGTAACACTGTACATAGAGATTTGGACCTTGATTTTAAGGTTTGAAGGTGAAACTGTATTCCAAAACCCTGTTACGTTTAAAACTGAGTCACAAAATTGTGGACTTTACCAAGTCATCTCTGCTGTATTAACAAAAAATCTTGTTAAATCCATGCAAGAATTAAATCCATAAACAGGGCAGAGCCTGGCCCAAAGTCTTTGTTCCATTTTAGGGATTTTCTGTAATTATTTTGCTGTAGTCATTCATACCTTGTAGGGCATTTCACAACCTACTACAGTCCAAATACAAGACTGTTATAATTCAAATTACATCTATATAAATAAAATCTATACTAAAGACATATAAAGCCATATATTGATTTATTTCCATATTTTTCTTATTATTAACTCCCACACAATCCACAATCCACTTCTGTCATGTAGACAGCACTGTTATGTAACTCTCTCTGGCTATTCTTTTCATTTCCCATATTCGTATGATTTCAGATTAGTCTAGATTGTCGTGTTTTTCTTCTTAATGGGATTTTCCCACATGGATTGCACTACAGAAAGAAAAGAGTTCATTGGAGGAATAGAAAATGAAAGTCATAGATCGTTCTATAAAATTGGGATGCCCTTATCCTCCTCCTACTCCCCTCCCCTACCTCACCTGGGTTTGTTGTCTTCCACATTACCAGCTGGGTTCCACGATGAAGTTTACTAACTTCACGCTCTTGTTTTTACTCGTTTTTGGAGTGACTGCAGTTCAGCCGGCTGGTAAGATGATATTTAAGATCACCTGCTTTTCCACAGAGTTAGTCAAATGTGTAATAAATCAAATAAATAAATAAATAAATGTATAAATGACTTTTAGAAATAAGAAAAGAGGGAAAGCAGTTTAAAGAAACATTTTTGTACAGCAAATCCTTTTCCAGACTCTTTCGCGGATTTGTGATAACAATATTATTTAATCTATGTTATTCATTAACTAACCAAATGTGTGGTGCGCCCTGGTGCACAGTGTTAGTGGGAGGACAGTCGGAGCGCTGCTTGTGCCGAGGGAAGCTCCTGATCAGAATGAGACTAAGCCTGGTGAGGAATGTCTCAACATTCCCACCAAGCCCCTACTGTCCAAACACTGAGATTGTGTGAGTAAAAGTTATATTAACTATAATGTCATTTAATTTTGAGAAAGAGTGACAGCAGAAAAAAACAAATGTCAGACAAAACAATCAAGATAAACATGGTAAACTATACATTTATTTCATAGCGTACACTCTACATTTTTGTCCTTTCTCTGTAGGATCACTTTCAAGAAATCAGGAAAGAAGATCTGTCTGGATCCAGATGGAATCCAAGGGAGGAGGATCTTGGAGGGCAAAAGGTGAGCTGGCCTCATCACTTTTAAATCTTCCAATTTCTCTGTCCATCAACACTTTCCTTCAAGATCCTCAACACTTTTGTGCCGTTATAAACATGTTGCTTCTCCTCTTTGCTTTTAGAAGAAAGAAGCCAAATAAACCACAACAAGGCAGAAAGCAAAAGAAGAGACAGCAGTCAGCCAGCGGTACACGTCTGCCATGAGTTCTGCTCCACAACATTTATTAAAGCTCATTACCAAGTTGTTTAGCCTGTTTGCTTGACCACTTCTGCTTCACGGGTGATTGGTCTGGCTTTGTTCTTTACTGATTCACATGTTGTAGATCTACAATTGGTGTAATTTCTTCTGGTTAAGTAATTCATCATTCACTTCTGGAGTGTATCAAGCTGTATGACTATCTACTATCTACTGTTCTGCAAACTCTGTAGAATGTTTACTAAAGATTTGATAATTCTTTGCATCATAAAATCCTAAAAAAATAAATAAAAGGAAGGTTTTGGGTTCACGGGTTGCACTGTGTAAATTCTCTACCTTTTTTGGGGTTTTTAGAAGATTTCAGAACGAAACATTTGGACTGGGTTGCTAATGGGATCTTTGCATTGCATTTATTACAAGGGATTGGATTTTTATGGCATTATAATGTCAATTAAAACAAAAAACGTTGTATAAAAGGATGAATATGTCATTTATTACTAGAAGCTGCTTAACTATTACTGCTAAACTAGAAGACATTTATGTAAATTAAATTATCCATGACATTTTAAATGTCCATTCTAAAAGTCAGTAATGCTACCTAAAGAATACCGTATGTTTCTAATGACTGTGGACTTTTTTTTTTTTTTTTAACATCATTCTCTAACTAAAACAAAACTGCTAATCAGCCATGTTCTGAGTGACTGGAAAATCTCCAGGAATGTTAAAATATGGATAAAAGTGTTTTAGGCCAAAATATTCATTTTAGTGACTCAGCATAAAGCGGCAATATTTATAAAATGATTTCATAAAAAAGGTCCATATTTCACAGTCTGTGAAAAGATCCACAACATGCTGACTTTTTGTTTCTTATAACGATTTATACTTCTGTTATTTTAGTATTGGCACTCATCCAGCCTCAAGAAAAATAACAGATTTGAGGAACAACATGGTAAAGCAGCTTTCACTATAACTCAACACAAATTCCACCAAAAAAGCCAGTGTGTGAGAGTTTGTGACCTCAAATGAATAAATCATTTTAATTGGATTTTTAATTTTAATTTTGGATCTTTGCCCCTACAGCTCACAGACATAGAGTCAGATATTAAAGCTGCAATATGATTTTTTCTACTGAAAGAATGGATATCTCTGTGATTTTGAAATAACTAAAGCAAACACACAGACGTGGCCACAGACTGGACGAGGCAGAGTCACATGACAAGGCATGCAGTATGTTTCTAAAGGGACAGCATGTGATCACACACTGGGGAGAGGGTTGACAGCGTTCTCTTTTAAAGTATGAACAAGAAGTAAATACTTATAATAACTGACATATTCATCAGTGTCAAGGTTAGGTCGATTAGAAGTTTTGATTGTCAGTTTCGACTAATTTTCAGTTAATTGCTCAGCCCTAGTGCTTTCCTACTTGTCGAGAATATAGTGAAAAATACTGCATCACTTTTCAAAGTCAAAGTAAACTTTATTGTCATCTCTGCTATATACACTGTACAGATATACAGAGAGACGAGACGACGTGGCTCCAGTTTTTCAGTGCAATAGGAAATAAAGGACAAAGAACAAATAAGGCACACAGAATAAGCAATATATAAATAGAATACAAAAATATACATTTTTTTTCAAACTAGAACTGGAAATGAGCTTTGCACACAAATGAGCTGTGGTTTCCCCACCACTGGACTCTTCCACGCATTTTTGGGCCATCCCACATCTGTTATCTTTCTGTTTGTAGCCGTTTGCCATTACAATGTCTCTAATCTCTGACTGTTCTCTTGAAACTTACCTCACTCTTGCTTCTTACTTGCCCTTGTGTGTGAGAATCATTCTCTTCTGTATCAAAAATGTGCATTCCCCATCAGTTTTGTATCATATTTAGTAATTATTTTTACAGATAGATCTAGGTCTTGTTTACTCCATGAACACTCTTTGTCTTACAGCTTCTAGAGCATAGATGTCAAACTATTATATTTGGCCCACGAGATAATACCAAATATGTACTAGAGCTGGCCCACCGGTAGACAGCACGTGCACCGCTATTACTACAAATCCCAGAATGCTCTGCTCTTTTTTTCTTTTAATTTTATTTAAGAAATGAATGCCATAGATGTCTTTTATTTGACATTTAATTTCATATGTGTTTATAGTATTAACCTTTGCTTGTTCCAAACTCAATGTTTAAGCAAAACGTAAGTTTGTTTCCATACGAAAAAGTTTATCATTATATGTGAAGAGAAGGAAAAGCATTTTTTCAATAAATGTTTGTTCAAGTTTTTAATTTTGACCCACTGTGTATTTGAGTTTGACACCCCTGTTCTAGAGAGAGAGAGACTCAGAGAAAGAGAGGAAGAGAGAGATATTTGTATGCAACTCTGTGAAAAGGCCACAGGAGGCCAGTCAAGGCTCTTTTGTCCTATTTCGGCCTCTAAAGGTCTTAGGGTCTCTATATCAGTACACACTACAGGCTGGAAGTTTGGGCCCACCCAGGGATTATAACATATAATACATTAAATTGCATTAACAATGTGTACTGTTACATTGCTATGCATTAGCTTTAGAGACACACTTCTATGTGTCTCCTTGTTTTTATCGACACCTGACCCTGTTGTTCGGACATGTTCGGACCCTGTTGCTGTTCACAAACATTTATCAGAGCTTTAAGGAACAGAAAATAGTCTCTATGCTGTACAATTGGTTTGATGTCATCAGGTCACATGGTTTAGGAGCGTAATGAATTTATATGCACTTTTATAGTATTTGAAGTATTTAAAAAAGTACAAATTTCAACCCAGTGTGAGATGGTGACTTATGTGGTTTGTATGTGTTGTTTTTGGCTCTTATTTTAATCCGTTTCGTTTATTTATTGGTTTGTGCATCTACTGTCTTTTGTGTTGGGTTTTATTGTACAGCACTTTGGTCAGCCTTGTTGTTGTGTTAAAGTGCTTTATAAATAAAGTGGTATGGTGTGGTAAATGATAATTTTGAAAAATCAAGCCTTGTGACATATGTAGGACAATAGTCTCTATGCTGTATAATTGGTTTGATGTCATCAGGTCACATGGTTTAGGAGCGTAATGGATTTATATGCATTTTTAATATGTAAAAAAGTACAAACGATAATTTTGAAAAATCAAGCCTTGTGACATATGTAGGACAATAGTCTCTATGCTGTACAATTGGTTTGATGTCATCAGGTCACGTGGTTTAGGAGCGTAATGGATTTGTATTTTGAATGTTAAATGAATGTTGAATATCAAACTAATTTATCAACCGTGCAACTGAGACGCGTCTTGCTCAACACCATCAGCTCCCGCGGTCCTCAGTGTAAATGAGGAATCCTTCTCACATAGTAATTACAGAGATTTCCTTATGTGTAATAGAGATGTGCCATGTGCAAATGATGAATTTCAAAAGGATTGTTGGTATTTTTAGCTGCGGTAGCTGGGCGGGGTTAATGTGGCATCTGCTAGTCTGAAATTCCAGACAAAACAAGGCATCGCAACCCAAACAATGATGCAATCAGCGCTTACTATAAACATATGTGTTTCCAAAAAGTGGGAAATGAGAGAGTTGCCATGAGATTGCCCCAAGGACGTACTAAATACACATACGTTTCTCTCTAGGAAAATGGATAGCCTTAGACCGGGGCAGTTCAAATCCAAGTTCAGCTGAGCAAGGTTTTCACACCAAGAAATGTAGCTGGGAATGTGGGCAGTAGACAGCAGGTATTTAATTTTAAACCCAACTCAAATGAATTTGCTGACAAAACCAGACAACAATGGATTGAAAAACAACATTTATTCATTGTTTCCTTTTTAAATTTGGCATTAAGCAATAAAAAGGCTGAACAGAATCTGAGGTACTAGAATAGTACCTTTTGAAATACTGTATCTTTCTATATGTTATTTCCATTAGTAAGTGAAATTAAATCTCCAGTATATTTGTTGGAACGTGCCTGTGTAAGAACAAATCAACAAATATGTGATGCGTGATTCTTTGACAATGCCAGAATACAGTGGAGATTTGATGATAACGATAAAAATCCAATAAATACGATAAAATCCAATAAATATTTGCTAATAATAAAAAGCGATGTAATAATGAGCAATTGGGTGAAACTGAAGAGTAAAACTTCACCAGACATGTGAGGAACATTACGGCTGACAAACAACCTCTGCTGAACGTGTGATTTTTTGTGATCACAGCACAGCACCACAGCGAAATGTGATGTCTGCATTTGACTCATCCATGAACGAGCAGTGGGCCTATTCCTTGCTCACGAGAACCTCAGTGGTATCTTTACCGCTCTGGTTCTTGAACTGGCAACCCTCCAATTAATGTCTGAAGTTGGCTGGGCCACTCTGAGGGTGTTTCTGGGCCACATGTGGGCCGCCACTTGATTTCTATATTATTTGGAGAGGTTGAAAAATGTAGCCTTATTAATAATCACTGCTCACTAATCACTTATTAATAGGTCACTGCTCTCTAGATAATAAGGTTGTGAAAAACTGCAGAGGAAGAGAGAGCAAAAACGTTTCACTTTCTCTCCACAACCCAAATAAATAGAGGAGCCACAGCAAGAACTTCCCTTTTCTCTGAAGTCCTACTATTACAGAATACATCAAACACATTTGCGCAACATCTTTAAACTGCAGAAAAATGAACTGAAAAAAACGCAGTGTATTTCACTGTGAATATGTGAATATTCTCACAGCCGGTGGTTCTGTACACAAAATTAATTTACCATTTCAGTGATTAGATTTAAAGAGTTCAGTTCAGTTGGCGCTTTATAGATGTTAATAAAGTAAATAGCAACACAAATGCACTACTGTTTTTGCTGCACAAACAACTAAAGACGCTGTATGGTAAGACCGCTGTTAGGTAAGCTTACAGTTTTAAATATCGTCACCCTCTTAAAATAATGCTCTACGTCATGTTTTCTAGTTTTTCTAAATAAAATGGTCTAATCTACACATAGGCCATCGTATTTTACAGGTAGGGTCGCAAGAGATCTAGTCAACTGAGGATGTAGCATCATCAAGAGCTGATTTAGGCAAAGAAATGATTTTGCCAAAAAGTGGCCATTATTTTAAGAAGGTGATGATGTTTAATTGAGTGTGCAGAGCCCATAGGCATAATTCTAGTCACGCCTAAGGCATAGTATTTCAAAGAAAGGAAAACTGGACAAAGAGGATGTAATCTGTTGTGGTCATGGAAGGTGGTTAAAGCAAAGTATGCAGGCAGGGAAGTCCTGGTCTGGAGGTATAAAACTAGAGTAAGATCTCTATTCATTCACACACTTCATCCTCAAGAAGCCATTGACAGCAGCATCTTTGAAGACTATCAAGAAGTCGGAGCAAAAATGAAGACAGCTGCAGCTTGTGTTGTTCTCTCCTGTCTGCTTATTGTCCATGTGGAAGGTAAGGTGATTTCTGATTTGACACATCATATTCATGCTGATGGTATGTTTTACGTTTTTAACAAATGTGTATTAATATTGATTTGTGTGTGTGTGCAGGCCAGCTCAGGACTAGCGTACGGCGGTGTTCAGTCAGGGTGTCAAATGGCATGGTTCGTAGAGAACGTATTGACAAGATTGAAGTGTATCCTGCCAGTCCATCATGTGAAAATGTGGAAATAGTGTAAGTTAGATCATTATTGCTAAATATAACGATCAGTAACAATTGGATTAAATTCCACTGATCTATCTAACATATCATAATTCTGTTTTTCTATAGTGTCACCCTCAAGAATGGTGCAGGAAAGAAATGCCTGAACCCAGAACTAAATTCTGTCAAGAATTACATCAAGAAGGCCGCTCAGAAAAGGTGTGGTGTGAGGGCATCGGATATGGATTAGTTTTTATATGGTTATATGTTTCTCAGCTGCAGTATACATATGTTAAATCATTTTTTACGGAACAATACATCAGTATTAACCTACTGTTTATCTCATTTTTAGAGTCTGCGGTAACCCATGAGGCATTGTACTAAATGGGTTTTCCATCTCTGTTTAAACATTTGATAATTTGCCTTAGAAAATGACATCTGAAATATATATTTTACAACTGTATATGTATACACGTTTACAGACCTGTTATGGAAACATGCAAAGTATATTTTATTTTTACATATGCAATGCACTGTAAGTGTTCTGCTTATGAATCTGTATAAAACATGTAAATAAAAACCTCTCAAGTATCAATGTGACTTAAATGACTCCGACTGCTTATTTAATGAAATATGAATATATGAACATAATAAGCCATAACAGACTTCATGGTGTAGCAGATGACAGAAGAAAACAGACTGCTCATTGATTGAAATGAAAGTTCTGCTTCCGGCTGACGAGATACGGGCCGATTATGTTGACAAACATCACAAATATCGAAAAGGTCTTCAAAATTAATCTGGTCTCCAAAAAAGAAAAATCGAGAGCTGGGTGATGTTTTCAACATAATCGGCCCGTATCTAAATAAATAGAAGGCCGACTTCCAACTCATTACAGCAGATCGGGTCACATATGCATTCTTAGAGACTCTGAGCCTGAAACCCTGCGTTGTTGACCATAAGGTTGGGGGCTGAAATACCGATGGACTAAAATCATGTTGGTGAAGTTGGCAGTCTAATAGTTAGGGAATTGGCTCCATGATCAGGTCACTGGTTCAAGTCAACCCCATTGATCAGAGGGGTCAAGTCCCACTGAGGTACTCATGAGCAAGGTACCGTCCCCAAGAACTGCTCCCTGGGCGCTGCCAAAAAGCTGCACACTGCTTCTTCACTGACGGGTCAAATCAGAGGTCATATTTGGTTGTAGTGCACTGTGGACTGTGCTGTGTTGGCAATGACAAATAATCACTCGCTTAAAATGACAAAATCTTTAACCCCAATTGCTCTGGCAAGACCTGTAATTAGGAAATAGAAAGTGTCTAAAACAGATAAAACTCCCAATACTTTGAGATCAAAATATACCATAGAATAAGTGAGCTATTATTTGTCATTACTTAACACAGCACAATCGCACCACAAACTAAAATGTGACCTCTGTAGTTAATTCCTCCGGTGAAGGAACAGTGGGCATAATACAGAGAGCCTCGTATAGTGCTTGGAGACGGTACTTGCTTATGAGTACCTCAGTGCAATTTTTATCACCGTCCTGGGACCTTAACTGGCTAATCTTCCGGCGACAGGGCTAACCTGTAAATCATACGCTAGAACTGCATTATTAATGTAGTCAAAACAGCAAACCTGTCTTTTTTGCAGCAGTGAATTCCTTGAACTGGTTTTGGCTTTACAGCCATAAATTGAAGAGAAAAGCATTACAATCTTAATAAGTGGTCGCGGACGGACTGCACTATTCATCTCGACCACTCTATGTTTGTACCGTTAACGCGGAGCTCCCAGATGTTAATAGATGTTTTAAAACTATTCTGTGTAGAATTTTAGAATTAATTCCCACAGTGCAAAACGAATATGATGACATCTGACTGTTTGCCCTCTTGCACAAGTATCCACAAAGGTTCCACGAAACAAGGAAGACTGAGTGTAAGCAATTGTATGGGAAGTGAAACTGAGCTTGTGTCAAAAGAGTGTTTCCAACGGAGAAGGGGGGGAAATCTGTGCACGGTTTCTCATGGATATCAGCACAGTAATATTTGGAAATATTCCATCTGGATTTGGAGGCTAAAATACTACTTTTAACTCTCTTCTGACATTCAAACCTGTCTTATGATGACTAGCGTGAGGAGTTCAGTCACTTAGGGCCACTTACACCCCCATCCAACCAGACCAATATAATGCAGGGAATGGAAACGCAGGGATCAAATTCACATAATTGCGCAAATCCCTTTATACAAATGGCAGGACAACATTACAGGCAATATGGCGCAATAACAAAAATGCAAACTTTCACTAGAAGATAGAACATAGAAGGTAGTTTCAATTTCACATGTCCATATTTTAGTAATCAGTGAAAACTTGCCTCAGCATTTCATTTCCTCTGAAAAACCCCGTTTCTACAAAGAAGCCCAGAGTTGCGAGTGTAGGAATATGGACATGTGTTTTGAGCATTTCATGAAGCAATGGTTTGTAATATAACCTTCATTCTAATAACAATGTATCACATACCTTCCATTCTATGTTACTACTGCCCATGCCCCAAAGTCATGTTATAGCTAGGAGATTTAAACTGTATTGACATTCTTAGATTAATGAACCCAAATATAAGCTAGAGTGCAATTTGCAACTGGACATGACCTGAAAACGCTCTTGCAGAAATGTAGGGGAGAATTGAAGGTTTCCATTGACTTCAAAATTTGATTTTTTAAACCAGAGTAAGATAAAGACACAATTTAAACATAAATTAATACACAATACACAATGAGCACTAAACGGTGCAAAATATAGCGAAAATATATTAATATTCCAAATACAAATACACAATACAAAATATCCTTACAGCAAAATAATATTCCGAATGTCCCGTGTGTGGTGATTCATTACAACATACAGAGGATGACTATGGCACAGCACAAGCGATCGAACAGGATTGAACCTCTTTTGCTATTTGCAGCCGACAGCGTAATAAAGAAATAATCGGAGGGTCACCGGTTCAAGTTCCGGACCGGTAAAGATACCACTGAGGTACTCATGAGCAATGAGCAAGCCCACTGCTCCTTCAGGCATGGGTCAAATGCTGAGCTCACATTCGGTTGTGGTGCACTGTGTGCTGGGTACTGTGTTGTGGTGTTCACAATGACAAATGAAGTCACTCACTGACTTAATTTGTCACCGAAAAGGTGGTGGCTTGAGGAACGAAATTGTTCTTATGTCTGATGTCAATTAATTGTCTGGTAGCAACTTAAATGTCATTTCAATGTTGACTTTCTTTAAGTTGGTTTCAAAACTTTTCCAAGGAACCTGCATATGAAATTAACGTCTGATCATAGAGATTTAGTCTCCGTCAGTAAGTTGAACAGGCATTTTCAGAAAGTAAAAACTTTGCTAAAGAGGAAGTTAAACCCGACAAGATGGTTTAACTAGAGTATGGTGGAGAGGGGAAGCCCCGGTCTGAGTGTATAAAACTAGAGTAAGATCCTCATTCATTCACACTTCATCCTCACAGCCATTGATGGTGCATCTTTGAAGACTATCAAGAAGTCGGAGGAAAGTCGAAGACAGCTTGCAGCTTGTGTTGTTCTCTCCCGTCTGCTTATTGTCCAGAAGGTAAGGTGACATCAGATTTGACACATTTTACTCAATGCCAAGACTGAATGTTTTATGCGCAAGAAATGTGACAATACTTCAAATGTTCTCATTTGTGTGTGCAGGTCAGCCCAGGACTAGTGTAAGAAGGTGTCTGTGCCAGGTCCCGGCCAATATGGTTCGCTCAACGATTGGATAAGGTCGACATTTATCCTCCCAGTCCATCGTGGTGAAAATTCCGGGAAATTGTGTAAGTTGGACACCCTTATAACAATCTGTAATAATTCATTAAATTCTGTTCATCTATTTTAAATAAATCACAATTTTTTATGCTTTTTTCTAGTGTCACCCCCAAGAATGGTGCAGGGCAAATGTCTGAACCCAGAATCCAAATTTGCCAAGAACTACTCTCAAGAAAGCCGTACCGAAAGGTGAGGGCATCTGATATGAATACTGTATAAAACGTGCAGTACATTTGCATTAAACTGACCTAATCAAACGTACCTTGGAGTAAATTACATACAAATTAAAAAGTGTAAATGTTTTCAGGAGTGCACAGTAAAGTTAATGCCTCAACATGATGAAGGTATGGACGCAGGAGGTCATCAGCTGCCTAATCCTGTGTTGTTTCAACATGTCGAGACTATTTTCTATAAAATAATTGTAATGTTTCTTGATGTCGCAAGAACCTCTCATCTTTTATTATGGGACAGAATTGTAGTTTGTCACAGCTGTATATATCCTGATGTACATAAGCCATAAATATATATATATACTGTATATAAATATAATACATTTTTGTAAATAAAAGTCGAACTTGTATATGAACGCCTCTGTTTATTTATATCGCAATGTCCAGCTATTTGTGTAGTTTAGCCAAACTTGTTGCTGCAACTCTATTGCAATGTGACGGAAATATGTCTAGCCTGTTCTGGTCCTTAACATTTTAAAAATGAAAATAATTACAGTAAACAATGAACCATTTTATCAGAAGGAGATGACCTGGAGATAGTGCCAGGTCTGGGTTTTGCGACCAGAAGAGTACCATCTCAAAAATCAATTGATAGGCCATCATCACAATTGCCATGGGTAGGGTCACATGACTATTCAACTGAGGATGGAAAATCAAGAGCTGATTTAGGCAAAGAATGATTTGCCAAAACGCAAGCTATTATTTAAGAAGGTGATGATGTTTAATTAAGTGTGCAGAGCCCATAGGCATACACCCCAGTCACTCCTGAGGCATAGCATTTCAAAGAAAGGAAACTGGACAAAGAGGATGTAATTTGTTGTGGTCATTAAAGGTGGTTAAAGCATATGCAGATAGGGGAAGTCCGGTCTGAGGTATAAAACTAGAGTAAGATCCTTATTCATTCACACTTCATCCTCACAGCTTCCTGACAGCAGCATCTTGAAGACCATCAAGAAGTCGGAGCAAAAATGAAGACAGCTGCAGCTTGTGTTGTTCTCTCCTGTCTGCTTATTGTCCATGTGGAAGGTAAGGTGATATCGGATTTGACACATTTTACTCACACTGACTGAATGTTTTATAAGAAAATGCGACAATACTTCAAATGTTCTCAATTGTGTGTGTGCAGGCCAACTCCCAGGACTTCAGGTAAGAAGGTGTTCAGTTCAGTCCTGGGGCCAACATGGTTCGCTGCCTGCCTACTGGACAAGGCCGGTCGACATTTATCCCATGGCCCATCATGTGAAAATGTGGAAATAGTGTGTTAGATCATTATTGCTAACATAACGATCAGTAACAATGGATTAAATTCCACTGATCTATCTAACATATCATAATTCTGTTTTTCTATAGTGTCACCCTCAAGAATGGTGCAGGAAAGAAATGCCCGAACCCAGAATCCAAATTTGTCAAGAATTACATCAAGAAGGCCGTTCAGAAAAGGTGAGGGCATCGGATATGGATTCGTTTTATATGGTTATATGTTTCAGCTGCAGTATACATGCTTAAATCATTTTTACTGAACAACAAGAATGTATTAACTAGTGGTGGGCCGTTATTGGCGTGAAATGTTTAACTGAATAAACAGTCAGTAAACACATACGACGGCGTTTTAGTGCCACCTTAAAAAAAAAATCTAAGATTACGAGATTAAACTCGCAATATTTCGAGAATAAACTCGAACTACGAGAATAAAGTTTAAATGTTACGAGAATAAAGTGGAAATGTTACGAATAAAGTGGAAATGTTATTGAGAAAAGTTGAAAATATTACGAGAATGTCAAAATGTTACGAGAATAAAGTCAAATGTTACGAGAATAAATTCAAATGTTATGAAAATAAAGTCGAATATTACGAATAAAGTCGAGAAATGTTACGCAGGAATAAATTCAAATGTTACGTAAAAATAAAGTTTCTAAAACCCGCTCTCAAAGACTGTACTTTGATCATTATTTTGGGTAGCACATATTCTGAATGCCTCGCATAATTCAAATGAGCCATTTTAATCTAGATTAATCTAGATTATCTCCAGATTACAGTGAGATTAATCAGCCCACCACTAGTATTAAATCACTGTTTCATTTTAGGAGTCTGCAACTCATGAGGTATTGTATCAATTCGGTTTTTTTACACACTGTTTAAACATTTGATAATTTGCCTGAAAAATAGACGCCTGACATAATATTTTTACAACTGTATATATGTATATACATTTACAGACCTACAGGAAACATGCAAAATATATTTTATTTTTACATATGCAATGCACTGTAAGTGTTCTGCTTATGAATCTGTATAAAACATGTAAATAAAAACCTCTCAAGCATCAATGTGACTAAAATGACTCCGACTGCTTATTTAATGGAACATGAATATATGAACATAATGTTTACAACAGACTTCATGGTGCAGTAGATGTGAAACTGAGACACTAGAGGTTCAGATGTATGGTCAGCAGAGTTTTGTAAATATTTATGTTGTGAAGTTACAGCCCTAATGGTAGAATTGGCTCCATGATCAGGTCACTGTTCAAGTCAACCCCATGATCAGAGGGTCAAGTCCCACTGAGGTACTCATGAGCAAGGTACCGTCCCCAAGAACTGCTCCCTGGGCGCTGCCAAAAAGCTGCACACTGCTTCTTCACTGACGGGTCAAATCAGAGGTCATATTTGGTTGTAGTGCACTGTGGGCTGTGCTGTGTTGGCAATGACAAATAATCACTCAAGCAAAACTATAAAAATCTTTAACCCCACCGTTCGCACCTGTAATTAGGAAACAGAAAGTGTCTGAAACAGATAAAACTTCTGCCTACTTTGAGATCAAAAATATACCATAGAATGAGTTATTATTTTGTCATTACGTAACACAGCACACCGTGCACCACAACCAAATGTGACCTCTGCAGTTGAGCCCTCCATGAAGGAACAGTGGGCAGCTAACATGAGAGCCCTGGAGCAGTGCTTGGAGATGGTACCTTGCTCATGAGTACCTCAGTGGTACCTTTACCGTCCTGGGATTCGAACTGGCGAATTTTCCCATGACAGGGCTTAACTTCAACTGTAAGAGCTAGGAACTGCAATATTAATGTAGTCAAACAGCAAACCTGTCTTTTTGCAGTGAGTGGTTTTAATTCTTTGAACTGGTTTTCATTTTTTACAGTTTACAAATTGAAGAGAAAGTATTACAATCTTAATATGGTCGTGGACGACTGCACTATTCATCTCGATCTACTTCCTCATGTTTGTACTCGTTAACGTTGAGCTCCGATGTTAATAGATAAGTCATGAAAAACTATTCTGCAGAATTTTAGAATTAATTCCTCATGCAAAAACTAATATGATGACATTCGACTGTTTGCCCTCTTGTACAAGTATCCAAGTTAAAGGTTCCACTTAAACAAGCGAAGACTGAGGTAAGCAATTGGCGGGAAGTGAAATCTGAGCCAAAACAAAAGAGTGTTTCCTACGGAGAAGGGGGAAATCTTTGTGCACGGTTTCATGGATATCAAAGCACAGCAATATTTGAAATATTCCATCTGGATTTGGAGGCTAAAATACTACTTTTTAACCTCTTTCTACATTCAAACTCCAGTCTTATGATGACCATGAGGAGTTCAGTCACTAGGCCACTACACTTCCATCCAACCAGACCAATACAATGCAGGAATGGAAACCAGATCAAATTACATATAATTGTCAGATTCACAGGATCTGTGGTGGGGATTTGATGAGAAAAGCAGACGCGAAAGCAAACTTCCACGGCCGGTTAGGGCGGCTATAGGAATGCTTCCCGGGACGGACAGGATCTGATTAGGAGGTGCGAACCGACTGCTCCCCACATACGTAGTCCCGTATCAGCCCGGGTCGAGTACAACCGGCCGGAATCCACGCATCGCCTCGGGCCATAACCTTCCCCAATCGACGAGGCATTGGGCACCTTGCCCGAGGACGCACCGAGGATCCGACGACGGTGATGGAGGCCACCCCTCATGATGCAGGGGTGGAGGGCAGAGTGGGAAGGCACCGCGGGTGAAGTGACGGTTTCAGCTGCGTAGGTGTGGGAATAATGATGGATCCTGAGCGAGGCAGTTGGAGTCGGGTAGGTGAAGATTGAACCCGGTGAGCGGTAGGGTCCGGTACCGGGGTGAGCGGCGGAGTCCGTGCAGGCGGAGGTTGCGGTGGATAGCCATACCTTCTCACCTACGTGGTACAAACGTCCTGGTGGGTGCCGACGGCGGTGTTGAGTGGCGTAACGGGTGTTGGCAGACGGTGAATGGCTGCGCTTGTTGTGATTCCAGAGTTGCCAGCACCAGCGACCAACTGTTGGGCCGAGATGGTACCTCCACCGCTGCTGGTATTTAACATTGAGGCTGGCAACCGAGTATACCTCAAATGGGATTGGTGGCAGAGGAGACATGAGGTTGTGGATAACTCAGTTCAAGTGAGGTAGTGGGCCCAGGAGCACCATATCCGTGACAAAGCATCTCAGGTAGCGCTCCAGTTGTTGGTTGGTCATTTTGCTGACCGCGTTCGCTCGGGGTGGTATCCAGACGAGCAAACGCAGGTGGAATCCATCAGACGGCAGAAGGCCTTCAGAAACGCAGCGGTGAACTTAGTTCACTGTACCAGCTGACAGGAGTCCAGTGAGGGCCACCAGGTGCACAGCCTTGGAGAACCGGACGATGATGGTGAGGATGGTATTCTTGCCTTCAGAGACCGGCAGGCCTGTGATGAAGTCGGACGTAATGTGGGACCAGGGCCTGGGACAGGAAGAGAGGCTGGAGTTCCCTGGAGATGGCTAGCCGGGAGCCCTGGCCCTGGCACACACACTCGCTGGGAATGTGTCACCTAACTCTTTAACATTCATGGATGCATACCAGAAGCGTTTGGCTGGCAAACGGAGGTTTTGGGCTCCCTGGGTGGCCGAAAGGGATGGATGAGGCCCAGGAGCACATCTGTGTGAACGGCCAGGGGAACATAGAGCTGCCCAGGCGCACACCTGCTGGCGGTGTCTCCGGTGCCTGTGCTCATGCACCATCGCTTTCCAAGTCCCAGCCGAGGGTGCGCGGCGATTTGGTGCGGAGAGATAGGCATCGGGTCTCGCCCAGGGGCCGCCTACACCTCATGTTGATGGGAAGGGCATTGGCTTTGGTGTTCTTTTCACCCCAGACGTAGGATAGATGGAAATTAACTGGTCGAGTGCCCACCGTGCCTGCTGGAGTAATTCAACTGTTTGCTGTCTCTGAATGGATATTAGGTTCTGATGGTCTGTCCAGACCGTAAATGGCTTGCTGCCGCCCTGGTGCCAGTGTTGCCATTCTTCCAAGGCCCACTTGATGCACACAACAGCCTTCACAGTCCTCACGCTTAATGCTGCTTGGAGGGGTCAAACTTTCCTGGAGAAGAAGCCACAGGGATGTAGCTTGGTCTGGACCTCTACTGGAGAGGATTCTATTCTCGGCGCCTGATATCAGAGTGCAGACTAACCTACAATGAAGGGCTCAGGATCTTGGATGCAAGAGGATGGGGTGCAGTGGTGAAAATGGGTGGATGCGGGGATGAAAATGCTCTGATGGCTTCTGGGAGGAGGTGAAGGTGTGGAGAAGACGAGTCAGGTGGTGAGTGGAGCTGCAACCGCATCGAAGGCCCCGGATGAAGTGTTGCAAAATTTGCAAACCTGAGAAACCATTGAGTTGCTTTGAGTGTCTTGGGTAGGGGCCAATGCCGCATAACCTCAAGCTTCATGGTCCAGGCCACCCCTGGGACGAGATGACAAACCTAGAACATGGTGGAGCGTCAGGAATGCGAGAGACTTCTCCAACTTGCAGTATACAGGGCAGCAGCTCTCCTTGAGAACCAATTCCTGGTGTGTGCTGGTGGTGTTCTCTCTAAGGGAATAAATGAGAATATCATCCAAATACACGGATACCCAACGGCCCGGCATATCCCATAGCACGTCATTGATGAATTGTTGGAACACAGCCGGCGCGCTTGCAGAGGCCGAGCGGCATCAGCGCAGTCTCGAGTGACCCGTGACTGATGAAGGTTTCCATTTGTCGCCCCCCGATGTGCACCAAGTTGTAGGCGCCCGGAGTCCAACTGTGAAGTAGGTGGCACCAGAGAGAGCATCCAGGGTGGTGTTGGTGAGAGGAAGCGGTGACGGTTCTTCATGGTGATCTTGTTGAGCCCCTGATAATCGGCTGGGCTGAGGGGCAGAGGCCGCGTCTTTCTTCTTCTTCGCTACAAAAAAGAACCCTGCGGCAGCAGTCGAGGAGGATGGCCGGATGGTACCTTGGCGGAGGGCGCTGTTGACATATTCCTCTGGGTCTCAGAGGCAGAGAGGGAGTAGAGTCGGCCACGGGGTTGTACCGTGCCTGGCAGGAGGTCGATGGTGAGGTCATGGGACGATGAGGTGGCAGCTGGATGGCACGCTTCTTACAAAAGACCTCCACCAGGTCGCGGTACGGTGCTGGGATGGCCTCCGTGTTGACATCGGGGCCTCAGACTCCCTAGAGCAAGTCCCAGCTGAAGCCCGCAGGTAGAGTTTGGAACAGGTCGGACCCCATTGCAAAATCCGGTTCTAGTGCCAGGAGATGAGGGGGTCGTGGTGAAGCAGCCAGGGGTAACCCAGGATGATGGGGGGAGATGCGATGGAGGTGAGGAGAAACCAGATCTGTTCATGGTGGTCGTCGATGGTGAGGTGAAGGGGTTGGGCCTGTGAGTGATAGGTGTTGGAGAGGCCACCTGCCGACTGAGGTGATCCGAAAGGGCTGGGATAACACCTCGCCTTCCACCCCCAGCCGCTTGGCATAAGCCTGGTCCATGAAGTTCCCCGCAGCACCGGAGTCGAGGAAGGCAGAACTTCGGATCCGTTTGTTAGCAAACTGGAGGTGTACCTTAACTATTAGACAGGAAACAGGGTTTAAAGGAGAGGAGGTGGAGGGGTCTGTGAGTCCAGAGAGTAACTCACCGCTTCTCGGACGGAGAGGCACCACTGGAGGAAAGCAAGGGAGCCACAATAGGGCGCAGAAGCCTCAATAATGCTCCCTCTCCATGTGTGGTTAAGGAGGTGCGCCTGAAGGTAGCGGGGTTCTCAGCTCGAGAGTGCGCAGGGGCCACGCAGGAGGTGGAGAACCAATGATTCTGGGCGCCGTCGTCAGGGTGGTCGAGGGGTGAGCCGGTGCCAGGGAGTAGGTGGTGAGCCACGAGCAGCGTGGTGTGGGTTGAGGAGTTGGCGAAGAGGCTGGCAGTAGGCACGGAGCTGGCCTGACAGGTGAAAAGGCGCTGGTCAATCCAAGGCCAGTTGGATCAGTCCCTCCCAGCATGGCTGGGAGCCTGCCTGGCGAGTTTGTCTCTAATCCGGGAAGCCAACCCCTCGGGCGAGGCGTGGTCCCGAGCCAAGAAGTGTCTACCCAGGTGGTCTGTGACAGCCAGAGGCGGTCCACGTGTAGCGACTCACAGATGCTGAGCCCTGGCCGAGATGGTGCTCGAGACGGTCTCCACTCGCTGTCGTGATGTTCAAAGTGAGGCGGTGAGCTGGCAGGTGTAATTCCGGGTAGAGTGGCTGACATATGAATTGAACGCAGCACAGCCATGGCCCACTTGCTGCCTGGCTTGGAAAGCAGGGAGATGAGAAGCGCGATGCGCTTGGCGATCCATGGAGAATTCAAGGGTGAAACCAAACACAAGATCCAGCGAAAGAAACACATCACACTTCCCATCTATGCCATTCCATTTATCCGTATGCTGGTCAGGATTCGGGGAAGGAGAATGGGGCGCCGCTACGAGCACGCGGCCAGACACGCAACGCTATGCTGGAGCTGCCGGTGACTTCCCGGCCAAGAAGCTCTTCCACTCTCAGCGCGTCAGAGTTCAGCGCAACGAGAGACGCGATTTCCTTCGCAGAATTGCTCCATCTCCCTGCTCGCTATCACGCCCCATAAAGCCAGAGCAACCCACCGGGCTAACACTTTTGGGCTCTGCCATTCTGTCAGATTCAATAGATCTGGTAGGGATTAGACGAAGAAAGGCAGATAGCAAAACTTCAGCCGCCGGGTTAGGTGGCTGTAGGAATGCTCTCTTGATTCGACAGATCTTATTAGATATGAACCTAATGCCCCACATTCACAATTCTGATGATCTCAAGAGATGTAATGAATTGCTACCGTTAGCCTTGTAGCGCGTGCTGGTTAGCCCAAACGCTGCTGAGAGCGCGAAAGAAAAGGGAAAGCCATGGTTGATATAAGAACTCTCTTATGCGGCAAGGACAACATCCGTGTTCTAGCGACACACACCTAACAAAGAGATGAACCCGGCAACCGAAGTTGATGCATGACAACTGAAGAGGGTTGATGGACTTTTTTTTATAAACTCCGCCACCACCCCCTCTTCGAGGACGATTTTATTATTTATTTATTTATTTATTTTCACCAAATAAAATAAAACAAACAGGATAAGAAGGATGAGAGAAAAGAAGGAGGGGCAGAGAAGAAGAAAAGAAAAGAGAAGAGAGAAAAGGCTAAGAAGGAGGAGGAAAAAAAAGAAGAAAGGAGGATAGAGAGAGAAAAACAAAATGAAAGATAATGCTTCAACACACAAAAATGGGACACGGTACCCACACCTGGGCTGAGAAAGAGCATCAGTGCTCTTCTAGATCTGATACTACCATTTCCTTAATAAAATTGCCAGACCCTGGAGCGAAACTCTTTCGCTTCAAGGTGGAGACACAGGAAGACCACCTGTCCCCAGAAAGCGCAGAGAACACTAACAGCTCCAGACCCCGACCGATTTGCCAAAGCACGCCCTCACAGCCTGCCCCGACAGCTAACAGAGAACAGGGGTGCAGAAGACCCTATGCCTCACCCCGCCCGCCTAAAATGTAGAAAAGTTGGTGTGTGTGTGTTGTTCACAGTGTTGAAACAGAGCTTCTAGAGCCCTCAATGTCTACGTGCAGGGTGGACATAGAGTCGGGTGGACTCTAATGGCAGAGCGACGCGCTGCGAGGAAGTGAATCCTTAAATACCCTTTTGAACTTATGAATGCCGTAATCCCATTCCACCACGCCACAGAGTGGAGGCGCCAGACAATAATTGCGAACTCTTTTTATACAAAACAGCAATGATTTATTGTTAGGTAATATAGATGCACACAAAATGCAAGCCACTAGAAGAGTAGAACAGGAAGTGAAGCTCAATTTCACATGTCCATTTTAGAAATAAACAGTGAAACTTGCCTCAGCATTTCATTTTCCTTCTGAAACCCGTTTACAGAGAAGCCTAGAAAGGTGAGTGTAAACCTGGTTTCAATCAAGAGGAATATGGATGTGTTTTTATGATTTCATGAAGGAATGGTTTGTAATATAACACTTCATTCTAATAATATACTACATAATTTCCATCCAGTGTTGGGAAGGTTACTTTTAAAAATGTATTCCACTACAGATGACAGAATACATGCCCTAAAATGTAGTTTGTAACGTATTCTGTTAAGTTACTCAATGTGAGTAACATATTCTGAATACTTTGATTACTTAATATGGGCTTGTGCTTTTTACAACTACTTGAATGTAGCAACTGTTACATCCTGCAAATTCTTGCTTTGTTTTTTCTAACAATTGGCTGTTAAGCCCAAATCTCCTGAACAGACAATATATTTACTGTAGAGGAGCGCATCTAAATGAGTAAGAAATGCATTCCTGCCCGGCACTGTTGGCTCTGTTGTGCTGGTTCGGGTCCATTGTGTAACTGACGCCAATTAACATCAACAGGACGCCACATTAGAGCCTCTTATTATGGTTTTGTTTGGGTTTCCGCAATGCGAATTACCAAAATTAGAGAGGGGATAGAGAGGGGATAGCCTCACATCTGAAACAGGAAAAGACCGCCGTGTAATCCATTTACTTCAACAAAGTAACTGTATTCTAATTATCACCTATTTAAACGGTAACTGTAACGGAATACAGTTACTCATATTTTGTATTCTAAATATTTAACGCTGCAAGTATTCTGTTAACATTCCTCAACACTGTCCTTATCTCACATGTTATTACGCTCCCTTGCGCTCCTAAAGTCATGTTGGATGGGGAGATTAAACTGTATTGAGCATTCTTAGATTAATGAACTCAAATATAAGCTGTGCGCTATTTGCAATTGACATGACCTGAAAAACGCCTGCAGAAATGAGAACTGAAGGTTTGCATGAATAAAATTTGATTTTTAAACTGTATAAGATAAAAAGACAATGAAACCTAAATCAATATACAATACACAATGAGCACTAAAATGCAAACTATACAAGAAACATGGGCTGAGTTCAACACAACACACAATACAAAATATCCTCTGCAGTAAATAATATTCAATGTCCCGTGTGGGTATCTATTATAAATATACAGAGTGATGTGACTATGGCACAGCACAGCGATCGAACAGGTGATTGAACTCTTTTGCTATTTGGTGCAGTCGATAGCGTAACAGTTAGGGGGTCAATCGGAGGGTCACCGGTTCAAGTTCCGGACCGGTAAAGATACCACTGAGGTTCTCATGAGCAATGAGCGCTTCCACGTTCTTCAGGCATGGGTCAAATGCTGAGCTCACATTCGTTGTGGTAACAAAGGCCACTGTGTTGTGGTGTGTTCACAATGACAAAATAGTGACACTGACTTAATTTGTCAAATGTAAGTGCTGCGATGGCTTGAGGAACGTAAATTGTTCTTATGTCTGATGTCACCTAATTGGTTCGTAGTAACTTAAAATGTCATTTCAATGTTGACTTTCTTGCTGGTTTCAAACCTTTTCCATGAGAACCTGCATATGAAATTAACATCTGATCAGCAGATGATTTAGTTCCGTCATGTTGAATATGGGGCATTCTCAGGAAAGAAAACTTACAGAGGAAGTTAAACCAGACATGAGTATGGTGGAGAGGGAAGCCCTTGGTCTGAGTGTATAAAACCAGAGAAGATTCCTCATTCATTCACATCATCCTCACAGCTTACTGACAGCAGCATCTTGAAGACCATCAAGAAGTCGGAGCAAAAATGAAGACGGCTGCAGCTTGTGTTGTTCTCTCCTGTCTGCTTATTGTCCATGTGGAAGGTAAGGTGATATCAGATTTGACACATTTTACTCACGTTGACTGAATGTTTTATGCGCGTAAGAAATGTGACAATACTTCAAATGTCTCCCCATTTGTGTGTACAGGTCAGCTCAGACCAGTGTAAGAAGGTGTCTGTGTCAGGTCCCGCCAACATGGTTCACATAGCTCAACGATTGACAAGGCTCTACATTTATCCTCCCAGTCCATCGCAGGAAAATCTGGAAATTGTGTAAGTTGGGACAATTCTATAACAATCTGTAACAATTCATTAAATTCTGTTCGTCCATTTAACAATCACAATTATAAGTTTAGTGTCACCTTCAAGAATGGTGCAGGAAAGAATGTCTGAACCCAGAATCCAAATTCTGCCAAGAACTACCCTCAAGAAAGCCGTCCAGAAAGGTGTGAGGGCATCGATATGAATAATGTATGAAATGTGCAGTACATTTGCATTAAAAATGACTCTAATCAAATGTAAATTTGCAGCAAATTACATACAAATTAAAAAGTGTAAATGTTTTGTGGAGTGCACAGTAGCACGCTCCCCAACATGATGAAGGCAGTATGGACGAGGAGGTTGTCATCAGCGCCTACTCCTGTGTTGTTTCCAACATGTCGAGACCATTTTCTATAAAATAATTTGTAATGTTTCTTGATGTCGCAAGAACCTCTCATATCTTTTATTATGTGGGACAGAATTGTAGTTTACTCATAAAGTTGTATATATCCTGATGTACATGTTTTAAATATATATATATATATATATATATATATATATATATACTGTATATAAATATACATTTTTTGTAATAAAAGTTTCAGTTGAACTTGTATATGAACGCTTTCGTTTATTTATATACTCTGCAATACTGTCCAGGCTTATTTGTGTAGTTCAGCCAACTTGTTGCTGCTGCAACTCTATTGCAATGACGAAATATGTCTAGCCTGTTCTGGTCCTTAACATTTTAAAAATGAAAATAATTACAGTAAATGAAGAATTTGGATTAGGTTGGAGATGACCTGGAGATAGTGCTGTGGTCTGAGTTTTGGTGACCAGAAGAGTACCATCTCAAAAATCACCGATATAGAAGGCCATCATACTACAGGTGTAGGGTCACATGATCTATTCAACTGAGGATGTAGCATCATCAAGAGCTGATTTAGGCAAAGAAATGATTTTTGCCAAAAAATGACTTAGGCCATTATTTTAAGAAGGTGATGATGTTTAATTAAGTGTGCAGAGCCCATAGGCATACACCCCAGTCACTCCTGAGGCATAAAGATTTCAAAGAAAAGGAAAACTGGACAAAGAGGATGTAATTCTGTTGTGGTCATTAAAGGTGGTTAAAGTAAAGTATGCAGGCAGGGGAAGTCCCGGTCTGAGTGTATAAAACTAGAGTAAGATCCTCATTCATTCACACTTCATCCCTACAGCTTCCTGACAGCAGCATCTTGAAGACCAATGTAAGAAGTCGGAGCAAAAAATGCAAAGACAGCTGCAGCTTCAGTTGTTCTCTCCTTGTCTGCTTATTGTCCATGTGGAAGGTAAGGATATCGATTTGACACATTTTACCCACACTGGACTGAATGTTTTACAAGAAATGTGACAATACTCAAATGTTCTCACTGTGTGTGCACAACTCAGACTTGTGTAAGAAGGTGTCTGTAAGCCAGGTCCTGGGGCCAACATGGTCTTCATGCTCAACGATTGGACAAGGTTTACATTTATCCTGCCAGTCCATCGGTGTGAAAATGTGGGTAAATAGTGTGTTAGATCATTATTGCTAAATATAACGACTGCAATAATGGATTAAATTCCACTGATCTATCTAACATATCATAATTCTGTTTTTTTCTATAGTGTCACTCTCAAGAATGGTGGTGAAAAGAATGCTCTGAACCCAGAACTAAATTTGTCAATTACACTCTAAGAAGGCTGCTCAGAAAAGGTGAGGCATCGATATGGATTCGCTTTATATGGTTATATGTTTCTACGGTATACATGCTTAAATCATTTTTACCGAACAATAAGATCAGTATTAACTAGTGGTAACAAGACATGGAAATGTTTAACTGAATAAACAGTCAGTAAACACATACGATTTATGTTTTAGTGCCACTCTTAAAAAAACAAGATTGATGAGATTAAATCCTGCAATATTTCGGAGAATAAACTCAAACTATGAGAATAAAGTGGAAATGTTACGAGAATAAAGTGGAAATGTTACGAGAATAAAGTGGAAATGTTACGAGAAAAAGTCGAAATATTACGAGAATAAAGCCGAAATGTTACGAGAAAAAGTCGAAAGACATGAGAATAAAGTCGAAATGTTAAGGAGAATAAATCTGAAATGTGTTACGAAAATAAAGTCGGAATATTACGAGAATAAAGTCGAAATGTTACGAGAATAAATTCGAAATGTTACGAAAATAAAGTCGGAATATTACGAGAATAAAGTCGAAATGTTACGAGAAAAAGTCGAAATGTTACGAAAAATAAAGTCGAAACCTGCTCAAAGACTTTACTTCTTTTTGGATCATTATTTGGGTAGCATTATTATATTCTGAATGCTCGCATAATTCAAATGAGCTTATTTAATCTAGATTAATCTAGATTAATTCTGGGTATTACAGTGAGATTAATCTAGGCCCACCAATAGTATTAAACCCACTGTTTATCTTCATTTTTAGAGTCTGCAGTAACCTATGAGGCATTGTACCACGTGGGTTTTTTACACACTGTTTAAACATTTGATAATTTGCCTGAAAATAGACGTCTGACATAATATTTTTTACAACTGTATATATGTATACACATTTACAGACCTGTTGGTGAAACAAAAATATATTTTATTTTACATATGCAATGCATCAGGGTGTTCTGCTTAAGAATCTGTATAAAACATGCAAATAAAAACCCTCAAGTATCAATGTGACTTAATGACTCACTGCTTATTTAATGGAAATATGAATATATGAACATAATGCTTACAAACAGACTTCATGGTGCAGTAGATGTGAAACTGAGACACTAGAGGTCTTGATGTATGGTCAGCAGAGCTTGTACATACAAACATGCATTTCCCTAGCTTAATTAAGCCTGAAACCCTGTGTGTTGTTGACTATAAGGTTGGGGGGAAGGAAATAATAGAATAAAAATCATGTTGGTGAAGTTATAGTCTAATGGTTAGGGAATTGGCTCCATGATCAGGTCACTGGTTCAAGTCAACCCCATGATCAGAGGGGTCAAGTCCCACTGAGGTACTCATGAGCAAGGTACCGTCCCCAAGAACTGCTCCATGGGCGCTGCCAAAAAGCTGCACACTGCTTCTTCACTGACGTGGTCAACCAGAGGTCACATGGTTGTAGCACTGTAATAAAGGAAGTTGGCAATGACAAATAATCACCGCTAAAATGACAAAATCTTTAACCCCAATTGCTCCGGCAAGACCTGTAATTAGGAAACAGAAAGTGTCTGAAACAGATAAAACTCTCAATACTTTGAGATCAAAATATACCATAGAATAAGTGAGTTATTATTTGTCATTACGAACACAGCACACCGTGCACCACAACCAAATGTGACCTCTGCATTTGACCCATCCATGAAGGAGCAGTGGGCAGCTAACATGAGCAGCGGCCGAGGACGGTACCTTTGCTCATGAGTACCCCCAGTGCGCTCTTACCGTCCTGGGATTCAACTGGCGACCATGACAGGGCTAACTCTGCAAACTGCTATAGAACTGCATTATTAATGTAGTCAAAAACAGCAAAACTCTGTCTTGCAGTGAGTAGTTTTAATTTTGAACTGGCTTTCATGTTCACAAATTGAAGAGAGAAAGTATTACAATCTTAATAAGTGGTCGTGACGACTGCACTATTCATTCCATCTACTTATGTTTGTACTGGTTAACGCGGAGCTCCTCCCAGATGTTAATAGATGCTTTAAAACTATTCTGTGCAGAATTTTAGAATTAATTCCTACAGTGCAAAATCTAATATGATGACATCTGACTGTTTGGTTCTCTTTGTACAAGTATCCACACAAAGGTCTCCACAAAAACAAGGAAGTGACTGAGTGTACATAATTGTATGGGAAGTGAAACTGAGCTAGGTCAAAAGAGTGTTTTCAACGGAGAAGGAATTAGCACGGTTTCGCTTTTGATATCAGCACAGTAATATTTGAAATATTCCATCTGGATTTGGGAGGCTAAAATACTACTTTTTAACCTCTTCTGACATTCAAACTCCAGTCTTATGATGACTAGCGCAGGAGTTCAGTCACTTAGGCCACGACACCTCCATCCAACCAGACCAATACAATGCAGGGAATGGAAACGCAGATCAAATTCACATATAATTGTCAGATTCGTCAGGGATCTGGTAGGGATTTGATGAGAAAGGCAGACGCGAGCAAACTTCCAGCGGCCGGTTAGGCGGCTATAGGAATGCTCTCCGATTTGGACAGGGATCTGATTAGGATATGAACCGAATGCCCCACATACGGTAGTCCCGTATCAGCTCCGGGTCGAGTACAAACCGGGCCGGAATCCACGACCGCTCCTCGGGGCCATAACCTTCCCAATCGACGAGGTACTGGGCACCTCTGCCCCGAGGACGCGAATTGAGGATCCGACGCACGGTGTATGTGAGGCCACCCTCAATGATGCAGGGGGGGTGGAGGGGCAGGAGTGGAAGGCACCATGGGTGAAGTGACGACGGGTTTCAGCTGCGAGGTGTGGAATACCGGATGGATCCGGAGCGCCGCAGGCAGTTGGAGTCGGTAGGTGACAGGATTAATCCGGTGGGTGATGCGGTAGGGTCCGATGTACCGGGGGGTGAGCTTGGGGGAGTCCGTGTGCAGGCGGAGGTTATGGGTGGATAGCCATACCTTCTCACCTACGTGGTACAAACGTCCTGGTGGGTGCCAACGGCGGTGTTGAGTGGCGTAACGGGTGTTGGCACGGTGAATGGCTGCGCTGCTGTGATTCCAGAGCTGTCAGCACCAGCGGACCAACTGTTGGGCCGATGGTACCTCCACCTCCGGCTGCTGGTGGTCGAATATTGGAGGCTGGTAACCGTAGCATACCTCAAATGGGATTGGTGGCAGAGGAGACATGGAGGTTGTGGGATAACTCAGTCTAAGTGAGGTAGTGGGCCCAGGAGCGCTGGCGATCGGTGACAAAGCATCTCAGGTAGCGCTCCAGTTGTTGGTTGGTCCGCTCCGTCTGACTGTTCGTCTGGGGGTGGTATCCAGACGATAAACTGCAGGTGGAATCCATCAGACGGCAGAAGGCCTTCCAGAAACGAGCGGTGAACTTAGTTCACCGGTGGTCTTAGTTGACAGGAGTCCGGTGAGGGCCACCAGGTGCACAGCCTTGGAGAACCGATCGACGATGGTGAGGATGGTATTCTTGCCTTCAGAGACCGGCAGGCCCGTGATGAAGTCGACGGCAATGTGGGACCAGGGCCTCCGGGGGACAGGAAGAGGCTGGAGCTCCCCCGGAGATGGTTGGTTGGAGTCCTTGGCCCTGGCACACACTGGGAATGCCTGGACGAACTCTTTAACATCTTTCGCCATGGATGGCCACCAGAAGGCTTGGCTGGCAAACTGGAGGGTGCCTTGGGCCCCTGGGTGGCCGGAAAGGGCGGATGAGTGGGCCCAGGTGAGCACATCTGTGTGAACGGCTGTGGGAACATAGAGCCGTCCAGGCGGCACACCTGCTGGCGGTGTCTCCGAGGCCTGTGCCTGGCGCACCATCGTTTCCAAGTCCCAGCCGAGGGGTGCGATGATTTTGGTGTGGGAGAGGACAGGCACGGGGTCCGCCCAGGGGCCGTCTACCTCATGTTGATGGGAAAGGGCATTGGCTTTGGTGTTCTTTGACCCCAGACGGTAGGATAGATGGAAATTGAATTGGTCGAAGAAGAGTGCCCACCGTGCCTGCCGAGGATTCAACTGTTTAAGGTTCTGAATGGATATTAGGTTCTGATGGTCTGTCCAGACCGTAAATGGCTTGCTGCCGCCCTGGTGCCAGTGTTGCCATTCTTCCAAGGCCCACTTGATGGCAAACAGCTCACAGTCCCCTACGCCGTAATGCTGCTGAGTGGGGTCGAACTTCCTGGAGAAGAAGCTACAGGGATGTAGCTTCTGGTCTGGACCTCACTGGGAGAGGACTGCCCCGGCGCCCACATCAGAGGCATCAACCTCCACAATGAAGGGCCTGGTGGGATCTGGATGCAAGAGGATGGGTGCAGTGGTGAAATGGTGACAAAGGGGATGAAATGCTCTGATGGCTTCTGGAGTGAGGGTGAAGCGGTGTGGAGAAGGACGAGTCAGGGTGGTGAGTGGAGCGGCAACCGTACTGAAGGCCCGGATGAAGTGTTGGTAGAAATTTGCAAACCTGAGAAACCATTGGAGTTGCTTGAGTGTCTTGGGTAGGGGCCAATGCCGTACAACCTCAAGCTTCTGCGGGTCCATGGCCACCCCCTGGGACGAGAACAAAACCCAGGAACATGGTGGAGCGCCGTGAAGCGTGCACTTCTCCAACTTGCAGTACAGCTGGTGGGCAAGCAGCTCTTGAGAACCACCCTGATGCTGGTGGTGTTCTCTAAGGTGTGGGAATAAATGAGAATATCATCCAAATACACGTATCACTAACGGCCCGGCATATCCCATAGCATCATTGATGAATTGCTGGGAATACAGCCGGCGCTGGGCTGCAGAGGTTTATGGGCATCAGCAGTCTCTCGAGGTGACCTCGCGGGACTGATGAAGGCGTCTTCCATTTGTCGCCTCCCCTGGCGCGTGCACCAAGTTGTAGGCGCCCGGAGGTCCAACTGTGAAGTAGGGTGGCACCAGAGAGGGCGCCCAGGGCAGGCAAGTTGGTGAGGAGGAAGTGGTGACGGTTCTTCATGGTGGGTCTTTGTTGAGCCCCCTCGATAATCGAGCACAGGGGCGGAGGCCGCCATCTTTCTTTCTTCACAGCAAAAAGAACCAAGTGCAGCAGGCGAGAGGATGCCACGGATGGTACTGGGCGAGGGCGCTTGTTGACATATTCCTCTGGGTCTCAGAGGCAGAGAGGGAGTAGAGTTGGCCACGGGGTTGTACCGTGCCTGGCAGGAGGTCGGCGGTGGAGGTCAGGCGGGGACGCAGCGAGGTGGCAGCTGGATGGCATGCTTTCTCATAAAAAGACCTCCGCCAGGTCGCGGCGTGGCTGGGATGGCCTCCTGTCGGCATCGGGGCCCTAGACTCCCCTAGAGCAAGTCCCAGCTGAAGCCTCAAGAGGCAAGAGTTCGAACAGGTCGGGACCCCATTGCAAAATCCGCCCTGGTGCCAGGAGATGAGGGGGTCGTGGTGAAGCAGCCAGGGGTAACCCAGGATGATGGGGGGAGATGCAATGGAGGTGAGGAGAAACCAGATCTGTTCATGGTGGTCGTCGATGGTGAGGTGAAGGGGTTGGGCCTGGTGGGAGGATAGGCAAGCTGGAGAGGGGCCGGACTGGCCGACTGAGGTGATCCGAAGGGGCTGGGATAACACTCGGCTTCCACCCCAGCCGCCAAGTATAAGCCTGGTCCACAGTCTCGCAGCACCGAGTCGAGGAAGGCGCGGTTAGCAAACTGAGGTGTACCTTAACTATTAGACAGGAAACAGTGGTTTGGGTTGAGAGGAGGTGGAGTGGGCCCGGTGAGTCCAGAGAGCAACTCACCGTTTCCCGGACGGAGAGGGCAAATCACCTGGAGGAAAGGCGGGAGGCCACACAGGCGAGAAGCCTCCACACGTCTCTCCTCTCTCGCTGCAGTTAAGGAGGCGCGCTCTATGCTGTATGGGTTCCCCAGCCCGGAGGCGAGGCCACGGCAGGGAGGTGGAGAACCAATGACTGGGCGCCAGCTGGGCTGGGGTGGTCGAGGGGAGCCGGGTGCCAGGGAGTAGGTGGTGAGCCATGAGCAGCGTGGAGTGGGTTGAGGAGTTGGTGAAGAGGCTGGCAGCAGGGTACGAGGAGCTGGCCTCGGACAGGTGAAAAGGTGGTCAACCAAGAAGGCCAGTTGATCAGTCCCCAGCATGGCTGGGAGCCTGCCTGGCGAAGCTTGTCCTTAATCCGGGAAGCCAACCTCGGCAGGCGTCCGGAGCGAAAAGTCTACTCCAGGTGGTCTGCACAGCCAGAAAAGTGAAGTCCACGGAAGTACTCACAGATGCTGAGCCCTGCCAAGAGATGGTAAAGTTCGAGGTCGGTTCCCCACCTCGCTGTCGTGATGTTCAAAGTGAGTGAGCTGGTGAATCTCGGCAGGAGTGGCTGATGGCGGCAATTCAGAACGCAGCCATGGCCCACTCTGCTGCCTGCCTGGAAAGCAGGGAGATGAGAAGCGCGATGCGCTGGCGATCCATGGAGAATCTGGTGGGGTGAAACTCAAACACAAGATCCAGCGCAGTTAGAAACACATCACACTTCCCATCTATGCCATTCCATTTATCCGTAATACCAAATGTGACCGGGAAGGAGAACGTGGGCGCCGCTTACGGAGCACGGTGCGGTCAGACACCTAAAATCACCGCTTGCACGGAGCGTCAGGACTCCCGCCGCAGTTCCTCCACTCACAGCGCCAGCGTCAAGCGAGGTCTTGGGTCGCTGGCGACGCAGAGACGCGACTTCCCTTCGCAATTGCTCCATCTCCGCTCCCTGGCTTGCTATCACGTCCCATAAATGAGCGAATTCCGCTGGGCTAACACTTTTGGGCTCTGCCATTCTGTCAGATTCGTCAGGGATCTGGTAGGGATTTGACGAGAAAGGCAGATGCGAGCAAACTTCCAGCGGCCGGGTTAGGTGGCTGTAGGAATGCTCTCTGATTCGGACAGGGATCTCATTAGGATATGAACCGAATGCCCCACATTCACAATGGACAGTGATCTGGTTAGATGTAACCACTGGTTACTGGTTAGCCTCAGAAGCGTGGCTGGTTAGCCCAAACGCTGGAGAGCGCGAAAGAAGCAGGGAAAAGCCAACGCGAGTTGATATAAGAACTCTCTTATGCGGTTATAGCATTACCATAATAATCCGTGTTCTAGCGACACACACTCTAACAAAGAGATGAACCCAGTAACCGGAGTACTCACAGTTGATGCCAATGAGAATTGGAAGAGGGCCGGATGGATTCTTTTTTTAATAAACCCGCCACCAATTTCAGGAGACATTTTATTTATTTATTTATTTTCAATTAAATAAAATAAAACAAACAGGATAACTAAAGTTGATGAGAGAGGCAACAGAAGGAGGCGGAGAGAAGAAGAAAAAGAAAAGAGAAGAGAGGAAAGAAAGAAGGAGGAGGGAAAAAAGAAGAAAAGGAGGATAGAGAGAGAAAAAAACAAAACAAAACAGATAATGTGCTTCCACACACAAAATGGACACGTACCACACCACACTCTCCATATACCTATGCTCCTATCTGACACCACTACTCCCCATTGAAGAATCGCGCCAGACCCTGGAGCTGAACCCTTCGCTTCTGGCGTGGGACAGGAAGACCACCCTGTCCTCGCAGGAGGCACCACCAGCCAGACCACCGGGATGGCCAGCCTGCCCTCACACTGCCCCGGACAGCTTAACAGAGAACAGGGGTGTGAGAAGACCCCTGCGGCCTCACCCCCGCCTGGGCCAAATGTAGTGTTGGTGTGTGTGTTGTTCTACAGTGCTTTAAAACAGAGCCTCCCCAGAGCCCTCAATGTCTATGTGCAGGGTGGACGTAGAGTCGGGTGGACTCTAATGGCAGAGCCGAAAGGCCATGAGAAGTGAATCCTTAAATACCCTTTTGAGGTCCGAAGGAATTCCTGCCGTGGTCCCATTCCACCACTGTCAGTAGAGTGGGAGTGCACGTGATAATTGGCAAGAATCCTTTTTATACAAATGGCAATGATGACATTACAGGCAATATGATGTACACAAAAATGCAAGCTACTCAGAAGATAGAACAGGAAGTGTAGTTTCACTCTCACATGTCCATTTTAGAAATAAATAGTGAAATTTGCCTCAGCATTTCTCATTTCTGAAACCCCTGCTCTTACAGAGAAGCCTAGAAAGGTGAGTGTGCAAACCAGGTTTCACCGTAGGAATATGGACACGTGTTTTGAGCATTTCATGAAGGAATGGTTTGTAATATAACACTTCATTCTAATAAATAATATATACTACATATTCCTTCCTTATCCAGTGTTGGAAAGGTTACTTTTAAAATGTATTCCACTACAGAATACATGCCCTAAAATAGAATTTGTAACGCATTCTGTTAGGTTACTCAATGTAAGTAACATATCAGAATACTTTGATTACTTATGTTTGTCATGCTTTTACAACTACTTGAATGTAGCAAGCAATCACATCCTGCAACGCCCTTGTTTGTTTTTCTAACAATTGGCTGTTAAGCCCAAATCTCCCTGAATAGACAATATATTTGTTCGTTCGGCACTGTTGGCTCTTGTTGTGCTGGTTCGTCCATATTGTGTAACTGGACGCCACCAACATTAACAGGACGCCACATTAGAGCCTCTTATTGCGTGGTTTTGTTTTGGGTTTCCGCAATGCGTGGAATTACCAAAAATTAGAGAGGGGGATAGAGAGGATTAGCCTCACATGAAACAGGAAAAGACCGCCGCAGTAATCCATTTTATCAAATAAAAGTAACTGTATTCTACCTGTCATCATTTAAACGGTAACTGTAACGGAATAGTTACTCATATTTTGTATTCTAAATACGTAACGCCGGTACATGTATTCTGTAACTCCCCAACACTGTCCTTATCTCACATGTTATTACGTTCCTATGCCCTAAAGTCATGTTAGCTAGGAGATTTAAACCGTATTGACATTCTTAGATTTAATGAACCCAACATAAGCTGTGAGTGCAATTTGCAACTGGACATGACCTGAAAACGTCTGCAGAAATGAGAATCAGTTGCTCATTGACTAAAATTTGATTTCTAAATCCAGAGTAAGATAAAGACACAATGAAAACCTAAATCAATATATACACACAATGAGTACCAAACGGTGCAAAATATAGCTTAAAAAATATATACAATATTCAACACAACACACAAATACAAAAATATCCTTGGTAAATAATATTCAATGTCCCGTGTGTGGTGATCTATTACAAATATACAGGAGTGATGGACTGGCGATGACAAGCACAGCGATCGAACAGGTGATTGAACCTTGCTATTTGGTGCAGTCGAGAAGCGTAACAGTTAGGGGTCAATCGAGGGCTCACCGTTCAAGTTCCGGACCGGTAAAGATACCACTGAGGTACTCATGAGCAATGAGCAAGCCCACGGCTCCTTCAAGGCATGGGTCAAATGCTGAGCTCACATTCGGTTGTGGTGCACTGTAAAAGGTACTGTGTTGTAGGTGTTCACAATGACAAATAGCTCACTGATTCTAATTTAGTCACCTAAAAGGTGATGGCTTGAGGAACTAAAATTGTTTCCATGTCTTGATGTGTCAATTAATTGGTTCGTAGTAACTTAAATGTCATTTCAATGTTGACTTTCTGGGTTGGTTTCCAAACCTTTCCATGAACCTGCATATGAAATTAACACTGATCAGCAGATGATTTAGTCTCCGTCAGTGTTGAATATGGGGCATTCTCAGGAAAGAAAAAACTTTGGCAAGAGGAAGTTAAACCAGACAAGGAGTATGGTGGAGAGGGGAAGTTCAATCTGAGTGTATAAAAACTAGAGTAAGATCTCATTCATTCACACTTCTGTCCTCACAGCTTACTTGACAGCAGCATCTTGAAGACCACATCAAGAAGTCGGGAGCAAAATGAAGACGGCTGCAGCTTGTGTTGTTCCTGTCTGCTTATTGTCCATGTGGAAGGTGGGCAGATATCAGATTTGACACATTTACTCACGGACTGAATGTTTTATGCGTGTAAGAAATGTGACAATACTTCAAATGTTCTCATTTGTGTGTGTGCAGGTCAGCTCAGGACTAGTGTAAGAAGGTGTCTGTGTCAGGTCCCGGGCCAACATGGTTCGCTCAACGATTGACAAGGGGTCGTGACATTTATCCTCCCAGTCCACATCGTGGTGAAAAATCTGGAAATTGTGTAAGTTGGACACTTATGTCAATCTGTAGCAATTCATTAAATTCTGTTCATCCATTTAACAATCACACTATGCTTTTTCTAGTGTCACTCTCAAGAATGGTGCAGGAAAGAAATGTCTGAACCCAGAATCCAAATTTGCCAAGAACTACCTCAAGAAAGCCAGTCCGGAAAAGGTGAGGGCAATCATATGGAATAATGTATGAAACGTGCAGTACATTTGCATTAAACTGACCTAATCAAACGTAACCTTGCAGTAAATTACATACAAATTAAAAAGTGTAAATGTTTTCAGGAGTGCACAGTAAAGCACGTTCCCCAACATGATGAAGGTATGGACGAGGAGGCTGTCATCAGCGTCTAATCCTGTGTTGTTTCAACATGTCGAGACTATTTTCTATAAAATAATTGTAATGTTTCTTGATGTCGCAAGAACCTCTCATCTTTTATTATGGGACAGAATTGTAGTTTGTCACAGTTGTATATATCCTGATGTACATGCTTTTCAAATATATATATATACTGTATATAAATATAATACATTTTTTGTAATAAAAGTTTCAGTTGAACTTGTATATGAACGTCTTCTGTTTATTTATACTCTGCAATACTGTCCCGCTATTTGTGTAGTTCAGCCAAACTTGTTGCTGCAACTCTATTGCAATATGCTGGAAATATGTCTAGCCCGTTCTGGTCCTTAACATTTTAAAAATAAAAATAATTACAGTAAATAAAGCATTTGGATTAGGAGATGGAGATGACCTGGAGATAGTGCTGTGGTCTGGGTTTTGGTGACCAGAAGAGTGCCGTCTCAAAATCCCAGGTGATCCTGACATCAGGCCCAACTGCTATTCTGGCTTAAATTTCACTTGAGGCCTTTTCTTGGAAAGGAAATTTATTTAAGTATACAAAATACATAATTAACCATGATTCATGTCAAAGCTTCTCACCGCTACCAAATGTTTTACAGTGGTGATATTACTGTATGTATCTGGTGTAGATCAAGTATAAACAATACATTATAAATGCAGTAGCGTCATCCTGAACCCATTTGCTTTCACTTATCTGAAACATTTCAAAAATATTTTAATTTTATATATTCTGAGGTAAAGTTTTGGAAAGCATTAAAACACAAATAGTCATATATTGTTTTGATATCAATTGGTTCAATTTTTTTGTCATTTATTTAAATTCCATTAAATTATGCAACAGACCACTGTTAAACGCTGGTGTACAGCGCAGCTCTTACATGTGTGCTTGAAATATAACTTTTTAAACCTCTCAGTAAATCTCTTTTAAACTATAAATACTCAATAAATATGATCATGTACTCATGTAAATGTCAGTTTGACCTGAGTTCCGCATAAATAGTGATATTTACATACAAAAAATACTGATCAAATACTGATCATAGTCAGTGTGTGTTATGCAGTTTGCTTATCCTATACTTGCTTTATGTGTCTTTATGTGAAGGAAAACGTGCTCGTCATGGCTTTGCCCGATCTTCACCAGCCGGTCACTTGAGGGCACCCCGTCCTGTGTTGTCTGTCTGTGGCGTGGCAAGCATTTCCCCTTTTAAAAATTTGTTTAATAGCATTTGGCATTTTGTTTTCTCTAATGCACTTCGTTTTTAATAGGTTGTAGCAGCTCTAGTGGGAATGCATGATCAAGATCAAGTTGTTTCAACAATGCTCATAGCACCCATTTAGGAAAATAAACCCTAAAATATGCTTTTTGTTTTCACCTACACAGGGCCCTGAACTGCTGCTGTTTTAACATCTAAAGAGCCCATTCACACAACATCCAGAGTTGGCAAGTGTTTTCTTGTGGCCTGTTCTGTGACAAAGTTGAGACTGTTCAAGTTGAGTTAAATGTAAATTCAGAAATGAATGAGTTGTATTGTGGGTGGAAATTAACATCGTGTGTCCTTGCAGAATCAGGAGAGAGTCCAGCAACCTAAATGGAGGAAATCATGCTGCAGAGGCAACAAAAAATATATACTTAATGTTTCTTTTTTAATGAAGGAGTGAATTGTTTTGGGGGGAAAAGCCTTTAAGCGGTTGCCTGGTGTCATATTTCTTTCTGGTGTCATTCATTTACTGTGCATTTGGATAGTTGATGTAACATAAGGGACTTGTACTATCATCATACTATTGAAAGAATTTAAAAAGTGCATTATGAGAGAGAATGATATTTTTGAAACACTAAATGAAATAACTAATCAAAAAGAGCAAGTCCTGGGAGTGCCTGGATTGCTGTAGGAAGTCTTAATTTAAAGAAGTCGTTTAAATGCTGTAACTTTATGCTTCTTCATGTTTGTGAACCGGGAAAGACCTTTATAAATAAAGGAAACGAGATTGTGTGGGAGTTTCATTGCAAAGTTTATTTACATAGGAATACTTGCAAACACTACAACACTGTATGTAGGCAGTACTTAAGGAATTCAGTTAAAAGATGTTAAGAAAAGGTTTTATATTGGAACACTGCTTTAAAGACTTCTCAGTGGTAGAGCTTAACTGTAGTATTGATGAAGTTAGCAGTAGAGACCACAGATATCAAAGTGAAACAGCAAAATGTGACATCCCTAGGATTTCCCCATTGCCCCTGAAGTGTAACTGAAGGCACGCTGGCAGCATAGCTTTAAGTAAAATGAGTTTTGATATTACTTCAGCTTCCTCTAACAGTCTGCTAGCACAAGGAGTGATGTTCTGACCCCTTACTTAAGGATTGACATGTTCATAAAGCATAGGTTGGTCACATATCACAATAACCATTACATAACTTTACAGTGTAAGAAACGTCGCACCCAAATCTATAGAAGAGGCAACAAACACTCCTACAAAAGAATTACCAACCTTTAAGGTGGAAACAGGGTAAGCATTTAACCCAGAACACCAGCCGACACTTTTAGCCATTTTAAAGTGTACCAAGGTGTTTGAGAAAGTGCTTCCCCTCAACACTACTTTATCACTCAAGCACAACACCCAAAAAACTAATACTATAACAAAGAAAGACACCAGATAGGTTCTTTAGAATGCTATTTTCCAAAACAATTCACTCCATGAATTTTTGAAAAAAGGGTTTTATTGCCTCTGCAGCATGTTTTTCCCCATGCGAGTTGCTGGATTCAGGCAGACCTTCTTCTGAGTCTTCAGAGTCACCCTTTATTAAAAAGACAAGACGTTAAGTTCAGCTGAAACACACCCAACTCATTTATCTCTGCATTAACAGTTGACTCAACTTACACAATCTCCACTTTGTCACAGTACGGGCCACGAGGAAACACTTGATAACTCCGGACGTTCTGTGGATGGACTCTGTAGACGTTGGAACAGAGGCAGTTCTGGGACCTATGCAGTCGAAAGCCTAAAGAAAAATTATATTTAGTCACTTCAAAATTCAAGTTTTATATAGTGCCATTAATAAAACAAATAGAAGCAAAAAAAGCTTCTAAATAGCTTTTTATTCATTGTGATAACCCATTTAAACTCAATTTTTTATCTTACACTTGTTCTCAAAGTCAATTAAGATGAAAATAAAATAAAAAAAGTAAGTCACACATACCTGTACACACCATTGCACCCATTACCAAGACTAAAAACAGAAGCAGGCTGGATCGACTCATGGCTGCAGCTCCTTTCACCGCTCTAGCTGAGGATGTGATGGACTTGGTCTGAGAAAAGAAAGTAACTGAAGTCCCAGCTCAGTGACCTTATGAAGGCTGAATTGAGGGTGTTGACTAAACGGGTACTTTCCATTACTAGTGCAAGAAATGCCTTCTGATCTTACAACATGGTGATGTGATGATTTGAAGAAAAGTGTATTTCAAGTCTAACCAATCAGGACACAAGGGGACAGGACAGGTGAACCCTCAGGTGGCCGACTGGTAAAGTGACGAGCACATTTTCTGTCGCCGAAAGTGTTTGGTGTATAACTACTAGCCTAAAGACACATTATTTCATATAAATAACAAATCGTATGAATAGCTTCACTCATTCATTTATTTTCTATATTCATTCTCATCGCACAATTTTCTACAAGCATGCGCTCATTTAATCATTTAAAACCCATGAAGCCTTTTATTATTACGATTCAAGGATAATACTATCACATTATGTACATCATAATACTATCAAACACATCATGTCTTCTTCTAGCAACGCTTACTCATTTATTATATAGATGCATTCTATTATTGTTATATTATCATGTTTAGGGTTTCAAATCTGTGAAAACAAAACACACCAGAACATCAGCCTTTACATTAATGCGTGCTTATACATCAATCCTTTGGAATGAAGCCATGCAGACAACCAAAACAATGTGATGAAATCTGGCTTTGTTCAGAATTGACTAAAGTCTTAGTCTTTCCAAGAAACGAGGAAGCTGAACCCTGAGAAGATAATATGGTGAGAAGTGAAAGTGGTCTCCTGACGAGGTCATTTCCCCAGTGCAAGAAGAAGGAAAACTCTGCACTTAACAAATATACTTTTGGAATTCTTTTTATCACACCTTCATCAAACTGGTCCGAGCATCTCCAGCACAGTTTCATACATTACATATATATATTTTATTATGTCTAGCATTGTAAATTAATTAGTTGATTCCAGTTTGTTGTCTTAAGAGTTAAATATACTGAATAATCAATGTCAATGCTAATGTAAAGCAATGTTAATGTGTGTGAATTTTACTCTAAAGTATTGGCCATAGGCACAAAGTCTAATATCAGGAGTTTCTAAAAGGAATAATCATATTGAATCAGGAACATGACATAATTTTACTGAAGAACGGAGAATGAAGGATTCTTTCCTATTAAGGGAACTACGGAATGTTGCCACTTTCATTGGGGATGGTGCTTGTGGAAGTACTGTTCATTATGAAACTGTTGCTCAAGGCAAATTCCACTTTTCCACTTTCATCACAACACTGGCGTGATGTCAGACAGAGGGAGAATTTAAACGCAAGAAGCAAATTTTATGTCATATTATTAAGCTTATTTATCAGTGGTTTAAATGAGATAAAAATTGACAATAATTTCCCATTTTCTTTCTCTCTATTGCATGAAATATCAACATATCTAATAATAAAAGACTGTAAAATGATATTTAGAGAATCGTTTTTCATTTTGTCTTTGATTTTTATCTTTCATGATATCGAGGCCTTATATTGGACTGCAGCAATCAGAGAGAGTGTTTCAAAGAAACAATAAGAAGATGATGAAATGAAACCTCTTACAGTGCTAACAGAGTAAAATCGGCCAAATACGTTACAAAGTGCTTGCTCATGCCGGAATGTCCCCGATTAGAATTTAGCTTTTCTTGACTTACAGGTGCCAGCCTTAGAGAGGGTGCCAACTTATTTAGAATTACACCAGAGAAACATTCTGAGGTCGACTTGGTTAACACAACTGTGAGTGACACATATCACACACTACACAACTAACCCTTCTTCTGGCTGTTCTTCATCATCAATTTATTTGTCATTTACTTAAATTCCATTGAATTTTGCAGCAGACCACTGTAGGTTTTTGTGTACATTCTAGTGCTTATATGTGTACTTTAGTACTGAAATATTACCTTATTTAAACACTCTTTTTACATAATAGATTATGTACTGTATGTGCTGAAATTCCTCAGGTCATATTCCAGAGGAATGTATATGTCAACACCAGAGGGGAAAAAATAATATACATTTCTATTGTATTTAATATATTTTGTTTATGCTTGAGTTTAAACAGTGATATTTACATATCGAATATTTCATTGAAGGTTGAGTAGTCTACAGTTTATCCTCCTTGCATATAATTCATTTTCTAGGTGTGTTTGCTTTCTAGAACTAAACACCCTTCTAGCAATAAATAATGTGATGCAGCAATTTTACAGAAACAGCAGTAAATGCACAAGCTAAGCTTTTACTCACAAATTTGTTTCATTCAGTTATTGCTCACCCATCACATTTTTAAGACTCATGACCAGGCATGTGCTGCATTGCTTTTGGTCTGTCCTACTGTCACACAGAGCGTTTCTGAGAAACAGAAAGTTAGAAACGGGAACTTCAATACAGTCAGGCTGGTGAAATGCTCTCTACACAGTAGAACTGTACCATGTCATATTTTTGTTTTTGGAATTTTTACTCTGCTTGTTTCATCTTTCTTGTAATGGATATCTTATTTAAAGGAAAACGTCTCACCTTGTACCAGGTTTCAAAACAGGATTAATCCAGATTTACGACACTGCATTAAATGTTAAAGGACTGTCCTGATGTGCAGCATCAGATTGATAATGGACTGCAAGTATCATGCTGAGGCTGAAATTCTGAAGGATACAAACACGGACTTTTGCACTTCCTGTGGACAAAAGGACAGACAATCTGTTCATTATCACACAAAATGGTAATCTATGCGTGAAAATAAGAAAGCTTTGTTACTGTACACACAATATTTCAACTTTGCCTCTATGAATACTGGAGAAATGTGTAACCCACACTCTAAAATATGTGAATAATGTTGATCAGTGTGTGCTCTGTTGTAACTTTAAAGGTTACATAAAGGGCAGTTCCAAATCAGACGTTGATTTTAGCCCAAAAATGCAAAATAAATTAAAATTATGTGAATCAATCCTGCGTTTGCTTGTAGTGCACAGTTGCTGAAAATACAAGATTGCTGCAGGGAGACTGGGTCTGCAGTTAGAATTGAAAAGCTGTGCTGGACAGTTGTCTTAACTGGTTCAGGGTTACCGAGGCTCCATAAATACCAGCTCCTGACAAAACATCACTCTAAAGTTTATTTACAATAAGGCATACTTTATTTTTCCCCTGTACAGCTAGCTGGTTATCTTTTGTGAACACCACTTCAGTGTTCAATGTAGGCATTAAGGAACTGATTTTAAATAGGTCTTAACTTTGAAAAGATTATGAGGACAAGTTTGTACTCACATGGGAAAAGGCTTGATGTTGAAACACTGCTTTAAAGACTTTAAAGCACTGGTTTAGATTAAGTTTGGTATTAGATAAAGTTAACTGTAGAGACTATGGTCATAGTAAATTTCAATGTGAAGTAACACTGAGGTTTAACAGAAGACACTGTAGTGCTCAGTAATATTGCCACATGAGTTACTCCAACTTCCTCTTACGGAACCTGCTAGCTCAAGGTAAAGTAACAATCTGGCCCCATACTCAGGTCAAGTTAACGTAACCCTAGAGGCAAAGTAGCGTTGCACCCAACTTTTTTGGCTCTTTTAGCCATTTTAAAATGTAAGATTGTTTTGGGGAAAGTACCTGCCCTCAACACTCACTCAAGCACATCAAGAAATTACTGCATCACAAAGAAAGACACCAGACAGATTATTAGAGGGTTACTTTCAGAACAATTCACTCCAGGAGTTAAAATAAAACGAATAAACAAAGGTTTTATTGCCTCTGCAGCATGATTGTCCCCACGTTAGTGCTGGATTCAGGCAGACCTGATTCTTCAGGGTCATCTTAAAGACAAGCACCACAAGACTTCAAGTTCAGCTCAAACATGCACATATATCACTGTATTTACATTTGACTCAACTTACAATCAATCATCACAGTATGGCTCATGAAAAACCTGCCAACTTGACATTCTGTGGACAGACTCTGCAGACGTTGGAATACAGACAGCTCTGGGTTCTGTGTAGGCAAAATTCTAATTTTGTATAGTACCATAAATAAAAATGGCAACTGAACTTGAGACTGAAAAACCAACTTATTTTATTAGTGGTGACTGTCCATCAATGTTCTCTCAATTTGCTTTCTGATCTTACATCATGAATAGGTTTGGTAGAGCTGCTACAACCTACGAAAAGAGTACAGTGTTAGAGAAAACTAAATGACATGCCATTTACTAAAAAAATACTTCACAAATGAGTTTACCAGTCACATAGCTTGTTACTAGCAAATAAACAGCAGCACGCATGCAAATCATTCTTCATTGAAACAGTAAAATGAACAGGTTCAATAACCACAAAACAAGAACTGAAACACTTCTATTACTAAAATACACTAAACAAAGCTCACCAACGTGGGGTAGTGTAGCAGTGGACAAACAGGTCCTAACTAAGTTGAAACACATGCAAACACTAAGCTCCTGATTAAACCAAACAAGATGCTAAATGCTAAACCAATAGATCAACAGAACTGGACTAACTGGGGGCGAGGAACTAAACTGGGACCAATCAACAAACAGACTGGATAAAACTAGGAACAAAGAGGTGAACTTACACAGGTGAAAAAGATCATCAACTATCATTCTAACCAATCAGGAGCTTAGTGTTTGCATCTGTTTCAACTTAGTTAGTCCCCTATTTAAGCATGTCTCTTGAGTTTGGACCTGTTTGTTTACTGCAACACTACCTCACGTTGGTGAGCTTTGTTTAGAGTGGTTTTGAAAATAGAAGTCAGTTTTTAGTTGTTGTTCAGTTGGTTCTATGAAGAATGCTTTGTGCGAGTGCCACTGTTTCTTGTTTGCTGCTAACAAGCTATGTGATGGGTAAAACTCCTTTCTGAATTAAAAATGACCTTTTTTAATATCACATGACATTTTGTTTTCTATAATGCATTTCCTTTTTCTTGTAGGTTGTAGCAGCTCTAGTGGGAACAAACCTGTTCATGACCATCATGATGTGGTAAGGTCAGAAAACATAATCATGATCAAGTTCTTTCAACAAGGCTCTTGGTAAAATAACCCTGAAATTATGCCGTTTTGTTTCTCAGGTTTTCACCTACACAGTACCCTAAACTGCTGTTGTTCCAACATCTACAGAGCCCATCCACAGAACATCCAGAGTTGCTGGGTGTTTCCTTGTGGCCTGTACAGTGACAGTTGAGGCTGTATATGTTGAGTTAAATGGAAACTCAGCAATGAGTGAGTTGTATGTGACTGGGTGGACATTAATGTCTGTGTCCTTGTTTTGTGTTTTCAGGGTGAGAAGACAGTCTGCCAATTAGAAGACAGTCTGCCTGACCTCAGAAGCTAAACAGGGGAAAATCATGCTGCAGAGGCAATTAAACCTACTTAAGTGTTTTTAAGGAAGGAGTGAATTGTTTTGAGGGGGGAAAAGCCTAGCTTTAAGAAGCTGCCTGCTGTCATTTCTTTGAGGTGTGACTTATTTACTGTACAGCTGTTTAATGAGCAAGTGATGCTCAAAGGTGTTAGGATGGTTGATGTAACATAAGGTAGCTGTACTACAATCATATGAAAACTTTAAACTAGTGTGAGAGAATCATAAGCTTACCAAAAGCAAATGAGAAAATGAATGTGTTCACTTAACTATAAGAGGTACTTAATCCTGACCATTAATACTAGTTATGCAGTGTGTGCTGTTCGGGCTTTCCTTTAGGCCACTATGCTCCTGTCTATCTATATAGTGACAGAAATGGAACACATTCACAAGCACAAAATCTGTGAATCAGACCTGGACCTGACCTTAGTTCACGGTTGGATGACTATACAGGATTGTGGCAGGGAGCCTGGCCTGCACTTAGAATTTAAAAGTTGTGCAGGATAGTTGTCTTTAAAACTCTTCTTTCTGAAAACCAATAAGCTATAAATACCAGCTTTACAGGTTTGTTGAAGAGTTTGCTTAAAAGAAAGCCTACATTCTATTCTCCCCTATCCAAGGAGCAGGTTATTTACCATTAAGGACTGAAGGGCTTTAGTGGAACTTTAAAAAGATTTTTGAGGTCAAGTTAGTACAGAGCTGGGAGAAGGTCTGAGGTTGAAACAACTTTTCACTTGTTTGGTATTAAAGTTAATAGTGGAGACTATGGCTATAGCCAATGTATAGCCACACATTTAATGTGTAAAAGTCCTAAGGTTTAAGAGAAGAACTCTTATACAGGCTGGTAGCAGGAGAGAAAGTAATGATCAGTCCCCATTCTCAGGTCAATATGTGTTATTACAATAACCATTCAACATCACCCTATAGGGTAAGTAACTTTGCACGTAAATTGTCCTGAAAACATCAACAGCTAATTAACATCCTTTGAAACAGAAAACTATCACCCCATGAAGGTGGAAACATGGTAAGCCTGTGTGTATTTTACCCCTAAGACCCCCATGCACTTTTAACCATTTTAAAATGTAATGTTTTGGGAGGAGTGGGGCACACCTGCCCTCAACGTTACTTTATCACTCAAGCACAAAAGCCAAGAAATTACTTCAACACAAAGAAAGACACCAGAGAGATTATTAGAGTGTTACTTTCAAAACAACTCGTACAAGCAGCTTTAAAAATAAATAAAATGTTTTATTGCCTCTGCAGTACGATTGTCCCCATGTTAGTTGCTGGATTCAGACAGCCTTGATACTTCAGGGTCACCCTGAAGAAGAAAAGGCACATAGCAAGTTTAGCTCAAACAATTACGTTTGATTCAAATCACACAAACTTGACATTTTCACAGCCTGGGTCACAAGGAAAACCTCTCAACTCCACGTTCTGTGGATGGACTCTGTAGATGTTGGAACACAGACAGGTCTGGGTCCTATGCAGGCAAAAGCCTAAAGACATTCATTTTAGGGTCATTTCAAAATTCTAACTTTGTATAGCACTATAAACAAAAATAGGAACAGACCTTGTAGAAACTGAAAAACCAACTTATTTTATTAGTTATGACTGTCCATCAAATGTTCTCTCAATTTGCTTTCTGATCTTACGGCCTGGTGATGGTCATGAATAGGTTTGGTCCCACTAGAGGTGCTACAACCTAAGAAAAGAGTGGCGCATTAGAGAAGACTAAACGACATGCTATTTACTAAAAAACAGTACACAAATGAGTTTACCAGTCTCATAGCTTATTATCAGCAAATAAAAAACAGGGCCGCCTATGCAAATCATTCTTCATTGAAACAGTAAAACAAACAGGTTCAATGGCCACGAAACAAGAACTGAAACGCTTCTATTATTAAAAACACACTAAACAAAGCTCACCAATGGGGAGTAGTGTAGCAGTGGACAAACAGGTCCAAAACTGAAGAGACATGCTTATATAGGGGACTAACTAAGTTAAAACAGATGCAAACACTAAACTCCTGATTAAACCAAACAAAATGCTAAATGCTCAACCAATAGATCAACAGAACTGGACTAACTGGGGGTGAGGAACTAAACTGGGACCAATCAACAAACAGATTGGACAAAACTAGGAACAAAGAGCTGAACTTACACAGGTGAAAGAGATCATCAACTAACTAGGGGCGTCTAACCAATCAGGAGTTTAGTGTTTGCATCATAGTTAGCCCCCTATTTAAGCATGTCTCTTGAGTTTGGACCTGTTTGTTCACTGTTATGCTGCCCCATGTTGGTGTGCTTTGTTTTGTGTATGGTTGCATATTTGCTGGCAACAAGCTATGTGACTGGTAAACCTCCTGAGTTAAAATGGTTTTTGAGTAATTTAGTTTTTTCTGATACCCTTTCTTTTTTTTTTATAGGTCGTAGCAGCGTTAGCGGGACCAAACCACCATCGCCACGTAAGCTCAGAAAGCATTTTGTTGCACTAGTAATGGAAAGTATACACCTGCTCAACATCTGGTCAATGCTTTCTTTTGTGTCAGAGCAAGTCCATCACATTCGCAACTACAGCAGTGAATTGTTAATCTAAAAGTCAATATGAGAAATTCTTATGTTTTTTTCCCTCTTTAGTCTTCACCTGTGCGGGTCCCGGAACTGCCTCTGTTTCAAAATCTAACATCCAGTGGCGTCGGGTGTTTCCTCATGACCTGTACTGTAACATATGAGATGTAAAATTATCATGTAAATTCAGAGATAAGAGTTGTGATTTTGCTGAACTTGGTCTGCATGGGTCTTTTTTTTTTTTTTTTATTAAGGGTTACTCTGAAGAATTGAATTAAAGTCTGCTTGAATCCTGAAAATAAATTGGAGAAAACCATGTGGTGGCAATAAAACCAACTTCATTTTTGTAATGTCTTTAAAATAATTGGTTTTGAAAACAACCTACTCTAAAATGTCTGTCTTAATAATTTAATGTGTTGGGCTGTGTTGTGCTTGAGTGGTAAAGTGATGTTGATATGTCTACAACACTGTCTTTAAAATATTTCAAATTCTGGTCAGCAGTCTGGGGACTAAAGTAAATAGGTTCCGTTTCCATATCTGTATGTGGCTTTATCTGTATTTGACCGCTCTTTCTCTTTTATTACAGTTTGGGTGCCAGCTCATTAACACCATTTTTAGTGTGATGTGGAGGGTTTATGTTTACTTCCTTTCACTTAAGTGTCATGTGGTGCCTCACCATATTAACTCTAAGCTGGATTTAGAACATGTTCCTTGAGAAGGAAATGTGACTTACTGCAATGGTGCCTGCTAAATGCTGTAAATGTAAATTTGGTCAACTCACTAACCATTTTCCTCAATCTAAATATTAAAATATTTACTCATTTGAGCAAGGTCAGGTCCTTTTCACTACTTGCCACCATCCTTTGTTCAACAAAGCTCATGCTCCAATAAATTAACTTGCTAGAAAAAGGGGAAGTAGGCTGTAGCTTTCAAATAACTGTAGATGCTCATTCACAAGCTATTTTTTGCCAACTTTCTCAATTTACAAAAATCAAGTAGCCTTTAGCAGCCACATATAGCATTTAAGATGCTCTTACCTAAAACAATGTTCAAGGTCCAAGTATGGGGTCAGCCGTGCGGGAGCAACACCATACAATAGTTAATTGCCGAGGCCTCCAGGAATTGGACCCTCCAAAGTGGTTCAGTTTCATGAAAACACGTTATGTGACCCAGACATTGCTTTTTTCCTCACAGGGTCAAAGTAATTATCCCAGAAAATGAAAGAGCTTAATAACTAGACACCATTGAATTATGTAAGTGTGAACAGTTTCGATTAGGAGCAGCAGATATTCATTTTGTTAGATGCTGGTTAAATCTCACATCCACAGGTATGTGTACACTTAGTCACTTGCGACCCTTGGACACTGAACTATTTATGATGCACTATCCACGATGGTGTGCCTCTTTCTGAGCAGCACATATTACACAAATGTAGAGTAAAAAGAATGACGCCAGAAACAGGACAACAGACGTTCATGGTTGCTTTAACATTGTCACTAACAAAAAGCTTCTTTTATTGCCTCTGCAGCATGACCTCCCCCGTCTAGTTTCTAGATTAAGGTTGTATCTGATTCAGAGTCAGCCTAAAAAACAAAAGCCAAAGGACACATGCAGACTACCTTCTTTCCAATCACACGAGTCATTAATTTCTGAATTCACATTTGACTCAACTTGGTCAACTTGCGGGCACGGTACGGACCACAAGGAAACACTTGGTAACTCTAGACCGGTGCAAGTGAAAACCTGAAAGAAAAAGCATATTTTAGGGTCACTTTAGATTTACGTTTACATTAATAAGTGTGCAATTTCCAAAACCTTGCTCACAACTTACAACCAAAACTACTGTATTCATGAAGGCTGAATTGCGTGTGTTGAACAGATTTGGTCCCACTAGAGCTGCTACAACCTATAAAAAAGGGAATTGTATTAGAGAAAACAAAATGACATTAACTTCAAAAAATAACTCAAGTCAGAAATGAGTTTACCTGTTACGTAGCTTGTTGGCAACAAATAATCAGTACAAATGCAAATTATTCTTCATTGAAACGGCAACATAAATGGAATCAATGGCCACAAAACAAGAGCAGTAAACAAGAAACAGTGGCACCCACATAAAGCATTCTTCACTGAACCAACTAAACAAAAACAAGAAACTAAAAACACTCTTCTACTATCAAAAACACACTAAACAAAACACACCAACATAGAGTAGTGTAGCAGTGGACAAACAGGGCCAACTTGAAGAGCCATGCTTAAATAGGGGACTAACTAAGCTGAAACAGATGCAAACACTAAACTCCTGATTGGTTAGACGCCCCTAGTTAGTTGATGACCTCTTTCACCTGTGTAAGTGCAGCTGTTTGTTCCTAGTTTTATCCAATCTGTTTGTTGATTGGTCCCAGTTTAGTTCCTCACCCCCAGTTAGTCCAGTTCTGTTGATCTATTGGTTGAGCATTTAGCATCTTGTTTGGTTTAATCAGGAGCTTAGTGTTTGTGAAGCATTACCTTCAACTCTCACATTGAAGCTGCCGCTGAAATAAAATAATGAGAAAGGTGTGTTCGCGTCGCATATTTTGGCGTATGCTAGTCTCAGGCAGGGTACATGTGTACGCACCAGCCCCAATGTTTATTGTCACTTATTACCACTGATCCACCATGGCCTTACTTAAGAAAAGTAGACTCTGCATGTTGTGTTTTTAAAGAGAAATGGACAAATGACCTTTTTCGTTGAAATAAAAGGCAAGCTGCTGTGCCTAGTTTGCGGTGGTGCTCTCGCCGTGAGGAAAAAAAGCGAAGCTTGGGCGTCAATCCAGCTCGAAACATGCGCAACTGAATGACTTGACAGGACAAATGCACTAAAATTAACGCTCTTCGGGCAAGTTTAGATGCTCAACAAGTGGCTTTCATGACTCCGGGTTCTGACGAGACGCTGCAATTCAGACCAGTTCTGTGGTGAGTGAGCTAACTGGTAAACTAAAACCCTCGTTCTGAAGGAGACTTTGTAAAGGAGTGCCTTGTTGCTGCTGCTGGGACCGGACCAAGAAAAATTGTTATAAAGTGTCAGTTTGTCTCAAACCATCACAGAGCGTATTACTGCTATAGCGCAAGATACTGAAAACACGCTGAAGAACACTGCAAGTAATGTCAGTTTGTCCCAAATACTGTTTCCATTTTCCTCTACTAGACAGTGTTCTTTATTCAATAACTAAACCTGCTCAAAGTAGAGGGAAAGGGCAAGTAGATTACGCTTATTCACACATTATGTTTACACCACCTTTAACTTACAAGTAGCATTTAAGATACTCTTCTGTAAGTGAAGACCCTGTCTGTGTTTGACGTTGCATTTCTCCTCCTGTAGGAATACACAACTGATGCCATGGTCCCAGAAAAGGGAACACAGGAACTGCTTTGGGAGTGTTAAGAGATTCCCTTAAATTTTCACTAAATTATTTGAAGAACTTCACATTTTTGTTAAACTTATTTCATGAGGGAATGCTATTTTCCTATTCCTGGGAGCAGGGACTAGAGTCATCCTGACAGATTACACAAAATTATAGAGTGCATGGTGTGTAATTATCTTGATATAACAGTGGTTTTCACACAAGTAGCTTCAAATTACATGAGGAGCTTCAACTCTTTCTTTTCAGTTACATTTGGATTAATTCTCACACCACCCATTTCTCCAAATCTGTCTTTTCACTATTTGAAACCTATGAGCGTATTCTGTATGATTTTGCATAGAAAATATTAACATTGTGCTTCCATCAGTACAGCGTTTACTCATTACTTACATGTACAGTAACAAGAACGACACCAGAAAGAGACAGGACTTCAAGATGATTTTTGGAGCAGTTTGCTTTAAAATCAATTCACTTTAAAAAGGTTTTATTGTCTCTGCAGCATGATTCCTCCCCCCCATTTTGGCTTCTCGATTCAGGCAGAATCTGATTTTTCAGTCATCCTAAAAAAAACAAAACAGGACACAGTCTTAACTTCTGCCGCATCACATCATTAATTTCTGAATTTACATTTGACACAATCTCAACTTACGGGCCACGAGGAAACACTAACTCTGGATGTTCTGTGGATGGACTCTGTAGACATTGGAACAGAGGCAGTTCTGGGACCTGTGCAGGTGAAAACCTGAAAGAAAAAGCACATTTTAGGGTCATGTCAGATTTATTTTTATATTAATTAATAAGTGTGGAATTTCCAAAACCTTAAAATTTACAACCGAAACTACTGTGAGGATAAAGTCTAAATTGGGGGTGTTGAATAGACTTGGTCCCACTAGAGTTTCTACAACCTATTAAAAGGGAAGTTTATTAGAGAAAACAAAATGACATGATATTTTCTTTAAAAAAATAACTTTCAAACCAGAAATGAGTTTGCCTGTTACATAGCTTGTTGGCAACAAATAAACAGCAGCACCGACACAAACCACTCTTCATTGAAACAGCAACATAAATGGATTTGATGACCACAAAACAAGAGCTGAAATGGTCTTCTATTGTCAAAAACACACTAAACAAAGCACACCAATGCAGGGTAGTGTAGAAGTGAACAAACATGTCCAAACTGAAGAGACATGCTTAAATAGGGGACTAACTAAGCTGAAACAGATGCAAACACTAAGCTCCTGATTAAACCAAACAAGATGCTAAATGCTCAACCAATAGATCAACAGAACTGGACTAACTGGGGGTGAGGAACTAAACTGGGACCAATCAACAAACAGATTGGATAAAACTAGGAACAAAGAGGTGAACTTACACAGGTGAAAGAGATCATCAACTAACTAGGGGAGTCTAACCAATCAGGAGCTTAGTGTTTGCATCTGTTTCAGCTTAGTTAGTCCCCTATTTAAGCATGGCTCTTCAGTTTGGACCTGTTTGTCCGCTGCTACACTACCCCACGCTGGTGAGCTTTGTTTAGTGTATTTTTATTAATAGAAGTGTTCCAGTTCTTGTTTTGTGGCCATTGAGGCTGTTTATTTTGCTGTTTCAATGAAGAATGACTTCCACGGGTGTCACCATTTCTTATTTGCTGGTAATAAACTATGTAACTGGTAAACTCATTTGTGAACTGATTTTTCTTTAGTAAGTGGTATGTCATTTAGTTTTCTCTAACACACTTTTATTAGGTTGTAGCAGTTCTAGTGAGACCAAACCTATTCATGATCAGCATGTTGAAAGGTCAGAAGGCATTTCTTGCACTGGTAATGGAAGGTATCCACCTGGTCAACACTCTGAGTTCAGCCTTCATAAGGTCATTGAGCTGGGACTTCAGTTACTTTCTTTTCTCAGACCAAGTCCATCACATCCTCAGCTAGAGCGGTGAAAGGAGCTGCTGTCCAACTCCAGCTATGAGTCGATCTGTCCTGCTTCTGTTTTCAGTCTTGGTAATGGGTTCAATGCTGTGTACAGGTGTGTGACTGTTCTTTCAACTGTGCTCATATTACCTTTTTACTGCAGATTCCACACTTTTTATTAATGTAAAAATCAAGCTGAAGGTTTTTTTCCCCCCCACTGTAGGCTTTTGCCTGTGCGGGTCGCAGAACTCCCTCTGTTCCAACATCTACAGAGTCCATCCACAGAACAGCCAGAGTTGACAAGTGTTTCCTCATGGCCTGTACTGTGATAACGTGGAGATTGTGCAAGTTGAGTCAAATGTTAATGCAGAGATAAATGAGTTGGGTGTGAGTGGGCTGAAGCTAACCTCTACCTTTAAAAAAAAAAAAAAAAAAATTTTTACCCTGAAGCATCTGTCCATCTGAATCCAGAAACTAAAATGGGGAAAATCATACTGCAGAGGCAATAAATTCAATGTGTGGGTTATTTTTTTAAAATAATTTGGATGACTTGTTTTGAAAGCAACCACTGAACCAATGTGTGTGGTGTGTTCTATTGTGTTTAAATGATTCAGTGGGCTGCTTGAGTGGTAAAGCAGTGTTGATGGACTGTTATCTTGACTGCTGTAAGACTTTAAAACTCCTAACCATTCAGGCCAGTGTTGTGGTATAAATGCACAAAGGGGCACAGTGTTTCCACATCTCACTGTGGCTTATAATTTATCTGGGTTTTCAACAACTACTTAATCTCATTTGTGTCTGTTCTATTCTAGCTGTTTATTCCCTTAAACCACTTTCAGGGTCATGGTGTGTCTCTTGCACTTAATTTCAGTTAAAGAGTAGGGAGGTAGTTTCCCTAAACTCCTGTTTAATTATGAACAGGGGCAACATAACCAGAGAGAAGGTTGGGTGAGGATGTCACCATGGTTCATAGCAGTCAGGATGTTAGTCATGGCTTTGGTTAGACTGTGGGGAAATTCTGGTGCTTGTGCCCTTTTGGTAATGTTGTACCTATTGCTATCCATAAATGCTGCTGGTGCCTGTTTCTAATCAAACATTATGTTCAGTAACCAGGGCTGTGCTCAATTAAGAACCTTCTCTAGAAAAGTCTCAATTTGATCAAGTCACAAACCACTGTTTGCAAATCTAACTCGTAAACTTTTATGAAATGTCTATCAGACAGTGTTCCCTTCTCTATAAGTAAACCTGCTAGACGTAGAGAAAAAGGAGACTAGATTTAGAGTGACTCTACTTGAAGCTCATTCACAAACTGTATACCACCTTTAACTCACTAACGTAAGTTTCACCACATTGCATGAGCAGTGTCCTAGGCAATACTGCAGCATGGACGGTGTGTAATTACCTTGATATACCAGTGGTTTTCACACAGGTGCCCTCAAATTACATGAGCAGCTTCTAAGTTATTTTGTTAATTCTCACTCCACCCAGGCAGGTGCTGTAAGAGTAGAGGGTTCACCCTGTGCTCATGTCAGAGGTTCAAATCCATTAAGATACCACTGCAGTACCTATGAGCAAAGTACCTGCCCCAAGCACTGCTCACCCATCACATGGTAGCTGCCCATGGCTCCTTCACAGAGATGTTAAATGCACATCACGTTTCATTGTGGTGCACTGTGTTCACACTGGCAAATAATCACTTTCTCCCATGCAGCGTTCATTGAGGTATTTGAAACCGCTGCACATGACCTGGATAGGTTTGCTATGGAAAATACTATTAACAGCGTGCTTCTCTCCGTACAGCATTTACTCATTACCTACAGCTGTAGAGTAAAAAGAATGACACCAGAATGAAACAGGACTCAGGGAGATGTTTGGAGCAGGTTGCTTTAAAATCAAGGTTAAGAAGGTTGTTTTATTGCCTCTGCAGCATGACTTCCCCACATTTTGACTTCTTGATTCAGGCAGAATCAGATTCTTCAGTCATCCTAAAAAACAAACAAAAAAAGAACACATGCAGATGTTAACTTCAGTGCCATCACACATTAATTGCTGAATTTACATTTGACACTCAATCTCAACTTACGGGCCACGAGGAAACACTAACTCTGGATGTTCTGTGGATGGACTCTGTAGACATTGGAACAGAGGCAGTTCTGGGATCTGTAAAGGTGAAAACCTGAAAGAAAAAACATTTTAGTCATTTCAGATTAATTTTATCTTAAGTGTGGAATTTCCAAAACCTTAAGAATTTCAACCGAAACTACTGTATTGATGAAGGCTGAATTGGGGGTGTTGAATAGACTTGGTCTCACAAGCTTCTACAACCTATAAAAAAGGGAAGTGTGTTAGAGAAAACAAAGTGCTGTTCTATTTACTTTAAAAAATAACTTTCAAACCAGAAATTCATTTACCTGTTACGTAGCTTGTTGGCAACAAATGAACAGCAGCACCAACACAAACCACTCTTCATTGAAACAGCAACATAAATGGATTTGATGACCACAAAACAAGAGCTGAAATGGTCTTCTATTGTCAAAAACACACTAAACAAAGCACACCAACGCAGGGTAGTGTAGCAGCGAACAAACAGGTCCAAACTGAAGAGACATGCTTAAATAGGGGACTAACTAAGCTGAAACAGATGCAAACACTAAGCTCCTGATTGGTTAGACGCCCCTAGTTAGTTGATGATCTCTTTCACCTGTGTAAGTGCAGCTGTTTGTTCCTAGTTTTATCCAATCTGTTTGTTGATTGGTCCCAGTTTAGTTCCTCGCCCCCAGTTAGTCCAGTTCTGTTGATCTATTGGTTTAACATCTAGTATCTTGTTTAGTTTAATCAGGAGTTTAGTGTTTGCATCTGTTTCAACTTAGTTAGTCTCCTATTTAAGCATGTCTCTTCAGTTTGGACCTGTTTGTTCTCTGTTATGCTACCCCACGTTGGTGTGCTTTGTTTAGTACATTTTTGACAATGGAACAATATTTTTGTTCTTTTATTTTGTTGGTTCAATGAAGAATACTTGGTACTGGTGTTGCTGTGTCTTATGGGCTACCAGCAAACTGCAATGGGTAAACTCACTTCTCAGTTAAACTTTTACAAAAGTAAATAACTTCTCATTAATTTTCTCTAACACTTCTCTTTCATTAGGTTGTAGCAGCTCTAGGGGGACCAAACCTATTCATCACATCACCATGTTGTAAGAGCAGAAGGCATTTCTTGCACTAGTAATGGAAAGTATCCACCTGGTCAACACCCTCAATTCAGCCTTCATAAGGTCATCCCGGTAACAGACTGCAATCAGGCAGAAGGTTCCACACCATCATGGCCAAAACAGAAAGACTCAGGAGTTTCTATCCTCAGGCCATCCGTCTTCTAAACCAGGACATGCCTTTCTAAGTCTCAATTCTGCTGTTACATACTGCTAATACATACCTCATTGTTATGATCACTTATACTGTCTGCCACTTTACTGTCTTATTCTACTATTTCATACTGCTATAACCTCAGTTGTGGTGATCATTTACTGGTTGCCACATTTCACTGTCCAAATATCACATGCTTCTACTCTGTCTGCTACGTACAATGCTGCAGTTGCACTCAGCACTTTAAAAACATCTCATTGCACCCGTCATCTGTCTTTAGAACAATTTTGTAAACTCAGATTAACCTAACGTCAATACATTTTTAAAATTTAGTATATACATGCAGATACACCTGTACCCAGCTTGAGTCTTAAACTACAATTGCACTCCATGCCGTCTGCATTTATTTTATCTAACTTTATGTACCTATTGTATAAAAGATATAGTTTTTTTTTGTCCTATTTCCCTAACCTCCTTTTTTAAGTTTGTATTTAAGTTTGTATTTGTATCTTGTTATTTTTCTAGAATTTTGCATAATTGCACAGTTAAAAGAGCGGATCAGGATACATTTCACTGCATGTTGTACCTGTATAATTTGCACGTGACAAAGAATCTTGAATCTTGAGCTGGGAGCTCTTTGATTGCTCTTTGACAGCTTTTTTGGTTATTAAATAATTGGTATGAATTGTTCTAAAAGTAACTAAGAATCCATGTGGTGTTCTTTTGTTACAATTTAATGTGCTGTGTTGTATTTGAGTGGTAAAGCTTTGTTGATGGAACATTATCTCAAACACCTTAAGCCATCCAGGCAAGCACTCTGGGATAAACGTAGGAAGCTCCATGATGTTTCCACCTGTCAGTTTGGGTTAAAATTGATCTGGGGTTTGAACAAATTTGACTTTCTTGATATGTTACATTCTGGATGTTGCTTTTCTTATACCATACTTGAATCACATGCAGTGTCTCTTCTACTTTCAGTAGAAAGTCTTGTGTGGGTTCTCACCACATGTCTAATTGTGAATGGGGGTCAATCACTTTAACTTTAATTTAGGTAGCTGTATTTAAGTCATTACTTTGTTCATGTCAGTTAAGCTTCTACTGTTGGTGACATCTTAAGGAAATCCTGAAGACCTTGTACTGTTGCTGCAGCTTTTCAAATGAAACCTTTTCTGTAAAAGTATATTCCATTGGAGAATCAAGTCTTACTGAGTCTAAAAATGACATTTTATTTATCTCCATCTATCTTTTTGAGGAATGTCTGATCCTCCTCAGTGTAGTCTAACTTCCTCTACTGGACAGTGTTCCGGGTTTAATAAAATAACCTGTGCTAATTAGAGGAAAGAGGGAAGGTAGGCTGTAAAATTCAACTAAGTGGGTAGATGAATCTTTGTCACAAATTAATTCTGTTAACTTCATTTACACCAGCTTTCTTGACTTAAATCAAGTAGCATTTAGCAGACCTAGCATTCAAAATACTTTTATCCAAAACAATCAGCTGACTAAGGGAAGGCTAACCAATCAGGACAGAAGGAATTGATTGACAAACCACACTAGACAGGACAAGGGTGCCCTCAGGTGGTCGGGTGGTAAAGTTTGGCGAAAGCCGTGACATGAGCGTGTTTTCTGGTACAGAGAGTGGCTGGTGTGTAACTACTAGTCTATGGACACATCTCTAGTTTCTACTGAAATAAATAACAGTGTTTTTCATATTTTCCTTTTTTCAAGCTTGGCAAGTCATTTGAAGCTAAGCAGATTTGAGACCAAACAGGAAAGTTGGTTAGTTGTCACTGTAAGACGGCACTGTTTTAAAAAAAAAAGACATCCTTTAGATGAGATGTAAAACAGTGGTCCCGACTTTCTGGCGTTATTGGGGCTTCCTGTGCGTCTTAATAAAGGAGTCTGATGTCCTGGCCTCATCTTCATCCTCTACTTCTACTGTATATCTCTAAACAGGAAATTAAAGTCTTAGTTATTGCGCCCCTTTGGGACCAAGATAGGCAACTAGGATTTTGTGACCTAAAGAGGTTGCAATTGAGCTATTGAAAAAAGACGAAATCTGTGTCTGCTCAACAAGCTGAAGTGTTTTTTATAATTGAATGGTGATGGAATTGGGAAAAAGAAGCAGAAGAAATAATGCTACCCAGCAATCACAACAACAACAATAATAATAATAATAATGTACTTTTCCATGATCTCCCACCCCACCCACAAAGCTGTGATTTGAGTCTTCTGTAGTGCTATTTGACATTACACAAATATCAGTATCCAGCTGTAACCCCGCTGCCATCTGCTGGTGTAAATTTATAATCACATACTAACTGGGCCAAAATAAAAGACTATGACCAGTGTTGGGAAGGTTACTTGTATTCCACTTCAGAATACATGCCTTAAAATGTCATTTGTAACGTATTCTGTTAGATTAGTCAATGTGAGTAATGTATTCTGAATACTTTGGACTACTTCCACAATGTCTTGCTTTTTGCAACTGTATGAATGTGGCAATCACATGTGGCCCTGAGAGAATTTGGGGTGTTTTCTATACCTTTGTTTTTATTAGGATAGTTTTTATTATTTAGATAGATAGATAGATAGATAGATAGATAGATAGATAGATAGATAGATGTCATATTAAAATGCTGAAACTGTAGCTATAACCAGTAGTAATAGTAAGAACAGTGTCTATTTTATTGACTTGCCGAGGTTTTTTTTAGGCAGAGACATTCTATGTCTTAGTACTGTGAGGAAACACAAGTTTAGTGCCAGGCGGAAACACTTATCCATTTGGAACCTATCTGGATCGTGATAACAAATAATGCCTTTTTCTGTATTAATTTTTCTTATTGAATACACTCCAACATAATAAAAATGGGAAAAAAAAATTTTTTGATCAAGTGAAAATGAAGACATAGTGTAGTTCTGACTAATTTTGAGCCAGTTAGGACTCATTTTGGTAGAGAACTACTTTTCCCACAATCGCCCGACACTGCAACGGTGCCACTCGGAGCCGCGTCACAATAACACGAAGAACTCAGGTTCTGGAATAAAGCTGAAAATATCAAGTAAACGGCTCTATTGTGAGTGGGTTGTTGGTTTTTGCTATTTATCGCCTTAAATATACGTTTTGGCTGTAATAAAGGGAAATATTCGAACGCTTTACTGAATGTTGGGACTTCCCTGTGACAGTCGCACGTCGCCACAAACACAGCGCGTGTTATTTGAGTGATTATTTTGTCATTGTGAACACAACACAGCACACAGTGCACCCCAACCAGATGTGACCTCTGCATTTGACCCCTTCCGTGAAGGAGCAGTGGGCAGCTAACATGGGCAGGACCCGGGAGCGGTGCTTGGGTACGGTACCTTCCTCATGAGTACCTCAGTGGTAACTTTACCGGTTTGAAAGCCGAACGGGCGACCTCCTGATCACAGGGGTAACACCCTGACCGTTAGGCAGCTACTTTGGAAATGTAATGCGTTACAGATACAAGTTACCCTATCCAAAATGTAATAGTATTGCTTCAACAAAGTAATGTAAGTAATTACATTTGATTACTTTTGAATTACTTTTCTACATTTTGAATGAATTTTCTCAACTGTCAACCATTTTCAGTTTTTGAAACCTGACTGCTGTCAAAATCCTTTTGAACTCCCTCAACACAGCCACAGCCGTTTCGGACTTCCACACCGCTTTACTGTGAGATTATGCTGATCTTTGAATACCTATGCCTGCTAAATCAGATATTTGACATTCAACATTTGGTGAACATCACTGAATAAGCAGTTATCTATTCGTGTGGGATTGATTGTGCGTATAGCGTCTGCTCACTACAGCTCATTTTTATTTCCTGCATTGGGCTAGGCCTACGTTGTAGTTCCTATCTGACATTACAGGCCTCCTCGCAACTGCAGCTCAGACCGCTTGTAGGCTGTAGATCCAGCAGCAAGTGGGTGTTGCAAATTCACACATGATAAGAGAACCAATTAGACATATCGGAAAAGTATCAGACTTTCAGCTGCAAATTCAGGATGTTGTGCACAAGAAAAAATGGCAAAACTATAATATTATTAAACATAAAGCCAATGTTCCTGCAGAAGATATTGAGATGTAACTGAAATTGTAATCCTGAATATTTCCTGAAAGTAACTGTAATTTAATCACACCTTTTTTACAAAAAAAGTAATGTAACTGATTACTGTTACTTTTATTTTGTAATTAAATTACTTTATTTTGTTACATGTAACTCGGTAGTCCTCAACACTGCCGTTAGGCCACCAACTGTCCCATTGCGAAAAATCTCATGTATTTTTATTTTGCATTACTTCAGTTTTTGTGCACGGAATTAGTCACAAATAATTTCACATACAGAGGAATCAATGTAATGTCCGTTAAGTTCAAAGTCTTGTGATTCTGACAGTATGCATGCGGGTTCTGCACGTTAAAGGGATTCTGGGTTATTATTAACTAGCACAACATTCGTCCACGTGTTGTAAGGTTTATGTGAGGTTTATTTTCCAAGACAGAAATGTGTTTCTGCACCGGCTCTGTCGTGCTGACTCCAGCTCTGACTACTCCATTGTGTGACTAAATGGACATTATTGTACATTAGAATATTTGGTTGCGTGTTCTGAAGGGCTTGTGGTAATGAATGGAATTCCCCAAATGTATCAGAGAGAGGATAAACATGTGAAACAGACAAATAGTTACATAATCCATTATTTTTTTAAAGTGTAACTGTATTCCGATTACCACCTATATAAACTTTAATATATAACCATAATATATAATCTGAATACGGAACGTAGGTACCTGCAAACTGTTACTCCCCAACACTGAATAATGTTGTATTGCTCTTAAGCAACATTCTCAAAAAATGTGGAGGGTATATTATATATATAACAGTCATGTAACGACACCAATGATTTTACTATGTTTACAGTCACTTTATGATGGCAACAACCATCACTGTATCAACAGACTAAAATGTTCCAATAAGAATACCCAAGAGTTAAATTCATAATTTTGCTATAGTCAAGTATTGACTATAGCAACAGAAACAGAAGCGAACCATGGACACCTGAAGTGTACAAAGGTTAGAAAACATTTTATCTGCACAAAAGAAATGTGAAAGAATGTAAAAGAACGCATGGAATTGATGTTCAGTTTAATGAGACATTGGTTCAGGCCAACAGACGTTAGTCTCTAATGCATAAATAATCTAATGCATTACAGACATCCATATTTAATATACACATTTATTTTAAATGATTGACTATCATCTTGGCACCTTTACACAACGCATCTTTTTGTTCTCACCCATACAGCAGATGGCACTAGTCAAACAGACCTCATATCAAAACACATTCAGCAGAAACTTTCATAAAGAAGGGAATGTGTCTCCAGATTTTCATCTGTAAACTAAAAAGAAAGTGCACATGTTCTCAGATCCATGCAATCAAATTACATTTCTACTGTGAATATTTTCAGAAAACGTAAAGCACAACCTCTTTGGTTCTCTGGTTGTTCGACTGAAGTAAAACATGCTTTCAAGTTAAGTTTTAGGCTTCTCTTCAAACCTCAGAGGAGAAGCAAGTAGGCTGCATTTTGGTCATGCAGCTGTGCATATCTGAAAAACCTGCCGGAAAACAATATCAGCGAGGACAGCACATGCAGCATCAGTCTGTGACAGTTTAAGACTTTCAGGAAGCTAGAAAAATATTTGATTGTTGTTCCAGGAAAACCACAAAAGCTTGTAAGCATATATGTATACCAAAACCTCCAGCTACAAAGATCTTTTCCGAGAGAAATGGGATGTTAAACAAGATAAAGAAATGTGTTTTTAAAAACCTGTTAAGAATATGAACAGATGGTGAAAGATTATCATTTTCTTGCTAGATCATGACCTTAATTATTATCGCATTTTTGAGTCATTTTCGGGAAGTTCTGATTAGCCTAAATAAAGATTTCAATCGCAACCGTGAATCGGATGATTAGTAATAACTGTACTGTTTCAACTATTTTGATAACGGTGTACATGAGGATACATACTCATACCAGTTGATCTGATAATCATGTTTATAAGCATGTGCCTAATAGTAGCTTACACACAGACACGGAAAGAGCACTAAAATCTGTAATCTTACAATAATGTTGTTTTACTGAAAACAGGACTCTACTAAGTAAAGAAAATAACTAAAACTACAAAGATGACCAATATTAAACTAAAACCTACAAGATTAAACTTCTTTAACTGCATTTACTGAAATCCTTAATAGCCAAAGTGGTAATCATAATATATTTGCAATAACGTTCATAAATTGCAGTTCAAATATTTTTGCTATATATACTTAGTTAACTGGTTAATTGTAAATTATTTACTGCTGCTCGAATGCAAGGCCAGCTGATGTTACTACAGCTTAGTGTTATGTTAACCGACTTTATGCAACAGCTGGTACAACGCTGATCCAATACAACACTTCATTGTGAATATTTTTTTTGGCCAACATAAACATAATTACGGTCAGCACGAACGGTTTCTTGCTCATAGATTAAACCTAGTTGTAGACTACGTTGTAGTAGCAACTGAGATTTACCTTTCAAACTCAAAGCTAGTCTAGGACTAGGCTTAATCCTCGACTGGGAAATTGACTCATAATGACTAAAGTTTCTCATCATTTGTTTTAGCTGTACTAATTACCACACAAACATCAAAGAGAGTTTAAACAGTTGGTTATTAGCCTTTGTTCGCTACAAAAAATCCAGATGAAAGTTTTGGATATAATTTAAGCTGTAGCCTAAATGTTTTTAATTTGCTCTGGCAGATGTGCTCTGGTGATATCAGGATCTTTTGCTTCTCGGTAGGAAATGATATATTAATATTGATATATGGGATTTTAGTAATGTTTTAATGTTTTTATTATCATCATATTGTTTTACAGTGTCTACGGTCAAGTCATGGGGTGGAACTAATGGGGTGGAATTACCTAATATTCTAAGCGCACTTGTCATTACTCATCGTTTGGTAAAATTCATTAGAAGTTGAGGGTTTAAAAGGTCCCCCTCACGCTTGTTTACATCAAGGAGAATTCTGCTCTTATGCTTCGTTCGCCCACAGTGGTTAAGCCCCAAGCCTCTGTATTTTCACTCGAAGTGAGGTAGGAACAAACGCCTCATCATTTGGTATAGTGCCCTTTTCACTGTATATGCCACCTACAGCTTTTCTGTGTGAAATGGGTCTGTCATTCCTTCTTCTCTGTTGCTGTTTCCAACCATTAAATATAACACGCAATATCTGTCTGGGCTGAGAAACGGAAAGTCAAATAATATGTCTATTTCAAAACAGCTCAGGAAAGTAACAATGTAAGAAACCAAAAGTCTTCATTTAACCTATTAACCTTTGCAAACGGCTTTGACTTTGCCCACTTTCTGTTCTCAAGAAAGAGAAAAACAGTTTAGTTTCCCTTTTCAGATCTTGTTTCCTCAGGTTCTCTGTCCTGGCTGGCAGAAAATCACAGACAGAGCACATGTCCCGAAATACCAAAGGTTAACTTAAAGGACAGCAAAAGAGAGATGCTTTGCTTTATTGCGTGTGCAGAATGTTTTTCCTGTATTACACCAGCTTCAGTTGAGACAAAAATGGGCCCGGACACGTTTCATGTCGTCTGTTCATCAATTTCATTCCTGTTTTATTTATGCATGTCAGTTAGGTTTCATTTCAAACCAGTCATTTCTCTCTCTCTCTCTCTCTCTCTCTCTTTGTCTCCTCATCTTCACTTACTCTCTCTCTTTCTCTCCATTCTCTATTTCACTTTCTATATCTATCTATCTATCTATCTATCTATCTATCTATCTATCTATCTATCTATCTACACTAACTCTATCTTTTTTCTATCTATCTATCTATCTATCTATCTATCTATCTATCTATCTATCTATCTATCTATCTATCTACACTAACCCTATCTATCTATCTATCTATCTATCTATCTATCTATCTATCTATCTATCTATCTATCTATCTATCTACACTAACCCTATCTATCTATCTATCTATCTATCTATCTATCTATCTATCTATCATTGATTTTTACTGGCTTTATTGTATAGGGAAACCCTATTTGAAGTTCTGATATCACATATTCTAAAAACAGACAGAAAAGTTCATCAGTGTAGTTTGCATTTTCTATTCCTCATTCTTATCATGCCTATCATCAGCCTGTCTGCCAGTATGTATTTCTAAAAACAGAAAGGGAAGTTACCACAAGGTCATTCAAATCTCCATCTTAGAAAATAACAAAATGCCAGATTTGTCCCTCTCTTTCATATTTATGAATCATATTTATCGTATAATAATTGTAACTATTACATGAAACAAGGCAGTGGCAGTATGTTGTTCCATCGTGTAAATACGCTAAATAATTTGCTCTTTACGCATGCTTTAAAACATTTTCCACAGCATGCTTGAAAGGGGCTGATGAGGTGGACTTCCAAATGCAAAAACACTGCAACAGGAAACCAACTATAAGAGCTTGAAAACCTCATTGTCCCCTGAAAGTTCACATCAACGCTGCGCAGGCCAGACCACAATACTGTGGTGAAGCAGATAACTCTCTCTTCATGAAGAGGGATGGAAATTTACCAGCAAGTTGCACACAAGCACTCATCTGTTGTAGGGATTCAAATATCTGTCTGTCTGTCTGTCTATCTATCTATCTATCTATCTATCCATCCATCCATCCATCCACCCATCTATCTATCCATCCATTCATCCATCCATCCATCCATCCATCCATCCACCCACCCATCCACCCATCTATCCATCCATCATCCATCCATCCATCCATCCATCCATCCATCCATCCATCCATCCATCTATCTATCCATCCACCTATCTATCTATCCACCCACCCAACCACCCATCTATCTATCTATCTATCTATCTATCTATCTATCTATCCATCCATCCATCCATCCATCCATCCATCCATCCATCCATCCATCTATCTATCTATCTATCTATCTATCTATCTATCTATCTGTCTGTCTGTCTGTCTGTCTGTCTGTCTACATATCTACCTATCCACCTATCCATCCATCTATATATCTCTCTGTCCATCTGTCCATCTGTCTATCTATCTATCTATCTATCTATCTATCTATCTATCTATCTATCTATCCGTCCGTCCGTCCGTCCGTCCGTCCGTCTGTCTATCTACCTATGTACCTATGTATGTATTTATCTATCTGTCCACCCATTCATCCCTCCATCCATCCATCCATCCCTCCATCCATCCATCCATCAATCAGAGCCTATCCCGGGAACTTACGGGTGCAAGGTGGGGAACAACCCTGGGCAGGCGCCAACACACCACACACAATCACATTCACACCTTACGGGGCCAATTAAGAGCCGCCAATTAACCTACATTGCATGCTTTTGGACTGTGGGAGCAAACCGGAGCACCTGGAGGAAACCCACGCAAACGCAGGGTTTGAACCCAGGACCTTCTCGCTGTGAGGCGGCAGCGCTAACCACTGCGCCGCCGTGCCACCCTCTTTCTGTGTATCTATCTATCTAATTGTTGAAATCATTGCCCATAATATGCATAATAGTTGAGACATCTATCTGTCGATCTATCTATCTATCTGTCTGTCTGTCTGTCTGTCTATTTATCTTTCTGTGTATCTAGAATAGAACAGAGTGCCTTTTATTGTCACTATACACATGTACAATGAAATTAAAAGCAACTCCTTCAGTGCAGACATGTATGTAGAAAAAAAATTGCAGAAAATAAATGGTGCAAAAGGTTGCAAACAGTTCTGCAGCGCTATATACATACGTAAAAGAATAAATAACTAAATAAGGTTTTTATATATAGTATAATATACAGTGTGGGTTATTGCGCATTGTTTACGTTTTCCACAATAATGATGATCATGTACAGTGAATAGTGGATGTTGGACAGTGAGATAATGATATTGCACAGTATACAGGTATTGCACAGTATTTTCAATATTAAGTATAATAATTAAACTGTGTAGTCAGTGCATGTGTGAGTTTATCTGTCTATCTAATTGTTTAAATCATTGCTCATAATATGCTCATAATATCAATCTATCTGTATTTATAACTCAGATTTAGTTTGAGTTATCAGTCTGTAATGATTTATAGACCGTATGATTTATTTGAAAAGACAAAACACGGTGTAAGTGCTTTAGCACTTAAACTCTCAGCCCCCGCCATTAGGACGGTCGCCACAAAGTTTCCTTTCAGCATCTTTGTTCACATCCTCTCACTTTTTTCCCCTGATGATTGGGTCTTGTGAGTGATGCTGAACTATTTCCATTAGTTCCTCCTTTGAGCATCCTTAAATACAGAGCAAAACGAGACTCGTGCCAGAGCGAGAACACCGCCACCTACGATCTCCATCACCAGTATGCCACTCAACGCCCATCTGCTGCTGGCAGCTGCCATTCTCTGCTTCTTTGCCACTGTGATTGGTAAGGGAATAATTTCAGTTATTCCATATTATTATAGTTTTCCTCTACTGTAACATTATATCCTAATTTATAGCACCTTGATAATAATAACTGATTTAGGCCACACAGTATTTAGGTGTGGCATAACCCCAACATATGTGACTTACTAGGCATGGTTCAAAAAGTTTGACGTACAAAATGTTCTTTTTGTTTTTAAATGTTCATCTTAACTGTCACTGGTTGCAATTTCTCAAAACCCTTTATATCTCTCATCACTTCACCTGCAGCCATTCCGATGGACGGATTCTCCACCAACCACAAATGTCGCTGTCTGACCACCATAGATACGTTTATAAACCCGAATCATTTCAAGAAAATTGAAATCCTTCCTGCTGGTGCCCATTGCCAAAAACCTGAAATCATGTGAGTCACGTATTTGAGGGAGGGGACATGATGTGGATAGATGTAGGAGAAACACCTACTGTTTCTATAGCTTTAGCATGTGGATTTGTGTTTGCTTTTAGCAGTAACCACATTGTCCTTGTTTCAGAATCATTACGAAGGAAAATGGCACCGTTTGTGTGAATCCTGAGGCCAGATGGATCAACAGGTTCCTCACTCGTGTCATGAAAATGTAGGCCATGCAATGATACCTATATAGCATTATCGAGTTCATTGGAATGGATTGTTGGGTTTTTGGTGAAATCTATTGCTGAAGACAAATTACATTACTGCTTGTAATTTCTTACTTCTGTTTTTACACAGCAAAAGTGTGAAGCAGTCCTCGCCCCAGAGCACAAAAGTGGTGCCATCTGTCTGAAAATGACTGGGCAAATTCATACCTTTGAAGCCTCTATTGGTAATCAGAACGAAAGTAAACTCATATTCACCTAAGCTAATGACATTGTTGTTGAGTAAGCTCTTAAGTTTCTGTTTTCTGTAAGAAATGACTCGAGAAAAATGAAAATAAAAGTGTTCATTATTATCAGAGTGTTGTCTTTAAATACAGTGTTGTCATATTCCCAATGTTGGACATAATGAGATCGGAGGAAAGTCCCAAACAACTCAGCCATATTTTATCGGTTGCAATCACTTTTAGGCACTGTCCTGTATATCGTTTTAAGCCAACATATGCAATACGCAAACAAACCTATGAGCATAAAATAAAATAGCAATAGCATTCCTTCACATAGTTTCTTATGTTACATTAGAGATGCAATATGCATGTTTTTACCCATTACATTTTTCAGGTCTTTTAAAAAAGCTTGGGGAAAAAACCTACTGTTAGGTATTGTGGATGTTGAAAAACTCGATTGATAAACCAAAACCAGCTAAAATTCACTACTGTTCTGCATGTTGCAATGATGGTCAGAGTTTGATATGATTAGTACAGCGCCATTCCCATTTAACTGATAGGATAATCGGTTGACTGATTGCAAAGGCAAGTCGTGCTGTAATTCTGGGTTTTTGGATAACCACTGACTGCTGCAAAGTGTCAGCGTAGAAATGCCTAATGACTATTATAGGCAGGATGTAAAGCTGCTGATACCAAGATATTCTTAGAACTGAGTAGAAGGGATGATGACAGGGAGATACCACGAAACCTCCCCCCAAAAGAGGTGAAAGCTATGCAGTGATTAGATGTTTACAAAGATGACAATGATGACCACAGGGAGTTAAGTTCAGTCCTGATCAGTGAAATAAGGAACAATTTCTTGCATGTTCTATGATTACTTTTCTTGTTGTAGAAATCCAGGTGAAATAAATAACTGTTATATAATACTGAATGCTTTGTCTGTAGCCAGTACACAGTTTAAAAGAGGACGGCTTTTCCCTTGTTTGTCTGTAGTAAACTCAGCCCTTTGGGCGAACTGTGTTACATCCTTTCACAGTATGCACCTTTTCAGAGATGGACAGTAACAAAGTACATTTACTTGAATTTATGAGTATCCTTTTTTTTTGGGGTGGGGGGGGCTTGACTTGACTTGACTTTCACCTCACTACATTTGAATGACAAATACCGTATTTTTCACTTCTCTACATTTCTATCAAGGCTCTCATTACTCGTTACTTTCAACTCTGTGGACAAAGTGGATGTTATTCCCCTTTTCTAAAATGTGATTGTTTCCGCAGGTGACACTCTCTCAGTAATCAGCAGGCTCACGTCACATCTGTAGACTGGAACTATAAAACCGAGTTCAGACAGTTTTTCTTAAATCATTGCTGCTGTTGGGAAGTCATGAAGCTAGAGGTGTAGAGCTGGTTTTAAGCAGGTTGGAGTGTGGATTTGATTTTCTGAGCTGCATTTACAGCTATTGCACTGTCCTCCTGATTAACAGACACTTATACGTGTGCACACACTGCCAGAGCGGAGTCAGAACACTACCGTGCTGTTTTGTGGGGGTGTGTAGTCTTACAGATAATTTAAAAAATACACTAATCACTGGATTTCTTTGTCAGTTCGGGTTGTGCTTCATTATGTGACATTCCACCAATTCTTTATTCTACAGCTTCTACAAGCGAGTCAGAGACATTAGATATTGTAAGTGTTGTGGCAATAATTCAACAATGTGTACTTTTTAAATGCTGAAGCATGTTTTAAAGCAAGTACTTCAGTACTTAAACTTAACTAAAAATCTGACTGTACGACTTTCACTTGTTTTGGAGTAACATTTGACCAGTGGTGTCTGTACTTTCACTTAAGTAATGAAGCTACTCTGTCCACCTCTGATTACCATTAAGTGTGGCCTTGATGTGTGCTAATGTTAGACTTGTATTCAAGACCGCCTAAACCAAGACCAAGACACTACCAAGACCAGAGGGTATCGAGACCAAGACAAGACCAAGACTAAGACAAAGACAGACCGAGTCAAGACCAAGACAAAGTCGAGGCGAGACCAAGACCGAGACCGAGACCAAAAAAAAAGACTCCCTTAACTTTTGTGTGCTGTTGAGGACTGACATGACGGGTACTGACTGGTCCCAAAGTCATCTGACAAAACAGCTAACACCTCCAACAAGAATGGGAAATATGTAACTGATTTCAATTATACTTAATTTGTAGATGAAATTGTGACATCAAATTGAAGATACACAATTATAAATTGCATCATGTCCCATTGTAGTAGTACTAGCCAAATTACACCGTATGATATCAACTTCCCTGAAATGGATTAGCCCTGTTAAGTCAACACAACGTGATATGCAGATGTTATTTAAAAGTCAATGATCACATTTATTTAGTCAAACAACACCATTTTAAGTAAAATACTGTAATCAAACAATATAAAGACATGCGCACACGTCACATGAATCAAATACTACATACCAATACAAACTGCACATCAAATTGTGCATTAATAAGAATAAGGACAAGTGCTTAAAAGATTGACATCTTGCCGATAGCCACTGATAGAGCTAGCTACCTGTATTTAGCATGTAGTTACACTCTTCACCAGAAAAGTTGTCTGCAGAGAAGCTTGCAAAAAAAAATCAAATCTGTCCCTAAATAATTTATACCGCGTACGTGAGAAGAAAAATGCTACCTTATGGTTTCATTTTTAAATGGTGTATTTCCCATAACAGTATATGTTTCACAGAAATATAATATTTGTGTCACTCTTTTAATTAAAAAGAAAAATATGTGGAGCAAGGTTTCATGCTATTTATCAAATTTATGGGAAAAAAAAAAATTAGTGTCCCTTATCACATGACGCTCCCATTGCAAAATCTCATAATATCAATACTTATGGTTTGATACCCTATTATATTAGCTTTAATTAAAATATCAAGGGTAGCATAATTGGATAGACTAGTGTACCCTATCAAAAAATGCTTCCAGTGCAAAATTTGGGGGGTTAGGGGTGTTGTCTCGGTCAAGGAGACTTTGCAAAATCTGCATTTTGCCGAATGCTTCTTTTTTGAACCTGTGCTGCAAAAAAACTCTTTGTGTTCTGTGAACGCAAACTTTATGACTGAAGAATTCGCTGACATTGTTTCTGTAACTTACTGACTAGCCTACTACTGCTGACATTACTGTAACTGACTGACTAGGCTTATTGCTCACTGTGATGATGCTGGATCTAACGTTTAACTAGCGCTACACTTGCATATTTTGATTGGATGAGCGTCAATGTCTGAATCACAACCAAATACATGTATGTCATTGATTGGTTGCATTTGAAGGGTTGCATTTGAAGCGCATGAAAGGCGAAATAATAATAATGTTGCATTATTGAACGTTACGTTGTGTGTCATGGATACTGTTGGCTCCAAATCTCCCGACCACTATGTCAATCTGAGACAGCAAGACCAAGACAGTGAGACCAAGACAAGACCGAGGGATCCAAGACCAAGACAAGACCAAGACAATAGACCGTCGAGACTGTGACAAGACCAAGACCACGTAAAAGACCGGTCTCGAGACATCCAACTCTAGCTAATGTGGAACTTAATTGGACATTAGACACGGGATGGTCTCATCATGTTTGAAATGATATTAATCTCAGTATTTACTATTGTTATGCTCTGTCTGAAGGGTGAAGCTGATAGTGTATATAGAAACTGTGATAAAAAAAAAAAGTGTGTATCGAGTGTGATAAACTCTTTGCCTCATTTTTCCCCAGCAGTGTTAACATTCTGAAATGATCTTGGCCTATTTTTCCTAGAGTGACATTTTTCCTTTAGTGAGATAATAACTGCAGTTAATAAATAAATCCGGTCTGTAGTAGTTGATTGTTCCAAGACGTCAGTGACTCATGACACCAATGTTGTCTTCATCACAGACATACTTTTGAATTGGTCTTTCTTGAATTGGAAACTCAGCTATGGAATAGATCATTCTAGTTCCAAATAAGCAAGGATTTAACCTCACTGACCAACTAGAGTGAACAATCAGTATTATTCTATTTGCTCTTTTTGCTCTTGTGATACAATGACATTTTCATTTTGCTGCCAGGTGAAATAACTTGACTTTTTAAATGATAAATAATGGTTTAACAGCGCCAAAGCTTTTAAACATATGCACTTTCTCTCCTCTGAAAAAAAAACTTTGTTTTAAGCAGAGGCCTTTTACAAGGACAGTTAATGTGGCTAGCAATTTTGTGACCACAATAAAACAAGATATCACTTTTACTGGATGTAGCTCATAAAATCTTCAGTCGTTCTCTGACTGTATGAGTTATAAGTGACATAAAGCCTGCTGGCCCAGACCTTATTTGGTTTCTGAAAATCTTCCTGAGGAACTAGTCCCTATCGTATGTTATTTTTAACTCACGTCTGCAACACTGCATTTTTCCACATGAGATTTTGTTGCAATAGTGAACATCATTCTAGAAAAAACTAGTGGTGGGCATAGATTAATTTTTTTAATCTAGATTAATCTCACTGTAATCTTGGAATTAATCTAGATTAATCTAGATTAAAATGGCTCATTTGAATTCTGCCGAAGTCATTCAGAATATGTGTGCTACCCAAATAATGACTAAAAGTAAGTCTTTGAGTCTTCTCAAGCCACAGGAAGCATTAGACCAGGGGCTCATCTCCCTGTTTCCAAAATGCATCACAAACTGCTTGAGAAAGTTTCACTTATGATATGTGGTGATGAAAAATAAATTATGTTCATCAAGATGTACTTGTGTTTAATTAAAAAAAAAATATATATATTATATATATATATATATATACACAATAATAATAATGCAATAATATATCAATATCACTTATCATCATTATATATATATATATATATATATATATATATATATATATATATATATATATAATAACCAGAATAAACTGAATCAGAAACAGATTAAAATTTTAAATAAATTACAAAATTAAAGTCGTAATTTCTACGTAGAATGTTTAATGTATTAAAACGACTTAACCAGATCCTTCCACATCCATAGTTGCATTCTCACAGATTTTTCGCAACATTTAATTTTATTCTCGTAACATTTTCTACTTATTCTCGCAGAACATTTCTATTTTATTCTCGTAGAATACTTGACCTTTTTTCTCCAACATTTTAATTTTTTTATTCTTCCTAACATTTTACTTTATTCTCGTAACATTTCGACTTTGTTCTCGTAATATTTCGACTTTTTTCTCCTAACATTCCCACTTTATTCTCCTAACATTTCACTATATTCTCGTATTATTTTAATTTTTCCCAACATTTCCGCACTTTTATTCTCGGTGAATATTTAATTTTGGTTCTTCGTAACATTTTACTTTTATTCTCGTAACATTTCGGCCTTTATTCTTTAATAATATTTCTCACTCTTTTTTTCTCGTAAATATTTCGGGTTTATTCGCATTTAATTTTTATTCTCGCAAATATTTCTCGATTTTAGTATTCTCGTAGTTTCAGCTTATTCTCGAAATATTACGAGTTTAATCTCGTAATCTTAGATTTTTTTTAAGGTGGCACTAAAACGCCGTCGTATGTGCGTTACTGACCGGTTATTCACAGTTAAACATTTCAGGCATACACATCGGTTCAAGACCGTTTCCGCTCACAGTAGTTCAAGCAGGTGCGTACATCCGCTGAAATATCCAGGTGAAGGTCATCATAGCTTGCGCGAGTATAGACCCAGCTCCAACCCAACTTTGTCAATAGATTAACGGGCGCATATTTTTTTATCGCCTGATAAGAGTCTTCACGCTAACGCCAATAACGCCCAACCACTTCAAAAAAAAACCTAACAAAACCTTTTGCTTCCCCTAATGATGTCTGATCACGACTTTTCAGTCCCTGATTTAGCAAAGTCCCCAGAGCCTGTCCAAACTTTCAATAACTAGGGGTCCAAACACAAAGCCCTCCCTCATGGCATGGGCTAAAAAGTGCACTGTATAATTGGCACTATAGCAAAGGAAAACCTCTAGGGCTCTAAGATGCTGTGTAAATTTACAGTCTGACTCACTGAGGCTCTAATTATACAGTGCCACTATTTAAACAATAGGGGGCACTAAAAATGCTAAATAAATCGATGCAGCCTAAACCTTCAGTCGCCCAAAGCTGAAACTTGGTCAGTGAGTAGGGATGGTGAAGGCGAAGAAGAGCGAAGTGCCGAAAATGCTACATAGCCCATCTGATTCAGTGAGGCACTAATTATACAATGCTTATACAATGCTTTCTTCAGCGCTTATCTCCAGAGCTGTATGTCCGATTTACCTTTTTTGGGACAAAACAATCAGAACTAAGATATAGAAGAGGGAAACACGTCCCTTATGTCTTGATATGATTAATGTAGGTAGTTGTACGGTGTTATCCTATGTCATAAACATTAACAATGTGTGGGCGTGTGTCTATAGCCCATTGGTGCTGCTTTTGCTTGACTCTGCTTGCTATAGTTGGTATTTTATTTTTGCACATGGATTTCCAGCGTGCATCCATTTTCAACTGTCTCTAAAAAATACTTTTTTAGTTCTGCACTTGTTTCTGCATCTGTGGGGTATGAGTGGTGCTCTAGTGATTATGATACTCACCTCTGGATCAAGAGGTTGTGGGTTTGAATCCTACCTCCAGCACAACATCATTGTGTCCCTATTGCAAGATAATAATAATAATAATAATAATAATAATAATAATAATAATAATAATAATAATAATAGTTAAACGTTAAAAGGCCAAAGATAGAAGTAAAATACACAATTGTGTAGTAGTATGTATATATGCATATATGATGCATTATGATGCATTCCCACATTCAACCACCACCAAGATTTCCTGTAAAAGTATATGTAGATCTACCCACTTTTTCCCCTGTTGATTTTGGGGGATTCTGCATTATTTCCATAAGTTCCTCCTTTGAGCATCCTTAAATATAGAGCAAAATTCCAGTAGACTCGTACAGAGCGGTGAACTCTGCTAATTTCACGATCTTCAGTGCCAACATGCCGCTCAACGCCCACCTGCTACTGGCAGCTGCCACTCTCTGCTGTTTTACTACTGTAACTGGTAAGGGAATCTATCTATCTATCTATCTATCTATCTATCTATCTATCTATCTATCTGTCTGTCTGTCTGTCTATCTATCTATCTATCTATCCCCGTCCATCTATCTATCTATCTATCTATCTATCTTATCTATCTATCTATCGGCCCATCTATCTATCTATCTGTCTGTCTGTCTATCTATTCATTCATCTATCTATTCATTCATCTATCTATCTATTCATCTATCTATCTATCCGTCTATCTATCTACATCTATCTATCTATCTATCTATCTAGCATTCATTCATCTATCTATCTCATTAATTCAACCCTCTATTCATCTATCTATCTACTTCCATTCATCTGTCTGGTCTATCTATTCATCTATTCATCTATCTATCTATCTATCTATCTATCTATCTTACATCTATCTATCTATCTGTCTGTCTGTCTGTCTGTCTGGTTCATCTATCTATCTATCTATCTATCTATCTATCTATCTATCTATCCGTCCATCTATCTATCTATCTATCTATCTATCTATCTATCTATCTATCTATCTATCTATCTGTTCATCTATCCATCTATCTATCTATCTATCCATCTATCTCCCATTCCATCCGTCCATCTATCTATCTATCTATCTGTCTGTCCATTGTCTGTCTATTCATGTCTGTCTATCTATCTATCTATCTATCTATCTATCCCGTCCATTCATTCATTCATTCATCTATCTACATTCATCTATCTATCTTATCTATCTATATCTATCTATCTATCTATCTTATCTATCCCCGTCCATCTATCTATCTATCTATCTATCTATCTATATTCCATCTATCTATCTATCTATCTATCTATCTATCCATCTATCTATCCATCCATCTATCTATCTATCCGTCCATCTATCTATCTATCTATCTATCTATCTATCTATCTATCTATCTATCTATCTATCTATCTATCTATCTATCTATCTATCTATCCGCCCATCTATCTATCTATCTATCTATCCGTCCCTATCTATCTATCTATCTATCTATCTATCTATCTATCTATCTATCTATCTATCTATCTATCTATCCGTCCATCTATCTATCTATCTATCTATCTATCTATCTATCTATCTATCTATCTATCTATCTATCCATCCACCTATCTATCTATCCACATCTCCATCAACCCATCTTTTTGTCTATCTGTCCGTCTAGGATAAAACACACCTTACAACTGTAATTTTATAGCTGTAATTTGCTGCAAGTTGTTGAAATTCCTCAATATTAATATCTCTTATTAATTCCCCTGCAGCCCTTACCGATGGATATAACACCGCCAAATTGTCGCCGCCTGAATCACCATCCTCAAACCCTGCCCATGCAGAGTATTGAAATCCTGCATCCTGGTGCCCACTGCCAAAACACGGAGATCATGTGAGTCATCTGAATGGGTTAAGATGAACTGGTAGAAGAAATGTTTGTTTTCCAAAATGTGCTTAATTTAATGTCAGGTAAAATTGCTATTTTTTTCTTTTCTCCAGAATTAAGCTGAAACAGGTGAAAGGAGAGATCTGTGCATCACCTGAGGCCAAGTGGATCAAGACTTCTATGAGCCAGATTCTAAAAAGGTAGTCATAAGAATAATTACACATAACCTTAATTAAGCTCAAGGGAAATGTGTTTTGTTCCCTTAATGATCAGAAATGAAATATATCAATTTTATGTTCCATACAACTTTTTACGTTTGTGATTATTTTTAACAGCAGGGAAGTGTAAGAGAATCGTATCAGATCATCGGTGCCACCTGCCTGAGAAAACCAGGGCAAATTATTGACACACCTGAAGCTTCTTATTTGGTAATTCAAATGAAAGATGAGATGAAATTATGTTTTGCGTTTCATTTTTTGTAAGAAATTGACTGAGCATAAAAAAATAAAAACATGTTTGTCTCTAATTTCTGGAGTGGTGTTTAAAATCAAACGGTAGTAGCTTGCAGTGCATTTGTTGTACTTATCAAGAGTTGTAGTCAAGACCACCTAAACAGAGACCAAGTCCTGACTGGAGACAAGAGAGTGCGTCAAGGCCGAGATCGAACTAATGCACGTTTTAAACCACATGAAAAATAGGTAGAACATGCAAAGCCCAAGCAGCCCTCAAAAAAGAGCTGAACAAAGCTAAAAACACTAAACATTACAAAATATGTTTATTCAGTATTTCCTCTACATTTATATTATGGTATGATGAGGAAGTGGTTTTCTCTGGAAGCAGTTATCCAAAACTGACAGCATCATACCACAGTGGTCAACACTCTCAAGACCAGACTAACCCAAAGACTAGGGTTAGTTGCTAACAGCCGATTTGCCTGACGTCTTTTCCAGACAACCACAACTTCGCCTGGGTTCTTGTGCAGAGCTGTACATTATTCGGGTTCCCTTTAGGATTCGCCCTCTGAGTTTCACTAAAACTGATCCGATGCAATTGAGTCAGTTTTTACAAGTCGCTAGCTGAATCAGTTATTTCATAGAAGAAAGCATGGCTTGTGATGAGAATGAATGCACCTCCAAACAAATGACAAAGTCTCAAGACAAGGCTGCCAGCGTGGCAAATATTTATTTTCAAGTAGAGGAAGTTAATCGGCGGATTCACTCTGTATGTGGTTTGGGGACTGCTAACGGCTTGTATGTTTCCGGCTATAGAGGAAGGTTAATCGGCGGATTCACTATGGTGCGCATGCTCGTCCTGGTAGTACAGTCTTTTTGCAAAGTTTGAGCACTCTCCAAGGTTGCATGATAATTAGTCGGTTCATAATGAGACTCCACCACAGCAAGATGTGCTTTATTCTAGAGATATATAGACAAGGGGATGTTCATCAGACCAAAATTCTCATTTAATACTGACGATTTGCAGCACTAAATTGCTTTGATTAGCTCATTAGACCTTAAACTACAAAGACAACTGCAAACTCCATCAAAAAATGGTTTAACATATATAAATTGCTAGTGGTACTTGTCCTTGGTTTCCTCTTAGAGAGTGGCAACATGGGAACCTTTAAAGAACTCTCTACTGACTTAAAAACTAAGATAATGAATTTTTATGAATTAGGAGAAGGGTACAAAAGATTATCACAAAGGCTTGGACTTATCTGTCTCAACAATCAGAAAATGTAGTTAGAAAATGGAAGGGCCACAGGAAACAGTTCTTGTGAAGAAAAGATGTCGAGGGCCAAGGAAAATATCCAGCAGGCACAGGCGAGACTAGTTAGAATTGTCAGAGGAACTCACAGATCACCCTCCAGAGAGCTACAACAAACATCTGGCCTTCTGATGGTGTCATTGTACATTGCTTCCATTGTGTCCAGCGCATCTTTGCACTAGAACAGCTCAGTGGAAGGGTGATAAAAAGAGCCTGTTCTGAGTACTCACCACAAGAAGAGCTGCTGCAAGATATGCAAAAGAGCATCTGACAAGCCAAAAAATATTATGGAAAAAAAAGATGAGACTAATATAACGCGTTATTTGTCATTACCAGAGGCTTAAAATAGACAGCATTCCAAAAGAAGAAGAACTTACGCTACCAGTAAAATTTGTGAGGGTCCATCATGTTATGGGGCCAGTGGCTAGCACAGGTGGCTGGGAAACCTTGTTAAAGTTGAGGGCTGCATGGATTCCACCCAATATCAGCAGATTTGAAAAGAATGTTCTAGAGTCAGCCATGTTGAAGTTACGCCGGGTTGGATGTTTCAGCACGGCAATGATCCAGCACTGCTCAAAATCTACTATGAATTCTGCAGAGGCACAAGTACAATGTTCTTAATGGCCATCCCAGTCCCAGGACCTGGAACATCACTGAAAATGCATGGATTGAGCTGAAGCGGCTGTCCGGTGTCTGAAGCCATTATCGAACCTGACTGAATATCCTTGAGGCATTTTTGTATGGAAGAATGTTCCAAAAATACCACCCAGCCAGAACAATTCAGGACTCAGAGTATTATAGGAGGCTTTCATAAGCTGTTATTTCAAAGCAAAGAGACCTAGCGAAATATTAATGGGATTATTCCTTAGGTGCCCAAATTATAACCTGCATAAATTTTATTTTTTTTCAGCATTTTGTTTAAATGATCATTACATTGTTTCTAAGGTTGACCCAATAAAAATATTTCACTACTGAATTGGTTGCTATTTTATAAGTTATCAAATAGGTTAAAAAATTAAGTTGTTGCCTCTCGCTTTTGCAAGTTATGAATTAATACAGTTATTTTAATCAGGGGTGCCCAAACTTTTGCATAAGACTGTACATCTACCCACTTTTTCCCCTGTTGATTTTTGGGGATTCTGCATTATTTCCATAAGTTCCTCCTTTGGACATCCCAAATACAAAGAGCAAAACGAGACTCGTGCCAGAGCGAGAACTCTGCCACCTACGATCTTCAGTGCCAACATCATTCATCTGTCTGTCTGTCTGTCTATCCACATCCCATCAACCCATCTTTCTGTTCATCTATCTGTTCATTCTGTCTGTCTAAATCTCTTATTAATTCTGCAGCCCACTGGCGAATATACACCGCCAACCTGAAGTCACTGTTCGATCACCACATCCTCCTTCATAAACCCTCGTTCCATGCAGAGTATTGAAATCCTGCATCCTGGTGCCCACTGCCAAAACACTGAGATCATGTGAGTCATCTGAATGTGGGTTAAGATGTGAACTGGTAAACTGTAGAAGAAATGTTTGTTTTCCTCTAAATGTGTTTAATTTAATGCTCAGGTACTGCTTGGCTTTTTTTTCTCCAGGAATTAAGCTGAAAAACAGGTGAAAGGAGAGATCTGTGTATCACCTGAGGCCAAGTGGATCAAGACTTTCATGAGCCGTATTCTAAAAAGGTGAGTCATATGATTTAATTACACATAACCTTAATTAAGCTCAAGGAAATGTGTTTTTGTCTCTTTAATGGCAGAAATGAAATATATCAATTTTAGGGATGCACCGATACCACCCCCGTGCACATACTCGTACTCGGAACAAAATTCGATACCTACTACCGATACCACATGTAGAAGATATGATGTAGTTATGCTTATCACACGCTGGAGACAGTGTAAATGCCACAACTCTTGCCAAATAAACTGTGTGGAGATAAAAACGTCAGCCGTCTGGAGGTACTTTAAAATAAAGGATAATGACAGCAGCAAAGCAGACTATTTTAGTGATGCATTATTTTTCAATTGTTGCTTTGTTTTTGATACATACAGGACAAATAAATGATAAATGAGTATGATTCATTTGATAAAATGACATCATAAGGCTCAAGTGTACTTTAATTCTATATTTTGGTTTTGAAAGTGTTTGAGTTTAGACTACCATATTTCAACAATAGTCACGCTTATACAGTTCATTAATTTGCATAAACCCGCGTGTTGCGCGCCTTGCTTAAATGGGGTGACCTATCTAAACATGAAAACGATTCAAGTAAAGGAGAAATTCAGTGCACAAAAGACGATATACACAAATGATCTATTGAATTTAAATGCACTGTTTACTGCAACGAACAGTTCGAAAAAGCAACGAAAACAAAAGATATATAGATCAGTGATGTTCTGTCACTTAATCAACGCTGTCAGATCCAGCTCAAGGCGGTTGCAATGTAAAAATTACACTTTTTTCAGGCCTTTGCTGGCGACACATCCCCTAGTATATAATACAAGCGGCCAAATACCTAATTTAACAGAAATAAAAAGGAACAAAAAGCATTGTTGGCTGGAAAGATAGTTTTAATTTTCATTTGAACGATTGAGGGTGGAAGCCACGCAGTACAACAATGTCAATCATCTGTCTACATGTAACATCAGTATAAAATTAGTAACACTGAAATGTAAAGATGGTCAGGGCGATCTTCAAATCTTCAAAATCAGATCGGGTAAACGCCATCGCGTTTTAACTACTTCGACAGAATTTAAAGGTTTTGCTGTCACCGGTTGACACGCTTGGTATCGCTTCTCTCAGACACTGCAGACGCTGCTTGTGCTGTAGGGCCTGTAGGTGGAGGAAGGATTTCGCTTTGTGAAAACCATTCTTGGTATGCTTTCTGCTTTTCACTGTTCCACGCCAATAACCCATTCACACACTTGATCATAATACCGCATCGCCGCTGCCGCCACACGGAGTGAATGTATACTATAGAGTTGCAAAGACCTCAGGACGGGCAAATGACGAGATGCTTACTCAGACTGGTAAATTGCACCATGCTAATAAATATACGCTTATCAGAAATAAGGTAATTGATATTGGTTAAAAAAAAATTCCAATTATTATCGCTATTGTTATTAACAACAGACCCACACAGGTATCGGCATCAGACCGTGAGTGACTCCAAAATAAGTATCGGCATCAGACTGGTCTCAAAAAAGTGCAGATCAGCATCCCTAATCAATTTTAAGGTTCCATACAACTTTTTTACATTTGTGTTTATTTTAACAGCAGGAAGTAGAAGAGAATCGCCCAGATCATCGGTACACTGCCTGAAAAACCACAGGCAAATTGACACACCTGAAGCCTTATTTGCAATTCAAAATAAAAGATGAGATGCAATTATGTTTTGTTTTTTCATTTTTTTGTAAGAAATTGACTGAGCATAAAAATAAAACATGTTTGTCTCACTCTGGAGTGATGCTTTAAAATCAACTGCAGTAGTTTATAAGTGCATTTTAAGGTACTTAATAAGAGTTGTAGTCAAGACCACTCCAAAACTGAGACCAAGCCTGACTGAGACAAGAGGTGTCAAGGCCGAAAGACTGAAACTAATGCACGCTTTACACCACATGGCAAATAAGTGAACATGCAAAGCCTACAGCCCCTCAAAAGAGCTGAACAAAGCAAACACTAAACATTAAATATGTTTATTCAGTATTTCTACATATTTACGGTATGATGTGAGGAAGTGGTTTCTCTGGAAGCAGTTATCCAAACTGACAGCATCATACTACAGTGGCTTCAACACTCTCACACTGGTAGACTCAACCCAAAGATTCAGGGGTTAGCTACAACAGCCGATTGCTCGATTATTTTTCAGACAAACCACAATTTCACCAGTGTCTGCGTGCAGTAGAGCTGTAATATTCGGCTCCTTTTTAGGATTCGCCTCTTCTCACTTAAACTGATCCGATGCTGAAATACTTGAGTCAGTTTTGCCAAGTCAGCTGAATTGCTTATTTTTCATAGAAGAGTTATACATGGCTTGTGATGAGAATGAATGCACTTCCAAATAAATGACAAAGTATCAAGACAAGGCCAGCGTGGCAAATATTTATTTTCAAGTAGAGGAAGTTAATCGGCGGATTCACTCTGTATGTGGGTTTGGGGACTACAATCTATTTGTATGTTTCCGGCTATAGAGAAGTTAATCGGTGGATTCACCCATAGTGCATGCTCGTCCTGCAGTGTATGAAGCTCCTTTTTGGTAAAAGTTTGAGCACCCCTCCAAGTTGCATGATAATTAGCTCTGTCTTCATACTTAGTATCTACCCAAGGCAAGATGTGTTTTATTTCTAGAGATATATAGACAAGGATGTCTATCAGACCAAAATTTGATGACATTGACGATTTAGCACTAAATTGCTTTGATTAGCCTATTAGACCTTAAACTACAAAGCATTGAAGCAACTCCATCAAAAAAATGGTCTAAACATAGGAACTGCTAGTGGCATTTGTCCTTGCTCTCAGAGAGTGGCAACATGGGAACCTTAAAGAACTCATCAATTCTTAAAAACTAAGATAATGCATTTTATGAATTAGAGAAGGGTACAAAGATTATCAGCGCTTGGACTGTCTGGTTCTCAACAGTCAGAAATGTAGTTAGGGAAATGGAAGGCCACAGGAACAGTTCTTGTGAAGAAAAGATGGGTGAAGCCAAGAAAAATATCTCAAAGGCACAGGCGCAGACTGGTTAGAATTGTCACAGACGAACCACATACCACCTCCAGAGAGCTACAACAACATCTGGCTGCTGATGGTGTCATTGTACATTGCTCCACAGTCCAGTGCACCAGAACAGCTCTAGTGGAAGGGTGGATAGCAAAAAAAGAGCCACATGTGGTATGCAAAGACATTCTGGACAAGCCAGAAATATTCTGGAAAAAATGTCAGGACAGATGTGACTAAGATAGAGTTACTTGGTCATAACTACAGAGTATGCTATGCATGGTGAAAAAATACACAGTATTTCAGAGAAGAACTTGCTAACAGTGCAAAAATTTAGGAGGGTCCATCATGTTATGGGGCTGTGGTTAGGCACAGGTGCATTAAAACCTGTTAAAGGAGCTGCATGGATTCCACCTTAATATCAGCAGATTCTGAAAAGAATGTTCTGGAGTCAGTCACAGTTGAAGTTATGCTGCTGATAGCCAGCACCCACAATGATCCAAATAACCATGCCCACATCACATCATACTACTCTTTGGTTTCTCCTCAGCACTTTGTCAATAGTTGGGAGATGCTTATTGGTGACTGGACATTCTCAAACATCGCGAAAGTCAGCGGATAATGGCAGCTTGTATTTGGAGTTCTACATTATTTGCTATGACCATAGTACAAATACCCTCTTCCTGTTGAGGAGTGAAAATAGTTCTGCCACTTTCTTCTCGAGGGAGTCTTGAAGTCCTATGTGTCACCGGAAAAATACAAGACTGAGTGGACAACAGTAACATACATATTGTCTAGTGTGGACTAGCGTAAATATATGAAATACTGTAACATTATAAAGTAATATACACAAATACAGAGTAAAATCGTTGATTTACACACCTGTTCTCTCTGCAAAATGTCTGAACAATCGAGGCTACGGTTATTCTCCCCAAATTTGGCTGCACCCTTTGACCTGCTTCAGCCATTGAAAGGCCATGATTTATAACATGGTCCACAATTGTGGCTCTTATTTAATCAGAAACTGACCTGTATGTTGAACCTCTTGTACCTCTTCTGTCTCCTTACACCACGCACCCCTACTCTTCTTGGTCTGGGCTGTCGGCCCTGTTCATTTTCTTGCTGTCTTCATCTTGTGTTGTCCTTCCTTGATGCTCTTCCACGCCTGCATTGTGCCTTTGTCTTTATATGCTTGCCAGCTGTAGGTTCAGGAGCAATTTTAGGGGACTGCTGAGTGATTAGTTGCTTGATTGATCTCACACATGCCCCTTTAATAATGTTTCACCTGGAGAGCACTTAAGGTGGTGCAGGAATCATTAGTATTGTGAATACAAACCAAAAAAAGTTTTAGAAACCTATAAAAATACTCTGGCACAATGATATCTTGTTCAACACTTTTGACCATGTCGTTCTATGTTTATTTTCCCTTATTGATTACTGTCTAACATTATAGAATATAAAAAAATCTTTTCTGATCAATTGAAAATGAAGAAATGCGTAAGTTTTGGGTACTTCTCAGCCAGTTTGGACTCATATTGGCCTATAAAATGACCTGCTTTTGGCCTTTCTTGAGGAGAACAACATTTTGTGCATGATGGTACGACATGAGGAGTCGCGAGCCGCTAACGGGTGTGTTTGAATAATGTAATTACTGCCTTTTTACGCAATTACTTCAGTTATTGTGAATGGAATTACTCAGTCTCAAAGAGTTAATAATAATATTCTCAGCCGGCCGGGGTCTTCACAGACATCTCAGAGACACATCACTGAGCCAGATGATCGTCCCAGCGTGCTTCCAAAATCCACCACCATCATCCCAGTGCCAAAGAAACTTCAGTATCCTGCCTGAATGATCATTACCGTCCCATCGCTCTGACCCCATCACCATGAAGTGCTTTGGAGAGACTTGTCAGCACAGGTGAAAAGCAACCTCCCAGGTCAACTGAGGACGTCATATCCACTGCACTTTCCCTCTCTCACTTGGACAGTAAAGACTCTTATGTCAGATTGCTGTTCATAGACTTTAGTTCAGCATTCAACACCATCATTCCCCAAAGACCGTGTGTGAAACTGTTTTGATTAAATTGAGCACCTCAATTTCTGCAACTGGACACGGATTTTCTGTCAGAGACGCCGTCCGTCTCAATCGGGCGCACAACGCTTCAGCACCATCAGGAGTGAGTACAGGAGCTCCAGGCGGCGTTTCTAGTCCACTTCTGTTCACACTCCTGACCTAATGCACTGCACCGCCTGCACAGCTCAAACCACATCATCAAATTCCGCCATTAACACTATCGCAGGGGCTCATCAGCAACAACCGTGAGTCGGCGTACAGAGATGAGGTTCAGCGGCTGGCTGCCTGGTGCAGTGAGAACAACCTGTCGCTGAATGTGGACAAAACGAAGGAAATGATCGCCGATCAGAGAACTCGCCCCCACACACCACCAGCATCCACGGTTCCACGGCTGAGACTAAAACACAAAGTTCCTGGGAGTTCACATCTCAGACGACTCCACCTGACCACCAACACCACCTGACACCAGCAGCGGCTTCCACCTCCTGAGACAGCTGAAGCGAGCCAACTCCCTCCCACCTCACCCATAGCAGGGGCACCAAAGAGAGGCCTGACCAGTTGCATGTCCGCCTGGTTGGTAGGCTGGCACCGTTAAGCGATTTCAGGCGGCTACAACGGATTGTCAAAGCAGCTGGCAACATCATCGGCATGTTTCTCCCACCGCCAGCAGTGTGACATCTTCTACAAGAGCTGCATCAGGAGTACCCATCAGGCTCGACCCTCACATCCTCACATGGACTCTTACACTCCTCCCATCCCCGCAGACGCCATGACAGCATCGGGACTGAGCCACCAGAATGCGATATTTTTCCCACAAGCCATCAGACTTAAACACACTTCCTCTCCTGCCCTCACACTTGCCCCCACACACACTCACCTGTCGCTAGATATATGCTGTTACATCTCATTCATGTTGCACTGAAACTGCGTCTGAAAAGAATAAGAATAATGTCTATATTTACAAACTGTACAGTATTACTGTTGCTACATCGTCATAACATTTACACAATTTTTGCACTGCCCCTACTCATTTCTCTTTCTACTTCTATTTCTAGTTTGAAATGAGTATTTGATACTACATTTCTAGCTTAAAAATGTGTATTTTGTGTTCTATTTATATATTGTTTATTCCATGTGCCCTAGCTGTTCTCTGTTCTCTATTTCTTGTTGCACTGTGTAAACTGGAACCACGTTGCTCTGCCTTAGTAGATTCTTAAAAGCAGAGAACAGAGATGACAATAAAGTTTACTTTTGACTTGAGATAGGTCTCGCCAGTCACCATTTAAATAAAATCCCGAGTCCTCTTTGCCTGAGTCCATGACAAGACCGAGTACAAGTACGGCCGATTCCGAGACAAGACCGAGACTTCTTAAAACTGATCTAGCGATCTAACGTTATAAATAGTCATGTTATATGTAAAAACACTCAGGAGACTGTTAAAGAATATAGAAAAGATTATATGTCTTATAAAGCTTATATATATATTTCTTGCTACATTTGATGCTCTCATGATTACAACTTCCTCCAACGTTCTTTCAATTCCTTCTTCATTTCTAAGTATATTATGCTAGTAAGCATCCTGGACGTTGTTTGGGGCAACTGCTAGAGTAAAGGTGATCAGAAGGTCACCGGTTCAAGTTGCTGAAAAGCTGCCCACTGCTCCTTTACAGATGGGTCAAACGCAGAGGTCATATTTGGTTATGGTGCACTGTGTGCTGTGTTCACAATGACAAATAATCACTGACTAAACTTCACTTAACCAGCATAATAATGTTATATAGAATATAGTAAAAAGTCTAAGCTAAAGGAAAATGCATATTACAGTTATATTTGTGACATCCTTGTAGGCCAAAGTAGACAACATTCAATATATGAGTTTTGTAATTAAATCATATATCATATAATTAATCATATATATATATATATATATTCGTGTTATAACAGTGTTAAGGTATACATATGAAAAGCTGATTTCTGCTCACATATTTATTCCAGCAGTGCCAGTAAGTGCTAAAGTAAAAGTGTAAGCCGGTAATACCATATGCTGTGAAAGTTTGTGGTTAATTGGTCTGAAAAGAGGAAAACCCCTGGTGTGAAGAAATCTTTGCATATTTTAATGGTCTGATCAGCAGTAATACATTTCAAGAAATGGTTATATTTAACTGTTTGTTAGATGGATATATTTAGCTGAACATAACGGTAACTTTTTATAGATCAACTTACCGTTACTGAACCCACCGAGACCTTCTCAGAAGCGCTCATGCGACAAGCGGAAGACACAAGGAAAATAGAAAACCATAAAGAAATGACAACACAATGGGTTTTTAATCAGTAGGGCTGGGATCTTCTTTAATGGAGTCCATGTCGGACTTCACAAAAGACCACGCTTGCATATTTCTGACATTGCACATACAGGATTTGACACATCTCTTGACTTAATCGTCCCATTACAGGCACGTTTCTACTCATACCACAGTTTCTCAATTTGAAACGTTTCGGCGCTCAAGTCCCCTACAATGAAGACAACTACAGACAGGGAAACGTATGTTCGTTACAGGGTGAAGTACCATATGCTACAACTACATATACAGTAACAATGTCACAATTTGCAGTTTGATAGTTTTGCATAAATTCCTCATTTTTGTTTACCAATGTAGGATTTCTTCTATGAGAAGTCTCAATTTAATAAACGTGTCGGGGGAGGGACATATAAAACGTGCTCTTCCACAAAAATAGAAAACTCTAAACACACTCTTTTAGGCGGCCGATTGTTATGCTACATGACAAGACATCTGGCTTCGTAATCCATGACGAGACACACGTATTTAATGATCGCTAAATGAAGAAGCGCTCTGATCCCAAGCCCATTTTGCTATCAAGCTCTTGTTTTCATGAAAGTCGGAAAGATCATAATACAACTTGTGCAAGAAAGTAAAAAAGGAGGAATGGGCGTAATATTCTACCCTGGGGTATGAGTTGGGGGTGGGGGTGGGGGGGTGTGCACTACCTCTGGACGGGTAAGTGCAGCCCATTGAGAGGGGGTAGGGGAGGGCTGTATTCCAGCTGTGCCAGCAGGGAGAAGTGGTCGGAGGGGATGTGGGGGTGCGGGCAGCCGATGATGGAGTTTTCGGCCAGCCACTTGGTGTCCAGTGGGCCCAGCAAGCCCAGCACGCTCATGTGGGTCTTGGAGAAGAAGATGTAGTCGATGACACCCTGAAATAAGAGGGGAGGGAAGAGAGAGAGAGAGAGAGAGAGAGAGAAAAAGCATGGCAATGTAAGATAGAGTCGGGCATTTAATCGGAAATTGCTCGAAACCGATATTTACAACCTCTAATCGGTTTAATCTTGCACATGATGCTCATTTCTGTTAAAGGCGAGTCACATCAGGAGCCTTGTAAACCACTAGCACACAAATCAAAGTAATGTTAATGTCAGGCAGTTTTACTTTCTTGTAGGAAAACAGTTCCTACTGATTAAAATAGCCAGCTCACAGCACACCCAGAAAGTCGCTAAAAAACACAGCTAGTTACGCAACGCCAGGCACGCTTCTAAGAAAAAAGGAGCTACTTCATTAAATTCTCTAAGAAGTGTGTCAGTGACTCCACATATCAACTCTCCAAAACCACTGAGGTTTCTCTCAGCCGACACAACTGCCACAACTGTTACAACCTTGTACAGCCTCTGTTGTGTTGTCACTTAAAAAACTTCATTCATCACATTTGCATATAATTAGACAAACGACCTGTAGCGTCGGGCATACCCAAAAATATCAATCTAGCTTTTCTTAAGGCAGATGAAAGTCAAACTGAAATGCAACAGCCTGCAATCCGAGAGTGGGTGTGCATTTTTTTCGGCTTCAACCATTTTCGACCACAAGAAATAGAGAACTTGGTGAGGATGTTTTCCAAGTAGTGCTGGGCGGTACACCGGTTCATACCGAAAACAGGTTTTTATTATTGTTATGATATATTTTTTTCTTATACCGCAATACCGGTTTAAATAGCCCAAACAACGTCTGGAAAGTGGCGCAGCTGGAAACTGTTTAAGGGGGGAACTTTTTCACTGCTGCACCGCTACACATGGACCGCCAAAGTTCAGAAACGGTAGATATAACTGACGCTGGAGTTGAAAATAATGACACAAGTAGAGCTGAAACGGTTATTCAAATATTTTGGCAATTTTTCTAGAATCGAAGCTTCGTTTAATTCGTTTCACTCGCTAGAGCATGCGCTGACGCTTACTGATGATGATGCACAACGTTTTCAGTAGCGCGATCGAGACAAGACTTGATCCCTCTGTATGTGAACGTATTTGTGAGACATTCCGTGCACAAAAACAGAAGTAAAAACGCATAAATGAATTTTTTTTGCGATGTGAACACGCGTGCTGCGCTTGTGAGCGCGCGCATAAGCGCCATTACTCGCTAACACGCTCCAGTTCGGTTAAAACGTCCCGTTTATTACAAACAAAACGCATATTTTAGCTGATAAATAACCACAACAACCAGCGTTCTACTCACAATACAGCCGTTTAGTATATATAGTCTATTCCGGAAAGCTTTGTTGTGATGCAGCTCCGAGGGCCGCGCGGGGCATTATGGGAAATGTTGTTCCCTGCCAGAAAGGCCAAAAGCAGCTCATTTTATAGATCAAATTGGTTCAAAATGACACATAACTTCAGTATTTCTTCATTTTCAATTGAACAGACTGTTTTTCAATTATATAATGTCATTATATAAGTGTAACCAATAATCAATGGATACTTTACTAAGTCTAAATAATTCTTTGGATGCTTGAAAATATGTTAGTTTTATGTTAGGATAGTTTTGCCAAAAACATGTCTTAGAGAATGAAACTATGGTCGGCTTCCAGATCTTCAGATAACACTGGTGAAAAAAGCAAAAGCAAGTTCAGTCAGATGCAATAATTCATTTCATCCGTTAAAATGTGGTAACAGGGTTTATGCAGGAATCCTAGAGTCGAATTTACTACCTCCACAATATTTTTACTACCAACATGACATCGAATAGCGGCCTTTTTTTGCGTCAAGTTGTCCTTTCCTTAACCCTAGCCCTTGGGTTATCCTAACCATAACCCTTAGGCCTCGTCCACACGGACGTTCGAAATAAACGCCCTCTGAAAGCCATCCGCTTTGATTTGCTCCAATGAGCAGAAAAACGGTCGGTTCAGACGTCCGTGTGAACGAGGCCTTAGTCCCACCCTAATAAGGTCAACTTGACACTTCTTAAAACAAATGCCTTACAGGCCAGCACCACTGCAGCATCAGAATTCAGCTCAAATCCCTCCTACACACAGGCAGCAGAGGCTACATGCTGAGGCCTTTCACTCTGATCTGAGACCAGCTGCGGGCCTCCTTTTACACTAAGATTAGAGCATCAGGGCCCAATATACATAAATGAGAAGACACAGCACAGTCCATATTGACCCGCATCATTGACACTATTTATAAGTCATTTCTTAAAATGTGGCGCAATGACGAATTGAATGATGTAAGCATGATGTCTTATCCTTGCCATATACAAAACCTTTAGCAATCTCGGAGTCAGTGAACATGTCTTCGAATAGTTCCCCAATACCCTCATTCGAATTGTATGAGTGATGGTTGGCTGCGGTGTTCAGGCACCAGAGAACTTCAGCTCTGAGAGCTCACGTTGGTAACAGTAAGCTCTGCTGTCTGTCTGCTGCAGCCGTCGTGGTGCTAGTGGCACTAGTTTGCTGCTGAGGTGGTGTGATGGCAGTGTTTGTGCTCGTAGCTGACCTTAGGTTTACATTTCCCCTGGTCCGTGTAGCATCACAGAACAACGAAATAGGGAACTGCTCCCCCCGCACGCAAATACGCTGCTGGTGACTGGTGGATTCTCTGTGCGATATTCGAGGTTGAATTTATTGTCTTCTTGCACACACTGCAGAATGCTCCCCGGTCATTCCCCATGACCGTCTTAAGCCAGTCTTTAAATGAGGGGTCATCAAGCCAAGTTTTATTAAACTTACATTTCCCCATTTCCCGTTTGTGAAAAACTAGAAGCGGCAAGTGGCTACTAGCTAATATTAGAATGTTTGCCGCACGTAAAAAGGCTTGTCGCAAAAAATTGGCCGGCGTAAGTCGCTGGTTTGTCTGTAAAAACTGTCTGTAGTGTGCAGTCAATCACAAGACCAGGAGCCATTGGCCAATAGGATTCGCAGGCAGAAGCTCTTTCAGATGATCTTTGGTTGAGCTGAGCGTGCAAAGTGTTTGAGATGTCCTACAAAGCCTACAAAGTTGAGACTCATGAATTAAAGCAAAAAAAAAAAAAATCTGACGGAAATTGCATCAAATTTTCAGCGCTGTGTTGTCCATTATCCCCTAAGCCCCTAGTTGAGATACCACACAAAAGCAGACACCTGCCATTTTCATCTTTTTTCACCCTGAACTAAATCGATCCCCGTACGGGCCAGTTCGAGGGCAGTTCTGCCTTTATAAAGCAATTTCCTCCGGGATCAATAACGTTTTCTGATCTCTACCTTCCTTTCTCCTCACTCTGAAGTTTGGCATCTTAAACAAGCGTCGGGAGACAGCTTGTAGCCTGTAGGCTACTCCGCAGCCGTCAATGTTTAAGCGAACTGCCGAAATCATAATGTTTAGTTTTATTTTTTAGGAAGAATAACTAAATCGTAATTAAACCAAGGAAAAAGACAGCCTTACCAGAACTTTGTCTGCTGAAGCTTGTTTACCCCCCAACAAAACGTTTTTCTTCTGATCTGCATCAATCTCAAAACTGAGCTTTAGTGCCCTCCGTTGACGGAAATCCGTCATAGCGACGGAAAACTTGAATCCATGTGAGACTTCAGGATTGAGACAGGGTATTTGATTATGTGCCCAGATACGCTAAAGCCTACGTTTAAACGAACTAACGCAAACTTAAGCAGATAGAATTTCACTCAAAATAGGAAACCTCACAGTCTGAAAAAATACCTATTTGTTAAAACAAATTACACCTCTAAAACCAAATTTAACACTTTTAATGGCCTTAAATTTGGCAATTTTGATTTATCACCTTTTAATACTTTTTAAAACCCCGCGGACACCCTGGGTAAACGCCCAGTCATACTTACTTTTAAAAAAAAAAAAAAAAAAAAAAAAAAAAAAAAAACACCGTGAAAAAAATGCCACCGTATACTGTGAAATCGATATAATTTTGAAAAATACTGTGATAAAGATTTTTGGTCATATGGCCCAGCTCTATTTCCAAGTGATGCTTTTAGCATGAAATAACCTGCAAAAGCTTGCTTTGGAGCAGTTGGTAGTGTAACGGTTAGGGAGTTCGCCTCATGATCAGACGGTCAGCTGCCCACTGCTCCTTCACTGACGGGTCAAATGCAGAGGTCACATTTGGTCGCGCTGCACTGTGTGCTGTGTTCACAATTACAATCACTGACTTTCACTTTTTTTTACTTCCACTTTCATCTAACCTTCCGTGCACAGGTGGCAGGGCTGGTTGAAACCGACATTCAGACCCTGTAATCTACCTAATCTTGCCCATGATGATTATTTTGATTATCATTCTATTTTTTAAATCCAACGCGAGCTGCCTTTAAGCCCTCACCTTGAAGTCATAAGTGTAGTTAGTGTAAGGCATCAGGTTGCTCTCGTAGGCGCTCTTCAGCTGAAAGCTGTGCGTGATGCTGCCATCTGCCTTTCCGTTCTTGCCATTGCAGTTGAAGTTGGTCAGACACTTGCTGTAGCGCAGCTCTCTGAAGTCTTTGTGGTTCTCAGAAACGCCGCCCTTGCTCAGGTACTCCACCACACCTGCAGAGGAGAGCGGGCGCAACGCGTGAAGCTTTCAAAATCGATTCCAGACACAAGATGATCATTCCAGACGATAAACAAACTCGGTGAACACGACAAAGTCTCACCGGAGTCCGGGAGGGAGTTGAGGTCGGCACACAGGACGATGGGGATGGAGCCGGAGCTGGAGTCGGGGGACGTCGAGTCGCTGGAGGCCGAGGCCCTCTCGCAAATGCTTTTCAGCTCGGAGAGGAACATCATCGTCTGAATCAGCTTGACGTCCGAGTATTCCGGGTCCCAGTGCATGTGGGCGTTGGCCACCAGGAGAAGCTGCTTCTCTGCCGGGGGTTTTGTATCTGCTGTGGAGTAGAAGACATGTCTCTGGGCGTTGAGAAGAATTTGCCTTTTTGCAGCATAATGCAACGTTATTTCTGAAGAATCTGCTACTGTGTTGCTCCGTACAAGTACACACCGCAGCAGATCCTGACTTTTACGTGGTGTTGATTTGAGTCAACTCTGGCGCTGGTCACTTACCTTCCCCAAACAGCTCCTTCTTCACCTCCAGCAGGACGGCCACCCCGATGTTGTCTTTGGTCATGACCCGATTCAGCATGACCTCCGAGCCTTCCGAGTTCGCCATGGCAACTTGATTGAACTCCACCGTGTGTTTCTGAACCAGTGCAAATCTGAAGAAGACACCGCACATCCATATACTCTACAGTACATAACCAACAACTGAAGTGGAGCGGCGGACGAAAAGTATGCTTTTTTTTTTTTTTTTCTCTCTAAAGGAGGTTTCTGCCAGTTCCCAAAAAAAAGGCTCACTTTTCCGTTTTGAAGAACACGGCGCAGCCATCCACGTGCTTCCTCTCCTGCTCCGACACGAGTTTGGCACGAGACTTTGGACAGAAATAGCCGTCGTAGCCGCGTTCCTTCAAAGTCTTCAAAAAGAAGGTATAGTACTGCTCCGTTTCCACCTCCTGTTCCGGGCGAAAGAGGAATTGGTGTTAAAATGGACTCTATAAGAAGAAATCGTTCACCAATCCACATGATTTTAATCAAATATTTTCATTGAACAAACTCAGAAGTGTTCCAAATATAGATTTGACTACATATTGGTTTCGTATGACGATATTAGTGGTTAATAAATCAATCTTGCATCGTAAAATCTGGCCTCGTGCCCCAAAATACTGCAAACGGATACCTGCAAACTAATGATGTCAGCATCGCAGTTGGTGATGTCCTCCATAATGCCTTTCTTCCTGTATTCCCAGTTGAGGGCCCAGGACGGACAGTAGCCGTACAGCTGCTTTGTGGCATATTTGTCACAAAGCACGTTGTAGCACATGACTGTGAACACAGCTGTATGGGGGTCACAGGGACCGCTTTATTAACACCATCGTAACACTTAATGCACGTGTAAATTCTCACCAGTAAACCACGGCAACTAATCTGACACCGCAAATTCTCTAGAAGTAATGAAAAGTGCTGTATAAACTAATCAATCTAGTTATGACCTTTGCAGCGTCCTAAGAGGGATGCAGCGTTATACCCCAGACAACAACAACTTTATCAAAGTATTTCTACTAAACGATTAAATCGGGGACAGTTTTACTTTTGCCGTCCAGATGCCTGGATCTCACACTTCCCCTGACATTGTATCTGACCGGTGTGGTGAGGATGTCGACTGAATACAATGATTCACAAAGGGTTGGTACCTGTGGGCATCATGTGGTCCCGCTGCTTCAGCATGATCCAAGGTCTTTGAGGGAGTTGTTCTGGGTGAACTAATGAAACGAAGAACGAAAAAATGCACATTATAAAATATAAGCTTCCGTGAGAAGTAAGGGATGACCGATTATCGGCCGGGTCGCTCGGCCCCGTTAACTAGCAATAATCCGCATCGATATCGGCCCTGAAAAACCAATACCGGTCGACCTTTAGTTAGTAATATCGGCTATTAGTCATTTATAAAGTATACTGGTGTTGTACAATATTTGTCCCAAAGTCTTAAAATTGTCCTCTAAAGCACTTCATAAGTGAATCTCTTATCCATTTGATGTTCTAAAAGTTAATATTACTCCAATATTAATCTTGGTAGGATAATCAAATATGGATCAAGAGGTTATAGGTTGAAATCCAGCTCTATCCTACTGCCAGAACTACCACCAAAGCGACCCTTAATCCCAAACGTTGCTCCAAGGTGGAATGTCCCCGTAATTAGGAACGACATCTGCTAAATGCCCAAAAATGTAAGAAAGGCAATTCATTTGTAAGCCACTCCTACTAAACACACACAAATTCAAAACTCACATACAAGGTAAGTACAAGTCAAAGAACATAACGATATGCTTTTATAATACAGCTTTTATATTAGTCCATACCATTTTTGGGCAAGAGACAGAGAGAGGCAAAACACCAAAGTGTGTCTCATAAATTATCCAAACATTTGTACCCGATAAGCGTTTACTGCATCAAGCATGTTAAAAAGTCGTAGCAATTTAACATGCACCCACAGGGCTGTTACCTGCAAGATTGTCGAGCATGTAGTTCAAAAGCTTTCTTGTTCCATCAGGCTCCTGATAGAGGTTGAGTATATCCTGGGACAGTGGATTACCTGGAAAAGTAAACGCACATCAGAAACCTGGAGTCTGAGCATCTTAACCGTTCCGCGTTGACATGCAGGTGATGTAAAAGTGTAGGACATTTCCATAACGCAACGTCACAAGGAGTTACCTTTGAGACCAAGAGTTTGTAACCGAAACAGCCGCCCGAGTTCATAAGGCAAAACCCGTAAACAGTTGTTGTTTAAAAGTAGTTCCCTGGAGAAGCAGTGAGACAGCACAAACGTGAGACGGCATAATAAGAAATATAATTAAAAAATCCAACGTTTTTTAAAATTGATATTGTCTAATGTTCGGGTAGGTTAAACTCTCAAAGCTGCAGCCTAGTTAATAATGACTGTATTTTCGTAACTGTGTTGGGTGATTTCATTTTGCATCATTCCTATTCAGGTCGATACTGAAAGCATACATTTAAAGAGATAAAACACCTCACTGCAGCCACTACTATGTGGTAGAGTAGTATCTGGTTTCGCACGTGACCCTGTAAATTATTCAGCCCTATTCACACTTTGTTTACTTACTCAAATTATTATTTGACCATGAGAAAAGTTACATTACTGTGACTGCTGCACTGTTCATGCACCTCCCACTGATTCAGCGAAATGAACACACAGTCTAAACATGGTGATAGTGTGTTCCATCAATAATGATACAAAAAGTCAACCTGCCCTCAAGCGAATGGTTTATAGAAGGACATCAAACATACGTCTCTCTCTACATGTCTCTCTCTGAAAGTGTCATTTTCAGTGCTTTAGGAAACCCCTTGATTCCCGATTCTGCGTCCCACCTGAGAGACACCATGTTGCCGAGTGCTGCTGGCAGGCTGCGGAGTTTGTTGGACGACAGGTTCAGGTAGACCAGACACGGGAGCTTGGCGATTTCTGGCGGGAGCCTGCTAAGGTTGTTGTTGTTGATGTGCAGGGCAGTCAAATGGGTGAGTGACCATAGCGAACTGCTCAAGTTCCTGACCCGCCCTGCCCAAGGAAAGACATGACACTGGGTACTGAATGCTCAACAACTTGGGTGGACAGTCATCCACTGGTTTTGATTTGGTTGCCCAATATTCATGCATACAAGGGCTGATCCATACAGAGATAAAGTTGATCATGTATCTTATATTATAGGTAATTACCTAATCATTGTATTGCTGGACTGAAATCATTATCCAGAAAAACACTGCTCAATAGTAATATACCATTAGTTAATCAGTCAGTCCCAGTCCAAAAAAAGTATGTGAGCGGGCATGGAGGCCAACTAACCGGTTATTTCTAATTCAGTCCAGTGTGACTTCTTCCCGCTGGCCGCCTCCTCCGCCGACATGATGGTGTAGAGCCTGCGTGGGTCTGGAGGTTCATATTTTTCCTTTGGCATAACTGTTAATCTGAAGGACAACAAAAGAAACAGAATGGTAAGAGCAAGATACATAATTGCATATTCAATCACATCATCCAAAACAAACTAGACACACTGTTGAAATGAAGTACTGCGACCGCAACTTGCCCTCGGTAGCAACGATGTGGGAGCACAAAAGAGACGCCGATATGTTCCACAGGCTCCATTACATAAAGCATGCAACAAGCCAGCTTTTGTAATCGCCGCTTCATAAGGCATGTTTAGTCACACTCACATTACAGGCGTGAATAAATAAACTGTACAGTGTGATCTCAGAAACCTTAGATAGGGTGCAGTTGCCTGGACATCTCACAACAACTTGTATTGAAAGGATTAGGTTACAGCACTTCCACAAAAATTGTTTTAGTTCTTTTTTACAGTCTCCCTGTTGCGACCTGGAGAAAGGGCCTTATTCAGGGACCCAGCTGTGGTGTTGGAGGTAGGACAGAACTGGATTTCACAGTAGCAAATAAATATACTAATACATTTACACATGTGTACATTGCAATTTCTTATACAATTACAGGTAGACTCTCACTGGAGCAACTTGGGGTTGAGATTCGTGCTCGGGGACTTAGTGATGGTAAGGCTGGAGGTATGATGCAGATTTAAACAACACGAACATTTAACCATTTATGAGGATAAAAACAAAGTTAGTCAGCAAGAGAACAGCACAAAGTAGAAAATGATCTACAGGACAACTGGAAGGTTGCAGCTGTCACCTGTCAAGCTTCAGACGCGGCAAACAGTCAAACTGTATCGAATTATGTTCTGTCACTAAATAAATAAACAAACAAATCAATAAATCTATAAATAAACCGCCACAGCGGTCATCGGGTCGCACTTGTGCGCCTGCGCAAAAGTCGCGCGTAACGTCAAACTAAACTAAACACATCACGCAACTTTTTTGCCGCTTCGTAGAAAAGGGTAAATTCTCATTTTTTTGCACAACAAATCTATAAGAAATGTCTAACTCGGTCTAAGTTGAAATATGAAATATTTTCCACGCTGGCTTCTCTTTAAGGCCGTAACTTAATCGCGGGGCGCGCGCGCTGCTGACAGCTGAAGCTGCGCCGTTACGTAACGGAGAAGTTACAGTGCAACAACAGGTCAGGGAGATTAAAAACTAGGCCATGGAGATTACGATCACGATAAAAACGACAAGTAAACACCGAAACGCTAATGTTCATGTTGTTCTGCAATGGTTGCAATACTGAGAAGCTTTGCGGCTTTTAAAGACGAGGCGCACACACAGTTTCGTTACTGACGCCGTCGTGGCGACGCAGTTTGTTTACAAAAAGAAAGAGAAAAATGTGAATAGTTATGACATTTCGGGGCCTAATTTAGTTACTTTCAGTTGGCAATATTTGGACTGTGTCACAGGTCATAAAGTGTAGCAGTTTATGTGACAAAATATAAGTTGTAGTCGTGTCATAACGTGAAGCGCGCTTTCCGTGGTGCGTATTTATAAGCGCCAGAGTCAGATCGCACGAGCTGGATAATATGCAGGTAACCTCGTGTCTCTTTCTTTCTTTCTCTTTCTCTGTCATTCCCTCGTTCTGTTTTCTTTCTTTCTTTCTTTCTTTCTCTCTCTCCCTCTCTCTCCTTGGCGGAGCCGGAGCGCCGAGGGGAAACGAGCTGGTGACAGCCACCAAAACGCGCGGAATCGGCGGGCGCATGAACAACGCGGCGCCGCCGCAGCCGTTTACCTGCATTCGGGAGGTGATGGAGGGAACGCTGCAGCGATCTTGTCAGAGACATGGGGGCTAAAGTGTGAGAGACTCCGGCTCCGATCGACCCTCGCAGCCAGAAGGAAGGACAACAATCATGGCTTCCGCTCCAGCCACGGTTCGCGTTGCAAAGCCCACTGAAGGACACTAAATAGGGCACAAGAAGAGCGCCCTGCGTGGGCACGGATAGTTGAGATGCACTAGTTAGTGCTTGAAGTGTGCGGTTTGGGACGTGAAAAATTGGAACGGCTCCCATGCCCACGTTTAGCAGGTCCAAATATAGGAAAATCGTTTAATTAATCTTTGTTGTCCCCAAAATAACATCTTCTAAGGTAATTAAAAAAAAAAAAAAAAAAAAATCGAGATCATAAATGTGCGGATCGTTCCAAAAATAAAATGTAAGATAAAAAATAATAATAACACATAGACAGAGAGGTAATATTCTTAACTAATGGTCTAGAGAGTCTCTTAGTTTTTGAACCAGAATATTTATCCAGTGTAATATGCCTCTTAGTTTTCAATATTTAATAGAATGAAAAAAATAGCGGATTGTGTCCACTTTAGATACAACCGTTATTACACTGTGTTTTTTTACACTGTGTTTTTTTTCACATTCTATAAGTATGTTGGATACTGATTGTGTTTATTTGTGAATATAAAAGTGTATAAGTAATAAAAGGAGAAAGTCTTACGAGCAGACGCTGTACCGTCATCGTAATTCACTTCTAAAGTCTCCACAACGCGCCGGAACCTTTAGCTAGTATTTGGTGTTTCTACTCGTAACTGAGTTCGGTGACATGTGAATATGGCGGCTTGCTGCAGGACCATATTGAGAGGTCAGTTTTACACTGTAGGCTTTCACTATGGCTTTACAAACTTCCATTACAGGGCAAAGGCGTATGTCCATCTCATTTCAGTTCATTTCACGGTTTATATGAACGAAGTGTAAAGGTTAAACACAGCAGGAGGTGAATGTTAGCCGATAGCATGTAGCGATGCTTCTGTATTAACTACGCAGTGAAGAGCTAAGAATCTCACCAGGTTACGATGAGGACAAATACACTTTGCCAGTGTGGTGGTCTGACGGATGCTCGACCACAGAGCCTCATTAATAAGCTGTATAAAACATGAACCTCATGAGACAGCTCTGTGTCTCTCCATGTATGTGCTGTACATAAATCGCAGATGGAGCCCGACTGATAAATCGGAGTGTCGATATGTTTGAGAAATATGAAATGGGTTTTAAAAATCTCTGATTGAGTGGCTCAAATGTATATATGTATCTGTATACCAGAGGTGGACAAAGTAGCTAACTTCATTACTTAAGTGAAAGTACAGATACCCCTAGTCAGATGTTACTCCAATACAAGTGAAAGTCGTACAGTCAAATTTTTACTTTAAAGTATGAAGTACTTGTTTTAAAAAATACTTAAGTATTAAAAGTACATCTTTCACCGCATTGTTGCATTATTGCCACAACACGTATAACACGCTAGCTTGTAGAACCTGTAGAATAAGGACCTGGTAGAATGTTACAGAATGAAACAACTTAAACTGATGAAGAAAACCAGTCTTTAGTTTATTTTATGAATTAATTGTAAGACTACACACCAAACAAAACAGCGTGGTAGGGTTGTGACCCAGCTCTGGCAGTGTGTGCACACATACTGTATCTGTGTATGGTAATCAGGAGGACAGTGCAACAGCTGTAAACGCAGCTCACAACATAAAATCAACATTCCAACCTGTTCAAAACCCAGCTCTACACCTCTAGCTTCATGACTTTCCAACAGCAACAATGTTCTAATCAAGACGGAAAACAGCAGAACTGTCTGAACTTGGTTTTATATTTCCAGTCTACAGGTGTGACGTAACCCTACTGATTACTGATAGACTGTCACCTGCCAAACAACCAATCGCGTTTTAGAAAAGGGGGAATAACATCCACTTTTTCCACAGACTTGAAAGTAACGAGTAACGAGAACCTTGATAGAAATGTAGTGAAGTAAAAGTACAGTATTTGTCTTTAAAATGTAAAGTGGAAGTCATAAGTTTTCAAATAAAATACTATTCAAGTGAAGTACAGATACTCAAAAACTCTACTTAAGTACAGTACTTAAGTAAATTTACTTAGTTACTGTCCGCCTCTGCTGTGTACACATGCAGGGACCAAGAATGGTAGCCCTCTGGAACCAATGACTCAGTTTTTATTGGTGGTTACAAGGTGTACAGAACTGACAGGGTTGGTAAAGGAGGAGGGGTCGCCATGTATGTCAAATCTCTTGGTCAGTATCTAGAGCTAAGGAGTTTGAGATTTTGGCTGTTAAAGTGGGTGTATCAAAGGACTCTTTCATCACGGTGGTTGGCTGCTACAGACCGCCATCTGCTTCAAAAGCTGCCTTCACATCCATATCAGATATTCTACATGATTTAAATGACTCTGAATTCGTCCTTATGGGTGATCTAACTTGGGACTGGCTTTCTTGGACTTTCTTGGACAGGTTGTTTTAAAGAATTGTGTGATTCTTTAAACCTTGTGCAACTAATTAAAGCATCAACAAGGCCAAACCTTAAGTCAGAAAATAAATCTACATTGCTTGATTTAATTATAACAAATGCATCTCATAAATACCCGTCAACTGGCATTTTCTGTAATGACATTAGTGATCATTGTGTAATTGCTTGTGTCAGAAATACAAAAAACCCCAAGACAAAATCACGGTTCATTTTTAAAAGGCAATTTAAACATTTTGAAGTGCAGGCCTTCCTACAGGACATGTAATAGTGATCTGAGCAAAGTCACTTTAATTCCTGAGGTTGAGAAATTTTTACTCTATTTTTCTGACCATTTCAAATAAGCATGTTCCTGTTAAGAAGTTTAGGGTGAGTGGTAGGGACAGTCCCTGGTTTTCAGAAAGTTTATCAGAGTTAATTCATTTAAGAAATAGATACTGGGCACAAGCTAGATTCTCAAACTCACCTGCTGATTGGTCTAAATTTAAAACCTTAAGCAACAAATGTACCCTGATGATTAGAAAGGATAAATCCGAGTTTTATCTGAAGTCAGTTACTGAGAACTTAAATAATCCATCAAAGTTCTGGAAAATAATCAAGTCTTTGTCAAATACTAATGTTTCTACTCTTTCTGAAAACATTCTTGTAGGTACAGTTGAATTAAAAGACAAAGCTGCGATTGTGAATAAGTTCAATGAACACTTTATCAGTGTAGGGTCTATATCTGGCAGCCTATCTTTAAATACCTTTGATCCATGCTCTCCCACCTCAGTAAGTGATGTAAGAGCAGATTTATTTGATTTCAAACCCATCCCAGTTACCCAAGTTCATAAAGCTCTAAAAGATATTGACCACAAAAAATCTGCAGGCCAAGACAATTTAGATCCCTATCTTTTAAAGTTGGCTGCAGATGTTACTGCTGAGCCTACTGCACATATTTTCAGTTTAAGTCTTCAAATATAATACCTTCAATTTGGAAAGCCGCATATATTCTTCCTCTTCTGAAAGGTGGAGATCCATCTGATTTAAATAACTACTGTGCAATTTCTCAACTTCCAGTCCTGGCTAAGATCCTTGAATCTCAGGTAAATTTACACTTAAAACAGTTCCTAATATTTTATGTGAGTATCAGTCTGGTTTTAGAAGTGGTCACAGTACTATTACCGCTGCTGTGGCTGTGACAAATGATCTCATTGCTGCCTTAGACAAAAAACAGCTGTACGCTGCCTTATTTGTGGATCTTTCAAAGGTGTTTTATTTAGTGGATCATGGATTACTTCTAGATAAATTGGAAAATGGGCTTTAGCTCTAGGGCTCTAAAATGGTTAAAAAATTATTTAACAAGTAGGATTCAGTGTGTCCAGGCAGAGGGCTACACATCAGGTTTTCTTGAGATAACTAAAGGTGTGCCTCGAAGTTCTATTTTGGCTCCTTTATTATTTTCTGTTTTTATAAATGATTTAGGTAAAGACACTCAAGCTAATTTGCATTTGTATGCGGATGATACAATTCTATATACATCTGCTTCTTCTGTAGTACAAGCGATAGGAAAACTTCAGACTGCATTTCAGTCATTACAGAGAAATTTGAATGGTTTAAAATTGTTCAGAAAACAAAGTTTATGATTTTTGCAAAACTGCAACAATTTAGGAATTTTTACATCTCATGGTACATTGATTGAAAGGGTACTTAGGAATATGGATTGATGAAAAGCTTTCATTTAATATACATATCTCTAACTTAGTCAAGAAACTTAAATTGAAGATTAGCTTTTATTTTAGAAATCAATCATGTTTCACATTTTCTGCAGAGAAAAAACTTGTGGGAGCCACCTTTATGTCTGTCATTGACTATGGTGACATACAGTACATGCATGCAGCCTCCTCCACTCTAAGGAGCCTGAATTCAGTGTACCATGCTTCACTGCGTTTTATTTCTAATGCAAAATCTCTCACTCATCACTGCATTCTCTATGATGTAGTTGGCTGGACATCATTAACCATTCGTAGACAACAGCATTGGTATATGTTCATCTATCAAAGTTTTGTTGGGTAAACTTCCAAAATACCTCAGTATCCTTCTTTTCGTCAGTTCTAGTAGCTACATCTGCGTGCATCCAAGTGGTTGCTCTTGAATGTTCCCTGTACTAGAACAGACGTTTGGCAAAACTTCATTTTCCCACCATGCACCACGGAATAACCTTCAAAAACTCTTAAAATGAAAACATTTGTATGCATTAATGAATTCAGGAGTATCATAAAGAATGCAGTGAGGGATGAATGTCATTGTTATTCTTGTGATTGAGCAGTTGTCACTTTGTGATTTGTTGTTGTGTCTTATGTATTTTTCATGTGCTGTTTTTTATATGGCTGCTACCATGGCCAGGTCTCCCTTGTAAAAGAGATTTCTTTTCTCAATGGGACTTCCTGGTAAAATAATGGTTAAATAAATAAATAAATAAATAAATATGGAAGTTGCCACATGCACATGTCAAAAATATACAATCAGGATGTTGCCAGTCAAATTTAAATCTAAATTTGAGCTGATGCATGCAGTGGTGGGCATAACACCGCAGCATAATCACAGATCATTCATATGCAAATGTATTATACTCTGAACGAAGTCCTTCACTGTATTACAGCCACACAAATAATTCCAAGTGTTTAAGTTTGAAGCTCTTAAAGATTGACGACTAAATGAATTTCTAGCTGCAGTCCTTTGAATACACTATAGCTGAGTGTGGTAATATTATTTTGTCTCTGAGCTGACAAAAACCTGATCGTGCAAGAACTCCTTGTAAATAATTTTCATCTACACATAATAAACAGATGTTAATGTCTGAAAAAGCTGCATCAACTAATGGAAAGACTTTGGGAGAGTGAGTTTGGGAGCAGTGAGAGGATCCAGGCCAGTTTCTAGCCACCTGGTGCCTTATGTCTGTCCCTCTAACACCTCAATGTTATGTCCCGCAGTGCTTGCAGGATGCCAAAGGCAGCTCCTTATCTCCAGCACACAATCAACGCTCTGTAGCTACCAGAATGCAGCCAAGCTCCATCCTATGAGGACCTATGCCGCTGCTGCTGCCAGGTGAGTTACCTACACCTACCTACAAATACCTTCATATTTATTATCGCCAATAAATGAGAAATAAAGAAATAAAGAAATACAGAGAAATGCGGAAAGGGTCAGGGACCTTCCGTAACAAGTTGTTATTGTGTACTTTTTCCACAACAACCTTTTTGTGAAAGTGTCTTTTTAAACTGCCGGAAGGCATGTTGTTAAGGAGAATACATCGTTATGCTTATTAATTATGTTTGTGATGCATAGCAAACAATCTATAGTATTTCATATCATGAAATTTAAACTTGAAGAATTGAAATCACTGTTCATGCTCTATTTAGGTCATTTTGATCCTTTATTAATATTTGTATAAATCATGTTTGTCATTCCAAGACATGTACCCATGAAAAGGAACAAAATGAGGTACTCAGGTCCCAATAAGCATCATACAATTTAAAAAAAGAAGATAAAACAAATAAAAAGTAGATAAGTGAATGAGGTTTGAAAACAAAACAAAACATGGTATTCATTATATGTTCATAATTGATTATATATACGCTACCATACCTTCTTCAAACTATGAAGGAACACATTCAGTAAACAAGAAAAGTGGTAAACCAGAATGTGGTTTATATTCTAGATTATTCAAAGTAGCCACCATTTGCTTTGATGACAGCTTTGCATATTTATGGCAGTCTCACAAGCGGATTGATAAGCGGTATTGGCCATAAATGGTTTTCAGTTAATAGATGTGCCTTTTGAAAAATAATTTGTCATATTTCTTGCCTTTTCAATATGTTTGAGAGCATTAGTTGTGTTGTGCAGAGGTAGAATTGGTCCACAGTTCTATACAGTTAATAGATCTATTCGACTACTGTTCTCCTCCACCTCATGTCAAGAACCGTTCGACTACGTAAAGAGACATCACAGTCTGTCATCACCTTTAAGGCATCAAGACCAGTGAATCCAGAAAACTTTAAAAATGTTTCAAACCATCAAATACTGTGATGAAAGTGGCTCTCATGAGGACCAACCCAGGAGTGGACCCATCAAGATATATCTCTGCTGCAGAAGATAAGTTTAGTAGTTACCAGCCTCAGAACTTATCCACTACAGCAGAGGTACCTCTTGGTCTTCCTTTCCTCATTAGAGCCAGTTTTGTAGTATTTCTAGAATATATTTGACAGTTAAATGTCTTTAAGAATATGAGCCAAGAATGAACAAACTACTGCTCCTTTTACGTGTAGACCAGCTAGGAAGCTGAAAAAGGAGGAGAAGGCCAAGGAAAAGGATACAAAAGAGGAGGAGAAGAAACGAAAGGTAAAAATTGATGATACAGGTCGGCATAAACCCTATGGCCTCACAGCCTGGGCTCCGGTGGATGACGTGTATTTGGTGAGGTATTACCCCAAACCTGTCTATGATGCGGACGTGGCGGTGGACTTGCTGAAAAAATACCAGAAGCTGGACTTCACTCCTGAAGATCAGCCCGTTTTCATTGAGCTGCAGCTGGACATGAAACTGGAGAAAAAGGTACTAAATGAGTCCTCGTTTGGTTCTTTCTTTTTACTAATAGTTACTATATTTCTAGGTTTTTGTTTTTGCAAATCACTTTAATACGATACCAACATAGTAATATTTACTATGCAATATTCAGCTTGTGAATTTATATGTATTACTGTGAAATGTTGAGAATGTTACATCAACAGACTCCAACAATATTTATTGTATATTCTTTCCCAACTGACTTCTTAATGCTTGCCATTGTAAATGCAGATCCACACACTAAAGGTGTATTTGTCCTTTTGTATTCTAGAGGAAAGTTGACCCTTTTGTGAGCACTGTCGTCCTGCCTCATCCCATGAAAAAGGAACTCAACAGAATTGTAGTTTTCACAGAGGTTAGTACCATCACCAAAAGAACCCGTTGCAGTACAAGAAGTGAGTAGGTAATATGCCACCAAAATGAACCAGTCATACTCGAAAGCGTCTTAAATGATGTTTGATTTGACCAAACATATCCTGCTACATGATCATTGTGTAGTATATATTATATTCAGTCAATTGAATTGGTTGTGAGTTTGAAATGATGAATTGATGAGATTTGATGGCTTTTCAGAACCCAGAGCAGGCCAGAATAGCCAGTGAGAGTGGGGCTGCTGTAGTGGGAGGAGTGGAGCTGGTGGAGAAGGTGAGATGATGCTGGGGCTCTTCAGAAATATCATTCATTTTGATTACAAATTGTTTTTGGCCTCACAAATTTGATATATTGGAATTGATAAAAATCATAAAAAACATTTTTCATATGTTAATATGTGGTGTAATTTACTATATATACTGAGAACCATGTGTAAGAAAATATCACATGATGTGATAAGCAATATGAATGTTGTTCAGTCTGTGTTGTTTCTACCATATTCCAATCCATTTAGAATTTTTTTAGACTCATGCTGACTTCAATATTTGAAATTAAAAAAGATCATATATTGGCTTATTCTTTGTTAAAAAAAAAAGAAACATTATACAGAGATTTCCTCTAATATTTGAAATGTATATAAATGCTATTTAATAAACCTCAACAAGATATCACATTTTGAAAAGTTTTTAACAACAATTTATTTCAATATGAAGTCTGAAGTCTTGGATGTACTTTGAAAAACATTGTTAGATATGTTAAAGCACTTGTTTGCTGTAATTGGTTTGATTTATTTCTTCCTTTCCAATGATTTTAGATTTTAGAGGACGAAATCACAGCTGACTTTTACTTGGCTGTACCAGGCATTATTCCAAAGCTTCTGCCTTTGAAGAACAAACTGAGAAAGAAGTTTCCCAAAAGCAAAAGAGGTCAATATTTCCCCTCTACATCCAAAACTACATTTGTGCAGTGTGCAAGTGGTGTAATGAGCTGCATATGAATTCTAATTGACTGTGGTGTTGCAGGGTCTGTTGGTGTGAATATTCAGGAAATGCTGGAATTGTTTAAGAGGGGTCATGAGTACATGGTGGAGAGGGATGAATATGTCAGCACACAAGTTGGAACGGTAAATCTTAATCTCGTTAAGTCTTGACACAATTACACCACAGAGGTGAAACTTTAGAAATATGCTTAAGTAGTTGTCAGTTGCTGTTTACTTTTGTTCTTACAGTTGGATCATGTTCTGTGTGAGGCATTTGTTCTAAAATCTATTTTAAAGACAAAAATGTACAATTTTTTTGTTGCATTTTCACTGCAATGTGTTAGAACACTAAATGTCAAACTCTGTTTGGACAGTTGGATATGCCAAAGGAACACATCTTAGAAAACATGAGGGCCATTATTCAGGACGTTGTCTCCCACAAGCCTGCAGAATTTGGTTGGTGCACACAATCTGGTGTCCTTGAGCGTCGTTTCAGCACTAATATAAGATGAATCTGCTCTGATTTAACACTGCCCTGGTCTCTTTTGCCCTCTTTGGTCTATAGGTCCTCTGATTGTAAGGGCCATCACAAGCAGCAAGACGAGTGAGGGGTTACATTTTAACTATGGATCCTTTTTACCTCAGGAGTCGAAGGTGGAGGCCTGATTGTTTTTGTGTACATTTCTGTTGTTATGTAATATGCATCTTCTCTCTGATGTCCTTGTATAATAAAGGTGGTTTCCATGTGGATGATTTGCCACACATTTTTTTGTATCCCATAAAAGTTAATATGTAGTACAGACTAAAAGTGTGTATCAGTCAAATGTGTGGAAACATCAGGATTTTAAATGTCTGCTCCCAGAATCATGGGCGTAGTAGTGCGGTGAACAGTGGGACAGACTTCACAGGGCCCCAAGTTGGTGGAGGGCCCTTGAGAAGTCTGGAATTTACTGTTTTTATGGGCCGGCTGCCCATGGAGACTGCTTGTGTGTAGGGCCCAGAATTTGGCACTACGCCCTGGCCCAGAATAATCATGTTAGTGAAACGATTTAATTTCACCAAGCTGCCAGTGTGTGATAGTGTTCTCTATCCTCTTAACACCAGGTGGCAGTGTTACTTCCACTCTCTGCCCACCTGATCAGTGTGTGTTATCACAGTATCTCAATACAACAACTGGATGATGTGGTAATTGGTAATTGCAGATCGCACAGTAATGATGATAATGTAAATGTGTCTATATTTGCTGTTGTAATGGAGCACAAACACCATCTACCCTCTGATTCATTTGTCTGCATCTATTTAAAAATGAATTATCTGATTAAATTCTTGCACATAATCACACATATGCAATCTGGCCTAGAATACCAGAAGTAAAAAACACACACACTTACACCAGACCCGATCCTGTCCATTATTACTTAAGTCTAATAGTCTGGGGCTGGGGATCAAGTTCCAATCACGTGATCTTAAAGCCTTAATCGGCACAATTGATTTTTGACATTAACATATTTCACATTTGTTTATAAATCATGCAATGCAAAAAAAAATAAATCTGAATTTTAAAACCTGGACCAAATTGTAGAATACTTGCTTTTACGGTAGCATAACGTTTAATCGCATTCCAGAAATCCAATTTAACATTATTCTGTCATAAAACGTTGCGTGGGTCTGCGTGGATCTATGATTGGTAAGTGTGTGTGTTAGGGGGCGAGTGGTATATTTTTAGGATTTTAGGACTGACTTATCCAGTAATACGTAGGAAAACTTGCCATTTTGTCAGATTTTCTTGGCTTTGTGGGGATATTTTTACATGTGAGCGTCGGCTCTCGTTCGGTAGAAAAGCTTTTTCATTTTTGATTTGAGAAATGAAAAAGTAAATTGATTTGCTGAGCTTAAGCTTCGGGTTAGATGTTACTGTAGTATTATTTACATCTAGTGAGTATGGGAGTCAACGGAAAGACCTCACAACTATAGCTAAATGAACCCCCCTCTCTTTCTGTGCGTGTGTGTGTGTGTGTGTGTGTCCACATCCCCAAACCCCGGGATCGCGAGCGCTGCTCTTCGCCTCTGTAATTACGAACCCAAACCGGAACTTTTCCCCGCCATGGCACCGAATTCTTCACTTTCTTCAATTTAAGGATTACTGGCTCACAAAGACGCGCCCGAGTGAGTTAGTGAGTGAGTGAGTTGAGAGCACGCTTCTTTACTCAGGACACCGGCGACTCTCGACACTCGTCCCCCTGTTTCTCTCCTCCGCTCGGACACCGACGCATTACCGGCTGATCGGGTCCTCGGGGAACCGGCGATGACTCGCTGAAACGAACCGTTCGTTACGTTGACGCTGGATTTACGAGTCGCGTGGAGAAGTAATGACGGGCTGCACGCGAGTCCTGCTCGCGCTCTTCGCCGCACTTAGTGCGCTGGCGCCGGGAAGCCAAGGTGAGTGTCCGAGGCGGGTTTCCATCCTTATTTACGACGTTATCGTCATAAAACCGACCAAGTCGCTTCACTTAAGCATTTTAATCTCTTCAAAGTTGCGCTTCCCACCGAAACAGACACACTATAAACAGTGCTGAAACGTGTTAAACTGTTTCGCCCTCAGCCGTAATCAAGTCCCACGCGCGGCGCGGAACCTACGACGCAACTTACGCCTCAGTGCAGCGTGTTATGTTTACAACTCTTTATGTTTGGGGGAAAAAACCCGGTTTATGTGTATATTTAGCCTGTTTACCATGTCGTGTTTTTCTACATGGATTCTGACGGAAAATAATCAGTCATGAATCAGTTTGTTGCACCACGACTGACAACAACAGCATCATTTACCGACACAGAGAAGTGCCGCAGCAGTATTGTGTGAACTTGTTTGTGTTGTAAACGTGAAATAACTATTTATTAATAGATCCTAATTCCCAATTCCAGGCATGGGCGCTGGTTTCTGCCGCATGGGTTAAGCCTAGTCTTGGAGTTGTAGTACCAATGGAGATTTACCATTCAAACTCAAAACTAGTCTAGGACTAGGCTTGATCCTCGACTGGGAACTTGGTCCAGGGTGTCGCTAGCAGTCAGTGAAAATGCTGTGTCCACCGACAGAAAGGCATTGTTGTGTTTTCTTATGGACAAAAGAACGTTGCAAGACTTCGAGTTTTTTTTTTTTTAACATGATTTAAACCTGCCTAAATATCAAACATGACTAAAGTTTACATCTTTCACTTTGAGACGAAACATTATTATGACTTAAGTTATAACCAGCCGCCATGTTTCCCTCATGTTGTATAACCAGCTTTATATTGTCTCGTTTTTCTACTAGCATGTTTATTCATTAATGGTGAGAGAGAAATCTTTTACAGAGTCTTGAGAGAGGAGTGGAATGGAGCCGAGCTGCTTTATTGAGAATTTAATTGGCTGTAAATATGATGAAATGGACCATTTGAGTCCACTCCTTACTTTTAAAAATAACAGTAAACATTATGAAACCATAACCTTGGTTTTGGGTGTTTGCACTATACAAAAGAACCGTAAACCCTCAAATATTAAGGTGAAAGAACATTAAAGTTTTCTTTTCACTAAGGAAAAACAAGTATATTACATATTACGTATTACAGGAGTTGTAGGTCTAAGGTAATGTTGATATAAGCTTTAAAATTGTCTTGTATGCTCTTGTGTTACAGTAACTATCTTAAAAGAGTGACTTACCAAGTTAAAATCCTGTTTTTTGATAATAGTCAGTGTGTGTTTATGTTTTACAGCACTGAATAGCCAAGCACTTTTATGAATCCTTTATGTTTCGACTAACATTTTTATTCTTTTCTCGTGATCCACAGGAGCTTGTGTCTATCAAGGTGAAGTCCTTGCGGTATGTACACAGTTTCTCCAATTACCCCTTTATTAATGTGGTGGCTTTATCTGCTAAAGCCTCTCTCTTTGCATACATCCAAACTTGAAGTCATAATTCTGCCCCATTTACTCAAGTTGGACATGCGGAGGTTAATAATTCAGGAGTACATTATCATGGCACCGCCTGAGAAGGCTCTGGGTTGATAAAGTATCAATCGGAAGAGACCGAACAGCTAGTGGAGATGTGGATGTGCAGAAGTGGTGCATAAATAATGAGCTCAAGCAGGCTTTATGAATGTTAAAGTGGCCGAGATGGTGAACAGATTATGCTCCGTGAGAAGCGGTACATTGTCTCGTTGAGGGTCTTTCCTTGGACACATCTTATTTAAAATATTTCAGAATGAAAAGAGAACTTTTGAACAGTAATTCATGCATCTAAGAAATGTTTGTTTTGCGGTTCAGAAACATAATTGCTTGTGACATTTGACCAACGTTTGTAATTTTTTCTTGTTTGTGTTGACTCCAGACGTCCGAGTTCTTGTGCTATATAATGTTAAAAGAACTGAAACTAGCACAACTGATCTAGCAGTGTCTTGTCATTAAGACATTGGGGATTAAAGCATTGTCACAAGCAACAGCTGCTAGTTTCTAGAGATGTGTGGTGCTACACATCATGTTCCAACCAGGTTTTAATGGAAGATAATGACAAATCTCCATGCAGAACTATCTTTGAAATGCTAGTAATTAAGTCCAGAGTAAATGGACGTCAACAGGTTCCCAGCGTTGTTGCCTTTCCGGCACATTCTCACACAGATCTATAGCTTGGCTTCTCCAGAGAGTTGAGAGGTTGTGTGAAGTGAAAAAGAAGGGTAGAGGGGTAGGGTTGATGGAGGTGGACAGGTGGAGACATGCTCATAGTCATTCAGGAAGAGGCCCCTTTTGGAGTTCAAAGGGAAAGGCTGGCCAAACACCTGGACAAGAAAGACAGGCAGTGGCAACAAAAAGAAAAAGCCAGACTTTGGAATTACTAAAGACCTCAAGCGAACTCCCCTTTTGTTATTAGGAGTGTTTGAAATACTGAAGAGTGATATTATTGCACCATTGAGAAGTAGCTGAGATTGTGTAGTTTTTATAGGAGGCAGAGGTTGCGTTTAATAGCATGTAACTAGATTTATAAGTTTTTGTGGAAGGTTTCTTTGCATTCTTATAGATTTAATAGAAATTGTAAATATGGTTGTGTTTCCTCTTTAAAACTTCTTCGCGGCCAGAGATGTCAGTTTGAAGTTGAGTATGGATCATATAATAGGGACTCTTTAGAGTTTACAGATGTACCGTGTGAACTTACGCATTTTCAAAAAAACTTGGCCCCTCAGGAGTGTATATTGAATGAGGAAACCTTGACTAGAATCGAAAATACTAAGGTGCCCATTGAATAGTTTTGGCCAAATGTATTGGTCGATCCACTTAGACCCGTAGTTCCTTTACCCCAGGGGAGAACTGATATTAATACCTCCTAGTAAAGTAGCGCATGCCCTTGCTGTATGGCGACATTCTCTGCAATACAGTATACCACATCCAAATATATCACTTCAAGCTCTGGGGCACAAATTCTTGGCATTGCAAGTCATCCTCTTTGAAGCGATCAGAATCTGGGGCAATGTCTGAATAGAACTGTCTAAACAGAGACCTCCTAAAGTGACACAGATGAGTTTTATTAGAGAGAGTGGAGGGGGGCATGTGGTAATAGGAGATAACACTTCCAAACTGCCATAAATGTCAGCTCTCTGCTGTTTGGCAGGCTTGATGAGGAATTCAACCAGTTTACTTAGAAGGCAGAGAAAGTGAGTTTTTATGGACACGAAATTGAAATTTCTAGGAAGATGATAAGCAAAATCGGCACTTTTAATTATGCTGTTGTAAAAAAGTGTTACAAAAACGTGAAAACTAAACTTTTGGGGCCAATTTCCCAGACTAAGGTTAAACCTAGTCCTAGACTAACTTTGACTCAGTGGTAAATCCGCATTGGTACTGCAACTAAGTCCAAGACTAACTTTGACTCAGTGGTAAATCCGCATTGGTACTGCAACTAAGTCCAAGATTAGGCTTAATCCATGTTGAAGAAACCAACCCTTAGGGTTGAGTTCAGGCTTATGGATTAAGCCTAGTGTTGGACTAAATTGTAATACCAATGGACATTGACAATTCAAACTCAAAGTTACTTGGCTAAATAGTAGGACTAGGCTTAATACACAACTGGCAATTTTTTACACAATTGGCCCTTAGGGCTGGTTTCTTGCTCATGTATTAAGCCTAGTTTTGGACTGAGTTGTAGCACCAATGGAGATTTACCTTTCAAACTCAAAGTTAGACTAGGACTAGGCTTAATCCTTGACTGGGAAACTGGCCCTTAAAGTTTAGGGACAAATTTCTCAACATATTGACGTTGAATTGAACCATTAGAGAAGTTGAAGTTTGCAGTTTAAAAAATCCTCTTTTCTCTCAGACCTTGTTTAACAGAGGATAATTCCTTGTTTCATTTGTCACATATTTAGTATCTCACTGCGATACAACTGCACTTCAAAACCTAATTAAAAACTAGCAAAAAGTGACTGTATAGCTAAGCTTGGCTAATTAGTAACTACTAAACTCCACTTGTAATTGAAAGGCAGTGGCAATTTGTGAAGTCTTGCTGCATTAATAGGCTGACTTTTTTCAGAGGCTTCCTAATGTTAACGACTCTGCATAGCTTTCACAAGTAATCCAGTCTACACTGACCGGTGGGATCTGACCCTGTTCTCACCCACTGAGCTCCTGAGAAATTTTCCCACTGATTAACCTGAAGACTAAAGTTAAACCCTTAAAAGAACTCCAAACTATGTAGCTAACGATGAACTGAAATAACACCAGCTTTCATTCACTGTTTGTCTTTAACTCTCTCTTGACATATGAACATATATATGATCATATATATATTATATATCTATATATCTATATATATATATATATATATATATATATATATATATATATATATATATATATATATATATATATCTTTATATATATGTTTATATTTGTAGTAGCGCCCAGTTACCTAGTAACCAATCCATTAGTGCTGCTTGCTGTGGGCAAACATCGATTTGTAGACTAACAAACAAACCCAGCAGAGATCCTTCCTTTCTCAGACTTGCTCAGACCACAGTTTCATCTGAGCATGTTTGCTAAGAGGCTCTCTCTCTTTTTGTCTTGCAGTCCATTCCCGGAGCTAAACCCACAGTCCTTTATAAAGAATGTTTGCATTCAGCCTGTGTGCTGGACACTTCGCTAATCCTATTTACACTTTAACCTCTTCGCTTGTGCTCAGTCACTTTTTTTTACTAAATATATGCATGATTTATGAGCAATTTGTGGAAGATGTGCAGATGGGATTCATTAATCAGCTTGCAATAAATGTATTTTGAATAATGTGAGACCTTAATCAGCAGGGTGACTTAGTCTTCTTGATAGTTCAGTCATTCATCAGATTTCATTTAGAATACTGGCACTGTTCTTCATCCATATTTTTTAAATACATATTCCATCAAAACTGGTTTCTAAGCCATCAAGTAGCAGGCCTTCATGTCTAACTGATACTTTCTAAGCGTTATCTAAGTCTCCTTTGATCATGAGACTTGTCCAGTTCAGAACAATCCATTTTTTATGAGACACTTAATCATAGGGATGTGCAAAAAAAATCAAATCAAGATTCTTTCTCCGTCAATTCAGAATCAGTGCATGCATTCCAAAAAAATCAATTCATATCTTTCAACTAACATAATGCTTTACTGTTTTTCCTGACACAAGTTCGACTCGCCAGTCCTATAGATGGCACAATGTGGAACTCTGCCCAGATAGACCTCCTTCACATGAGTGTGAAGGAAATGCCGTCAGTATGTGTACATATGCATTACATTTAGTAAACTACTTTTGGTTCAGTGTGATGTTTTTGTTGATCTGCCACAGTCAAAATGGGAAAAGTAACTCAACTGCAACCTGGTAACAAATTCATCTATGTATTGAATCATGAATCGCTTATGAATCATGGACCAAATCTAATCGTGAGCGCAAGAATCGGAATCGAATCGTTTGATTTTCTGAGTCCTACTGAATCGTCAATTCTTAGTTTGTGCTTTTAAAAAAGACTTTACATTGAGAAGAATGAATGAGATAATAAGCTGACGTCTTTCCCTACAACTGCCCCGTCTATAAACTAAGGACGTAAATGTCAAAGTTGACCTCTAGAGTAACTGGTTTTCTGTTCATTGTAGTCGGCAATGCCCGCTTATTGCATCACAGTGTGCTTTTAGCAGCTGCGACATAGAGTCGGACGATTGCGTCTTCCTTGAGGAAAATGGGAGCAAGGATTTGTAGTTGTGAAATAGTGTAGCTAGCTACTACATTAAACCAGTGGCTTGGCTGTAGTTTAGCTACTTTTAATCATAAGTAGTTCGGAGAGACACCGTTTTAGAGTAGCTTCCCCGACACTGCTACAAGGCAATTCACTTTTGCGTCATGTTCTGGACAGGTTCATAAATCAGGAAGCTAATCCATATAAACGTACCTGCGAGCTGTAAAACGTGAGCATTGTAAACGGCAAGGCTGTCGAAATGTGTGTCTTAAACCTGGCTGGAGACGATCTGCTCTCGACTAGCTGCCTTAAAACCCTGGAAATCCCTCCAGTATGGATGTCTTCAGTTAATCTCTGTCTGTGTTGTTGAACAAAGCGGAGACGGATGATGTCAGGGAGCAGAACTATGGCGGACGCCCTGAGGGAATTGAGAAACAGACCTGGCCTCCCTTTTTGTGCTACTTTCCCGCTTTTGAAGAGCGAAACCAAACCGTGTTTTGCGCAGTGCCGCGCGCCTCACAAGATGACTGCTCTGAGGGTTGGCATCCATCCCCAGTTACCTGGAGGGTCTTTCTCGCGTATACGGACATGTCCCGGCCTCTCCCTTTACCGGTAACAATGGATCAGCACCAAACCTGACGGAAGGAACCCTGGATATGCAGCTCCCGGAAGATTACACATTGAAATGGGTGAATGAGTTGTAATCAGGGTCAGCCACTTGTGATTAAAAGTAGCTACGCAACAGCCAGGCTCCTGTTTTAGTATAGTAGTTAGCTACGCTACAAGCTACGGGAGGAAATGTAACTTCATCAAAACTATCTCCAGTCCCTCCAGGATTTCGCAGGCCTTTTTCGAGATTGTTGCAGCCAAAAATGCCTGATTTTGGGACAATGATTGATCAAAAATTGAGGGAAAGTTGCGGTAACTGGTCAAAATTGCACGGTTGCACGTGATCGTAACATCGCAAACTCCTGGAGCGTCTGTATTTCATCCAGTTATACGTAATATTTGTGCAGTATAAAGTCACAGTAATTTTTCAGTGTCGTTGTGGAGCTGGACATTGTTTTGAGTTTCAGCTCGCATTCAGGTTACACTCTGTCCTTTCTGTAAGTTCCGTTGTGTAAGTTCTGTCCGTTTCACCTCACACAGCCGCAGACTCTTGCTTCTGTCTTTGCCAAGATGGGCTCCATCCTCCAACTCCATCTCGTATAGACACGAGTGCTGTGTGATGTCCTCTGTAGCGGTAGCTTATCAGTAACAGTAATGGTAGCTTATCAGATGCCACTTCTGGGACAGTCGGTACTGTAACAGTTTGGGCATTCGCCCTGTGATCGGAAGGTTGCCGGTTTGAATCCCGGACCGGTAAAGGTGAGGTACCTTCCCCAAGCCCTGCTTCTTGGGTGCTGCCCGTGTCAGCTGCCCACTGCTCCTTCACGGATAGGTCAAATGCGGAGTTCGCATTTCGTTGTATGTGCTGTGCTGTGTTCACAATGACAAATAATCACTCACTTTCACTCTTTTCTGCTTATGAGAAACACCTGGTAGTTGAACATACCCGTCTTTATAAAGACAGACATGGCTATTTGCAAAATAACTAGTTTCTGGTAAAGTTATTGTTTTAAAAGTAGCTTTTCTACTGATAAGCTACTGAAAATAGTAGTTAAGTTATAAGATATCCAAATACCCGAGAATTATTTAGCAGTATCGATCCACTGCCGCTAGTGTATAATAACCTGTGCCTAATTGAGTTCTTTTAGTCCTTTTAAAAAAGTTCTAAAACTAAAGTGCTGTTAAAGCGGGCAACGCGTTAGACCTAACTTATGACTCTGTCTGAGCTCTTCGAGTGCTCTTTGGCCCGTAGTCATGTTTCAACTCATTTTATGACAGGCCTGTCTTCACACACAGATGGCCCAGCTCTCTTTTATCGTGGCTCGCTGATACGCTGACACTGGTTTGAAATGTAGCTGAAGTGCGAACAAGTCAAGAGAGCCAGAAACTCCCACTTTTTTGGGGCAAATCACGGTCCCGCTGCTGTGATTTATTGAAGACATGTGAAGGCTTTTACTGAAACCGAGCATATTTCGTTGCCTTCGATTGTGATTGGTGAAGGCCGGTTGTCACCAGGGTTTGCACGTACCCGTCATGTTGTTCCAACGTCTTTTGGGACGTCTGTTGTCAATGTTTGCTTGTTTGCGCTGTCGTTTGGCTGTTTGTAGGCTACAGGAAGTTCGCCTTCCTCATGTTTTCTTTGTGTAACTTTAAATGGAAATGTGCCACACGCCTCTGTATGGTTTTAACTGAGGTTTATTTTAATGTCAGGGCTGTGAAGCTACGTGCTTTGAGAACGTCTTTTCATTCACTTTCATTTTTAGAAAGCGCTTTATATGTTATACAATGCTGTTGCTTTTTTGTAGTGGACACGTAGGAAGTGCCTCTGCAGCTTGTATTTAGATCTAAAAGCATTTTTTCCCTCTACCATAGCGCACAGTAACCTGTGTTATCGCACTTAATAAAAGTTAGTCTGCACTCTTAGAGTAACAGTTAGAGCGTTCGCCTCGTGATCGGAGAGGTTGCCGGTTGGAATCTTTTGCCCACCTAGGCAGCGGTCAAGCTGTACAGAAAACAATCCGGACAGCTTATGGAACCATGATACAATAACAGTTTCATTCAGTACTGGCACTGAGACTGTGAAGGAACCAATCAGATCACTGCATTTTTCAGTCTCTCTTTTCACGCAGTGCAGAGGTGGTACTTTCAGTTCATTTTCGAAAGGCTACGTTTGCTGTGGTTTAAACTCGAGGGCGACCGTTTTTGTTTTTTAGGCCCGATGTCGATACCCATTGTTGCTAGTTTACAGGGGTGATAACTGATATTTGGAACTGATATGCAATTCCTCGGAGCTTCACGCTGCGCTCGTGCTGTGAGTAACAACAAGGCTTCTCGTGTGACATATAGCCAATCAGAGAGTGTTGTGGGCGGGACATTAAATGAAGCAGCGAGTCGAGAGCAAACGGCACAGAGAGAAGAGACGGCAGTGGAGCCACAGTAGCGCACCTTGTAATTACTTAATATCACTGATGATCAAAATTAAACACTGATACGGGTAATCGTACGACTGTTAGTTTAAACACCAGGGAAGCGGAGATGGAAGGGAAAAATAGGAATTAATGTCTGCACTTTCAAAGAAAGAAGCCAGGTTTGTGGTTGTAGTATTTACAAGTTAATGTTAATGAAATTCAAGCAAGTCTCTCTCTCTTGTTAAATTGTGTACACGTTTAAAATAGGACTGTAGTAACAGAGAATGCCACTCGAGTAGCAGACCCGGTGCCTTGCTATTGATTTACACAGAATTGCAGCTCCACCAGATCACCTCTCTAAAAGCCCAGTGCACTTTGATGTCGGGCAAAGTCATTTGTATGCCAGAAACTGATGCAACGTATCACAGTCCCTCACAAGATGAATGAGTCCTTTGATTAGGACTAAATTTATATCTGAGGGAATATCTGATGTAAAATTTCCTTTCCACGCCACGCTGTTCTGAGAGCGTTTGCAAGGCCGGTTGCATTTTGACCGAGTTGAAATTCGCCACCAGCCTCCACCTCGAGGATACCAGGGGCTGCGGGGGGAGGGCGTGGAGGGAGGGAAGGGAGCGCAGACGCTTTCAGGCTGGCTTAAGGGATAGAATAGAACACAATGGGGGTCCAGGGTTAAGTGAGGACTCTGGAGAGGTGAGTGACCCCCACACTGGGATGTGTGTTTGCGTGTGGGTGTATGTGTGTGGCTTGGGGCTATGCTAAGGAGAAAGGGTGTTAAATACACATTGGGCCTCATTCACCAGTATTTGTTCAAATTAAGAAACGTAGCACTTTTAAATAGGATTATTTTATTACAACTGTAGAATTGAGGAAAACACAATAATCTAATGTTTAATGTCAAATTTATGTAAGAGTGTAGATTCTGATCTTACCTAGGAGCAAATCTTAAATGAGAGAACTTTAATGAAAAGTGACTGTGGGTAATTGTATTGAATCGTGAGACCTCTAATGTCCACTTGAGTGAACCAAATTAAAATATATATAACCTGTGATTTTTTTTTAAATCTAGAGTTCAAATGTAAGTTTTTTAAACTTGGTACGTGAAAGATTTAATATCATTTTTTATATGTCTATTTGAAGCAGTAGGGTTTGAAATAAGAAATGGGCTACTAATGATTTTGCGGAACGATTTATACAGTTTTAGGCAGCTTTATGACCTTATCACGTCTTAAATCCCGTCTGCTTGATATGGATATTTATTCAGTATTCACAACAATCTTGTAATTAACCCAGAGGGTGTCAAAGCTCGTCCTTTGATGAACTTGGACTGTTCCGGCAGCTTGAGCTGCTCCAGAATCTCGGCCTCTCTGTTCGGTTAAAAGTGTAATAATAGCGACCGGTTACACCTGCCCCGGTCTCCATGCCTCCCATGCCTTTGGAAGTGAAAGAGCTTCATCTCATCCGCATCTCAACAGCACAGAGCCACGCTCAGTTAGAACACAGAGTCAGCAAAGCCGCTCTCCATTTGCAGCAGCTGGGGCAAAGTAAACAAGCCCCAGGCCTCGTCGCTGCCCTCCGGACTCCGAGATCCAGCAAGACATCCATCATTGATCTCGCCAGCTCGGGCCCGGCCTCGTTAACGAATTCGGCGAGAGGAGTGAGACTGCAGGAGCTGTGTTCCGGCTCCCCTGGGGCCTGCTAAGCCAAGTTTTCTGTTGGATGACTAGAGCAAGAGAAAAAAAAGTCACCGACATTTTTCCCAGAAAAGGGGATTTGGGATCAGATGAGATTTTTCATGGCTTTTGGACCAAAAAGGGTTCGACTTGAACCCGGGAGAACGTGTGAAAGGAGGGAGGCGCTGCGGTGCTATCTGATGAGGATGGTTTAATCCCAGTCATTAAGTTGAGATGAAAAGATTCACGTCTGTAGAGGTTGGGAATCACTTCAGATCAGGAAGATCTTTTCCTTTTTGCCTGGCACCACCTAGCTTACTAAACGCTAAATAAAATATATCTTCCGGTGTTCCTTTGGCTAAGCGAGGGGTGTCCTGCCACAACATCGCTGCCTGCAGCAACAGGATAAGATATCTCCGTGAAATTCACAAGCTCCCACACAGAATTACTGCACTAAAATAGAACAAAAGTCACCCCTAGTGTTTTTTTTTGCCACTGCTGAAATACGACACCGCTTACTGTGCATCGCACCGCCTCGGCCCTTAACGCTGTCTGCAGCCGTGCTTTTCTCCTCCCAACCAACCGAAGAGTCTTTGTTAAAAATGGAAGTCCTTGTTCTTCGGCATGTCTTTCTTCGGCCCCGGGTCTGGCGCTGGCTAACGGCCAGGCGCCGCGCGATAGCCGATGATTTACGCGCCGATGGGGCAGCAGGCTTGGCAGCGCTCAGCTCTCCCTGTCGTTATCTCCTCGGGGGCCTCTTTCGGGCCCAGCTCTCCACTGCTCTGTCATCCGCTTAGGCATCAAAGGAACGCTGCAATTAGCCCGGCCGGGTTCCGGTTTATTACAGGCTCAGTGCTGCGCAAGGTTATGGGCGAGAAAACACCTGGAACGGGCCGTCCTCGCAGTCCCTGAATGGGACTGTAATTTCCAGGGGAGGAGCTGTTAAATAAGAGAAGGAGACGAGAGGAAGGGAAGCAGAGCTCTGTCCTTCATGGGGTTCTCGGAAAGGTGCGCTCACCTGTCATTAGGTCATGCTTGTAACTCATTATTCAGGCATGCTGGAGGAACACGGCTGGGCACGATGCCGCCCAGTGGAAGCAGATGAACTGGTGTTTGGTTTCATGGGATTAAAGAGGTGTGATCTTTAGCGGTTTTGTTTTTTGTTTTTGGGTGCGCAAATCAAAGGGGGTGCCACTAATGTGAATGCAACCGTTTAGATTAATGGAATTTAGCAGATGCTTATCCAGAGCTATTTGCATTTCCTAACTACAGAGACACTCTCCCTGGAGCAACTTCGGATTAAGAGCCTTGCTCAGGGTAACTCTGACAGTAGGATAGAATGGATTTGAAGAAGTAATGATGTTTTGGCCATTTTAATCTCATTTCGACTCGTTTTGGCCTACAACTCATCACCGAAAATGTCATTCATGAGTTTCTGTGCAGTTAGAGTTTTTGTGACGGCAAGACACGGCACTGGTTCTCGTCTCATTCTTATTCGTCTTTTAATACCGATCGGCATCCAGCTTAATGGTGCTTTACTGCCACTGCGGCTTTGTTTGGTGCTCTACTCTTAACCAAGATCTTCTGTGACATACAGCCAATCAGAGAGTCAAGAGCAAACGGCACTTAATATCGGTGATGGTCAAAATTAAACACTGATACCGATAATCGTCAGAATGCCTAATATCGGCCCCTGATAATCGGTCGACCCTCAATTTACACCCTGTAACAGTGAGGGTTTAAAGCTTTTAACTAGTCTTACAATTGTGACCCTCCACGGCAAAACCAGTCGCTTGTCGCAACGGAGGTTTCCGAGAAAAAGGAGCGTTTATATTGCGTGGGGTAAAATTTGGAATTTTTCGTTTTTAGTGTTTTGAAATAGTGGAAGGTCTTTACTGTACTGTTGTGAATAAATTTCACTGAAAAACTTACCCTTTCCATCCTAAAAACGTGACTTTCTTGAGGTGAGGAATTCAATTCCAGCAGAATGTTAAAAGTTTCTGTTTTGACCGCTCTACTCCAATATTTACGGTAAATCCACTGGTTGACTAGCGTGAAGATATTTCTCCAGAATCCATCTCCGTCTCCCGAGTTCAGTTAACCTAACGCAGGTAGGCTATCCGTGTGGCTGTGAATGCAGCGTAGGCTACCGTAAATGCAAGCGTAGCCGCGACCGCACCAAGCGTCTGTGAGTGCTACGTCGATAGTCAACTTCAAAGGCAGATTTCTCCGTTTCTCACTTGGCGTGACAGGAGAAACCCGACTCCTTTGAATGTTGATATCTCAGTCACATGTCGTCCCATTCATTCCATATAGGTATCGTTTTGAAGCTTGATTTATGCCCTTTCATGAAAAGATAATAACTCAATTTTGAAAATTTGCGACAAGCGACTGGTTTTGCCGTGGAGGGTCATAATTGGGCAAACAATTCGACTATTCTCTGGTGAAGAAACGGTGCTCACAACCCTCTAACTGTCTAACCTCTATCTGAAGAAACACAGACAGTTAGAAATCTGAACACATCCGTAGAATTCAGCAGACGCTCTAATCCACAGTGACTTCCATTCCCTAATCGCAGGGACAGTCTGCCTGGAGCAACTTGGGTGAAGGGCCTTGCTCAGGTGCCTAAAGCTGGCTCGAAACCATGTTAAAGGATTACACACTGCAGCAAATTCCCATCTTCGTTGATGGCTTTGTAAGAAGTAAGAAATGCTGTGCTGTTGGAAAGAAATGTGACCTGAACGACCTAAAAAGTTTTCACTTTGTTGTGTGGGTGGAAGTGGCTCAGTGACCTCGACTTTCTCTCCTGGCTATTTGTGGGTGTGTACGGGAGAGAAACTCACTTTAGCATGTACAGCTACACAACGCCTTTCAGTGACAAGCACTTTCCTGCCTCAAAATCCAAAAATGAAGTGACAATATAGCCGTGAAATTGTTGCGTTAAGATGTAGTCTGCTGTATAGAAAGGAGCTGTAACTGTTATCTGTTCCATGATTAATGGAGTCATATATTACATTTCACATAGGGGATGGTGCTGTGGTTCCATGTTCATATTCTTAGCCGTGGTTTCTGCTCTGTTACCTGATGGTGACCCCTTCTGAATGATATAAATTCCCTGAGCTGTTTACTGCCCTCCCCTCCCCGCTAGATTCACATGGGCTATTCCTGGCATTCACATAAATAAGCATATTCAACTTTCTTCTGCTACATTTTGCTTCATGCATATTCATAAGAATTATCAACCCGCTAAGGACAACTAAGACTTTTGGGACAAAGGCGCCATAGGAATGGCCCAGACGCTGGAAGATTTCATGTAAGCTTTATTCAAGATGAAGTCAAATAAAGCCTGGGGCTTGTGTGAACCTTTGGTGCACATCTTTAGTCTTTACTGCTGCTAACACACTGTTAAAAATACAAGGTCACTGTTTTTTCCGGGTTAGGAGGTGACAGGTGGGAGCAGGATGGGGCCGCGTTTTATAGAGTCCACACTCCGTGGGAGGTTTTTGTTGCAGCACTGCGTCGTAGCTAGGGCTGCAACTAAAGCTTAATTTATTAATCGATTAATCTAACGATTATTTTTCAGATGAATCGATTATTCATTATTCATTTCCATCATTTCTTAATAAACCAGACGGTATTTTTATTTTTGTTTGTTTTTGTACTTTCGTTTGGTGTGTTCACATGTACATAAAAATGCTGAAACGGACCAAGTGTGAAAACACCCTAAAGCTATTAATAGTTCATTTGTAAAACCAAATGAGACTCAGTGTTTTCACACTCGGTCCGTTTCAGCCCTCAAAGCGAACTCAGATCGATTAGTCAGCATTTTTTATGTATATGTGAACACACCAAACGAACTCAGACCTCTCTGAAACGAACATCGGGAGGTGGTCTCAGTCCGGTTTGCTTTAAGTCCGCAGTGTGGTTCGTTTAACTCGCATTTTCTGAACGCGAAGCGCTCCTGGTTCGCTTCGACAGTTTTTGTTCGAAGAAAAAAAAAACCTAGGCAGAATGCAAAGCAGTAAAGGTCTGAGAGCGCCATAAGAATGAAGTATGAACAGAAAAAGGACTGAGGCTCCATCTGAGCTGAAGTGGAGCAGAAAGATAACCGAGTCCCCTTTCAAACGAACTCACAGTGTGAACATCAAAAGAACCGAGTTCCCTTTCTGTTGGTCCACTTTTTGGACCACTTCTAGAGGACTGAGTTCGGCTGCTTTAAAGAGGACTATATGTGAAAACACCCTCAATCATTTCACATTCAGAAACTTGAACTTAAAGTTTGAAAGTAAGATTCTGGGACAGATTAAAGAGTTCATTTATAACACCTAAGCAAACTGAAGTGAGAAGTTAATTCAAGGAGCTATTTCACTGTTCTCTAATTACTTTAGACTCTAATCTAACTCTAATTAATTTTGAATAAAAAAAAGGAACAACTTAGCCCAAGTTTTGGTTTGTCCAGTAACCCCCCAAGGGCATTTGAAATGCCATCGTGAGTCAGCAGTTACATTCAGGCTATAGATCAGGGCTTAAACGGGGCCTAAAAACCAACCGGCCGTTCCACTCCCTGCCCTAGAGACACACCATAACAAAGCCATATTAAAGGGTGCTGCAGGATAAGCCTCGGATGAAAGATTCCATCTTTTGCCCTTCTAAAGAAAGGCCCCGACTTTGCCTTCTCCTTGCCCTGTCTATTCATCACTGCACCCTGAGGAAGAGGGATATTCCTCTTACCTAGCGCCAGCAACCTCCCCCTCTCGTCTTACCCTGCCAGGTCGGCTGAGGTCAAGGGCCGAGAAAGTCGCGGTGCTGCCCACTGGGGTCTAGGTTACCAGTCTAGATCCCAACCCAGACAACGTTCTGTACGGACACAGACGTATTATTCGATTTTGATGGACCCTTTGCATTTACCGTAGTCTTATTTTAAACTGTGCTGATTTCTCTCTGTCTTTACACTAGTTAAAGGAAACATACTGTACATACCAACTGCATTTATTGTAACTACGGAAGAACCATCTTGTATCGGAATCGGCCGATAATTTCTGGAAATGCTCCGCCCTCGCTCCACTTTTGTGGCAAAATTCTCAGCGTGCACTGGAACTTTGGCGAGCAAAATATCTTGTCTTTACGCGCTCGTCTCCCTTCCTCAGTTATCGGCATCGCTGTCGGCAGATAAAGACATGAAAATATCAGATATCAGCGTCGGCCAGTAATTTCCGTATCGTGCATCAGTAACTTTTATATTTTTACTTTCTTACATTAAATCTTTATTTTTAAATGCAAGCTTTTTACTGCCTCTTTGTCTGACCTAAACAGATATTGCTCCATGACCTCACATTCTACCACAGAAAAGAAGATTCCCATAAGTTGAGAGGGAAACATTGTTTAAACACTTCTTGAATTGTACTTTCTTTGTTTTGTTTTTTTGAAAGTCGGTCGTTAACCAACTACTAGGTTACTTTAGAATATTGTTAGACGTGTCGATGTTTCATACCTTTGCTTAAGAAAGTTTTCTTTAACTGCATCTCTGTGACTTGGTCCTCGGTTTTTATTGTCTTCCCCACGGATTGAGAAATGTGGCCTTGGGGTTAGAACCGCTCAGACTTTTGTCTTGTTCTAAATGGCCTACATGCCTGAGGTGGCTTTTGTCATGGATTCAAGCTGGGGATTCATGAGGCAGGCTGACGAGTGACGTTGGAGCAGTATCAGTTTAGGTCAGACAAGGGGTCAGTCATTGTCTTGTTGTCGTAAAAGGGAGGATGGACGTCCTTCGTGATCTGACGCTATTTCGCCCTAATCCTGAGCTGACTTTTAGGAGACAGGGCTTATTTGCAAATTACACTGTAATAGAGCTCCTGTATAATTTAAGGAGCATAATTGGCATGGCAGGGCCCTTGAGCGAAAGCAGAAGCTTGTCAGTTGAAGTTTGCTCATTAAGAGTAAAGACAGTTTACACTCACGGCACCATTCCAAGTTTGAGGATCCGGGATTGAATGCACCCCAGAGACGGGATGAAGGCCGTGATCGGACGTGCCAAAACTCCCAATATCAGCACAACAATTTTTTGTTGATGGTAGTGACATAATCGTAATTGATTTGTAAATCATTAATAGTAGAGAACCAGTCAAGAGTGGCATAATCCCTTGTGAGCTTATTTGTGCAACTGCTAATCATTTCTGGAAGTGAAGTTTGTCAGTGGCTTATAGGCATGGCATGATACCACTTTTTACGTCCAATGTCCAGTACAAAGTTAGCTACTGGATACTCATCGATGAACCACCACTAGGCCCCTGAGCAAGACCCTTAACTCCAAGTTGCTCTATAATTAGCTATTAGTGGTAAATGTCATAAATGCAATTTCAGACCGTGTTTTTTCCGTTGATCATTTGAGTGGAGGCTCCAAAGTCAGAACCGTTAACGATTTGGAACTTGAACATGAACACAAATTAGTATTAAAATTCCATCTTCTTGTCGTGCTATTAGTTCCACCAGCTTCCAATCTGCCAAACAATCACAACAAGAGTGCGCGTCCTCCAAATTAGCCAGATTTGACAGATCGAGCCCTTGTTGTTTTCTCTCATTCAGGGCCTGAAAAGATTAGGCAGGGGAATGTTGAAGGCCAAAGTTATGGTGAATCGGAAAGGGCACAGGGAGGCCGAGAGCTTTTTTTGATGCCATAAACCTTCTGTGCAGCTCCCACAAAGAGATGCCCGGGAATGAGTTATGTGTGAAATCCTGCTACAGTGAGTTGGACGAGTCGCAATGAAAGCAGCCATTGTTGGAATCTCGGGGGGGAGTTGACCTTGTTCCAAAACTCCCCTTCACCCTCCCACCCTCTCCATCCATCCCCAACGATTTTAGGGACGCCCTTCCTGCTTTTTGCTGATGTTCTAAGTACAATAGAGCGCACATTTTAGAGTTTTTAGCACAAAACCTGTAGGAGGAATAGAAAAAGTGTGTGGAATAAAAATTACTCACGGGGAACGTATTAACAGACTAGCCATCACGGTCAAGATAACATCGATTACAGGTTTTACGTTGATTTCATTTAATTTTTTTGATGAATTGTCCAGTCCTGCTCACATGTGTAGACAGAGCTTCAGAGATCAGACACATTTGTCGGCAAAGTTCTGGACATTCAGTACAATTTAGGTCCTGATCTTTGAGTCGTTCTCGCGTTCGAGGGCTTTAATCTTGCCGCCGATCTTCTGGCACAATTCACAATCTTATTCACCCTCGACGTGGGCTGGTGCAAAGGTAGGGAGGGAAAGAGATGACTTTTCCGACCTGATTTTTGACCTGCCTTTGATGTTGCTTATTTCTAAGAGCAGGCAATACTGCTTCTCTAAAACTGGATCTCGTCACAGAGTCGGAGAACACGGATATGGAACAAGGCCGGGTCTTAAAAGGACGTGTTGGGCTATATTTCATGTTGGTGTGCAGTTGTCAAGAATTAGAACATTGTGGAAAAAGTTTATTACTTAATTCAATGAGGGAAACTCCCATAAATGCTGTCTTCGTTACAGGTAAAGGGAAATGATTCAAGCCTTCTTTTTTGTTTTAATGTTGACGATTACGGCCGTAATCTCATGGAAATGAAATCAGATGTTCTGTTATCACAACATATCGTTTCTAGTTTGAGTAAATTGCTGTTGTTAACAGCTGTAATTAACATTAAAACAACAAGGCTTGAAATATTTCACTTGATGTGTAATGAAAATAGCATCAATAAAGGTTTAGTTTAATTGAATTAAATAAGTCAGGGCCATTCAATCGGTGGTCCGCAGTGGCATTGCAGGTGGTCCAAGACTTCACTGCTAATTTATACTTTGTAAAAAATTACTTTATTTTATCCATTTTTGGGCCTCTTTATGAATAATGAATTTAATGCAAATATGCAACAAATAATTGGAAAAAATTAACCCCCCACCCACACACTCACGGGCACACAGTGGACAGTCGCCGACTATTGTTCTGAATGGTGGCCCCTGAGACAGAACCAGTTGAAAACGCCTGAAATTTACAACCAACCTTTTTCACTATATTCTAATTTTTTGAGAAGCACTGGTAGTACAGTAAGACTAAACAGAAGGCTCAACCATTAACTAAAACACATTTAAGCCGTGCATAATTACTTGAGCGTATAAAGTGAACATTTCTCGCCTCATAGCATACGGATTTATTCTTGTAGTGCCAAAATGCGGGTTGTAAAACGCAGCGAGTGCTGAGCTGTGATTTAGAGGAGCTATTGTACATGTAAGATTACACACAAAAGTGCTCTGTCTGCAAGTCAGTGTCTGAGACAGCAGAAGCTCCCTTACTCATTTGTTCCAAACTCCTACTGAATTTTGATAAATCAGCCTAATATTCGGACTCGCTTGCTTGGGGTTTCAAAGAGGTGGCGAAGCATTGTTCTTTTCAACTGAGTTGATGGAAAGGAGTTACTTTTGTGGTGCAGTTGGTAGAGTAACGGTTAGGGCATTCGCATGGTACTGGCCCACTGCTCCTCCATGGTTGGGTCAAACGTAGAGGTCACATTTCCTTGTAGTGCACTGTGTGCTGTGCTGTGTTCACAATGACAAATAATTAGGGACGTACCCATCCGACTTTTTCAGCTCAGCTTTTCATGCTTTTCTTCAGCTTTTCATGCTAAAACTTGGGTTTCGATTATCCGCCGATCCCGAATACTGATCCGATAGCAGTTTTTAATGAATGACTTGTGTATTTCTCTGTGAGGAGGAGACTGAAATCATTTGGTTATGCTTAAGGAAATACTTGACTTAAATACTATACTATATATATATAGTAATAGTTTTCCAAATTAAAACAATCTAATAATTACACACCCATATGTTGATGCTAAATTATTTATTATTAAAACAACATCTTAAAAATTGTACATTTAAACACAGTTGTGTAATTTAGTGACAGTCCCTAATCCTGCGACGCTAAAACCATCAGGAACACAGAGATTGTGAGCGAGAGCTGGTGGTGTTAAGGAAATTAAACAGTATAATCTCGTAATTTACGTTAGGGGTTGTAGTGCGTTGCGTTGCTTGTTCTGTTCATTGTCATATCAGTATGTAGGAATTAGTGTGAATGTTGAACAGTAAACCAGCTTTACCGCAGTAACACTTCCCATGTACGTACACAAATGTAGAAAAACCTACAGGTTAATAGATCAGATCGGCTCTATAGATCAGCCCAACGCCACCGATACACAATCCAGCTATTTGAGTCGTTATCGGACCGATATCCCATCCACGTATCAGATCGGTACATTCCTACAAATAGGCTTTAATCTTTGCATCAGATAAATGTCTTTTCTTAGTCAAAAAACAGCTTCATGATAATTTATGGTTCTCATAAAAATATTCAAAGTGTATCCTATTGGCCCAGTGTCCATATTGGCATTAATAAAGCGTTACACATTTTCTCTTTCCCTTTTTGAAACATTCCTCATTTTTTTCAGCGCCGTCAAACAATTACCATTTGGCCTGGATGGAAGACTGGTGCTAATCCAACACGCCATCTGCACCTCTTGTGTTTCTGCACTTTCGCTGGCCAATACAAACCACTCAGCCCTAGAATAAATAAGCTGCCGGGGAGAAGCTAATATCATGTTACAACCATCCACACCAGCCCTTCTCCTTTGGGATAAAACAGAAAGTACTTCTTGGAGTGGAGCACAGTTGAGGTACAAAAAAAAATCAACTAGCAGGGCTGGTGCGGCTCGCTGATTCCCTGGCTTCACATGCCAGTGCTGTGAAGTGATGCCAGGGGCTTTCTGGCAACCGTTTTAGTGTGACCAGGCTGGGCTAAGATGCCTGAAGTTCTCTGGAGTGCAGCCACTCAGCTTTGCAGCGAGTGCCCAGGGACCTGAGCAACGGCCGACACATGCCAGGTAGCCTGCTGACGCTCGGCGCCACGCTTCACTAACATCTCCTGACCTCTTGATCTCTGGCACAAGGTCACGGCTTGTAGATTTTGAGGTCCTCATTGTGCCAAAGTAACAGGGTCCTTACTGTGAGATTAAGTCCCTTATATGAAATGTATTGGCATGTCATCTGAAAGCCATACATCAAACCATGTCTGGGTTACTAATCATACCTAACACATGGCATCGCACGGTGATGCAGTGACTGTTCTTGACGTGCCTGCTTGTGTTTCTCCTTCTCTTATCCCTCTTAGAATTAGTAATCAAATCGGTAACTGTAATCCGCTAAATCCGTAGCGTGAACAGTGTCTCCTGATTACGGATTCGTAAGAGTGGGCAGCACTGGCTCATGTAAATATCACACGTGGTTTAAAGGTTAAAGTTAGGTCTACAAGGAAACGTCCTTAGCTGCCCTGCTGCCGCTGAATATGCATGCAGTTCATTTACATATAGCAGAGAATTTGTGTGGATGCCAGGAATAGACGAGTGGGTAACACACACACCGGCTCGGGGAATTTATATCTTTCAGGAGAGGGCAACATCAAGTAACAGGGCAGTAACTGATGCTGAGAGTCGTGAGGATAGAGGAAAGGGGTGTGGAACTTCGAGGGCTGGGCAGTTACCTGAGAAATTGATGAAAACCAACATTTCGAGACCTCTCACTGCTACGGCTGGGGGATATGACTTCAAAAGCATTTACCTCAGCTACGAATAATGAGCAATTACTTAATTAATGCTTTTGAAGAAAATGTTTCAGAGGCGTGTAGCTGAACATCTGAGTGAATGAAATTGGCGCAAGATTGGGGTTTGAATCCTCTGAAGGAAATTTTCATTGCTCTGGATCACACCTGTTACATCACATCTGATCACATCAATGTTTTTAAGGAGATAGTTGATGAATCAGTACTTTTATGGTATTTAGGAGACGCTCTTATCCAGGGCGGCTTCCGTTTTTCCTCATTTCAGGGACGGTACCCCTGAGAGCAACTTGGAGTTAAGGGTCTTGCTCATGGAGCCAGTGCTTTTAGTGTTGGAGGTAGGATTCAAACTCACACCCTCTTGGTCCAAAGGCGAGTATTTTAACCGCTAGACCACCACCAACCCAATTTAGTCGAATTGACTCAATCACATTGGTTGTAAATGTTGTTTTTACGCATTTTTTCGTTAATAGCCCAGTCCTGCCTCTCACGGACCGCTTAGTGTGGTTAATATTTTAATATATTAAACATCTATTAAAATAGATTACATCAGGTTCAATCGCATGGCTATACCCCTTCCAAATAAAAAGCAGATAAAATAAATAATTGTTTAGATTTCATCTGAAATCATTGTGATGCCATAACGTCCAAGACGATGCATGATGTCCTTACTACATCGACTGGGCCGATTGCGGTATTTTGTCGATTATCTGTATCGGTGTTTAACTTTGACCATCGCCGATATTCAGTAATTAAAGGTGCGCTACTGTGGCTCCACTGCCGTCTCTTGTCTCTGTAGCGTTTGCTCTTGACTCACTGCTTCATTTAATGTCCCGCCCACAACACTCTCTGATTGGCTACATGTCACACGAGTGGTAGCCACTCAATGCTGAAGCCTTGCTGTCACTCACACCACACTCACACACACGAGCGCAGCGTGAAGCTCCAAGAAGGAGGAGAGGAGAGAGGAGAGTTTCAGCTGAGCTCGGTGTTTGTAAAATTCTAAATTTTGACAGATTTTCGCTTTTTTTTTTTTTTTGCATATCGATTCCAAATATCGGTTGTCAGCCCTGTTAACTAGCAACAATCAGTATCGACATCGGCCCTAAAAACAGTATCGGTCGACCTCTAATTCATACACAAGTTAGCAAAACTCCTCCATCAAAAATCTCATAACACCGGACTCAAGTTACATTTTGTGTTCCCAATCCATTCATACTTTCAGCTAGGGCTGGGCGATATGGCATAAAAATAATATCGCGATATTTTTAAGCTATATCACGATACATGATATATATCTCAATACCCTGAAATTTCCTCTAAATCACTGTAAAAATGATAAATTCGGCCCTATATTGCATTAAATGACACCAATATAATGAATTTAGCTAAAGTTTAACACAGTAAATGCTTTTATTTTAAACCAAAGTATAATACAGCAAACTTTATACTTTATATTGGGGACAGACAAGTGGACAAGGGGAGCCATTGATTGCGTGCTTATTAAACGTGTAAGACCTAACTATTAAATTATAATTATAAGGTCGATAAACTATAGCTTGCGTTTAACCGACCTGTCGCCGTTCCTCTTTCTCTGAAACAGCCTATACCCCGCCCCCAAACTGTCCAAACCCGCCCCTTTCAACCCGCGTGCGTAGAAATCTCACTTGAGCAAAAAAGCTGCTCGACGGTAATCTACTTTGCGCGCGAGGACATTTAACACATCGAGAGGAAAAAAGACATTCAAGAGAGGAAAAATACAGTTCGCGTGCAATATTATCACAACCGCGCACTCGATTCTTAATTTTGTGCTCTCGAGTTTCACATTTGCGCTCGCGACTTTGAAATTTCCGCCCGCGAAATTTTTGTGGCAAGCCATTTTGCGCGCTCTAGTTTTGGCATTGATGTGACGCCGTAGGCGGGGGAGCGAGCAGAGAAGCGAAACACAAGAGCGATACAAAACGCGCATGCGCTAGGAGTTTTCTGGATAAGCGGGGGAGCGAGCTGTCTGCTTTGACGCGGCAGAAAAGCAAAACTAGAAAGCGAAGTACGTGCTGTCTGTTTAACAATAACGTTAGGATTTATACACGATGGTCACGATATAGTCATTTACTACATCGCACGTGGAACAAGCCGAGATACATCGAGTATATTCGATATGTCGCCCACCCCTACTTTCAGCTGAAATCTTACGATTACTGTTAGTCCAGCTTAAATGTACAAACTTGAGCCTAACAAGGCGGACGTAGGACATAAGTAAAGACAACTCTCAGATCCTGTCCTCCCGCTCCTCTCTCGGCCGCCCTCCTCCATCCATTTTTGGTCGGTTGGGCAAGTTTAGCTCTTGGGGCGGGGGGCTCGGATGGGGGAGGTGCTAGAAGAAGTCAGGAGTCTCATCCGCCTTAATGTGACAGGCTTCACACACCAAAACACACCATTATTAAAGCTAGCTCTGGCCAGGCGTATTAGGGAGGTGAACTTGGGGCAGGGGCGGATCGCATTCCTGTAGAATACCTCACCGGTGTGGGGGGAGGGCAGAGGGACCCTCGCCACTCCCTTTGTATCCTGGGCGTCGAGCCCTGAGTGTTTGATAGAGCTATTAGGCTAACAATGTGGGAGCTGCCCCGAAATGCCAATTTAAATCCTAATAACAACAAAAAAGACTTCAGAGTCTCCCCTTGAGGTTTGATTGAGCTGAAAGACTTGAGATTAGGCCTGGACTCGGCCGCAAACATGTTTCTGCAGGAGATAGCTTTCGTACAGGTGTTGATGTTGACACCTCCGTCTCTGTTCATTTACAGGTCTGATTGTCCGTTTCGTCCGATGCTCGAGTGACATTTATTTTCTACTTACTAATAAGAGATGTATGAGAATGATGTCATACATTTAGGCCTTATGTTTGGAGTTGCTTTGTGTACTCGCTGAAGACAAGTGAAAGAACGTCCGGCACTCAGATCTAGAGAAGCTTAGATTTTTTGAATATGGGACACCGTCGCTGAAGCAATTTGGTGTTAAGGGTCTTGCTCAGGGGTACAGGGGGTAGAATTGAGTCAAACTTGAACCCACAACCTCTTGATCCATAACTGCATCTGAAAGTGAGTGATTATTTGTCCTTGTGAACACACCACGGCACGGCACACAGTGCACCAAAAGCAAATGTGACATCTGCATTTGACCCATCCGTGAAGGAGCAGTGGGCGGCTAACAAGGGCAGCGCCGGGGTTTAAGGGGTTTAACTCAAAGCACAGAAATGGAAATCCTCTGAAAACGTAGTTTGCTAGAAGATTCCTCACTTTAAAACCTCTATAAGCAGCCAGTGCCGTTTATTATTAACTACATCAATTCCTCTTCTCAGCTCTTCCCCTTTTTATCATATCAACCAGTGTTTGATTGCAGTTTATGCCGTCCGGATTTTACAGAGTGCCAGCGCCTGAGCGGCGGATATTTCCACGGTAGAGAAAGTGATATAAGCAGCTAAGCCCCTAACATATTGATTAAAACTTATAAGAACTGCAGTCTTTAATGACTCACTCTGTATTGCTTGGAATCAGCCAGTCATATCGACCTGATGGGCAGAGACCTCAAAAGTTATTTTGTGCGGCTGACGCTTCAGAGACCTGGCGAAAAAAAAAAGATCCATTTCTGATATGCCTTTTCCGACATACTGTGGGAGGATGATGGTGTGCGCGCTGGAGTAGGGAGTCTTGCGTGCTGTTTACAGTAAAAAAGGGAAATCAGATGAAATAATAATGAGCTCCTTGTGTCTTGTACTCAGTTTTGGTTGTATGGACTGCTTTTCTGAGACCAGCATGAAGTAAAATTCGACTGTCGCTGGAATCAGGAAGAAGAAGTTGCTCTGGATAAGAGCGTCTCCTAAATGCTGTAACTGTAAAAAGGGCCTAATGTTCGTTGTTGACACAAGTATTGATTTTTCTCGTTCTTGTACGAACACAACCACAGCACCGCATATCTAATATTTGCAGATTTTTTGCATCGCTAATGTGCCCTCCTCGTGATCGCTTTAAGCACCTGAACCAGTGTGAAATCTTGGCTCGAGGCAAATTAGCCCAGGATACAGTTTTTCCAGAGTTAAGCTGTGACATCTCCAGCTCTGTTTCCTCTGTTCTCCAACTCTCCCCTGGAGCACTGCTCTCTGCCTCAGGTTCAGTACTTGATGTAAAAATCATGAAATATGGAAGCGGTCATGGTTAGCCGGAGTTGCTTTGTTTTCCTAGATGTGAGAGAAAGACGTTCTCTTTTTATAGACGGTGGTGACGTGTGAGGCTAAATGTAGAATAATAAAACGATAAAGAGTTTTAGTCTTTTTAGGGGAGTTGCTTGAATGTGAATGTGAAAGTTCTTTTTGATGTTTAATACTGAACTAACGCTTGTTTTTGTATTTTAAGATTTAACTTTATTACAGGGCTGCAGCTAACAATTAATTTCAGAATCGATTAGTTGGTCTTTTTTTGATTGATTAGTTGATATACAAGCAATAAATTCATATTTACAGAATTCACTGCAAACACATTACATTAAATCACATAAAGCAATAATTATTTTCAGAAAGTTTTTGAGAAGAGAGCATTGATCATATTTTTTTACTTGAATAAATACATACAGTTTGTGACAAATAAATGAAATTTTGACAAATAAATTCATTTCTGCCAGTTTCCGCATTACATCTGATAACCGTACGTCATATTTTACCCTCTCTGTTTTCTCTCTAATAAAATATTATCAACACAAGTAGGGATGCGTGATAATACCGGAATCATGTCGGCCAATAATTTTTTTATGTCACCGACATCGGACTGATGCTTAGATTTGCTTGTCATTTTCAGCTGATATTTTATGACGCATTTATTGTTTGTGGGAAAGGTGGCGCTTGTGCCAGACATGTCCAAACTCTCAGGTGGGATTTTATGCAGCCCGCACCTTTTGACTTAAAATGTATGGGGTTATTTTGTGCCAAAATCCTGAGCACACGTTCATAATCGACATCTCTTGTCTTTTTGCGCTCAATTTTCGTGATTTTAAAAAAATTAACTAAATAGCGTGTTTGCTTCACTTAGCGAAGGAGAGCTCGCACATGGGCCATGTCCCGAGCCACGTACCGCCGCACTTAATAGTATGGTAGGTAACACACTCTTATCATACTTCTCTATGAGGTAGTACGCAGGAAATAGCCATGGTTGTAGCTTAATGGCTCCCTCCACACTAGGTAGTGCACATGGAGTGTCACACGCGCCCTATTTGACTTGGTACACTACATAGGGTGGGAATCGACTTTTTCTTAAAGTGTTGTGCACTACGCTGGAAATGCTCTGCCCATGCTCCACTCTGCTTTCATGTTCATTTGACTTGCCACTGTGTTGGAAATGTCAGAACTGTGGTGTTGTCTTTGTGCCAAAATTCTGAGTGCGCAGTGGAACTTTGGCAAGCAGAATATCTGTCTTCCTCATTTATCGGCATCTGTGTCGGCAGATACTGTATATGCATAAAAATGTCAAATATCGACATCGGCCGATAATTCTCATGTAAGTCATGTCAAGATCGTATCTGCTTATTTAAACTGGGAAACAAACAAAAGCCACATTTGTTTACTTAATGACCTGACGACACGAACAACTAATCACTTAGCAAATTAGCCAGCAACTATTTGATGCCCACTCAATTATGTGGCCACTTCTTTGATGGCCACTCCTTTTATGCAGCGGAAAAGCTGGCGGCGTTTACGAGGTCACATATAGCTCACGCGCCGTATCGTATTAGCTGCTCAAATATAGGCCAGCACATAGAGACGGCGGCGCGGACGCTAGGAGCCAGAGCCCCGCTTAGCGCTGGCACATGCTAATCAACGAAAGGAATGCAAGCGGCGATGCCAGAAAACTTGCTTTGTTACTCAAATAGACTAGGGCCGGAGGGCGTATCCTGTTCGGCTCCGTTTAGGGGGGACAGAAGGGCCGTGAATGTTCACTGCCAAACATGAACGTTCTCCATTTGAGGGCAAGTAGTCGTGGCAAGTGCGGCTGATAGGTTTTTATTAAGCGTCAGATTGCCAGTCTGTAGGGGTGCACGATTCAGGAAAATCTCTCGATTCGATTCAGATTCTTGGGCCCACGATTCAATTCAAAAGCGAGTCACGATTCATAAATAATTCACAATTCATAAGCAGCTCATGATTTATAAAGGATTCACGGTTCATAAACGATTCATGATTCAATACATAGATGAATTTGCTTCCAGATTGCTGTTTTTTAGTCTTTTGACTGTGGCAGATCACCAAACATCATACATCACACCGAATCAAATGTAGTTCACTAAATGTAATGCATATGTACACATACTGACTGTGTTTCCTTCATGCGCACGTGAAGAAGGTCCACATTTCCACATTGCACCATCTCTAGGATTGCCGAGCTGAACTCGTGTCGGGGGGAAAAAGTAAACTAGTGCCATTACGTTAATTGAAAAATATGAATCGATTTTTTGGAATGCTTGAGTCGATTTTGAATCCACAGAGAAAGCATCGTGATTTAATTTGATTCTATTTTTGGCAAATCCCCACTAGTCTGTTTCTCATTATGTTTGGTTAACAGAAAAGCTTTGTGTTCGTGTGTGTGTGTAGGTGTTTATTTTTCCTGGATAATGCTTATAGAATGTTCTATTATAATTTAATAGTCTGTAATATATAGTATAATATAATATAATATAATTGTCTGTGTGTGTTAGAGCGAGATGCTTTTAGTGTCTCTGTACCTCCTCCCATTTGAGGACTGTGTTTTCTACTCTAATAGTTAAGCAGAAATTCTAAAATCCATTAGGTAGCCCTGTCAAATTCCAGTAATGTGTTTGTGTTTGTGTGTGTGTGTGTGTAGGTCCTCTGTCAGTCCTCTCCATGGCCATATTGAATATTCAGCCGGTATTATTTCCCCCGTAATATTCAGTTACGGCAAAGTTAAAATAGACAAGTTTTTTTCCCGCGTGGCGCCAGCCGCAGCTGTTTTCCTGATGGCGTGAAAATAATCCAGCTCAGGCAGTTATGGGAGTCGGCTTTGCTAAATATGGATAGTATTGAATGAAACACAGTGAAGCACCTGTTTTTTGCCGTCCGTGGGATTGCGGCAGATGAAGAAGTGAACGTTGGGGTTCGGAGCGCTGATATGCGGCTATGGAATATTTGGGAAGGTTAGACTAGTTTTAGACATTCGAGGGCGACATGGTGGCGTAAGGGTTAACGTTGTCGCCTCTAAGAATGAAGGTTCTAGGTCCTAGGTCAGAAGTGGGACCTTTGTCTGTGGAGTTTGCGTGCTCTCCCCGTGCTCCTGTGGGTTTTCTCCGGGTGCTCCGGTTTTCTCCCGCAGTCCAAAAGCATGCACTATATTTTGATTGGTTATTAGTTGAGAGTGTTTGTGTGAGTGGATGTGCCCTGGGGTGCGTTGGTGCCTGTCTTGTGCCTGTAGTCCCAGGATAGGCTCCGCTCCCCACGACCCCAATATTGATCATTATTGGATGAATGAATGAATCCGTTCCGCGGGGTTTCGCAGGGTTTTTTGAGATTGTTGTGGCTTAAAATGCCTGATTTTGCGGCAGCTTTTCTTAAAAATAGTGTTGAAAATTGCAGAGTTTTTAGGCATTTTGTTGCAATGAAGTTGCAGGAGCAAGGTAAAGTTGCGGATATAATTTTATGTTTATAATTATTCATTAATAGTTAATTAAAATAAAGAGAACAAAACCACTATGCGCCCTCCGGTGTGTAGGCGCCCGCCCAGTGTTGGTCCCTGCCTTGCGCCCGTAGTCTCGAAATAGGCTGCGGTCCCTGCGACTGGATAGGGATTAAGCGGTTCAGATAATGAGTGACTGACTGACTGGTAAAACCACTATTATTTTTACTAACCGATTGCAACATGGTAAAGTCCTGGAGGCTCTGATGAATGAATGAATGAATGAAGTATGCATTTGCTGAACGCCTCATTTGGAAAACGGAATTTCAGAGTTGAATTTGGGCTGCACAACATGTGACTTAGTGGAGCAGTTGGTAGCGTAATGGTTAGGGTGTTCGCCCTGTGAGCAGAAGGTCGCCAGTTTGAATCCCGGGCCGGTAAAGTTACCACTGAGGTACTCATGAGCATGGTGCTTCCATGGGAACTGTTCATGTCAGCTCCCCACTGCTCCTTCAGGGACGGGTCAAATGCAGAGGTCACATTTCGTTGCTGTGACGTGGTGTGTTCACAATGACAAATAATCACTCGCGCTCACTTTTTTCATAGGGCATGTCAAGTCAGGCAAAATAAAACAAGTCGTGCTATAGATTTTTGCTGCATGTCACAAATTTCTTGCTTTCTTAGTGATTAATCTACAAGAGAAATACGTCTGTTATACCATCATTTACTCCAATTTACGTCAGAGTCCTTGGATAAAGTTCAAAAAAGTTGGCTCACTCTGGAAAACATCTTCAGAGTACAAAGTGGGTTTTTGTTAATCATTGTTATATGCATTTCTTTTACATATTATTTTCCAAGTTGAGCTATCCCAAATATATGTGACTCTGCTCGGCAAAACCAGTCGCTTGTCGCAAATTTTCAAAATTGAGTTATTATGTTTTCAAAACGATACCTATATCGAATGAATCGGGCGACATATGACTGAGATATCAACATTCAAAGGAGTCGGGTTTCTCCTGTATATAGTTATAGTATCAATTTGGGGATGGTCGTAGCTCCTGCTGGTAGTCCCACCTGCAAACCAAGAGGATGTACAGTCTGTGTCAATCAAGTCCCTGCTCCTGTAATTAGGAAATGGAAGTCACTCTCTTCTAAGAGTGTCTGGTAAACGCTGTAAATGTCAATTTCCCCCGGAACCATATTACTCTCTGTGCCATCCTTTTAGGGCAATACTGGCATCTCTGCTCACGTCAAGACCGACAACAGTATTGAATAAGAAACTTGGCATCTGTCGTTGCCATCCCATAATCAGAACGAACAAAATGATTGGCTCCTGGCAGCGTGGTGCCCACGGGTGTTTGCGCTGTGGCATAATGGGTTGTAATGGGAGGAAATTATAGCGCAGTTTGGAGCCAGTCGCATCCTGCACGGTCGAGGAGGCCCGGCCTGTCTGCACGTCATTACCCAGACGTGAGCTGCAACACACTCAGTGTAGTAGTATTTAGCAGAACCACAAAATTAATATAATATAAATTAATATAATTAATATAGTGTATTTTTGCAGTATATTTGCATTTGCATTTATCCCAGTCTTATCCAGAGGGACGTACGTTCCCCGAAAACAGCGACCTGGAGTAACTTGAGTTTAAGGATCTTGCAGTGGTTTTAAACTTGGAATTCAAACCCCCGGACATTAAACTACAACCCCTGATATAAAAGCTGCCGTATCAGAGACTCAAGAAGTGAAAATATACAGTATATCAGTCGAGAATAATTGGGGTGATGTAAGAGAGTGAGTTGAAATAGAAGAAGCAGTGTTTTACTTTGAAGATGTCAGACTGCAGACCACCCTTTAATGAAGTTTATCCAAGGGCAAAATAAACCTCCTAAGATTTTTAATAGATTTCTCTTGTAGATTAGTCATGAAAATATGATTTTTCTTTTGCATCAAGCCACAATAAAAGTCGCAGCACGCAGCTCTGATTTAACGTCTTATTTGCCATTGTACCTCCTGCGATATGACTATTGCACGTGTGCATACTTTGCGATAACTCTTGTGATATAATGGTGCCTTGACTTTATGCATGAGAGGGTTAGAAACTTAAACTACCCACGTGGTAAGGAGCAAATGTCTGGATTTCTTCTGCAGCAGGACTAGACACAGCGTTGCAACCTAGACACTTCAATTAAAGTTCCATAAACAAGCTCCATCACCTGTCATTATCTGGATCTTGACCATCACATAAACAAGCTCCATCCACTATTATTAATATTATGGATCCGGACCGGATGGTCTAATTGGTGACCTGTACCTGGATTGTTGTTAGTAGGATGATGGTCGGTGTGGACTGAAACTTGCTCTTTACTAGGGTTGCACCGATACCGATACCAGTATCGGGTATCGGGCCAATACTTCATTAATATACTTGTACTCGTAAATAAATTGCCGATACCACGCGCCGAATACCACTCAACGGTATTTCACTACAACAAACGTCGTAGTCGGCGGATGTAATTTGTTGTCCTACCTGACTTCAATGTCTAGGGGGAGACAACGATCCAGAAACTTAGCTTCAGAGGTCCTGCCCACAAGCTCGTGTGAAATCCAGGGCTCCAGATGACGACTACAATGTTCTCCAGTGCGACTGGATTTTTTGTTTTCCAACTAGTTTGTTCTTTCCAGTCGCCAATGGCAACCGTCTCTCTCAATCCAAGGGAATTTTTTTTTAAAGAAGCAAGAAACGGCTCTTAATTATGCGCAGATAGTCTCAGCCCCGGCGTTTCCCACAACGCTTTATAGTTAAGGTGGCCGTCGTGACTACATCCCCTGCGGAGAAAATAAATAAATAAACATAAAAATCCTGCTGTATCCATAGACAGTAAAAGAAGACCGCGTTACGACGAAGCTGAATAGCGGCATCTAAACTTCCGAACTCAAAAGAAGATGCTACAATGTTTATATGAAATAGGACTGAACGCAGAAGTTCCCGACGCTTTTCATAACTTAGCAACAACATGCGCCGAGAACGTGCTTTGGAAGTGAGGTTTTGATCCACTCTCAGCGCAAAAAAAAGCGTTCGGTGGACAAGTTTTTTATTTTTTATTTTTTTAATTTGTGCTTCACGTTGAAATCCGTTCAACTTCTAGAACAGCGCTGTGCTTGTCAACATCACTTCTCTCTTGCTAGCCAATCAAAATCGAGAAAGCGTTGGTCATAATGTAAACATAAGCCAGGCTCCTAACTTCTTTCTTTTGTCTGGAGCCCTGAATGGGTCAACAGAGTAAGTTTTGCTGACTTTTAACTAAGTTGCCTGTGTTAACTATGCAGTACGTTTCATTTCCTTTATCTGCTTATATTTACATTTTGTCTAATGTGATGACACTTTTTTGTTACAACCAGAAAGATCTGTTTATTTTTGGCGTGGAATAGCCTTGTGTTAATGATTTGATATTTAGCCTTATTTTAATCTGCAAAGTAGAAAATAAAGTCTGCCTCCAAATTAATTACATCTAAGAATCTAAGAAGTATCGGTATCGGTACTCGGTATCGGCAAGTACACAAATAAAAATACTCGCACTCGTATCCGTTTGTAAAAAAGTGGTATCGTTGCATCCCTACTCTTTACTGTGATGTCCAGGGTTCATGGGTCAAGTGAAGTGGTGGTGGTGGTGGTCTAGTGGTTCGGATACTCGTCTCTGGACCGAGAGGTTCGTGAATTCCAATCCTACCTCCAGCACTGCCATCATTGGGTCTCTGAGCAAGACCCCAAGTTGCTCCGGGAAACTTAGGAAATGCATGGCGCTCTAGATACGCGTGACTGTTAAACGCTGTTAAGGGCCTTGAGGTGGTTTTAGCGCAACGTCAAGTTAATAATAATAATTCCCAAACGTACTTTAAAAAGATGGGGAATCGAGACAGAAGTATTATTAGACACATATGGTCATCTAAAATATTTCTCAGAGAAATTTGACTATTTTGGAATTGTTGTAATGACTATGCGTTGTTTTCGGTATCAATTTGTTGATCAGATTCATTTGTTTTTGTTCAATATCCGATCGTGCCTCTGCCTCGGCTGGGTGCAGATACTGAGTATGAAACTGGTGATACAGTATCTCTGGGTTTTCCTTGCTAAATAATAAGCTAACACCCTTTCTAGGGTCTGCTTCAGGATCCTGAGGCCATTTCGACAAGCGCTAATATTCATTTTTGCCAGGATTTATGTGCCTTCCACATTCCAGATCGCGGAAATGGGTCAAAGAGGGCGCTCTAAAGAACAGCTTCTCCGGATAGGACTCATACCTTGAACTGGGCCATAACTCAGTGGAGCTGCGCCATCAGGAGACGGCCGCGTTCCCTTATCCCTGCTGCTCATACTTTAAGCAGAATCCATTTGGAGACGGTGTACGCTTCACAGCCGTGTGATCGCACGGGACGATTTACAGTCGCATCCCGACAGCCTTGCTGTCGTAGTTGCTTACCTGGATTCTCGCCGCCCTGGGAGGCACATCTGTCAAAATTCACACACACACACACACACCATTCCCTGATTAACACCATTACACGCCTTGACGCCTATACTGTCAGATCTGTACCTGTTCAGACTCCGCTAAGCCGCTGTGAGGGGGTGAGGGCCGTGATTGGTGTTCGCTATTGCGCTCATAAAAGCCCTGATTTGAAGGCAGCACCTAAAACCTCCAGACAGACGTGTCGAGAAGGGGGGGAAGCCTCTTAAGGAAGAGTCAAGGCTAAAAATGTTTCTCAGGCTTACTTTTAATGTGCACAACATGAATAGGGACTAGGGAGAATGTCATGGCCTTCAAACGGTAATGTTTGCAGAGGGGAAAGACTGAGCTTGTTTTTTACGCCTATTTTGTTTGGACGCTGGAGTGCTTTCCTCTTAAATTACTAAAGCAATTAACCTTGAGTCCACAACAGTACAGTCGAATCGAATCGTAAGACCCAGTGAAGGTTCACACCTCTAGTGTTGAATACGCTGAGAATTTGCATGCTATTTCCTGTTGTTTCGGAAAACAAATGCAGTAGAAATGTTGATAAAATAGTTTAACAGCATGTGCCATTTCTATACTTTGATTTGCGTTTGATTCACTTTTGATTTCAGTGTTGGTACACCTACATGTGTTGACATAGGAAATGGAACCAAACCAAGGAGGAACCTCAACATTGTAACATCATTCTCCCTCATTTCAAACTAAGCTGTTGCACTACTGGTCTAAAAAGGCCTTAAAATCAAGCATTTTCAACCGGTAAAAGATTAAACCGAACTATTATGCATTTGGATGTAGTTGGATACACTGATAAATGGCTAGATTTCCTCCACCTTCTATTTGGCTGATGTTTTTTTGGTAGTGGCTTGTTAAATACTTGAGGTTGAAATGTAGTGGTATGCAAAAAAACGAATTGAATGGAATCAGGATTCTTTCTGTGTCGATTCAAAATCAGTTTATGCATTCCAAAAAAATCTGTGTGATTTTTTTTGTTGATCTGCCACAGTTAAATGAGAAAAGTAACTCTAAACAGCAACCTGGAATCAAAGTCATCTGTGTATTGGATCGTGAATCGTTTTTATTTTTAATCGAATGGTGAGATTTTCTGAATCGTGCACCCCTGTTGAAATGTACTGACAGTACAGCTGTAAAACTTGAAACTTGCACAAGTAAGTTGAGATTTATTAGAGTTATGGCACCTATGTTATGGAGTCAAGCTAAAAAGGAAACTGAATAAAAGTAATACCGTGGGTCTAACTGAATGAATCTTGGAATTATGGGAAATCAGAAGTGTGATAATAAGCAGCCCTTCTAAAGACGTTTTCATTAGCTGTTCCCTCAGCGTCGCCTAGTTCAAGACGTGGGTCGGTTGGTCTGTTTCCCCCCTCACTGTCCACACTGCATGTGGTAAAAGTGTATTGTATAGGTGACCTGGAACCCCCTCTTAATCCCGTGCATATGTGCATAATCCTCTTAACGAGGGCTCCGGGTGTGTAAAATGTGGAGTTCTGTGGAAGGGCATTATCGGACCGGGTACAGATGCCCTACGGGGTCCGTCTGACAAGTGGCAGGGCTCCGGCGGCTCCGTCTGGCTCAGCATCCACCCGCTTTCCCATCGCTCCTCCAGTGCAGGACCGAGAGCACTCCCGACCGCCGCCTCACAGACGGCCCAGGTCCCGTCTCGGCTACAACCTGTCAGTAGAGCGGACACCCTAATTTCCACCCTGGGGAAGAACATTCGTCTCGGCTCAAAGCCCCGAGACAGGAGTCACTAATGACTATCTTTTAGTTTTTATTAATAAGCTGATTTATCTAAACTAGTGGTCGATCGGCGTTGGTTTTTCAGGGTCGATATCGACACCGATTGCTGCTAGTTAACGGTCGAAAACCGATATTTGGAAACGATATGAAAAACGGTCAAAATTTTTAATTTCACAAACACCAAGCCCAGCTGAAACTCTCCTTTTCTCTTCTCCTTCTCGGAGCTTCACGCTACGCTTGTGAGTGTGGTGTGAGTGACAACAAGGCTTCAGCGTGGATTGGCTACTACTCGTGTGACATATAGCCAATCAGAGAGTGTTGTGGGCGGGACATTAAATGAAGCAGCGAGTCGAGAGCAAACGCTACAGAGAGAAGAGACGGCAGTGGAGCCACAGTAGCGCACCTTGTAATTAGTTAGTATCGGTGATGGTCAAAATTAAACACCTATACCGATAATCAATCGACCATTAATCTAAACAACGATTTTCCAATTGCGATATTTATATGGTTAATCATTATTATAACCAAGAGGGTCCTTAGAAATAATATTTACGTTTATATGAAGCTTATTAGAATTTTCAGTGCAACTTCTCCCTGCAGCTGAGGCACGCTGATCACATGACCACGCATGACGACGAATATGCGAGCTCTGTTTTCAAGTTGATCCATCTGTAGTGACACATTAACCTACATCACAGACGAGTCGGGCTGTTCCTGGCAAAGTGCTGCAGCTCTGATTTTCAGCCTGTTTATTCTCTTTCATCTGTTTGTTGGAGTCCCAATTTGAAGTTTTTTATTATGATGTAAAAAGCTTGTACAATGCACTCGTACAGCAGGACCCATGAAATATTGAAAATACACATGGGGTGTAACGATGCACAGTGACACAATATGTCATAATTAAAAAATATCACATTGTAATGGTGTAATGATTCACCAAGACGTAAAATTAGATTTTAAACCATTAAACCGTAAAATTATATATTTTTTTCACATGTCCCAGTGTAGCCTGCAGAGTAAAGGAAACACTAGGGATATTTGCTCGTGAAAGTTCCACTGCGCTCTCAGAATTTTGCCACAAAATAACACTACACATTTTAAGACAGAAGGCGCTGGCCGTATAAAATCCCACCTCGGACTCTGGACATGCCTGGCACAATAAATGCGTCATCAAACATCGGCTAAAAGTATGGGGCAAATCTAAGCGATGGCGAAAGCAATTATTGGCTGATTCCAATATGATTCCGATATTATTGTGCACCCCTAAGAAAAACAGCGAGAAAAACAAATCATTTGAAAAGTAAATGTATTAATGTAAAAAATGAACGAATAAGACCAGCGAGATCTTAGGTGGTTTTAGTCTTTATTTATTGAATATATTGTAAATGCTCTGAACCTCGATCCCTGAATCAAACCCATTCAATTTGACGTGTAATTTAACAATGTGATAAAATGAGAGTAGGGGGTTTGAAGCATAATTGGTCCCCAAATCCACTCTCTTAACCTCAGGTTGCTCCAGGGAAACTGTAGCCTGTAATTATACAATGTAAGGCCTCGTTCATGCGTTTTTCTGGCGTTCGTGGCGCCAGGTGAGCGCCGATTGAACGCAGACCGTTTTTCTGCTCATTGGAGCAAATCAAAGCGTCCACACGGGCGTTCAGCACCGCCGTTCGGCCGGCTGCGCGTTCGGGTGGCGTCAAGTAAATGCTGCATGCAACGTTTTCTTGGTGTCAAAATCCTGATGAACGCGAGGAAAACGACACTATTGCGAACACCAGTGAGACGCCAATCGAACGCAGCTACAAAAACGCAGCAAAAATGCGTATGGCGTTCAGAGGGCGTTCGTTTCGAACGTCCGTGTGGACGAGGCCTAAGTGGCACTAGATAAGAACTTCTGCTAAATGCTGTAAATGTAAATTGAGAGCCGCTAGTAAAAACACACACACACACACACACTCAATACTTCACCTTTGTTGTTTAATAATCTACAGGGTTAAATCTGCACTTTTCGCCGGAAGTTAAAGAGTAACAGATGGCACATAGCAAGCATTCTTCAGCGCTAACAACTGTTGCCTCGCTCGCTTTGGAGTTACGACGTTTACTTCCACGCTGTCATACGGAGAGACAGCTGGCGCTGCCCGGCCCCGACAACTTCACAACTCTGTCATGGGTAAAGCACCTCCTTTTGAATAATACATCACTCTCCTCCTCCTCATGTGCACACAAAGCTTGGCCTCAAAAGGCCACCGGCAGGTCACTGAGGTACAGTCCCCACCACCCAGCATAGTGGGAACGCTGGAAAGGTTGCCATTCCCTCTGTTTTCCGCCTGAATTATTCAGTTGTATTGTGGGGGGTTCTGAACATCTAGTTTCCTGAGCCTGTAGCACGTAGATGCGGTATCTCTTTCTAGTTATCGTGGACACCCCTTGAGTTAAGTACTCACTACTCAAGGGGTGTGCAAAAACTGAATCGAACCGAATCGCGATTCTTTCTCTGTTGATTCAGAATTGATTCATGCATTTTAAAAAATCGATTCATATTTTTCAACTAATGGTACGAGTTTACTTTTCCCCCGATATGAGTTCAGCTCGTCAATCCTATAGATGGCACAATGTGGAAATATATGTTTATCTCAGCTGCGAGGGGAAATTAGTGAGTAGCGGGAGAAAAGTCTTGATTCAGGTCTTGATCTTTTTGAGCAGCAGTGAGGCATCGGCGCCTAGCCAACGGCTCATTTTTATCTGCTTTAAAATTGTAATCAAAAACATAAATCAGCCGTCTATAAATAAGTAATAATTGCCATCAGATGACGTTGCCATGGCAATGTTATCATCTATTGACCATTGATCTTTTTGCTGTTTTTTTCACACTGTATTGACCATAAACTCGTTGTTTATTTATGGAAAATGATTTCCGTATGACTGTATTCATTGGGTGACGATGTTACAACTCAGTAATGATTCTCAACTGTTCAGTTGCTCATTGTTCCACAGCTACAGGGTTGTGATGAGATGCTGTATTTATTTGAGAAAATGCAGCAGCATCTTACAAGGTGTTAAGTACGACTCAGGAGTGTTTTTCGTTTTCCTCCACTATGCTTTAGTCAAAAGGAGTCGAAGGCGAACCAAAGCTCTGCCCCTTTTTCATTTCCTCTTCATAAGCGTTAACAGGCAGCGAAGGAGAGGGCAAGCCGCGGAACAGAGCGTCTGCAGGGATTACGCACCATTGCCATTATCGCTAGGGTAAAAAGCGCTAGTTTTACTTCCTATAATAAGTCTTAGAACCTTTTTAAAAGTTACAATACAATTTATATGAATCACCGTCTTTTCTTTCTGCCTCTCCGTCTCCCGTCCCTTCACTTTCTCATTGATCCACCCGCTCCACTAGCAGTGGTTCTTTTGAAAATCACTACAGCCCCACAGGTAGGCAATGCGGCTGTAAGTGTAATCCATCAAAGCACGGGAAAAAAATGCCACTTCACGTATGCGTTTGACATTTAGTCTCTAATTAAAATGCAGCCCTGTGGCGGCGTTTACAAGGGAAATTTTACGCGAGATTTCCGTTCCGTTGTGTGACTAAACGTGGATGTAAAAGAGTCCAGCCACGGCCTCGACAAAGGAGAGCTGGACACAATGTCTTTTGAAATATTTATGGAGAGGAAAAGATGGGGGTGCATTGGAAGTAGAGAGGCACTTGTTAGAAAACGAGATGTTGCGATGAGATGGGAGACCTTTTCCTCATATAAATAAATAATAACAGGACTTGCTTTAGGCGAATGTGTCTCGGAAGTCAGCCGTTGAGAAGATGGAATAATTGTTGATGCAATACGCAGGTCTGGTTGTTCTGAAGTGGTTCTTGTGATGTCTGGCCTATTTATTTCACAGCGACGGGATCACAGGACAATAGCCAGAGGGGGTCAATTCAGTAGAATACTTTAATGGGACGATTAAATCAAGAGTGGATCAAAATAAATCAATAATCCCTCAGTGGGAGGCCTGGGGCAAAGTCAGGAGCATATTATTCTCTGTGAATGTGCAAATATTAACTCTTTGGCCTGACTGCGTTGTACTCAACTAAAGAAAATAAAGGAGGAGGGTGATTACACTTCCTCCCGTCTTAATCCTCCCCGGTGGGGCTGCTGCTGTTTTAAGGACGTCATCAGGTTGGCCACAAGATTTCGGTGTCCTTCGGCTTCCCGCAGCCTCAGAGCTTGACTGCTTGCCTTGCAGGAAATTAGCATATAATCGCGCTGGCTTAGCACTGTGAGAGAGTTGGGTACCACGCAGGTGCAAGTTGTGAATGCATTTTAATTGCACACATTGTGGTATCACAGGAGAAAAAATTGAGAACTGATAAAAGCATGTTTAACTCGACAGAACAAATAAAATGGTTTTATTTTACCAATGTTTTTTGGGGGGATTTGAAGCATAGGAGGGCCACTGTTGGGCCCTTGAGCAAGACTTAGACCCCTACTGACATTGTAATTAGGAAATTAATTAAATTCCTAATTACACTCCTAATCTGGAAAATGCTAATGTAAATATTGAGCGTATTTCGTGTGCAGGAGCTGCTCAATCCGCTCTCAGCGTTCTCTGGATTTAAATCGATTTGTTTACATCTTATCATTCTGTTAGAAGTTACAGTTGCTCATACAGAGTAAAACTATTTTGCACTACTTTGTGTCGTGCTCTTAGATGTGTTGATGTGGCTGACATTGTTAAAGTCGTATACAGTGTACTTTTAGTCTTATCTATGGATATGAAAGCGACTGTTCAAAATTAGGTTCATAATCCACTAACCGAATTATAGTAGAATTAAAGTCGAATTAAATCAAACCATAATTGGAATTGAATTGAACTGAGCTCTTGTGCAGTAGAAGTAGAGGTCGACCAATATTGGTTTTTCAGGGCCGATATCGATACTGATTAGTGCTAGTTAATGGGGGCGATAACCGATATGCAAAAAACGAGAAGAAAATCTGTCAGAATTTCTCCACTTAACCTAGATCTTGTGTGACATATAGCCAATCAGAGACTGTTGTGGGCGGGCCATTAAATGAAGCAGCGAGTCGAGAGCAAACGGCACAGAGAGAATAGATGGCAGTGGAGCTACAGTAGCGCACCTTTTTAGTAAGCACTTAATATCGGTGATGGTGAAAATTAAACACTGATACCAATAACCTAATATCAGCCCCCGGCAATCGGCCTGACCAATAATCGGTCAATCGTTAAATAGAATCAAATCAAATGTTGGATCATATGACAGTACGCAGCCCTTATAACAAATTTGTTCAAGAAGAAGAGTAAAATAAAGATGTTGCATGTCATATATGTTACATGAGAGAGAGCTGATATATGTGTGCTAGTGGCTAAAACGGTCAGTTGAGCTGCTGGATCAGTTGGTCTTGTTGAACTGTTTCTTCTTTTTCTTCTTCTGCTTCATGTTGGTCTCCTCCTCCTCCTCCTCCTCCTCCTCCCAGAGCTACTACTGCTGTGGTCTTAATGCCAAATCCATTTAAGACGTGCTTGTGAGAGCTGTTAAATAAGATGTGCAATTAGACTTGGTGTGTGTTCCCATAATCCCCTCCCACTGTTTCCCGCTGTGAAATCAACACTCCTTTAAGTGCATTGAAGTTCACGGTGCAAAGAAGTGCTGCTTGACCCTGCTGGCCAAATTGGATGTGCTGAAGGCTCATTGGTCCTTCAAAGGACATCGCATCTGACGCTTCTCACAGGCTTTAATGGCCAAGAGGAGGGGTTTATTGCTTATAGTAAATGTTAGTAGATCTGCCCCAACACTGTCAGGGCTGTGTGATATGATGTGATACAGAGAATACTACAGGCTTAGCTTTTTGCCTTAATTCTGAGCGCGCAGTGGAACTTCCATAAGCAAAATCTCATGTATATGCTTGTTCAACTCTGCCTACACGAGCACTCAAAATGGCCTGTGTCCTCGCGCTCAGATCTATGGAACCCCAACGGTGCCTCGATTCTCCTTAAAGGCACCACACTAGAGCACTTTTACAGTCGCTTTACGACCACAAGTCACTAGAACTAGGCATGAAAACAGCGTAAAAAGCGTCGGTATATTAGAGTGGTATATTAGAGTGGTATATTAACAGTTTTTACCAAATAAAACGGCATAGAAACGATTATTTTACTGTCAGCTGGATTAAAATATAGGCAAATTGTGGCAGCTTTGGCGTTCCATATGAGTGCGCTGAGTGTTTCATGTTGAGTGCGCACAGACACAGGATTTTTCTTGTGAAGGTTCCACTGAATTAACAGAAAATGCACTATTTTGCGATATATATACCGTTATGAGGAGATGAAATGACATATCGGGACGTGAGACTTTGGTCATATCGCACAGCTCTAATTCCCAAATTGCTCTAGTCACAATCTGCCTAAAGACACACGTTTCAAATCATTACTTCCCAGTTCCAAAGCCACTACAGTTTACGGCCCGTATACCTTTTCAGCTTCGTTCATTTACGCCTAATGTGTCTCATGAAAGTGATGGGAGGCCTTATTTCCTCTCCCTCTGCTGCCCGCGGTGCTTACAATGTACAGTGAGTTGTCGTCCAAGACCGTTAGCCGCCGTTCTGGAGGTCCAAATGGCCCGAGGACGGGATGTAAAGCTCCTCTTACAGATGCGGCCCGAGCATCGCTTCAGGCTTTGGCACCGGAGCTGCGGTATAAATCCAGACCGGACTCAATTTCCAATCAATTACCTTCTGTTCGCTTGGTGGCCGAGTCTCCAGAGTTTAAAGCGTCTTGCAGTGCTGCGGTGGAATGGAGTGATGGAGGGGATTGCAACCGTTACGGCGTGTAGAGCGCAGCTGCTAATAATGGAAGGAACGCTAGCAGGATTGGGGGAATTCTTTATGGACAGTGACAAAGCGGTTTGCCTGTAGTTAATGGTGTGGGTCCGGACTTTACCTGTGGGGCTAAAACGAATGTCATTTCGCCGGCTAACCTGATTTATCAAAGACCTTCGGCGCAGACCGTGCGGACAAATTCCCTGGATCTATATATAGGCATTCTGCTTGTACTAGATAAATAGCATTAGCTTAAACATGTCAGCTGGATCCAAAGCAGATGGCGGGACGATGTTTATCCGTTTCTTACTAAGTCTGGTCTTGCCAGTGCCACGCAGCAGTCGGACATCTACGACTGAAACCATACTTCTCCGCGCATCATTCATTCATTCATTCGTTCATTCATTCATTTATTTTTCACATTAAAACCAAAATCAAATATTCATTTCTGAAGTTGTAATGAAAACCACAAATAACGAGTCATTATCCGGAGTGACCTGGAAGTGACCGTTTAAACGCAGAAGAAGGCAAAAAGCACAAAAATCTCTGATGAAGAACGCAACAAAGCCATCCATTCTAATGAGCAGCACTGCACTCAAATAAGTGGTGTGACGCAGAAATGATCATTACATGCAGAGGACTAAAAACAAGATTAAGGGCTGCTTCCTTGAACATGAAGTCTAGTCTTGGACTAAGTTGCAGTACCAATGGTGATTTGGTGGCAGTTGGTGGCGTAACGGTAGGGTGTTCGCCCCGTGATCAGAAGGTCGCAGGTTCGAATCCGGGGCTGGTAAAGTTACCACTGAGGTACTCATGAGCAAGGTACCGTCCCCAAGCACTGCTCCCAGGGCGCTGCCCCTGTTAGCTGCCCACTGCACTTCACGGATGGGTCAAATGCAGAGGTGACATTTCGTTGTGGTGCACAATCACTCACTTTCACTTAGCATTTACACTCAAAGCTAGTCTAGGATTAGGCTTAATCCTTGACTAGGAAATTAGCCCTGAGGGCTGGTTTCTTGCTCATGGATTAAACCTAGTCCTGGACTAAGTTGCAGTACCAATGAAGATTTACCATTCAAACTCAAAACTAGCCTAGATCTAGGCTTAATCTTAGATTGGGAAATTGTGCCAAAAAGACTAACCCTCTTATCATCCAAGAACAATAGAAAGCTGAGTTTTTTTGGTCTGTTATTTTTTAGATATTTGCATCAAATTCATTATTCATAAAGATGCCCAAATCATCTGAAAATGTTTTGAAAAAGAAATACAATGAAACCATTATTAAAAAGTGATTTCAGTGGTGAAATGTGACTGCATGTCACGGACCACCTGCAATGCTGCCGCGGGGCTACTGGGGGGCAGCGGACCGCAGATTGAATACCCTGATCTAATCAATTATGGTCTGCCACTGCATCGATGAAGAATCGTCCACATCAGCATCGCGATGCATCGATGATATGATTAATTTCACCACCCTTAATAACGGTCACTTCCAGGTCATGCCACATGAGCCTGTAGATGAGTGCATATTTTCTGGGCTTTTTTTTCTTTTCATTTGAGCGTAAAATGGAAAATTGGAAAATGACTCATTATTTGTTTTTTCATATTGATTTTGGAAACGGATATTAAAATAGGTGGTATTTGGTTTTAATGTGAAAAATGAATGAAGGGACGTATGCTTTCTACTCGGCCAGTTTTCAGGTCACAGCTACAGAACTTGAGCGATCACGTTGGCATTTTCTTGTGGAAATGCATCTCCAGTTTTAAACATACTTTTTCTGTTTATACATGCAGACGCCTGTTTCTGTGAACCTGTCAAATTTCCATTGAACAGTCTCTGAAGCGCTGTGAATTTATCGAGAAACATTCTCATGAATTTAGATGGACAGAATGATGCCCAGTGTTTCCTATTCATCCGCTAGACTCATTTCATTCCTTTTGAAACGGGAATGCTCGACTATATAGACACTTTATATTCAGTGTGCTGACATGAATAAGGTCTGCAGCGCCTCTTCGATACAGCACCGGACTGAAAAGAGCGTAATGCTGCCGCCAAAAGCTAAAGTGGTTGTCGTTGTTGCCACGTCATTGTCACCCGGTTGCGGGGCTTGACTGGATGTTCTAAATGCGGCCGGGAGAGCATGAGAGCGGCTAATGTTTATGTTTAGCCGTCGGCTTCTTTTAGCTCCTCTGAGAGGTACGGCAGCTATGCCCCTCAAAATGGCAGCAGTGGAGGGGAGATGGATGGACTGATGGGGGAAGTCCAGAGGAATCAAGGGCACAGTCAACTATTTTGGTTGGTAAATATTAATGGTCTGTAAATGTTAGAGAACTTTGAGACTGTTTTTTTGTAAATTTGACATTGCAGTATTTTTCGTTCAATGATATTGATATGGGCGGCAAGGTCAGGCGTTCAATCCCCAGGTCAGTCGTGGGGCCCTTCTCTCTGGAGTCTCCGGGTGCTCCAGTTTTCTCCCACAGTCCTAAAAGTAGGGATGTACAAAAAATCGAATCGTGATTCTTTCTCTGTCGATTCAAAATCAATTCATGCATTCCAAAAAATCCATTTATTGATTTAGTGATAATTCATCTAATTCTAACACTTCCCATGCACATATGCAAACAGAAAAACCTACAGGGTTGGCCCCCGAAGTCCCCTGCACCCTTTTCTCGATTAGGTTTGTCTAAATGACACCTGTTTCTCACCTGCTTCTTTGTCTTGCAGCTGTTCTCTTTCCTGGAGGCGTTTTTTAATTCCCAAGCTTGATTTTTTTACATTTGTTGTTAACGTTTGCGTCCAGTCCCTTGCATCATATTTCCATCATTTGTGCACCTCCTCACTTGACCATGCAAATGTATTTTGTAGATTAATTCTAAATTTTCCTAAAATCTCCATTTGGAAAGTGTTCATCATTCTTGAACTATGTGAGTAATTTGGTAGAAGAAAGAATCTGCATAGAAAATGATAGGGATGCACGGTATGGGCCGATTATTGGCCGATTCCGATATGATTCTGATATTGTCGTGCGTCCCTAGAAAATAAGAATAATGATTAAAAAGGGGGGAAATAACTTTTTATTCCTAAATCATGTCAGCTTTATTTCTTGAACTTTATCCTTTAAAGCAAAGTAAATGATACGATATTAAATTTCAACATTAATCTTCAGTGTGACTATCGGGATCGTGATACTGATGCTAAAACGATATATTGTGCAACCCCAGACTGAAGCTCCCGGCTTGATTCTGATCACATGGTCCCTGCAGATAATTGGATTTTTAAACTACACCCAGAAACCCCACTGTAATCACATCCTGGAGACGCAAGGAGCCCGCAGGGATGCAGATATAGGCACGTTTTCACATTCGCTCATCGTTCTCATTCTCATCATTCCTCCCCATTCCCCTCGCTCAGCAATTAGCCGGCAACGCGGGACACACGTATGTAGGCCAATCGGCGCGCGCCCCCAGTTAGGTTTAAACGCGTATGAGGTTTCTTTCCCGCACACAAAAAATCCCATTAGCTCGTGGCTACAGCACGTTACTTGTGGCACGGGAACAACAGCTAGACTGCTGGATAAGCGCTGTCATAATAGAAAGCGCCTATTAAAAATTTATCCTCTACGGTGACGTCTTATTTTTGTAAGCCGCCGTGTAACAGAAACTCAATGACAGGAAACAGGAGACGGAGACAGAAACAGCTTCCCGATGTTGAGGCTGCTTTTAAATCTCCGGCCCGACTATATTTACACGCCTTTTATACAGATGACTGTTTATGAAAGTCCGGGAAATGGCAGTGGCCGTTCGTAAGAGATGGTACCAATTATTTGAATTAAAATCAAGACTCGTGCGGCGTGTTATTAGACAAAAGGGTTCCTGCTGAAGAACTCTGCAGCTGTTCTCCTTTGTGATTGTGTTGAAAAGTAAATGAGTGTCTATCTGCAGGTCTGCAGTGATCGCTTGCTGCTGGAATTTCTCGTGTGGGTTTTTTATTGGAATGAATTGGAGCTATTTTAGCTGTGTTCTTCAGTATGGCAGTGCTTCCTTCTGTTCACTTTTCATAGCAGAGGTCACCTCTCAAAGCTCTCCTTTTCATTTTTAACTAATGAAATAAAAATGTTTGTGGTATGATTTACATTGAGAGTATCATTTTCATTATGGAATTTCAGTTTGGAGAAGTTAAAAGTCTTCTACGTTCTTTTTTGAGCAATGATTAAAGGTAGGGATGTGCGATAATATCGGAGTCATATGTGACTCTGCACCGCGAAACCAGTTGCTTGTCGCAACGGGGGTTTCCGAGAAAAACGACGTGGGGTAAAATTTGGATTTTTCGTTTTTAGTGTTTTGAAACAGCGGAAGGTCTATACTGTACTGTTGTGAATAAATTTTGCTGAAAAACTTCCCCTTTCCATCCTAAAAATGTGACTTTCTTGAGGTGAGGAATTCAATTCCAGCAGAATGTTAAAAGTTTCTGTTTTGACCGCTCTACTTCAATATTTACGGTAAATCCACTGGTTGACTAGCGTGAAGATATTTCTCCGGAATCCATCTTCGTCTCCCGAGTTCAGTTAACCTAACGCAGCTAGGCTATCCGCGTGGCTGTGAATGCAGCGTAGGCTACCGTAAATACAAATCAGAAATACACCGCACTAAGCTGCTCAGAGTGTTACGGGCGATAGTCAATTTCAAAGGCAGATTTCTCCGTTTCTCACTTGGCGTGACAGGAGAAACCCGACTCCTTTGAATGTTGATATCTCAGTCATTATGTCGTCCCATTCATTCCATATAGGTATCGTTTTGAAGCTTGATTTATGTCCTTTCACGAAGGCATAATAACTCAATTTTGAAAATCTGCAACAAGCGACTGGTGGAGGGTCACATATCAGAACGCTTTTTTAAAAATCATCTGCACAAAATAACGCTAAACATTTTCAGACAGAAGGAGTGGGCCGTATAAAATCCCAGCTTGGACTTTAGACATGCCTGTCACAAGCGCTACCTTTCCCACACTAAAAATGCATCCTGAAATATCGGTTGAAAATATCGGACAAATCTAAGTTAAACCATTCTCTTCCGATTCCAGAACGATTCCGATATGATCTTACTGTGTTTTTAGATATTCAGTGTCTGATCTTGTGCCTTAGAGCCCATTGGAAAACTTCCCAAATCAGACTACCGCAGAATGAGGTTTATTATTCATAATAGAAACCTGATGCAAGGTTTATTCCCATCTGAAACCCGTTCAGCTGAATACAAAAGCACAGGCAGGGACGAGATTTAGTTTCAACCCCAGCCTTGCCTGCTTTAAGCTATAAACGTCTTATTTTTTACAGGTTTGGAATCCCCTCAGGAGACTTTGGTCATTTTTTGGGCTAAATTACTCCCGTCATTGTGTTATTATTGCCCTTATGGCGCTTTTACAGGCCTACTCATGGGATAGTTCTTTGTTTAAGCAGGGTTTTAGTGGGCGGAGAGGTCAAACGGCCCTAAGGGGACATCTGCCCTTTCACCTTTCTGATGGCCAGATAAGCTCAGGCCAGGTCCAGGACCACACATAGACTGACTGCACGTCCGTTGTCGTGTTTTCATAAGATTAATAGGTATAGGGATGCACCGATCTGATACGTGGATGGGATATCGGCCCGATAACGACTCAAATAGCTGGATAGTGTATCGGTGGCGTTGGGCTGATCTATGGAGCCGATCTGATCTATTAACCTGTAGGTTTTTCTACATTTGTGTACGTACATGGAAAGTGTTACTGCGGTAAAGCTGGTTTACTGTTCAACATTCACACTGATTCCTACATACTGATATGAAAATGAACAGAACAAGCAACGCAACGCACTACAACCCCTAACGTAAATTACGAGATTATACTGTTTAATTTCCTTAACACCACCAGCTCTCGCTCACAATCTCTGTGTTCCTGATGGTTTTAGCGTCTCAGGATTAGGGACTGTCACTAAATTACACAACTGTGTGTAAATGTATATTTTTTGAGATGTTATTTTAATAATAAATCATTTAGCATCAACATATGGGTGTGTAATTATTAGATTGTTTTAGTTTGGTTTAAACAGTATTTAAGTCAAGCATTTCCTTAAGCACAACAGAATAACCTCAGTCTCCTCCTCACAGAGAAATACACTCATTAGTCATTCATTAAAAACTGCTATCGGATCAGTATTCGGGATCGGCCGATAATCGAAACCCAAGTGTCAGCATCGGTATCGGAGCTGAAAACGTTCCCTATTAACAGGAGGTAATATTTATACATCTAAAGGTCCTGCCAGCTACGTTTACATTACTGTTTGATTGACTGAAAAATGACCTTTACTTTATAAGTCAAGTCCAGCATGTTGTCTAATTAACATTTTAGTTCATTCTAGCGTTTCTGCTGACAAGGGAACAGCACCTTGTGAGAAGGTTTGCCCTTCTCTGTGTACACGTCTTAGTATCTTAAACAGATCTGAGCCTCTTGTAGTTTCACACACAGCGTCCTTATTAACGTTCGTACAGTGTTACATTTGGACCTGAAGTGCCCCTGTAACAGGACGTGTGACAGGCCTTATCTTAAACGCTGTGGTCCCTGATTTTTGGGCTTTTTTTTGTCTCGTTACAGAACAACACATCATGGAAACCCGACGCGTGTCAAGACTGCAGCTGCTACGGCGACGTTGTCGTTTGCAAGGCCGCTCACTGCCAGAATCCTCAGTGTGACTTTCAGAGGGTAAGATTGAAGTGAAACGTAAAGCGCTGGCAAGATTAATGAATGAGCGGACGAGCTGATCAATTGGCTGATGTCTAAAAGAGCAGACGGATGGACGAGCCGCAAGCGGATGGCTGGAAGCGGACGGATGAATAACTTTAATAAAGATAAATAAAGAGAATATGTCCACATTGTCATTCTGAAAGACGGGCCCAAGGCTCATTTTATTCCATTTACGCAAAGATGGGAGCAATACATTTATTTCTGTTTTGCTTCTTTCCTACATTTCACGATCTGTTGGATTGGAGCAGAATCAACAGCCAGCACACCTGCCAGCTGTTCCATTCGATTAAAAAATCTGTTATCCGGTACCATAAATACACTGAAAGCAATTACCGTATCTGTCTGTAGCTGTACTTTTTCTTATTCATCAACATCTCATATTTTAACATTAGCAGCAACGCCATGGCTCTTAGTAATAGCATTATCTCCCGTTCTCTTTCCATAAAGCTCTCTAAAGCAGTTACCCCTTCTGTCTGGCAGCTCTCTGAATGTAATTCCAGTGTGAATGCTTGAGAATCCCTCCCAACGAGTGCTGCCATGCTGGGGCTGGGCGGTTTATCCAAAATTAATCGAAACCGACATTCGGAACCTCTGATCGACACATTTACATTTACAGCATTTAGCGGACGCTCTTATCCAGAGCGACTTACATTTCCTCATTCTCAGGGACAGTTCCCCTGAGAGCGACTTAGGGTTAAGGGTCTTGCTCATTGACCCAGCGTTGGTAACGCCAAAGGTCGGATTCGAGCTCACAACCTCTTGGTCCAAAGGCGAGTGTCCGTCCACTAGGCCACCAACACACATTCTTGCCCATGACGTGTTTTTTTGATAATCTTTTGATATTTAGTTAAGACTTTCTCTAGTGTGTGTTCCCCTTAAAAACATGCTTCCACATGTGTTGTCATGTGACTTCATGCAGTTCCAAATCAGGTAACTCAAGTAAAGTTGCACACGTAACATCTCAGCGTCTTTAAGTATTAACAGCGCCACCGTTGCTGCGACTGTCATTAATCACATTATATAAGTGAGTGATTATTTGTCATTGTGAACACAGCACAGCACACAGTGCACCACAACCAAATGCATCTGGCCCATCCATGAAGGAGCAGTGGGCGAGTGACATGGGCAGCGCTCGGGGACGGTACCTTGCTCATGAGTACCTCGGTGGTACCTTTACCTGTCTGGGATTCGAACCCACGACCTTCAAATCACAGGTCCAACTCCCGAGTTGTTACAGTACCGACTTTCCCGTTGATGCCCTTTATCTTCCATCTCGTTCCATGAATATTGTAATTAAAACCTCAGCTAAAGCATAATTCTCCCCACAACATTCAATCGACAAAACAAATTTACAGTTCTTTTTACCACATTTTAACAACTCGTTCCAAACGCTCAGCAAATGTAACAGAATGTTGCAAAAGCAGCATCTTCAGATCTCGATAGCTCCTTTATTCTAATGATTGCGGTGCTTTCTGGTATGCATCAGTGTCAGTGTCAGAATTGAGAATCCCTCCCAACAAGTGCTGTGCTACTTAACGTTGTGTTTAAAATTTAATAAGACAAACTAAAGAATTTACAGTTCACTCTGTCCCCTAATTTAATAAATTAATCTGACATACTTCAACAAAGCTAGTTCCAAATGAACTCAGCAAATGCAATAACATACAAAAATGTAAAAGTAAACCCATGCAAACAGAAAAAGAAACCCATGGAGGCTTAGAGATGTTACTTTTGCAACTTTTTCTCCCACATTTTTTGCAATAGCATTCAACAAATGAGGGACGAGTTGCTATAGTAACATCTCCATGCACATTTGAAACATTTTTCACAGCTTCACTTATTGCCCTCACTGTCATTACTAAGGTGTCTCTCCGGGTGTGTGTTCCCAGGGCGAGCGCTTGAGAATCCCTCCCAACAAGTGCTGCCCGGAGTGTTTCCCACAGTCGGAGGGTTCGTGCCAGCACCGGGGGGAGACGTACGGGGTGAGTGCAGCTCCTGCAAACCGGCCGGGCCAAAAAAACACGCCGCCGCTGCCAGATCCTGCCACTTCTGGTTGAGAGGCGAGCGGCGAGGCACAATCGCCTTCTTGTTGGTTTCCCACTCCTTCCTGACACGCCGATCCCCTTATTTGTTCAAGTTATCGCCCCGACAAGCCACTTAGCGCCGCGTTTAAGATTCCGGCCGCGTTTAGCCTCCGTCTCGTGCAGAGTTCGCCCAGCAAAGACGGCCGTGTTGGCAGAGAAGCTCGATTAACTCAGCTCGAGTTTGACGTACATTTTCAGCTGCGAGTTGCTAAAGTAGCTGTAAAAATGGTTATTAACTGGAGGTCGACTGATATTGATTTTTCAGGCCCGATATCGATATCAGTGGTTGCTAGTTAACGGGGGACGACAACCGATATTTGGAACCGATAAAAAAACAGAAAATCTTTGTCAAAATTTTGAATTTTACAAACACCAAGCTCAGCTGAAACACCTCTCTCCTCTTCTCGGCGCTTCACGCTGCGCTCGTGTGTGAGTGTGGTGTGAGTGACAACAAGGCTTCAGCGTTGACTGGCTACTACTCGTGTGACATATAGCCAATCAGAGACTGAGTGGGATATTAAATGAAGCAGCGAGTCCAGAGCAGACGACACAGAGAGAAGAGATGGCAGTGGAGCCACAGTAGCGCACCTTGTAGTTACTTAATATAAATAAAACACCAACACCGATAATCTGCAAAAAGCCTAATATCGGCCCCTGATAATCGGTCGACCCTTCATATATAATTTGAAGTTAATGAAAGAATTAGCGCTAACATCGCTGGTTAAAAAAAACACATTTTTACAGTGTAGTCCGATAAAAGTCAGGGAACTCCAGTGAAGGCTTCTTTAAGAGATTTTGGTCGTCCGAGCTACCGCGGATGAGGAAAAACTCTCCCACAACCTCATAACCTCTGCTGTGTCTCACTGTCTTCTCCCGTCTCTTCAGCATGACAGCCAGTGGAGCGAGTCCAAGTGCTCAGTGTGTACTTGCTCTCTGGGGAAAGTGACCTGCGCCCCTCCTGCCTGTCCTCCCCTCAGCTGCGGGACGGCACTGAGTCCCTACATGCCAGCCGGAGAGTGCTGCCCTAAATGTGCCCGAAATGGAGGTAGGAGTGTCATCGGCTTATGTCGATTATAAAATAAATTTCTCATTACACTGTCTGGCTCCGAGAAGTATTTTTTAATAGCAAAGTAGGCCATTTCGTTATGTCCATATTAATGATATTTAAATGGATTTTTCTCAGTTCAGCGTGTTATGCAAAATGGGAAAATGACCAGTTCTGCCTTTAGTATAATGTATAATTACTAGCAGCGTAACAATACATCAGTCTACATTTATACACTTTTATGTCTCAGATTGTGCAATCGGGTGGGTTACAGTCACTGCACAGTTAAAAGTGAAACTATAAGTCAGAGGGACCTCAGTGGTGCCTTTACCGGTCTGGGGGAGCAGTGCTTGGGGACAGGACCTTGCTCA